>CM041734.1:5300000-6500000 GCA_023373845.1 Nibea coibor
TGATGGCGCACGCAGCACTGGAAGCGAATCCAGTCATCAAAACGTCTTGTGAATAAATTTGCATGAGCCAAACATTAGAGCTCATTATTAATGAGTTGGGGCAAAGATCCATTTCATCATGTTTTTATAGAATACAGTATTAAATAACTTCTTTTCTATAAATGTATGTTTCAATGATCTAAAAACTCTAAAATATAGAACTATAATTCAAATATAAATAGAAATAATTGATTGTCTTTTGTTCACTTACGGAATAATGGTTCAAAGTAAAAACAAAAAATGAATTTGACTAAACTATACACAATGTTCTCATCATCTGTGCGTGAATAGAAATCTCTGCAGCAGTTACAGGAAGAAGTAGCTTTAAACGGTTTGCCTCCCACAGTTACAATGACTCCACACATCAGACCAGCAAAAGTGTTTATACGTTTTTTTAAATCTGTACAAATTGATGCCCCCCGCTGCTGCGAACAGAACGTCAAACAACAGACATCCGGAAAATAAAAATAAAAGTTTGCATATTTTACAAAAAAATAAAAAGACACATTGTGTTTCAACTCTTCCTTGAATCACCCTGAAACGTCCAGAATGCTTTGCTTTTTTTTAAAAATAAGAATTTGTTATATTACGTGCACAAAAATAATGCTCTGTGTCTTTTCCTCCTCTCTTAAATTTTTTTTTCTTCAATCTTCTTGTTATGTTCCTTTTTTTTTTTCAGTTATCAAAATAGATCAAAGCTTCTGTGAAGAAGATTCCCACCTTTGGTTGATCGACTCTCGAGGATGTGAGCAGGAAAGTCCAATGACGTGAGTGTTGTCCTTTTTCTTTAAAAACAGACAAACAAACAAACAAAGAATGACACACACGCACACGCATTCGCGCACGCACAAACACACGCACGCACACACAAAGACACGCACACATATGTTCCTTTTGTTATCCATGTTCAAGTCCGGGTGCTTGGTGATGGTATGGAGCACAGTTCTCTTCCAGCTGAATCCTGTTTGGTCGGATTCACCTCGTGCCCTCGGCCCCACCCTGCTGGGAGCTGGAGAACACACACACACACACACACACACACATCCACCATTTTTAGATCACAGCAGTCATTTCGCTTTCCATGCACGCACACGCTGCATTTTATTTTCAAAAAACAAACAAACTCTGGATTTCTAAATGAATTCTCTAAAATCTTAACGCGGCTACAAAACGTGTGTTTGAGATGAGACGGCCCTGCAATACTACACACATTAAAGCTTCTGTCAATGAGCTAAATAATTCATTGTGTTTTTGAGCTTCTCGGCATGTCCAGTTAGTTAATTGACTGAAATATAATCTGCCGGTTGAAGATGTTTTTCACTAAATCTACGAGTGACTCTCGACGGATGAAGCAGCCTCGGCAGGACTCTTAAAAATAGTTTGACATTTTGGGGAAAAAAAGGCTCATTCACTCGCTCACGGGGAGAGCAAAATCGATGCCGTGCGTCATGTGTGGCTGTTCAATACGAAGACAGAGCCGGCAGCCAGTTAGCTCAGCGCAAGGATTAGGATAAGTGGGAAACGGCTAGGCTGTGTATCTGTGTTCAAAATGTGCGCTTCTCACAAATCAACTCGTTATAACGCGTTGGTTTAATCCAGGAAAAAGGTTTAAGTGTTAGACGCTGCTGGTTGCCTGCCAACCTCACTGACTTCACGAGGTCACTGCATCTTCTCATCTACCTCTGTGAATAAGAAGAATAACCAAAATACAAAAACTCTTCCTTGGACACTTGGAGTATATTCTTTGTGTTATGAGGCAGACGCAGCCATGTTACCAGGTCCTGATGCAGCAGTAACTTTTCCAATTTGACTTTTTAGACCTAATTTTATATTAAATATAATATTAAAAATATATTGCAGAATAGTATTGGATTGTAACCCTATGTTTACTGTATCACCTCTCTGAGAACCCCTAACCAGCCTCGAGATGCACCAGCTGTCAAAGTTTCTCGATGTTTTACCTTCATATCATCCCAGTTAGACCGAAGCGTAAAGATGTCTAAGCTTTTGAATATTATCAATAACACAAAATGTTTTATTTGTAATGATGCGTGAATTGTTGCATGCTGCTCGTGTCTCTTCCCGTCTCACCTTAGTTTCACTTGGTGTGTTGGTACGAGTAGTTTGTGTGTTCTGCGGGAGTCTCCATGGCAACCTGTTGCTGTTGACCACCGTTCTCCTAAAAAAATAAAATAAAAAAGAGGACGGTTTATTCGAAGAGTACTCGACTTGATGATTAATGACAATGTGTGTCAAACTGATTTTTTACATAAGATACAAAGAAGGAAACCGCAACTGTATTTTCCCGCTGCCCTCCCCGTCATTGTCTGTATCTTTGAGTGGATGAACCAGCAGCAGTCAGATGTTACAAGAGGAATCTGTTGACTAAAAGCCGGTGCAGGCTGCAGGACGTATTTACTAAGAGGCGTGCTTGACATTCACTGTTTGCTATAATTTAAGGGGTGGCTGAAGTTTATCTGACGCCGACCTAATTCGACCTTCTCTCTACTCCACCCTCTGGTCTGCTCACCTCCCCCATCCATCCAATCACAGCCAGTTCCTCGCTTACTAACGTGCCTCTTCTCATGAATAAACCTGCCCTTTTTTCCTCATCCTGCAGACTCCGACCATGTCACTGAGCCCCGCCTGGTAATAAATGACTGAACACTCCGCACGCGCTCAGTCGCCCTCCTGCAGAGCGCGTCTCATTCACGAGTGGCAAAGACTCCTTTGGTTGAATAATGGAGGAGCTGGTATAGACCCCTACTGCGAGCTTGGACTGCACTATGTCACCAGAGGACGAATACGAGTTTTCTAAATTTATGCATTTATGCAAGTAGTGGACTGTTATGATTAATTATTTAAACAGAAAATCAGAGTGACAGAAATGAATTTTTTAGACAATCTGCTTTTCTGTAAATATGTTTGATATGAAAAACTTTCTCTGATAAAAATGTTTGAGCATTATTTGAATGTTTTCTTCGACCCACAGCGTGTCTCCTATTTCAGTAAAGCAAACTTACTGTACACACTGCTAACGTAGGCCTGCTCTATGTCATCGGGTTATGAGGATTTAATTGCGCCTGAAGAATTATTCGATTAACATTTCGCATCTTCTAAAGCTCAGCTCTCATGTGATTGCTGCAGATGTTGGCCATTTTATAAACAGACGTGCTAACTGCGCTTTTAGACGAAAACAGCTGCTCACTCAAAACATAGTGGAGTTTAAATCATGTCTGGATATAAAATGCATTTAAACCTGGAAAATATGAGAAAGTTTGAAATGGACGGCTAGTGGCTTCCAAAAAAAAAAAAAAAAAAAAAAAAACATAATACAGACCTTGGGGACACGTACAGATCAGTCAGATGACAGTTTGAATAATCTCCCCTCCTACTTTTGTGCCTTAACTCTGCCACTCCGTAAAAAACCCACAGCAGCTTTCAAGTTTTAGTAAATACGTCCCTCTGAGGGTTTTGATTATTAGTCATCCACTTCATGGAAATATTAAATGTAAACAGCTGAGGTTGAGACTAGCTTCATACCTCTGGGACACTGGAGGGAGGCACTGGGGTGTACTGGGGGATGTAGGTCCCCTGCATAGATGTGTTGGCCGGAATATACTGTAGGGAAGGCAGAGAGGAAAACACAAGTTGTGTGTAGTATTTGACATGAATACTTCACCGCGTCAGTTTCAGGACAGTTGGGGACATATTTTTTTTAGCCTTATGCATCTTGCATGTGTGTGTGTGTGTGTGTGTGTGTGTGAGTGAGTGATGGGTACTGACTGTGCCCGTGCTGCCCAGCGACATGTGGCTTAGCTGCTGGGTGAGAGGTCCCATCATGGAAGTGGGCTGGATGGACATGGCGTGATCCATTGTTGGGGTTAGAACAGTACCCTGTGAATGCATAGGAGCACACAAATAGCCTGAACCTGTGTTTAAATCCACCACGAGTGAGTCAAACATGAGCTACATGGATGATTAACATCTGATCAACGTTTGGCTGCAAACCTCGCAACACCTCTCGGTTGCGTAAACATTTTTGCTATCCGATAGCTACACGATCCGCCCAAGGCAAATGAAGTGTAAATGGGATGTATGAGGCGAGGAGAAGGTGGCGAAGGACGGATACTCACAGCTGGCTGCATGAGGTATGACTGATGGTGCATCCAGGACGGGCTGTGTACCTATAGATCAAGACACATGTCATAAAAACTCATTCGTAACGTTCCTCGGCTGTTTTCACAGTCTCCCCGCACACCTCGTTATGGAGGTTCACAGACAGAGGTCATGAGAGGAGGAACCTGAGGAAATATTAGCAGTAAGGGGAACTGATTTTACAAACAGCTTTCTATCATTATAACGTGGCTGGCACGCACATATGAAAAGTATATGTAAATAAGCATGTTGCCTGCACTGGCAAACGTCTGACAGATGATGCAGACTGTGCCAGCTCGGGGTTGCTGTTCAAACTACAGATTGTGCATTTTTACACGCCCGCCTACGGCCGAGGCCTCCACAGACGCTCGGCGGCAGAGAGGGACGGTATTTGGTGAGGAGTGAGAATCTGATGGTACGGCATTCAGATCAAACGAGGCAGTACTGTGTAACGTGTCGCTCAAATTTAAAAAATACTGCGTCTTCCTCATGCACAGACAGGCCAGTTTTACGGCGTTCAAGCGGCGACCTTACATAACATGGACATAATGAGGGGTTTGACACAGAAGCAGCAACAGAACATGTTATATTACAGTCAGTCTGGCTTTAAAAAAATGTCTTTGAATTATGAATCCCACCTGGTAGGATGAAACAGGAGAATGCATGTAGGGTGAGAGGGAAGTCTGGGCGATCATTCGGTTTGGAGCCAGACTGTAGGGTGAAGAGTAGAAGCTGGCGAACAGACAGAGCATTGGGAAAGAACATGAAGACAGCCACACCATGACGAGAATCTGCAGCACGTCTCAAACTATGTCACCAACAATTCTGAGTACAGTGTCCAGCAGAGGGCAGCAGTTTACCAGAGTTTGAGTGAAGGGCTTATTTTTTCAGGAGGCTTGGAAACTGTTTTCAGTCGGTTCATGCATACCACTCACCCATTTTGTAAGGCTGTGGGGTCATACGCAAGCGTCATTCCTCCCTGGGAAAACAATACACAGGATTCAGAACCAGTGAGGTCATGCAAACGCCAGTGTGATCTGTACTAAAACAGCCTGTGCACAGCGAGAACGGTCATAATCACACTTTGCAACGCGCTCCCTCTCTGATTTCCAGCAACAAACGCAGCTTGTAAACACAGGAAGTTGAAAAACCGGCCATCTCACCGCATCTCCGTCTCTAGCCCAAGGCCTTCCATTCTGGAGGTACTTCCCCTGGTTCTGCCTCTTCTTCTGACCCCCGTCTGCAAACTTACATAATAAGGGCTCTGTGGGCACTGTGAAAGCAACACATCAAACAAGAGAGTGAATTCAATGATCACAGCGGGGGACAAAAACACTGAGCTCTTGGCACCAACAACAACAATATCAGATTCCTATAATACAAAACAAACATTCCACGCACCAGGCACTCCCGGTGGAGTCTTGATGAATTTGCCATTGAAATGCTGAATTATGGCCTCACACTTCTCTGTGGACTCCATTCTGAAAAGAAGTCAAAGTTGGATTTATTTCTAGCGGAAATAAAGGATCAGGATCGATCGTGATGACACACGGGACTATTTTCCGTCAGGCTGCCACAATCTGACCTGGCGAATCCAACTCCGCGGCTGGTCCCGTTAGCATCTCGGAGGATGCGCGTGGAAATGACCTGGCCAAAGGACTTGAGCATGCTCTCCAGCTCTTGTTCATCCATAGATACTGGCAGGTTGGAGATGTAGAGGTTGGTGGGATCCTGCTCTTGTTGCTGTACAGATAATGGACATGAAAATCAGTTTATATAAAGGTCTTTATTGGACCTAAATGAATTCTTTCAATGCAATATCGACATGTTTTGGTGTAGAAGTTACAGACATCTGAAATCATTGCTTTAGTCCTGTTAATTACTTCACAGTTTCCAGGTGTCTCGCTGGAAGCAACGATTTCATATTTCATATAACTTCAACACTTCCAAACATCTCTGCTGATGCATTTGAAAATGGAACAATCTTTTTCACACAGCAGACATTCCCGTGTAGGCAGCAGTGTGTGTGTGTGTGTGTGTGTGTGATCTGTCTTTCCACCAACACCTGCCATCACTCTCGGCACATTAATGCTTCATATCTGCGCAACATGTCAAGCGTCGTTTTTACAACAGGATAAAAAAAAAAAAGTTTTTTTCTAAGCAATTAGAGTCAGACCAATAAACTGAAATCCTGAATAATCTGTCACCCATGTGGTGCATGCGTCATCGCCTCAGCTGACACCGTCTGGTTTCTAAAAATCCACACGCGCGCACAAATATACTGACACATGCAAATATGGATTTTTCTGCAAAGATGAAGTCACACATTTGTGGGGGGAATGTTGTCTCATTAAAAGAGCTCGATGGCTGCGAGTCAATTAAAGAGGAGAGATTATTCAGAGACTTATTTTGTTGCACACTCTGCTTGAAAGTGAAACCTTGTGCAGAAGCAGACAGGAAGCCAGGCATGAAGTTAAAGAGTACAGAGAGCAACAGGAGCCTGGCAACCGGGAGAAAAGAGGCCGGGCTAAAAGAAGGGGAAGGGAAAACAGAGGGTGAAGGATAGAGCAGAGAGGGGTGGGTGGGAGAAATGAGTGGCTTAAAAGGCTGATATTTTGTACAGAAGGAGAGCGTACTGACAAGATAGGAAGTAGTGGGAGTCTTGGGTGATTTAGGCAATGAAAGACGATGAAAGAAAAGAGCAGAAAAGGGAAAAGCTGATTAGCAGCCTCTTCTCATTCCTCAAAATGTATTTTATCTCGTGCCCCCTCTACCAAACATTAATTGCAAATAATAAAGTTATCCGAAACAAGTCAAGGATAAAGATCTGAACTTGTTTGACCCATTAGACGAGAGCGGGGCAAGCAGGATCCAGACGATGCAGGCTGACACGGGACTGTATGGGGGCATAGTGAGTTAACAGCTCTGACAGTGAAGTATTTATGGTATTAAAGGGTGTCAACGGCTGTCTTGAATGAAGATTTGTTGCCTATTATGAGCATGAGCTTCAGTCGTGAGCCACCTGGCAAAGAGGTAACCTATTTTTTTGTGATTGTCGTCATTCTGGGTGCGGTGATACAACCATTATGTAACACGGTGGCACACTACGCTGCAAACGAGACTAAGAGTTCAAGGCGTGATGACAAAGAGACAAAAAGAAAAACTGCTTTATTATCCTTTTTTTTAATTTATCTTTTACCTCAGCTGGCACACACAGTATCCCATTTCATATTCAAACAAATATTCACCCTGTTGTAGATATGAAAATGCTGTTGGACCCAGCCCAGACACATGTGAATGGAATTTTCAGCGGCGTCACAGTACATTTTTTTGTTTGAGTGTGTGGCCTTAGGTGAACACCGTGTCTGCTGAGGTGTGTCTCTGTATCTGCTGGATTTGCCTGCTTGTGTGTCGGGCTGCGCGTGTGAGCTGACGTCTGAGTTTGAACTGGGAGGTGCTAGGAAGTAAGAAGGGATCTATTTTTAACTTTGCCATGGTTCCCGTGCCCCTGTGCACGCTGCTCCTCTGGGCCCGCGGCCGGTGGCCCATTCAGGGACCGAGCGTACTCTTGAGGACAGCGAGCGCAAGGTGTGGCTCATTCTGTTTATGAACAACACTCCACAGGAGCCATGGTGAAGGTGCAAACAGGTGAAACTACACTGAGGAGTGTGATATTAAACTTATTCTAGAGCACAGTTTTCTCTGACCTCAGGTAACCCAGTGACTGTGGCTGTGTATATTTAGGTTTTTATAGTGGTTATCAACACCTCTGAGTGAACACATGTTGTCTTGGTGAGTCTAGTCTTGGTGTCCAGTTGCACTTGTCGGGTATTGAGATACACAGGATTGTGTGGCACTCCTGCAGAGGAGGTGCAGTGAAGTTAGACTCCGGGTTTAGTTGCACTGGACTGGTTCAGGTCAGCTGGCAGCATGGATCTGTTACACTTTGCCAGGGCTGAGCTGAGGGAGACCCTGGTGTTACATTGCAGTGGGTGTTTGGGTGCAGGATAAGAGGGAGGGGGCTGGGACACTGGGGTGGAGTGTATTAAGTGCTGGTGTCAGCCCCAGGCCTGGGCCCAGACGATGGACAATGCCAGTCCATTGTGCCTGTCCCTTTGACAGTGGGTGTAGTGGCACCCTCCCCTGGGTTCCCTCAATGGGGAGCCTGAGAGCCAGAGGGATCAGCTTAATGGGCCGACAAGAGTTGCTTTGACTGCAGACACTTGGACAAAGAGCTCAGAACAAGCACTACAACAGGAACAGGTTAGCAACATACAGAAGCACTGAGACGAGGGCGTGAGGGGAAAGGAGAGAAGGTGTCGAGGAGGGCATCGAAGAAAGAGGAGACAAAATGAGAACGAGCGGGAAGGCGGTAAAGGATTAACAGGGCAAAGAAAGTTGTAAAATAGCAAAAAAGTAATTTTGCTTGTAAAAGTAATGCTTCTGTCCATTATTGGCAGGGGTTCACCCAATGAAGCATAGCGGCACACACGCCTCCCTTTAAACCAGAGTTTATCTTGAACCTTTGCCAACGGGACCTTGCTGCCAAAAAGGCCACTGCGTGTTAAAAGTTTACCTTTTACATGACAGCGAGGGCAAGTATGCGCCGGTGGACAAAAGGGACAATGACTGCTCGTGGTGAAAGTTCAGGGCAGGCGCTTCTTTGGAGATCAATACACTTTAAAGAAGGACCGGTCTGTGCAGGTTAAGCCTAACGGGTGATTTAGGTGATCTGGGGTCAGGAGAGGTCGTGGGTGTATGAGCTGATCGACTGTTAGCTAATTTCTTACTTTGGCCATCTGAGCCTGGACCCCGCTGGTCTTCAGGGCTGTGACAGCTTTCTGTGCTGCTGCTGGACTGTCAAAGTCCACGAAGCCATACCCTGTGAAACAGACACATGCATATTAAATTTAGCGTGGTGCTATTTCGTTCTGAAGTTTCTTGGTGAGAGTTAGACAAGAAGATCAATACCACTCTCGAATCCATCTGTTCAATTCGGCGCTGCAGCCAGGCGATGGAATGCATTGTTAACTTTGGACGGAGCCAGGCGAGCTGTTTCCCCTGTTTTCAGATCAGGGCTAAGCTAAGCTAACCTATTACTGGCTGTGGCTTCGTGTGCAGCACATGCATGAGAGGGACACTGATCTTCTCATTTAACTCTCAGAGAGAAAGCAAAAATGTGTATTTCCCAGCTCCTTTAGTGAAAAAAAACAAAATCCAGCAGAATAATTGCAAACAGTGAGTTAAAATCACTCACCTTTACATTTGTTGGTGGTTTTGTCCAAGATGGCCTTGGTCGATACAATCTTGCCATACCTTTGGGAAAAGAAAAAAACCCCCAAAAAAACAGGATCAATTTCACTTGAGCTGACTATGGGGTAATCTGCTCCTTCCATATGCATACCAAACCAGTGTCACACATCCTCGGGCTGTAAACATTAATATGTACTCTTTCACAGAATCAATCGTGTCAATCAAGTGTCACATAAAACTCCGTCTGCCTGCCTCCACCCTCCTGCCTTTGTCTGCCGGTGGAGGCTGTTACAGTAACTCTGTTCCCTCACGTTGTTTTCGACAGACAGGAGACAGCACCCCAGGGCCAAAAACAATTTGTTCCAGGCCCGTCTTTACCGCACACACTAGCGCACAAACACACACCTCTCTCCTGAACACGGCTCTGCTATCAGGTATTTTCGGTCCGCGCTAAAGTCTTGTCAGTTGCAATGACTCAAAAACAGAAATATTGACTTTCAGGGGAACTTTACTGTACCGCTTCAACCGTTTTCCTACGCACAGAAGAAACCATAAGGTGTATGAGGCATAAGCCAGCGTTCCTATTTGTTATTTCAGTCCGGTTGTTGTCGACAGAAAAACACACCAATCAGTAAAAGAGGAGGATCAATTAATGCATTGATGCAGCATGAAAAACACATTAAAAGCAGTAAAAGTGTTATGTAAGATGTGGAGACTAATGGAATGCAGTGTTATAAGACGGTGCATCAGCACTACAGTATAATAGACCTGCCCTTGTCTGGTGAATTCAGCCAGTGAGGGAGGCTGGTGTTCCTCTGTTTGGGCGACATGGCGTCTGGGCGGAATGTACACTGTAACCTGATGCTTCACCCCTCCACTTCGCCTTCCTTCCCACCACGTCCCTCTCCCTCACTCTGTTTTTCCACCCTCGAATCGCGAGGCGCCGCTGGGTCCTACTCTCCTACCTCGTTCCGACAAATATTTGCCCGAATGACTCAGATCTGACTAGACGGTCACGGCGAAGACCCGTGTCACGACTGGCACCGGAGTCTGAAGTATTCATGATAAACCGTTGTTGTCTTATCTCCTCCTCGTTCTTAAAAACACACATTCAGGCCGTACGTCTTTCTAGGAAAACAATGAACAGACTTCTGCTACCTTCAGCGTGCATTAATCTCACCACCTTATCACCTCACAATACAATTCATTTTCCACTGCTATAATACATGCAGGAGTCACTGGTCTTGAATATTGTGAAAATATAAACAATATGAACAGAGACATTATGAAGAGCACTTCCTCAATGCAGACATTAATGATTCATCATTCATTGCCAAACAGTCGGTTGACCTTTGCATAGGCTGTGTTTATAGTTTCTTCCTGTCATCTAACAGCTGCAAAGTGCTCATTAGATGTGAATATATATACAGAAGCTTGATATAATTTAGCCCATTCACGTCCAGCTAAAATCTGAACTGTAATTTTCTTCAGCCATACGTCTGCTCCTCTGAGAACATGGAGACATTGTCAGAAACACCCGGGCGTGCAAAATTTTTACTGTTCAAGGAACGGTGAAAAAAAATGGATGATGAAATGGATGAACCATATCAAAACAAGTTCCTCTTAACTAATATTAGACGTACGTTAAGTGAAACTGGTTTGCACGACTGTACTGCTTTCTCTTGCTGGTAGTTTCAGGAACAATGTCTGTTTGTACTGATATTAAAACCCTCAGAAAACATTTTTGGAAACCTCCGTACTCACACATGCAGAGCCCTGAGACAAATCTCTAAGTAATTTTCTGTCCTTTTCTTGAGGCAGCTCCTTTGAGACCTATTCCTAAATTTAGTCCGATAAGAAAATGCTTGAAAAAAGACAGACGTTAAGTTTGTACAGGCCCAGTGTGATTCAAGATTGCCTCATGCATGTGTATTTCTGCAGAATATAATGTCATTACTAGTTTTTTTTTCCCCCTTATTTCCAAATTTCTACACAGTCTATATCATGCCTATCCAGAAACAAAAGATCACCTCGGAGCATTGAGGCAGATTCCAAATTATTCAGGAGGAAAACAATGCGAGCTGTGTGACTTGGGAGAAGTGGAAAGTGAGTCCCATTTTCTTACGTGTCCTGAAGACAAACAAACAAAACATGGAATCTGAAATTAATTTGAAAAAGTCCATTAATTTATTCATTTAAATCACCCTAAAGTAAAACCTTTGCTCTGACTCAGTTGTGTCGATAGAAATCGCACTAACAAGCTCCACGCTGCCTCTAAATTCTCCTGATTCATGACGTCCAGTTTGAATCGTGACAAAGAAAAACAAGAGCTGTGTTTCACAGTTTTACCTGACAGAGATGCCAGGAGAGTTCAGAGGTCTGAAGGCGGTGACCGCGTGACCCGCCGCTTACCTCGGCCTCTCTGCAGCAGAACAGCAGCCCACCGCACCGTGGAGGCCAAAGGGACTTAAAAGACAGCTCTGACCCATATACGTCCGTCTGACATTCTTTCCCAGCAGGCCCTGCTACTCTTTTTCCTCTTATTTCAGTTTCCCCTGTAGCCCTCCCACCCACCCCTAAAGCCTCCATCCTCTCTCCACTTCTCCAACCACCCCACAATGACTTCTCTGTTGATCCCCTGCTTTTACTCCCGAGTCCCTGTGTCTCACATACCGCCCGCAGATTTCAGGTTCTCTCTGATTGCTCCGTGTGCGAGCGAGCGAGCGAGCACTCAAATATGAACGTGATAATCAGATACGGGACCTGTAAAATGTGTTCTTTCCGAAGCTTCCTTGTGTGTGGTCAGAATGGTTAAAATGGAGAATGAAACACACACACACATCATTGAAGGAGGGGCCGTGGTGTTAATATCATCCAGTCAGGTTTTATTAATCGTGGTTAGCGCTCATTCGGGGAGGAGTGTTGTTACTGTGAATGACCCTTTGAAATGAGGGATGCATGGCTAAAGTTCATCAATCACATCTGTGATCGACAGCATAGCCTTGACCTGTAGCAGCCAGAACCAGTTTGGGAACTTTTTTTACTGTGTTTTATCTATTTACGCGTGTGTGTGTGTGTGTGTGTGCACGCTTACGTGTCTGCATGTTTGACATACTATAAAGGCTTGGCTGTTTGTCTATGGGTGTGTAAGTCTTAGTTTGCGGCTGTTGAGCCAATTCGGCCTCTCAAAAAGTGCAAGGTTAGATCAGGACATGAGGAGGCAACACGCTGTACCCTTCTCAGGCCCCTTCACTCCTTCTCCATCGCCGTCCTGTCCTTTCTGCGTTCGTTCCCTCTTTCGTCTGCTCCCCTCGAAGGCTCTAGCATTTTGCTGACAATTGTTTGTGTTCCTGTGATTGTCAAGATTTAATCAAACTGGCTTGACTTGTGGTAATTCAGTCATCCTGATTCTCAAACCACTTTTCCTTCCTTCCTGCCCAAACAGCTCTTTTTTTGTTGTTTTTTTTTGAACATCAAATTATGTTGGGAAAAAATTATGGCCTTAAACAATTTAATTTCATGTGTCCAACAGATGAAGAGCATAGCTCCAGACAGCACAGATGTTATCTGCTCGGAGGAACTCTTTCACAAAAGCAATTATCTGAAGAAAATTTGTTCTTTAAGGTGGACTGAAGGCGCACTGCCCTCCTTAACTTACAGTGAGGGGCCAATACCGTATCCCTCTTTGATCGGATCAACATCAAACAACTATTTTACATATTTAAAGATTGTGCACGGTACTAAAAATAACTGCTAAACCTGCTCCATCTTTGCATCACTCATCTAAGGCTCCAGTGTAACTAAAGGCTTTCATGCTGGCTACGGACACGACTTCCTCAAGGTCAACCTCTGTGGCTGCGAAATGAAGCCAGCGAGGACGTGCCAAACACTGCAGTTCCTCAAATAGCCACTTGAGGCAGGCTACGAAACAAGGTCATCGCCGTAAGCCCCTATATTACAGCTCCCAACTTTACAGCAGAAGTAAACATGTTTACAGCCTGGTACAAAAAACATTTTCGTCCTCTTCACCCACGCCCATTTCTGGTTGAGTGGGGAGTTGGCGGAGCGAGGACGTTTGAAAATCACTTACGGTTGGCAGAGCTTGACAAGGTCTTGGTCCGTGGTCCCCGGATGGAGGCCGCGGATGTACAGGTTAGTTTTACTCAGCTGTTCCCCTCCCCCGCCGCTATTGTTGCTACTACTGTTGGTGTTGGGACTGGGGGGCGCCATCTGGTGGCCGGAGGACACATAGGCCTGCTGCAATAAGAAAGAAATAATCAAGTTATAATTAGTAAACACACAACAGAAGTCACCGCCGACACACCAGCAAACGACCAACAAATACGAGGTTGGTTAGTGTTGGTTAAGTCTGAAAAACTCCAAGGAGACGATGAGAGATAGAAAGTAATCCTGCAAGAGGTGGATGATTATGTGGGAGCTGCGAAAAATGATATCATACAGGCCTCATGTCAACACTCACCAATACTGCTTTCTGAGGGGAATGTGGGGCCTCTTGGCTGCCTACTCCATATAGGGAAAATGGGCCTCTTATGCTCCTCCATGTTGGGTAACCTCGTTTTTACTTTTTCAACCACAAATGCGTATCAAAAATCAAAGCTCCAAAGACCTAAAACTAACATTCAGCCAGTCTGATGATAAAGAATGAAATAATAGACGATACGTGAACCATTTTTCCGCCTGTGACATCTCTCGTTTTACATCTGCTTGTAAAAAAATACGCGTACTTCTAAAGGAATCGCGGCCATCTGCTCGAGCTTGTATTTCTATCCGTCCTAAACTTCTTCCTCAACATCATCCGTCAGACGTCTCTCAGTGTCCAATGTTAACAATTAAAACAAGACCCTGAGTAGCATGAGGCAAAAAAAGGGGGCTCTGTTCAGTCCACCTATCGTGTATCAAAACAAAGCAGAAACAAGGGGAATTCCTATTTGACTAACAAGAGCACAGCATGAATGTATTACTACATGACAATGAATGCTGATATACTCGTGTTGAGGCCATCTGTAATGATTTAATGTCTGCTTCAACCACTATTAAACTAGTTGTAAAACTACCCCATTCAACTAGTCAGTGACTCACCACCAGGAACATGAAAGCTCCACTGCACAACAACCAGTGCATCATCTCATCGCACACAATCAAACAAAAGATTGTGCAACCATGCAGAGGAATATTTTTTTTTTATTGGGATGCATGTGGTCTCTCTCTGTCTCTCTGTCTGTCTTTCTCTCTCTCTCTCCAGGAATAGATCGCTGGCTGTTTTCCAAATAAGACTCAGGCAATAAATAGCAACACTTGAGTGTAGACCAGACTCGCCAGAACTGGCAAATGTTGTGTCTGTTTGCCGTGAGGGGAAAAAAAAGAGGCTTAAATCGCATCAATGTAACGAGGAAATGACAACAGACGTGCTTCCTGACTGAGCACAGTGCCGGAGAGTCAAATTCGAGAGGCTGACTGGACAGAGGCGACAGGAGGACAATGGGTTAATTTCACGAGAGAGGAGAGGGTCACTGATCAGGCTGCTGGTGTTTATGAAAAGCCCAGCAGGAAGCCACGGTCACACAAGGACCACAGGCAACATCAACCAATCCCGCTAATTAGACATCATCCATAAGGCAGGGAGCCCCACTAAGACAGCCCCTATGACCTCCAGCATGGCAGCTCTGAAGACAACCGTCTCTCTGTCTGTCTCTGCCTCCGCCGCTGAAGAAACTTGAAAAGTTTGCATGTGTTTGTTCATGTTAGGCAAGATACAGACACAGCCTGCTCAAAGTAAAACAAAGAAAAGAGGCGTGTGTGTTCTTTCTTTTCATCTCTTTCATTCCAGGGATATTTATACAGTCCAGAAGTGAAAAGACACGAGCAGCAGGATGTTCACACAGACTTGGAAATCAAATTCAAGGGATTTCCAGCTACGCTCATGGTGATATTTAGTGTATTTAAAGTTGCTTTTGATCACATTAAGAAAGTTTTTACCTGAAAACTTAAATATCTGCATATACCACGGTGACTGTGACAACGAAAAAAGCATCTGCTGCAGAGCTATCAAACACAGCGGCATTATCTTGTGCATGTTTTTTTACTGACTGTCTCAAAAAAGTGTTTGTCCATTTCTGTCAGAGCAGAACATCGCCGAGTGGGGAAACATAGAAGTTCAGAAAGAGCCTGCCCCGTAGCAGTTTATCTATCTTGTCACAATGTAGCTCATGATGAATACGTTTTCGGATGAAGCTAATTTGTGAATGAAAGGACAGGACAGCAGAGACCTATAATCTTATTCACACGCTCTTTACCAGAGTGCCAAGTCCCAATCAAGCTCCAGACTGAACCAGAAGCAAACCGTTGCAACAAAAAACCCCTTAAATCACCAGTCTGCAACCACACGAGTGCATCCATGCATGCACGCACACACATAAACACTTACTACACACTTACTCTGCTATAGCAAGTTTGATTGTAAAAAAAACTTCAAAAGCTTGAATAAAAAATATATTAGTTGTGACTTTTATGATGCAAGTGAATCTGAACCTCTTGGTATTTATTAGAAATTGTCATTTTAGAGCACAAAAACAAACAAACTGGTACAGTAGAAATGCTCAAAACACTCACATAAAAGTATATATATATACAAAAGTAGCTTTTAATTTTTACATTTAAGTCCTGAATGGTTCATTCATAGCTGAACTAAATGTACTACAAAATATTTACTATATTACGAATGAAATTTTAAGTACGAAAGCTCGGCCTGTGCAGCCCTGCTGATCGGTGATCACCTTTCAGACTATTTCTGCGTCCTTATGTGCTTGTGATTCGCATGTTACTGTGAAGACACCAGCGTCTTCCAATTTTTGATAAGTAGAGTAAAGCTGAAAGAGCAACAACAGCTTAGAAACAAATCCATGCATCCCGTCTAGGACTGCGACGTCTTCAAACTGTTTGTTTGGTTTGACCAACAGTCCAAAATCCAGAGATTCAATTCACAATTTGGCATCAAACACCGAGCAGCAAATCTTCACATTTGAGGAAATGGAAACAGAGAAAGTTTGGTATCTTTGCCTGACAATAACACACTTAAGCATTCAGCCCCCTCAGCACGAATCATACAAAAGCGTCTCTGATTATTGCTCCGGGAAACTTAAAAAATAGGGAAGGTTCCAGTAATTGTATATTCTAATGACAGTTGACATGACTAATCTTAACAGAAAGTCCAAGCATTACAGTGAGGTATTTCCAACCGCTGACGTGACCCTAGAAGCATCTGAAACCTGAACCTCAGAAAGCAACATATGGGGTTTTGGTGAGACTTCAGGACAACACACAAAGAGAGAATCCTCACCCTTAAAATTCAAATGTAACACTCCACATCGCTGTAGATCCGAGAAGCCTGCGCAGCCTCACACCATCTGATGACTTGTTCAGTTCAAACAGAACCGTTTTCATTGTGTCTCCTTATCTGCTGAACTGTTACAAACTCATAACAAAAGGCTCAAAAATACGACTGGATATTTTTAAGACAAAAGCGAGTCAAAAAAAAAAACGAGAACATCCTATAAATAAAACTATTTCCTCAATCGTGATGTAAACTTACTTTGAGAGTCTGAAGCTGCCAGCATGTTTCTCTCAGATGCTCACTGTTGTTGGTACCGACTGACTTCAATGCAACAAAAGCGTACATTTTATACGCTGACATTAAAATACGCTCAATCAATCATTCATTCATAGGAATAAACACTTCCCCTACTGTATGTACCCTGCACAGGTACATCTGTTTAGACGTCTAAGCCCCTTTTTAGCGTCCCTCCACCTCTGTTTTTATCTCTATCTCTCCGTGTGAGGCTTCTGCAGTTGACCCCGGTTTGACCCACAGAATTCCATGGATTTCCTGGCTGTTGGGGGGTCTTCCCGCCTTCCCGTGTCCTGCCTGCCTGCCTGCCTGCCTGCTCTCAACTGAGGGGAAAGAGACACGACCGTCTGACCAGCTGACCGACTTACACGCTAACGCACAGATTTATAGCCCGGCTGAATGAGGACGCGGCTTCCAGCAAATGCATTGAGCTGGTAATTTGTTATTCTACACCTGAACAAATTCTCCGTCTCCTCAACAAGGACACATAAGGAAAATAAAGGTAGATATCTACTGAAAAATGTAAATGAGGCTTATTAAAGGGTAGCTGCAGTATGGTGGCGAGCAGGAAATCCTCCCTGTCTGCTCCTGATCGTATCACACGACCATTTGAATGAAGAGCTCTGCATTCCAACCAGGTGACAGGGACAACAAACTCACGTCCAGACTCGTACCTGAATCTTTCTTCCTTTCTATCTCAAACCCTCGTCTTCCTTTTGTATTTTTGCAATCCCCCATTAATCTCTTAAACTGTCTGTCTTTTAACGCTGTTGATCACAACTTGATGCAAATGCACATGCGTGCGTGGCTTTTAAGCCGGGGGGTCAGGTGGCCAAAGCCGGGAGAGCTTGGAAACAGATACCCACAAACGCTGGCCCTCAGCTCAGCCGGAGATCTAACAAAATGTGAGGCACACCGAGTGTCTGGCATCACTGCAGTACTTGGCGTCGGATTTCTGACAGCTGTGCTTTCTCCAAGGACTCTGTCTCCCACTCTACCTGTTCACCTTGGCTGGTTTGTGCAGTTGGCACTGGAGTTGGGGGCCGATCCAAAACATCTGACACATTAAACAAAGAGATAGATAAACATATACCTGGTGGAGAGCCAGAAGGACAAAGGTAACTGTACAGGAGAGTTCAGTGAGGACACACTCACTGCAGTGGAGCACACAAAGTTACCCGGCGGGTAGCAATTACTTATGTATGTAATCTATTTCCTGTTGTGGAGTTGTTAAAAACATGTATTTATGAGCATATTTCTGTCCTGCTATGTCTTGTTAACTTATTGAATGACATATAGGCAGTTATTATTCTAACTCCACTGGTGAGTGCACATTAATTTTTGCACATTTTCTTAAAATTGGACCCTCTGGCAGCTGTGGGTACAAACAAAAGTTTGATTTTAAAATGGCTAAAATCTTATTTTTATGGTTGCACGTTGTTTGTTTTTTAAAGCTGCACTGAATTATGTTTTTAGAGATACCACGCTATAAATATGTGCACTGTAAAATAAACAACAAAAAAACTTGTGAAACTTGTGAGTGAGGTCTTTCCAAAGGTAGCTTCATCAACAATGAATGAGTGAGGTCAAGCAGTCGATGTTTTAAATAACTGCTTAGTTTTTATTTTCAGGGTCACGCTATTCAGAGAACAATAGTTTTTTTCATGTCATGTATAATTTGCATTACTAATGGCAAAGAAACAAAACAGATTCCTTTATTTTCATTATTAATTGGAAAGAAAATTCAGAAAGAAAGACAAGTGTTCTGTGTTTACATATCTACTGTATATTTCATTGCATTAAATATTTTAACTTGGTGTTAATTTCTCAGCTGGCTATCGGAATACGTGGGAAATTTAAATCTGTCCGCATAATGAGCCACCGTATGCTACACTGAGCATAACGTGCTTTTAGATTGATTCCTGCCTCCCAGATAACGTTTGGCTTCGCTTCATGTCAGTATGATAGGCGAACACACTTGCACAGACTTGAATGGAGCTTGACAGACAGCTCGGTACAGTAATCAATCACACTGAACATTTAGGGTTTTTTTTTTTTGGTCAAAGCTAGACTTTTGCTGCGGGGTAAAACAGATACAATCAATAACTGCTTGGTCAAAATCCCCTTGTTGCTACAATTCAAAGACACTTGACATGTGACGTTTAACAAGGCTGATGACTTTTGAGATTAGACAGCGGCTGACTACTATATCCGGGGAAATGTTCAAATACATAAAGCAGAGTTGTATATAAATGTAAATAGTCAAATAATGTTGGTGCATGACAGTGACATCAGTGGTTTCTTCACACTTGTTTCGGTCAATACTGAGATCACAATGATTCATTGTGAGGACTGATCCATCTCTCTGAGTCAGACGATGTTCATTACTAACAACTTAAATAACACACCCTTCAAACGTCTAATATTTTCCTACAAGCTACAAATAGATAGAAAACTGTTGATTTGGTAAACTATTAATAAATGCAATCTCATCGCAGGTCGCCTTTACCTCTAGTGTTGAGAGTACAGTGATTAATCACCGCCCGCTCAAAATAAACTCTTGTGGTTCTCTTCGGTTTGTCGGCGAATCGTTAAGCGCATGATTTAATTCACCAAGCTAAACACACACTGTCCACGTTGCACCTTAACTTTTCTGAACTGCGGCGGTCCTGCAGCCTTATGATTGGATTTCAAGGGACTTTTTCACAGTAACATATATAAACATGTATATATATATATATATATATATATATATATATATATATATATATATATATATATATATATATATATATATATATATATATACACAACATATACATACATATACATAACAATTAAATATTGCAATTTCTTCACTTCTTGTAAAATTATTCTGGATTATTTTTTGCCAGCTAATAATCATGTTCATAAGCCACATGCAAGGGACCTGTGACATGACAAACCTGCTTTACCGGCCACACTCACCGCCGCTTAACGAGTCTGTTTATTCTGATCGAGGGGAGACTTTTTAGCAGTAATGACAGGATTCTACATTATGAAGCGAAAATCGAGATTTCCTGACAGTTTTGTTTGCCTCGGCGTCAAAGTGTGAGCTTTTTAACAAACTTTTTTTTTTTTGTTTGTTTGGTTTTCAAAGATTCCATCAATGACACATAGAGCAGGCAAGCTGCGCTGGTTCACGAGGAAAGAATTAGATAACCAGTGACGTCTGAGAGCACATGAGGCTGAAAGTGAAAGAGCAAAATCACTGATATGAAGACTTGCACGCTCCGGTCGCGCTGTTTCTTTGATTTCTTTTCACATCGAGCTGTGTTTTGATCTGACTGAGCGCGCGTTGAGGCGCCGAGATCTTTAAATCACAGCAGTAAGTTGACATTGGTTGAAAAGGACTCCCGCCAAGATGAGAACAAAAATCTGATTGACAAGTGCAAAAACAAGCCATTCGACGAGGCCCTGAGCGAGACGCATGATACCTTGTGAAGCGACAAGCCGCCTCCTGTTATTTTTCCATCCAGGAAGCTTTACACGGAAACCGACCAAATTTGATTTGAGAACATTAATTCTATTTATTTGAGGGAGGAAATGAGGTGCTGAGTCAGGGGAGGAGCAGCTGGCATTAAGCACAACAGAAACCAAACACCTTTTAGTCGTCGGGCTCTGTAATCACCTCGCACGCACAAAGAGAGCTTTTCTCACCCCTCTGCGTGTTTATTTTTGCGATCCGACTTTTATTTTGTGTGCCCGTTCGGCTCAGGTATGGCAGAATGTGAGCGAGAGATAAAAAAGAATGAGATGGCGGTGGAGGTGGGAGGAGGAAATGCTAGGAATCACAACACAGGAACTTGACCTTTCTGTGAACCTTCGCTCCACTCAATAGAGGAGCCCGGGACCACTAAAGCAACTGGAGGAGAAAACTTGACTTCCTTTTACATTCTTTATATTTTTCACGCTTCATTTGTGCGTAGCAGATGCTCATAATCTATGCAGTTCTTATAGTTCATAATGCTATAGTCGTACAGCTTTGCAACGCTCTGCACACTCTGTCTCTCCACATACAGTTGGTTAATTTTGTGTCGTCTTATTCGAGCTTAAAGCGCTGTCGCTGCAACACTTTCCCAGCGTAGGATCAATAAAGTGTACCTTCATCTAAACATTCCTATTTTTTTTATGCTCAGATAACATATCGTGATGGGTCATGGAACAGATTTAATTTGTAACAGGCGATCAACAACAAAAAGCACAAACGTGAGGAGTGATCCTGAAAATACAAATAACTAACCCAGCGCTGCTTTCATTTCAGCTTAAAGGAAAAGTTCAACATTTGGGGAAACAGGAGGATTTTTACAATCTTCAGACAGAGCCAGGCCAACTTTTCCCGCCATTTCTGGCCTTAATGCTAAGCTAAAGTTATCCAGCTGCTGGCTGTTCATCTTTAGCTTCATCAGACTTCTCGTCTGACTCTTGCATACATATTCCACACAATGTTAAACTTTTCTTTCAACATGCTCACATTTCTAAAGATCAGACACCAATGCATGACCCAGGCTTATCAACAACAACAAAAAACTCTCATTATTGATTCATCTGATTGTTTTTTTCTCTATTATACAATTATAGTTTATTTTTTTAAATATTCAAGTTGTGGAAAAAACAACTTCCCGTCTTCAAATTGCTTGACTGACCATTCCAAAACATAAAGATATATTTTCTATCACATGACAAAGAAAAGCAACAAATCTGAAGTTTAAAGTTGGATTTATACTTAAAATGATGATTTCATTACCAAAACAGATGCTAAATATTATTTCTTTCAACTATCTAGTCCTTTTATGAGCTGATTCTTGCAGCTTTAATGCTAATACATCTTAGTTGATATTGGCAGGGACACTGCTGTTAGAAATGAGGATGGCTCGTTTAATACAGAAGAATTAAAAAGGTGGAGTCTTGTCAAAACATGGATCAGACCATGGAGGGAAAAAACAGTGTCTACATCAAACAGTTAGCTAGAAAATGGCCACTTTATCCCTATTGCATTATACATGTATTATGCATATGGCCATAAATGACAAGAACAAATTAAAACAATGAAACCGCAACTGCTGACATTCACACAGACTGCTCACACAGTGCATTTCCTTTTAAAAAGCGCTGCTCAACATTTTTATTGCTCCCCGACCAGCTAAAAATGGTTTGCTCTGATAGTTTAGGGAAGGATCTGTTTGTCTCCTCATAGCAACAAATTGAGGTCCAACCTAGTAACAGCTCAAATAAGAAAAACTCGTATCAATGAATATTCAGTAGAGATGTGAGTTCATTAAAATAAATTGCAAGTTGTGTCTGCATGTGTGTGTGTGTGTGTGTGTGTGTGTTCAATGCTGTTTTCCTCAGACAGACGCGGGTGCTGACATCAGATCTGGGAGGATGAGCAGCCAGGCGGTGCCCAAGATCACAGAAAGACAATATGTCAATATACATTTTCAAAATGCCATTCAGGGCTCAGGAGCAGCGCAGAGCGGAAGGACAGGAGGAAGCTCCAGTGAATCCAGTGTAGACACACGATACAACCTCTGCGTTAGCAAATGGAAACACACAAATCAAGAAAAGTTTTGAAGGATACTGAGAATTCAGAGCTGCCATCAGGAAGCCGAGCGATGTCATTTATGTATTTAATAAAAAGCTCGTTGTGTGCATCTGTGCGTCCTTCTCCTTCTCGTGTTGGTTACAAAGGTGACAGTGTCAACACTGAATGTAACCACGAGAGCGCGATTCATAATTCTGGGAATGTAGTCATCATGGTCTGGTGGGATTTTTCAAGGGGTGGGGCATATTCCGCTTTCAGATGGGAAACCAGGAAAAAAAAAAAAAAGAAGAAACTTTGCAAACTTACGCGGCAGCGGAGACAATAAAGAGCTGATTTTCACGCTAGATATGAAGTGTCCGGAGCTCCAGCGGAGAGGAAGAGGCAGAATTCATTTTGTAACATGTTCCCTCGGCTCTGCCTTTTCACCCTACCCCCACTTCCACAAACACATCCAGGACGCAGACGCGCTATCCCGACGCCGCACGGTTCCCCATAAAAGTTCCTCTCCACCATTGACTTTTTTTCTTTTTTTTTTTTTCCAAATGAGTAGAGCAGAGCCGTGTCGACATCCTTACTGTACTACACACGTACAAATACTACTAAATAAAAACACCAGGCGGCCAACATGACAGGACCGAGCCGTAGCGAATTTCCCACCTACACGCACGCACGCACACCGCGGGGTACGGCCGCTCCACGAAGCTGGGTTTTCACTCCACGAAGTCTTAAGTTAAATTCAGTACGTTTCGCTTTTCAAGGACACTGCAGCTCACTGTCACAAGCCTTTTTCCCCCCTTTTGGTCGCGACACACACGGGCGTGTTGCCCTGCAGGGCGAACAAGCTTTAAAAAAAAGGAAAATCCCCAAAGCCTTTACCTTTTTGCTGTTTCTGCTGTTATAGCCGTTGTATGGGTTGATTCCTGCCCTTGGCGGTACGGAGAGCAGCATTTTTCTCGGCGCTATGTCCGGAGCGGCGAGCACAGCCCAGGCTGCCAGCTGACGTCAGCAGCTGGGGAAGTGAGTTCCTGGAGTCCCGCTGATAGACTGCAAGTGGTGCTGCTGCTGCAGCAGGACAGGGGCCCCCACTGCTGGCCCCTGGGCTACTTCAGGGGTCCCTCACGGAGAAAGAAAGGGAGGGGGGTGAGATTAGCTCAACTTCACTGACCGCCCACCGGGGGAGAAGAATGGGCAAGGAGCTTTACAAAAACTGTAACTCTGAGGACAAAACGCTTGTAAAATCTTTTTTGTTTTGTCTTGGGGGGGGTCCTTAATTTACTCCTTGACCTCACTTCACTTCATTTGAGATATTCGTGTATCCTAGCCGTCCTTTAACAGCCGCCTCAGAGGTCCGGTGTGTCCGATTTAGGGGACTCTATTTACAGACTATGGCATAAGTTGAATAGAATATGTTTTCATTAGTGTATAACCACCTAAAAATAAGAACGCTGCCTTAAAATGAGCCTTGCAGACGCTGTGGGTCCTCATATTGGACCACCATGTTTCTATAGTAGTCCAGATCTGCCAAACTAAAGTGGGTCTGAAGCCTTTTGTGGGTTTTTTTTTGCACATTTCACAACCAGTGAGTAGTTTCTCCATCGTGCTCGGAGGGAGAGGTTGAGGTGATGTAACTGCAATCAGCAGTCCTACTAACCCTGATCAGTTTGATTTGCATAGATATCACAATAAAAACGTGCATTCGGTATTTGATTATTTGATACAAGAGCTACATATTTACAATATCCTATAAACACATTGACTGACACTAATGTTATCCCAGATATTAAACAAATGCTTTGCAAACATGCATACAAATACCTCTTGTATGCATCAGCGCAGCTTTAAACATGAATAAAATAGTCGGTGGACAAAGCTTGTTGTGCATTTTAAACAGCTGAGCTTGAGGAGGATCAGTGGTCACATGATCCAAATAATAATAAGGCAAAACTACAAACTTGCACAACAGTCAAGGATCATGCCGGGCAATGTTAGCTCGACATGTTTTTCCAACTCATATTTTCTGCCTCCCCTCTCGTACCATTGAATGAGTTCAAGTCTACGGCGCTAAAAGCGCTGATGACAGTGCTCAGGCTTGTTATCTGTGATAAGGCCACAGTACGTAATACGCGTATAAAAACTCCACCACCTTTTAACCCAACCAGAGTGTGTGTACCTGCTTTGGTTTCGCCGCTGTCCTCCTCTTTGCTTGTGTAACCTTCCCTCCGTGTTTGTTTGTATTGATTGCACAGCAGTACAAACAGTGTTTCCTACCTAAAGTTATAACACGTCCCAGTTGGAGAAATCTGTAGATTATAAACCTATGTGAGTGGAAATGTTTGGTTCAGTTCATATCGTCAATGCCAGACTTTATTACACGTGGAGCACTTCCAAATCCAAAGGTGACGTCACGTATCTCTGCTGTATTTTGACTCATCCTGTGCCATAAAATAAGAAATATGAACATTAACTTCACTTAATGTGTTCACTTCCCTTTAAATGAATCACACTTTCACCGCTGAGATGTTTTGATAGCTCCAGATTGCAAATGTTTACATCAGAACAGTAGTGCAGATATATGGAGTCTGTTTGTCACTGTCAACGAGTCAGGACCTCTACAACTGAACAGAAAGATGAGATCAGCGTCCCAGACACACTCAACCTTTAAAATCTTCACTTTGGCATGGGTGAGCGGGTGACAGAGCCATAATGTCATTATTATGGTGTCACTTCACCACAGCCACTTCTCCTCCAGCCATCACTTAAACGGCACGGTTAAAATTAAATATACAGCAAGTGGATAAAACACATCTTGTAAAAAGCATTGTGGCGATACGGTCCACGTCTTGTTTGTGTCATTTTTAGTAACAATTCAATTCAATTTTATTTCCATGCAGAGCAGGTCTAGACCGTTCTCTTTATGATATTATTTACAGACACCAACAATTCCACCATGAGCGAGCACTTGGCGACGGTAGCGTGGAAAAACGTCCTTTTAACAGGCAGAGACCTCGAGCAGAGCAAGCTCAACGGTGGGCGCTCATCCGCCATGCCCGGCTGAGTTAAAGACAGAGAGAACAATATATACTTGTACATATAGTATTTATATATATTTATGTAAGCACACGTGGCCTTTTTAGAACAATAACGCTGCAGCTTAGAGCTGGTGTTCAAACTTATAATTTTCTCTGGGATTTTGCGTCATCTTTCGCAATGCATAGGAGTAACCGATGATCAAAAGTCAATCATATGGTTTGGTTTGCTTCGGCCCTGAGTCTAACTTAAACTGCTGCTGATCCCGCTGGTTTCCTCCCGTGCAAGACATGATTTCCTCAATTAACACGACGTGATTAATTATGCAGAGAGGCTGAATCAGACACAGTGAAAACTCTCGATGTAGTGCAGTCATCAGTCACAGCCGATCACAGAGATAATGTTTTAGAAATGCTTTAAGACAAACATCAGCATGATTCAGTGATGTCGACCGGTCGTGGTTTAATGCAGTGTGATTGGTGCATCTGGTGCCCGCACTGACGTTGTCCTGCAGTTTCCTCTGAAGGTCACAGACGAAGGCTGTTAAACAGCAGACACACACACACACACACACACACACACACACACACACACACACACACAGAGGGTACTAAACCTAAACATTTGCCATCAGAGTGTGAATGAGCAGTGTCCTGAAGTTACCTTTTGCATCTTATCCATGGCTGCCTGACTCTGGCTTCTTATCTACTTCTGCTATATTTAAATGCCTTTTCACTTTCTCCTGTTGCCAGTGATTGGCCGGGAGATGTATCCCAACACAGATGGCAGCCGAAACCTGATGCCTAAAATGCAGTGGCATTCAAAATAATCGGCACTGGTTACACTACAAAGCAACGGGTATTAAATGCACCACACATCATATCTGTCAGGGTAGCCTGAATTATGCACCTTACAAGTCACGTGCTCCACCTGTGCCGCATGCACCGCTCACTATGGAGATCACCAGATTTTATTGTATCATTGATAGTGCTCTGTGCAAGCATCCCTGCAGGAGGAAAGGTTTTTCCAGCATGTACAGACAGCACAAACATGCTACAAGATGGCATCAAACGCAACCAAGGAGACTGCTCAGATGGATAACCACAGTCTCTTTGATTCCCCTCATAATGTATGTGCCTGTTATTCAAATGAAGGAGCCGAGCTGGACGACCTTCACAATTCTCAAAACTAAAGTTTGACTTTGCAGTTTGCCTGGAGCTCAAAACAGACACAGACAAACCGTTTATGGCGTAGTAGATGAATTAATTCAGTAAAAGTGATACTGAATATATAATCTTACAAAACTTCCTCAGTCTCCCGGTGAGCAGATCTTCCTCCTTCCTTTACAGTCTGCCCACTTAGCTGCGAGCCCTGCGCGCCGTCTCCGTGGGCCGTAAAATGACATGTACAGCAGCAGCGCGAACAGTATTTCTATGAATTAGCGCCGTAAGCAGTTTGTATTGGTGTCTGTTTCATTCAGTCCGGCAGCCTGTACGTGGGCTGTTCCTCTGTCCGCATTTAGGAACACACCAGTGACATTGTTGCACTCAGCAGAACCTCAGTCTGGCACAACCAGCCACTTTGACGACATGAACATTGTTTGGACGTCAACAGGCTCGTTGCTAGGTGACCCAGCCCCTTCCATCCCAAGAGTCTGGCCTTATTACCTCTAGGGTAGCTAAGCAGTGTGTGTGTGTGTGTGTGTGAATTGCCTCATCGTGTGTATTGGGGATAGATGAGATGGTGCACGTCTATTTTTTTTTCTTTTCTGTTTAATTCATTAAGTGTTTTGAAACACGGGTCAAAGGTCATTCCATTAAACCGAGCCTTCATCTGGTCTTCTCCAGTTCTGTGTTGAAATCCTAAAACAAAACACAAAAGTCAATCTGATGAAAAAAAAGGAAAAAATCTCTCTGAATTTGCAAGTTCAGCAAGAAAACACAACAAAACAACTACAGCTACCACCCATATACATCCTATTTAAGGGAGAGCAGCACATGAGGAAATACCACCCTTCCACCCTTTGCCTGTATTAACAACCAACACAGCCACCCCCACCCACCCACACACACACACACACACAAACAACAGCATCAGTGCTGTGGGGGGGCAACCTCCGTCATCAAAGTGAGCTGTTGTTTAGAAGGAAGGGGAGTCTATGTGTGTGTGTGTGTGTGCGGAAAGTGGATATGAATGGCGTGGAAAGGTTCAGGGAGTTCATGTGTGAGTGAGGGGCTCAGTCATTGAGACTGACTGACTGCGCGGGGTTCAAGGTCAGAACGGCTAACAGAGGGGCAACAACAACAAGCGGTGGTTGAATATATTTACGCGGGCGAATGGAGGGAAAAGGGGAAATCTGAAAGTAGGCTAACAGCTAAAGGTAAAACTAAAATATTTCTATTTATATCTGCTCAACATCAGAAACCTGCCAACTGTGAGTCATCCAGGAGGAATTTCTGCAAGCATAACAAGCAGTAAAACTGTTGTTTTATCATTAGAAATAAATCATTCATCCAGCAGTTCATTTGCATTTTCCCAACTGTTTAGTGTCATAAATATTGGCATGAATTTTAAACAGTACATTTCAGGATAACAAACACACAATACACAATAAAACATACACACATTGAACTCATTAAGTGCACTTGTAATTGTGCTTTTCAGTGAAGCAGGGGTGGGATATTTTGGCACTACTTATATCCCCGTTATAGTAAATAAGAAGCAGTAAAAGTATGTGTACTGGACCGCACAGACAAACAGATGAATATACTATGTGTTCGCTTCACGTGAGAGAAGTTTTACACGTCCGCTGGGCAGACCACACACACACACTCACACACCAGACAATCAGTCCAGCGTTCCCTGTGGTTCGAATGTGTTTTTGAGGGAGAGTGTGAAAGAGGAAGTTTTGGTGAGGAAGGCTTCAGGGGAATGCCTGACAAAGAAAATGTCATTAGTCTGTTTGAACATCGACGAATCCTTTTTGCGGATGCGGATGAGTGTTCATCATCATAATCTCCTGTTCATCCCATTTCTTTCATCCTTTCTATTGAAGCCCCAGTATAAATGAAACAAAATAAGTTTTGTCAGTATATGCTACCTTTAAATTAGGGCTCAATCTGCAGAGCTCACCTTTATAAAGTTTAATGTTCAATGTCATCAACAAGCGCAACTATCATGAGCTGATTTTATGTGTGAAAAGTTGCCAACAAATCATTTTCATGCATGGAAAATGAAAATTAAATTACAACATCCTGTGCAGGGAATCAGCAGTTTAACTTGTGCATTTACAATGAAGTTGATAAAATGAAATTTATATTGTAATGAACTCGACTAACACAATGCACTGCAGTTTCTTCTGTTCTTTTTTAATCTCTATTTAGTTCAAACGCTCACAGGTTAGATGATAAAATACATAAAAGACCAGAAATAAGTCTATAAAGACTTTTTTTGCCCCTTGTCGCTGCATCTTGATTGGTTCAGGTTAGTAAAAGCACCTAACACATCAAACCTACCCATCACAGGCTGACTGTCAGAGAGAAACTGTAAATTAGTAAATAAAAGTCATACAAATGAACACCTCTTCTGGCACGACAATGCAACGATTTTAATCAAGTTGGGCAGAAATGAATAAGCGAAAACTCTAATTTCCTCTGTTATCTTTGAGATATTTATGCTAGTCATTTCTCTTTTGAGTAAATTAGTTTTCAAGAATTTCTTGAGTGGGGCTATTTACTCTATGTTCCAGCTGGAAGTAATCTGAGCAACAGATTTGAGTGTAAAGAGGCAGAAAGAAAGCCTGGTGATGGAGTGGGAGGGAAGGAAAGAAGGGGACGAGGGCAGGGGGAAGGGGGGAGAGAGAGCTAAGCGGATGGGGGAAGGGCTGTTTGTGCATGCTTCAAATTCCTTCAGCGTTATCAGCATTGCCCGCTCCATAATTGTTCGTTTCGAGGAGGGGAAAGAAAAAAAACACACACACAGGGGCTGTACAACACTGTAAACTTTCCTCTCTGATAGAAGACCTAAAGGGGAGGGATCAAGATCTTCAAACTCTGTTGCCGCCATTTTTGACTTTGCTATTCTTCCACTGTTGTACATTAAAATAATAAAAAAAAATATGGCTGGCTTTCTTTTTTCCACTTATAATTTGTTTGGTTTTAATCTAATCATGAATCTTTTTAAAGACCTGTTTCAGAATTTAACTTAACTCCTTTTAAAAGTATCATACATATTCTTTTCTATTTTCAGCTTCCGTTAGCTTGGACACAGACTTTGTTCAAATCTTTATTTTTTGTTGATGTACTTGTAAAATTAAAACCCCGTCCCCCGTTCTGCCTCCCTGCCGTAGATAATTTATTCTGATTCTAGACTTCTTCATCTAGTTTGTCCTTCTCAACAGCCGTGAAGGGTTACTGACATCCGCGAGGTGTCAAACCTACCGAGGCCGCCCCGAGACGTTTTGATCATTTTCTCCCACGGCGTTAAAGAGGCTTTCGTGCATGGGCAAAATTATCAGTTTCCTGTGTGGCTCCTTCAGACCGAGCAGACAAACAGGGAGGAATGATAAAGTGATTACTTGAAATATGTTTTTTATGTGTGTATATGTGTGTGTTATTGTTACAAAATGGCTGGAGTGAGTACCTCATACTGTTCTCCTACTGAATGGAGACACTGCATTGGTGGGACACACACACACAGGATGTGATTCTGGGAACTTTGATTGATGAGGTAATCCATCTGGCTCTGAAGCAAGGGAGGGGAGGACGAGAGCACCGGCGAAGGGAGGGAGAGAAGGAGTGTAGAAGATGAGTGATGATGTAGGCCCCAATCATGATGGAGTTTAGAGATTTATGGACGCATGTGGGCAGATGTGTGTGTGTGTGTGCGTGTGCAAAGGTGAGTTTTATCTGTGGTTAGTTTTAAATAGCTATTGATGCTATTCCTTTGAACTGTCCATAACTGATTGGCTGGATTATTAAAAACGTCATGTATCTCAACAGTAACGCAGTGTGAGAACCAGTACTGACCTGTTTCTCCTCTCTGGACTTGAACCTGGCTTCCATCACAGCTGCAGCGAGCTGGGCGGAGGTGCATCATGGGCCTTAGCTGTGGATGAAAGAATGACGCATGAAATACTTGCTCCAGTCATGACACAAACCAGATGAATGGTGTTTTCACTTACTCCGACAATAAAAATCGCCCTGGAAAGATCCTCACCAGCGGAGCGGGAGAGGTCTTTAAGCGGGAGACTAAATAATCAGCTTTTCTCTGATATTTAAGACTGATAGGTTTCCATCCCGGGACAAGAAAATCAATCTCACAAGGAGAAGAATAACTCAGCCGGTGTCAAACTTTTCAGAGAGATTTATAAAGAGTGGAAGTAAAAGATTCTTTCCTGCTGCATAATGTTGACAGCTTCACACTCACTCCTACTTTAATACTTGATGTTTTGTTTCATTGGATGTTGGGGACCACCGTTCTAGTACTACTTCCACTGACACATAGCAAAAACATTGATCCTGTTCAAGGTTTTGAGTTATTCTTATACTGTAACACGGGTTACTCTCAGCGTTAACTATAAACTTGACTGTTCTTGTGTTAAGGTACTTTCAGGCTGTGGATGAAGCAAAAGCGCAGCTTCCTCTGAGTAACCAGGTTTACTTTAATGTCCGCTCCCAGCGTAGGACAACTGAACGCTCACCGGAAACGTCAACTGTTTTCCCTCTGCCATCTAACCATCACTTGCATTACAAGCAAGGGTATTACTCTGCTATGTAGTTCCTGTTATAGATGAAGCAACAGAATACAAGACGTTATTATTAACTGAGTTAAAACTGAGAAAAATAAAAAACAAATCTCATCTTACAGTGTCACAACCTTTCTGTTGAAATTAAAAAATATCAAACCAGGCGGGACAATATGGCAACTAAGAGAGTAATCCTGACAAAGAGAATAAATTCTGCACCTTAAAACTACGGCGTAACATATGAGTCATTCAACAGATAGAGTATGATGTTACAACGTGATGCTGCAGAGGCCCAGATCAATATACAAGAGCTACAGATGGAAAGGAAAATTGCACAGAGATGAATGAGGTGAGGCTGTAATGCTGCACGAAATGTCAGAATAATGAAAGATGTGTATAGTATCAGTGAGTCACTTTCTAATGACTGCAGGGTCAAATATCAGCATAAGCCATTAGAGCGTGTCTCTCTTTCACACACAGACACACACACACACACACACACACAGCAGAAAACCTGACTTATTAGTAAAAGGAGAAAAGAGTCCGGCGTGTAGCAGATGAGATAGCCACAAATGATGCCTGTCAACAATTTTATGTCGTCGTCAGCGTTCACGGTGAAGAGGTTGTCAGACTAACACCTGATAGAGGGCTATAATGAGAAATGAATGGAAAGATGCTGTCAGCGTTAGAAGATATTGCAACAAATGTGTCTTCCTCGTGGCTATACACATTTTCAGAACACAGAGGTTCTGTCTTTTATAACACGTGACACACAGACTCTGATTTCGTGTGCACGTTGTTTTGGATTTGCACTCAGACTCAGAGGCCCGGCCTTTAAAAATGAGATTAAAATGAAAGGATCGCTCTCCATCAGGATGTCTGTCATCTGTGTTATGCTTCCATCTGCTGGTAGCTTGTGTTAAACACTGCTTCAGGCCCGACTGACAAAGATCAACGTTTCCTCCTTTGTTGAGCCAAAAAAAAAGAAAAAGTGAAAAGCAACAACAGCGTTACTGAGAGATCCCAAGCTCACTAATATATCTAATATATCTATGTCTTCACACGGCTGGGGGGGTTAAGATAACATAAAACAATAATCAGATCTAACAGATGGACATAAAACATTTACAAGTATCATTAAGACATTTAGGAGACAAGAGGCATTTAAAAAAACATCAAGTGCACCCTCAAACACGCACATTTGTCAAGTTTTGTAACATAAGCATGTGTTGGATTGAGGAACTTTTACTTTTACAGACACTGACACTGATAATAGGGTAAGTGAAAGACTTTATATCAGAATGAAGCATGGGCCAACGAACAAAAAGACTTCATTTCATCCAGATGGATCTGATTTGATCTTTACTTGTCTGTGCCGTCTCTCTCCTCCTCCTTTTACAGTTTTCCCAACTTCTCTGATAAATGATCAAAATGTAATAAAAGTGATTTTAAAAAATCACTTGTAGTCTGGATGAAAATGTGCCAGATGTGCTGAACACTTGAACACATCACTCCAGGATAATCAAATTCTCACCGAAGCGTCCTGAAAGCAGAGATTCAGACAGAAAACGTCAACTCTTTTACACAGTTTGCTGTTGCAAAATCAGAAAAACTGTGCTCAGACTCCTGCAAACTGGTCACAGAATTATGTAAAACGTCTCTGTGTGCATCGCACATGTGCATGCCTGTGGCTTGGGTGTGTGCGCGTTGTGTGTGTGTGCGCGTTTGATGTCGTCTAAGAAGTGCATTTATTTCGAAAGCCTTTGTAGTTGTGTCTTTCCCTTTTCTTCCACTGAATGTCTGTTTTTAGTTAGGTCAGGATAGTGCCTTTGGTATGAGGACATTTTTGGACTGGAGCTGAACATTTGATAGGTTAAGAATCAGTGCTGTCTGACTGCTGCGATGTAAGTCACGCTAAAACTAAATTAAGCACCTCAAGTCTTGCCAAATGCCTCAGTGCAAATAAAAACATTAAAGGATGAAGAGTGATTCGGGGTAAATAACTGTTCCTGGCTGAATTAACACAGGATGCTGCTTGTTTAAAGTACCATCTTGTCTGGCTCTTTAAGTGCTCCAGACTCATTTTAGAAAATGAAAGCATTTTATCAAAAGAGATGCCTCTCTTCAAGCCGCCTCCAAAATGTGAGCTCACTGAATATAATGGTGGCGAGGCCCTTTAATGAGAGAAGATTGTTGAGATTATGCTTCTCAAAACAGCCCTGTTAAGTGTTTTGCTGGATTCTGTCTGTGAGTACGAAAAGTCGTTATATTTCGACTCATTTTTCTCTTGTATTTTATGTAAAAAAAAAAAAAAAGAAATGGAAAAAAAGCTCTGACACAAAGGACCCATTGTTCTTTGAAATGTAATACTGGTCGTGCAGACCCACTAGGTGTCAGTGCTGTGCAGCATTTCACAGACAGGCCTGGATAGCTGTGGCGCTCACTGTAAACACTGTAAACAAAAAAGGTGCTGCTGAAAAGTGCATGTCACGATAAGGACGCCTTTGTGTTTACGCTGTGTCCTCCAGTCTGAATACAAACATATTTAATTTGTGCTTTCTTGAACATTTCAAAGACCGTCATTAGCACTTGCCAGACTCCAGACACCACGCTCTTTTCGAATCCTGATGGTGCCAGATGTTTCTGGAGCATATTTTACACTGAAAGTGCGAAATTTCAAATGTATGTGAAAACTAACCAGGAAAATGAGGAGACGGGAGGACTGAAAGATTAATGTTGCTCACTAAATGTGAAGCATTAGAGTTATATGTCTAAAAGGTCTTTCAGCTCGACTTTGACACTACTGACTCGACTTGAATGAACGATTTCACTTGGAGTTGACCCTTGAATGACTTGTTTCTCTCTCTCAGAGCTGAATAACCACGGCCAAGCCAGCAAAGTATTCAGAACAGACTTTTTTTGGCCGGTGTTTAAAGGCTGGAGGTCATTTATACTTGATGTGTGTTTGGGTGAATGGTTTTGACTGAATGGCAGGATAATTTAAAAACTGAGGTGAAAAGAAGGTGCCGGGTGGATGTGAGCTTGCATAATTTGTGTTATTTTATGAGGAATAGATAAATTACTGCTTATATTTGCACCAAGTGATATTTATTGTTGAGTCATGTTTGTTTTGTTTTGCCCAAATTTCATTTCCTGTGTAAATGCACCGTTTTTTTAAGTATCTTTCAAAGCATGTCAGCAATATGAAGAAATTTAATGGAGCATTTATTTTTATGGTGTTTGATGACGCTCTCACTGCTTTGCCAGTGTGTATATTTTGAATAGACATTTCATGAAAACACATCTTTGGGACTCAGGGCTAGGAACGAGGACATGATGACAGAAGATGACAAAAAAACAAACAAAATCAAATTCATATTAAAATGCCCGTCCTTCATCTTTAGGATGATTTGAAGCAGTCTTCTTCCAAACAGATTTTTTATTATTATGGCAGTCTAGTTATGTAACATGTCAAAATAATAGAGTCAACACGAGGACAAGAGTGTGCTGTTTGTGATAAGTGCTCTAAAAACCTGACCTTGGCCTTGAAGATGTTTGCCAAGGTTTTCATTATAAAGTTTTAAGGGCTGTTATGTATACAACGCAATCCCTGTTTGGGAACGCTGGTCTCTCTAAGGTTCATGGTTTCATCCCTGCTATACTTAGATGGGATTTAACTTTAAATTGTGAGACATATATAACACAAAAATCAAAGCATTCCTGATTTCGCTATACCTTCACATATGAGAAGATCCAGGGCCATTTCTAGCACAAAGGGTTAGATGCTTTTCCCTTTTTCTTTCTGAGGTTCTGCACCACAGAGTGTTCTTCAGTTAATTAAACTGCCTGTGTGGACTTTGTGTTCATCAAATCACCCAAGAAATGCCTTCAGTTCAACCCGTTACCATCACCAGTGGCTATACTGCATGTCTGGACTGGACTTTGCAAAGTATTGTGAAGTGTTTGGAGACTCATGGCAGGAACAGAGCACCATAGGAAGGAAAAGATTTCTGTTTATAGTGTAATATTTTTCTGGCAATCTTTTTTTGGGGGGAAATTTGGAGAGCTGTCCAGAGAAGGGTGTGTGGGTTACGGGATACAACATTTGACCTCTGTTGCACAAACTAGAGATCTCAGTCTTTGAGCCGTTCAACTCTCTGCCCCTTGAAGAGATCTGAAACCTGACCTATTGACCTGACCTATTATGTGCACGTCTTTGGACTGTGGGAGGAAGACCGGGCTATCCAAAGAGAACCCACGCGGACACAGGGGGAACATGCGGACTTGTGGTGCACCACCGTGCTGCCCAACATAAACGATAAAGGCTGATTTAATCATGTAATAGGCTGCATTCTCAGGCAGACAGTTTGCAGCCTCCGTGTGTGGGATTACACACAGGAGGGGGCGATATGAACAATAAATAACAAAGATCCTGAAAGTCACCTCTCATCTAATGCAGCCTCTCCTGGCCATCACTTTCCCAAAATTCATTTTCATGCTGACCACAAGTTTTAAACCTCTGATGATGCAATGTTGAACCCTCTGTGAAGGTTTAATCTCTTTTGCGGATGTAGCATACCTTCAGTCAGAATTTGTTCCTCTGAAGGCCGCATGAAGGAGCATCCTCGCCCGGAGCGGGTCCCTGAAATGTGAGCCTAATCAATCCAGACTGCTGCTTCACATTATAGCGTCCTATTAAGAATTCATAAGTCATTTAAATGGAGCCACGACTACCTGTGAGATTACGGCCAAATTGAAAAGTAAATTGGGATCCAGGTGGTGTAGACTAAACAAAATGCATATTGAATGAAGGACGCATCTTCTACTAGTCTTACATCTTAAAATGACGCTGTCACATCATTTTTAAATAGAGGAAATCATTTCCTTAGTTTAATTATTAAACAATTAATAACCACTCTATCATATTTTGTTTATTGCCCAGTCTGATTAACAGCTTTATCATTTGAATAACTGATTCATTTAGTTTTATTTCATTCAAGAGTTTTTAATTATCCACCCTTTAATTTAATTTAACACTGATTACAGTTGCTTATGCTGCTCTATGTCCATCTGCAAACCTCTGAAGGTTCATCACAGATTAATGAAGAGCGTTCACACAGATTCACTGTTTGTTTTTTCACTGGCAAACAGGAACACCAGATCTTTTTGTGATCATCATTATTAGTGTTATTGTAATTAAAGGAACATAAAAACGTGCAGTTATTGTTGCAGTGAGTTGACATGGTGGAGGTGATGGTGGAGAGAGAGAGAGAGAGAGAGAGAGAGAGAGAGAGTGAGAGAGAGAGAGGGGAGGGCCAGCCGAGCTGCTGCTGCTGCGACGTCACTCAGACGGCTGACTGACTGAGCTCCGGGGCTTCAGGCTCAATCTGTGGCCAGCAGCAGCAGCAGCAGCAGCAGCAGCAGAGGTGGTGGGGAGGAAGGAGAGAGAGAGAGAGAGAGGAACATTTGATCCACTTCTTTAATTTCCTCCTGCGGCTCCTCTTCACTGGGGGGGCAGGGAGAACAAAAGACAGGACAACTGCATGATCAGAGCCGCTTCTTGCTCCCCTTTCATCTCGACTGCAAAGCCAGGCTAGCTTGATGCTCAGTTCAGCCTGCTAGCCTTTGTGGCAGGGCTGTCCATGCATCCAAGCAGCCCCTGAGCAACCCCGGGCTGGGCTGGGAGAAGCCTCGGCTCCTTCTTTTTTTTTTTTTTTTTTTTTTATTTCTTCTTATAGCCTCTGACAGTCTGCAAAAAAAATATTCTCCGAGTGGGCAGACAGCAGCATCCCTGTCAGCTTGCATTGCGCACGCACACACACACACACACACGCACAGAAAGCGGATTTCCAGTGAGGAGCATCACCGCCTGCCTGGGCACGGTTACACGTCGTCGCCTGTCTGCAACCTCCGGCTTGACAGGACCAAGAGGCGATTGATGTGTAATATTCTCCCAAGATAGGGCTCACAATGTTGCGCACCGCGGCCAACATGTTGGCAACAGGATTGCTTTTCTTGGGATTGTTGCACAGTTTGGAAGTAATCGCTCCGGGGAGGGCTATTGATGGTAAGCACGGCTCAAGAGTGTAAAATGCCTTTTTTTTTTATATGTATATAAAGTGTGTGTGTGTGTGTGTGTGTGCGCATGCTGGCTGTCACAGGATTTGTTGTGTTTTTTCTGTCTGCATGCACGCAGAGTAGACCGTACCCTGAAGGGAACGACTGAGTGAAGCAACGTGGAGGGGATGAAAACCGAGGCGAGACAATTAAAGCGCTCTTTTGTTTCTGTCTCCCGGTGCCACATGTGTGGATATTTTGCAATGTCACAGCAGTGATCGCACATTCCCCCCCGCCCCCCTCCGCTGGAGACAGGCGCCTCTCACACGCTTCCACTCACACTCAGTCATGCCATTGTAGCGTATAGGCCCCGTTTACCTGCTTGAACCACTTGTTTACAGCGTTTGTTTCTTTGTAAATTGGGAGCAGCAGCACACACACACACACACACACACACACACACTGTTTGTGGATTTTCTCCTCTGTGATGTGTTGGTGTCATGTCTGCACACACACACACACAAAAATATCAGTCAAACGTGGAGGCTGCTGCAGAGTCTAATGTGTTTGGACTTCAGTCAGTTCACGTCCAGCAGATTTTCCTGAGTGGTGTGCTGATGCGATGACAGCAGTCGGGCTATTCCTCAATCAGACGACACCGACACACAATTTCAAATGCTTTCCTGCACCGTGCGTGTGTGTGTGTGTGTGTTGCTATAAGAACAATAGACCCATCTGTGTTTATTAGATTTAATCATATCAGTTCCCACACACACAAACACACACACACACACACATATATAATGATGTATGCTCAGGTGTTTAGTGCTGCCATTAGCAGACATGTGTAGCACTGCGTCACTGTTGCATATGGAGTGTGATTGTTGAGTTTATCACCTGGGCTGCACAGGCCAGATCCCCACTCCCCCGTTGGATGCCCACAGTCACACTGTCATCTGCAGTCAGATAGCGAGCAGCGGTTCAAAACAGCATCCCCTACGACCTTGTGGACACACACACACAGACACACACACACCTTCACAGGCTGGAACAACTTCTGGAAACTATTAAGCCCCACAGTCCCACTCAGGCGCTCTGTTTGGTTAGAGAGGAAAAGGGCGTTATCAAAGAGGAGTTAGTGCGGACAGATTTCTTCAATCCCTCGCAGGTGAAAACAGACTGCGAGTTTATTTTTGCAAATATGTCTTCCATCTTTTTATCTTTACGACTTTTTGCCGGAGAAATGTTTCCCATAAGGAGCACCAGTTGCTGCTACAGGATGACATTTCATTAAACCCAGCAGGACTTTAACACGCACGACTGGTTTAAACCACAAGCCGCATTTGTTGAGATTCATCGTCAAGCCGTGAACGCTTCCCCCCGCCTTTGAAGTCATCGCTTTACATTTGGCAATCCAGGGCGCTGTGAGGTTCTTAAGGAGCAAAATCCATAGAAATTACTGCCTTGAGATAGACTTGGATGGCCCGCAATCACCTGCAGTTTCCTCCTCCTTCTTCCCGGTCTCCAGAAACAGCTGCCCTTAAAACAAACAGCTTCTGCCTCGATGCACTGTTATTGTTTTAGTGAAATTTTCCTCCTCGTCAGTCGTAATGCCTTGATTTGATGAGTCAGCCTTGTGCAGAGGAGATCGCCAAACCTTAGCTTTGCCTGAAAACCCGCTGGGATGCAGAGGCTGCTGCGCCTCACAGAGCGTCTTAGGAAAAACCTATTGAAATGTGTTTCACAGTTGACAAGGCTCGTATATTAATCGGTTAGACTGAATGTGAGGCTCACCCTTTAAAATGGATTTTTTACTGGGTGCCTGTATATGTAAGACCCACATTTGAAAGCCAGCCTTACCACCTCAGCCAACATGTCACTTGTTGTAGAGGAAGCCCAATTGCATGTACCCACTTTCAAGTATAGCTAAATTGCTTTTTTAACCTCTTTGATAGTCTCTTTGATTTTTAGGGTCCTTTGAACTACATATGTTGGCTTGTAAAGTTTTTTCAGACTTGCCTGCGACTCTTCTTTTTTCCATTTTCCAGACCTCTAAAGATTTTTGAGTCAGAGTCTCAGTACAGTAGCTGGTGCAAAGACACTGGGCCACCAACAAATCCTGAGTTTAATTGGGTCTAAACTGCTCTTTGTCTCCCAGAGGAGAGTGAACAATCTCGAATTGTTCAGAAGGTGCTGCTAATTGGGGGCCCAGTGGAAAAGACCGTAATGAAAGAATTTGCATCGTTTCGCTCCATGAGCGTACTGTAATTGCAAAATGAGATCACCGGCCCTTCGAAATGGGCAGCTTCATGTAGTAAACACCATCAACGGGGAACTGAAACTGAGAAATGTGTTATTTCTAAGAAAGTCAGGCATCACTGGTTCCTGATTTCATGTTCTGTTTTCCTCCCTTGGATATTCTTCATTTAAAATTCGTTGGTAACAAAAGTGGCGCAGGCTCTTTTCCTCTTAATGAACTCACCTTCCCGTGCCTTTCTTCTCCTTGCACTTTTCCCCCTGTGACTCTCTCTGCTGTAACATTTGGTGGACGCCTCAGAACTGGCCCAGCATTTGGCTGTCATTGGCGCGATACTGCCATCACAATGACATCCACATGGCCAAAAGGTTACCACTTGACTGTTTACTGCCAACTGAGGGCAATATGGAAAACAGAGCGCATTTGTTAGGGGCTCGTTGCTGCTGACCTTATTATCGTTGGAAGTGCATGTAAACAAGCAGCTAATGTAAATAACAGAGGTCGAGTATATTTAGCACCGCTATGAATATGTGGTTTAGATCAGTGCATACCTAAAAGAGCGTTGGTTGGCTGCTGTCATGATACCTTGACACACTGAAAAGCAGCCACGGCCGCATAACTGAGCAGATATAATATCCAGTACTTTGGTCAGCAGCTTTTCCTGTGGAAAAACAACTCAGAGGCTAAGTAAAGTTCAATCACATTATTACACCGATGCTTTCTGCGGCTGTAATAATGAAATTCTGCTGCTGCTCGAGCCCTAGATTTTCCAACTGGGCCCATGCAGTTGCGTCATAGCTAATGTGAGATCTTAGCAGCTCATTTGTACTAGTCACAGTAAGATTCTCCGTTTCTGAAAATACATTTTTTGGAAAACGCCCACATTCACCTTCTCGGTCAAGAGTTAGAGGGGAGGGTCGATATCATTCTCATATCTGTATGTTTGTTCAGATGCGCCCTGCCAGAAGCCAGCTAATGTAGCTTAGCAGAAAGACTATAAAGAGCTGCCTTGATGGTATCAGAGTGGAGAATCCAGGAAGTCGCTGTTCCCATCCGAGGAATAACACAGACGAGATATATACGATGTGAATTAGTGAGGCAGAGAGATGCTGGTAGGCAGATTGTGTTACCGTTGAACAGAGCCTTGTTAGCTTTTTTTCCAGTCTTTATGCTGAGCTAAGCTAACTGTCTCCTGGCTCCAGCTTCATATTGATGGTGGATAAACATGAGAGTGGTATCAATCTTCTCATCTGTCTTTCAGCAAGCGTATTTTGAAATATGTTTAAAACCAGCAGCAGTAAGAAGCTCCCCACTCCGTCTGTCCATCACATAGCAGAAATTAAAAATGTTCACACACAAGGGACTTTGTTTACAGGCCTTTTAAAAGCTAACGTCTGTTATTGCCAAAGTGCTCTGGGTATATGTGACCAGGCTTGTCAGACCAGCCCTGTGACCCACTTTAGAGTTTTGACCCACTGATTGAGATACACCATATCTAGATGGAGCTATTTAAGGACTGGAGATAGAACACAATCTCAGGAGGCCCTCTGAACTAATATGCTCTGGGATATCACGAATACGCACGTATATATTCACAATATATTGGGACTTTTGATGCCACAGCTGTCACTGCAAGAAGTCAGGTAAAATCAGGTTCAGAAAACTGCTAAGCTCTCTCTGCCTGAAGTCTTTGATTTGTAGCTTAGACTAAATGCTGAGGTGGAGTCTTATTCGGTAGTCTCTCTTGAGACAAAATGACAGAAATCCTTGCACGATGACCAAAGGTTTAGCGTTACGCCAAGAGAAGAAGAAGGAAACCATTTTCTCTCTCTCGCTACAGTGCTAAATTGCACTAAAATGTAAAAACGAAGAGAGAATAGTAAAACAGCGAGAGCAGACGACTGTTTTATGTGAAAGGCACTTTAATATTGAAACCATAGACCTCCTTGATACAGAGGAAGCATCAGACTTTTTACTTTCTTGTCTTTAAAGCAGCAGCCAGTATTATTAGCTTCGAATGACGAGTTTAAGAGATCATGCTCCCTTGATAATTCAGCAGATAAATGTGTAAAGGTATGAGAGCGAGAACATCGTATGTGTCATAGGAAACTTTATTAGTAATCAAGCCCTTCACATATAAAGGTGTGAATACGGTCACGTCAGAGATTAAAGACTGAGATAGGGTTGTTGCACTCATTCCGCCCATGTTTGTTCATAACCAAACCGCGCACATCACTGCCAACAGCTAGCTTGAATGGATTTATCAAACTTTCAGTGTCTTTTTTTAAATACAGGACATCAACAGTTATGCAGCTTTTTTATATTCTTTCTATTTTTGACTTGAGTAGCAGGAACTCTTTTGGTCTTTAGCGCCAGGCAATGTCGGGGTCAGGTCGGATGACTTGTGTTGACCCATTCACACCAACAGCAAACATAGGTCTAACTTGCTCCTCTGTGTCAGTCTGAATGGGCCGTGTGTGTTGACTGACTCATGCATCAAGCTGTGGCCATGATTTGTCAGGTTGCTCTTGCACAATTAGCCCTGTAGCATAAGATTGAATTTATTTAAACCAGTCATATACTAATTGTGCTAAAACATTTTATTGCCAGCTTGAGATAGAAATAGTCTATTCTAGTTTTTTGTTTCTAAGATGTATCTAATCTGGGTTCCCCCACCAGATAAAAGCACACAACACATGGATTCTTTCACATCCATTTTAGCTTCTGCTGTAGGATTTTTTCACTGACATCCATTCTTTTCAGGGACAAAAGTGTGGCAGAGCAAACTCACACTTATTATAGATTGCTTTTGAATTCGCTCCCTGTAGGAAGAGAATTGAACCAAACTAGCAGACCTCATCTGTCTTTACCGTACTTCCTGATAAAGTACAGTATGTATCTAGCCTTCACAATTCAACATCCCAAAGGAGTCCCTCACATCCCCAGCCTGTGAAAACCCGGATAACAGCGGCCCTTTTCAGATACCACATGCAAACAATACATCTACAGCGACACAAGCTCAGTCCCATCACCACCAAGGTCACTATTCATGCAACCGTGATTTAGATTTATTCCCAAACTTCTAATCCTAAACACAAAGTACCCAACCATAACCTTAACATAAGCCTAATTGTAACACTAATCCCCCAAGCAGGCATTCACCGTTCACTCTGCAGCAGAAATCTCCTCACATGGCTTTTAGTAGACCCTGCCGCCTGAGCAAAAACACGAGAGATGTTTATGGTCCATATCTGATAACTTTTCAAGGTGATATCTCTCTGAGTATTGTACACGCATTTTCAGTCAGCTGATCTTCACATTCACTGAGGAGGAGTACCCACACTCAACTCTGTGTGTGTGTGTGTGTGTGTGTGTGTGTGTGTGTAGGCAGCTTGTTCTCTCTGATTGTGTGCATTGTGTGCTGCTCTGAAGAGAATGGGCTGCTGCTTGCTCAACTATTATTAGCCTGCACGCAGCATTACTAAATTTGATTTATTTTGCATACGCTCCTTTCTTCATAGTTTAGAGAGGATGAGGCCCTTTGAACATGCGCATGTGTGGATATGTGTTGCATGCTGAAGAGTTAGATGACAGGACCGACACTGCTCTCATATCAGGCCGTTAAATATAAAGCTATAGCAACCAGCTGGTTAGCTTAGCACGAAGACTGGAAACAGGGCAAACTGGTAGCTGGGCTGAGCCGATTGGTAACAAAATCTCCCCATGTGCACCTCTAAATCTCACTAATTGATCCATAAAAAGTCTAAAGATGACATGTCACTGTTTTACGGAGGGTTATTGGCCGGGAACAGTAACTACCTTCCTGGTTGCTTGGCAACTGCTCAGGGCCAAGAAAATGTCCGTCTCATAACTCCTCATAAAACGTTGAATTGTAGCTTTTACGCTCTGGTTTCTGTGTGGATTAAACAGACAGATATACGTTGTTAATTAGTGACCTTTAGAGGTGCTGGGATGTACGTAGGTTGTTTCCTTTCGGCCAGAGTTCGGCTTTCTGTTTCAACCACCTAAACCTAGCTTTGGTGCCAAGCTAAGCTAACCGACTGTTGTCTACAATCCTGTATATCTGGCAGACATACATGGGAATGATATCGATCTTGTTTTCCCAGCCGTGTGACATTATTCACAAGATCAGTGATTATGATTTACTTTGTTTCCTTATCAAATCTCTTGTTCACAGTTTCTCGTTGGCTCAGTTTGTCGCATAAATAATGAACCTGGGAGAGAATCTAGTCTTGGAGCTCCTGCGTCACACTGAGACTTGAAACTTGTACCGGTCTTATGAAAAGGCACTAAAGAATTTCGTATAATCTTCTTTAGTATGTTTCCCTCGGCAGCATACTGAGTAGGCTTAATTGTCAATTCTCTCCCTGCGCAGCTACGTACAGCTCGTGCTCTGGTGGCGGTGTGGCAGAGGGATTTGTCTAAACTGACGATCACACCTTGTGGTTTTTCTGCTTGGTTCCCACTTCGCTGCTGAATTCGATCTAATCCTTATGTGGAAGTGAAGGAGGTTGCAGCCTCCTCCCACTGAGCTCCAAAACTGACTCTCGTACAAATAGCAGTCATGGTTGATTACCACTCTGGGGTTGAAACATGGTGAAATCTCAGCCAGACATCCAAATAGCTCTTAATTAAGTTCCCATTTGATTACTCTGCTTCACTTAATAGGTTCTGCCTCTCAAGACCACAAAGACGTGCGCAGATTGAGTTCGTGCTCGGATCCGACGTGTAAAATCTGAACAGTCGCAGGCAGCGATGTTTTGTCCTGCAACGACGGAGCTCCATTTTATTTGGCAGCTCATCAGCAGACATGAGCACATTCCTGATGTTAAATCTGCTCAGCTCTTAAGTGCATGTGCAAGTCACACTTGCAGATACACACACAGACGAAATATAAAACACAACTAAATCAAACATTCATCCAGAGAGAGAAAGCTAGCGGAGACACAGGCAGAGACGTTCCTAAACTTCTGCTCTTGTTGCTGTCGTTTCAGTATATTGATATAATAATGTAGGTGCCTGCTGTTTAAACATGAATATGCTTTGTCATCCATTCTCTGTGATGTCTTTGAATCTCCCCTCTATCACTGTTCACCACTGACTAGACATCGACAGCTCCTCCAAACTCAGCAGGAAAGGTTTATTTAAGAGGTGCAGCTGGGGCCTCTTTCCCTCTGTTTTGTAACATGACAAACTAGAAAACCTTTTCTGCCCCTTTCCTTCTTCTCTCCCCCTTCCATTACAAAATCCTAAGATGTTTGTGCCTGGGCTTGCGGAGGAAGATGAGGGGGTGGCAGGCCGCAGACGAACAGGCCATCATAGACTCTTCCCTCATCTCCGCCCCTTAGCAGAACCCCCTCAGGTCGGCACGAAGGTCAGCAAAATAGACCCCTGACCCGTCCCTGTTTCTACTCAGCATCTCTTCTCGTATTTCTTCCCTTTTGGCTTTGTTTCATGACTGCAGAACACAAAATATTAAAAACATTTGTCGCTTGATATTTTTTTGTGGCCCGGTCTGAGTTGTTTATCATTAATTACCCTGCTGCGTCGGTGATGTTTTATTCTGTCGCATTCTTTCAAGATATGTAGTCATGAGACGCGAACGTAAACTGGCCGTGCTTCAGCGTTACTGCAGCCCGTGGCTCTCTGTAAAGATAAAGTGCATTTCAGGGTTTGGCCAAGTGAGCGTCGATACCAAGATTGATTACACACAGTTCAGGTTGTTTATCTTGCCCTCATATAAACCTCTGTTATTCTCTTTCCTAAATATTTGAAAAGATTACGGAGCTTTATCATGTCTAACAGCGGGACTGTTTTCTCCCCTTGAGAAACCGTTGAAGTCTTCTATTAGTGTCAGCACATGCTATCTGCAGTAGACTAAACATGATGTTTTCCCGCCCGGCGGACACCGCTGCAGCCCGTGTCAGCTTTTTGAATAATTTCACCACACACTTCAGCTGGCATACCCACCTGGTGCTTTTGTGCAGCCTGCCAACTTTATTGTTCTGCATAGTTTTGGATGAAGCGGTACCAGTTATGAAGTTCCTGATGCTGGAAAGGATCACCTCCTCAGACCCGACGGATGTAGCCTGAGAGGAAGTTTATTCTATCTGCGCGTTGTAAAGGAAAGCAGCTGCTGTCATGTAAAAGCTGTACGCGCTTGCAAATAAATTTTCATGACTGCGTCTGTCTTCAGTCTCTCACAGCCGCACTGACGTATACAAGGTGACTGAAGTTCAGGGAAAACCCGTTCTGTCGTTTCAGGTAGATTCTGGGGTTATGATATAAGACTTGTGTAACAAATCCCACCTGAAGAAGATCATTCAGGATTCTGCGATTCGTTTTTTTTACACTGGGTAGGTTACAAAACAACAGCCGGAGAGCTGGTACAATTTGTTTTGCTCAAGGGCGCCTGAATAACGGCTTCAAGGATACCGTGCACGGCTTTGAAGACCGGATTCCATACTGTTCAAACTCCCTCTCAGCACCACAGTTAACTGTACTTCATGTCCGCCTTCACCTCAGCCGCCGTCAAGCCGTGCGTGATGAGGCAGTAGTCTCAGTGTCTGCTGGAGTTTTGCAGTGCCCTGGTTGATCTGAGAGGGCAGGCCTCCAACTTATTTATAGCACTGCTGTGGGTGTCAGAGGAAATGGGGCTGTGGCTGGGGGCGAGGCTTTCCTCAGGAGAGGATTCTTCCCTCCCAGCCAGACGGAGCTCATCCCAGAGGACTAGCAGACAGCGGTGGGGGCAGAGGGCAGTGGATTTGTAATCCAGCCCAAATGGCGATGACCCAAAGCATTTTCACGCACTTTGGTAAACACACAGGCAGCTCATTGATAGCATGTGTGACATTCCTGCATCCCATCGCAGTATCCCAGCCCAGTTTGAGTCTGCCCTCAGATCTTCAGGCCTGTCCCCAGCTGTGAAAGCCCTGCCCCCCCCTCCTCCTTTGACTTGTAGTCCACCCTCCCGTCTCCATTTGCTCTCATAGCTGCAGTTCATCTAGCTTGTTCTCTTATGTCATCCTGACTCATATCCATCTGTTTACCATCTTTTAGCTTCACTCTCTTCCTTCCTGTATCATTTCCTTCTCAAACAAAGGAGTAACACATCTGAGACCCTGTATTGTGCACCAGTTCACAAAACCCAGAAACAGACCTCTAAGCCAAAAAACGAAAAGAAAAGAAGAAAATGTTTAGTTCACTGACTCGTGGATAGTTTAACCAAATAAATCCGGACTGTGTACAACACAGACTGAATTTACAGCTAGCATTAAAAAGGTCCGTCTCAGGGCGGCGTTTGATTTTGTCCAAATACAGCCGCTAACCCAAAATGAGTCAACTTGCATCCGGCAAGCTTATCCGCTCAAGCAAGAAAGCAACACTCAGTCACACTCACAAAAGTGAGTTAAGTACTGTCAGTTTTCGATTTGATTTATTTCTAATTCACCATCTAGTTGAAATAATTGGAAAGAAACCACTAGCAACCCTTAATTATTTACATCCGTCACATAAAAACAACCTTACATTTCATAAAGGGGATTATTAAATCAAGCAGCAGAATATCAATAATTACAGATGCTAAGAAAATATATTATTTATAATATATAATATATATTATATCATGTATAATTTATATAGTAATGCACAGTAATGGCACATGAATTCAGTGTCTGAGCACTAGCTGTGGGTGCACCGATCTTTTTACAGTGTAAATACAGTTGTGTGTTTGCTCGCAGTCGTGTGTTTGGATAGTACATATCTATGCAAATACAAACTCCAAGACGTCAAAAGACCGCAGAGCTGTTGGCTAGCAGCTGATACAGCTGTGCTGCCGTCATCAGGAACTACAGAAGATGCCTGAGAGAGGCGGACGTCTCATTTATCTTCAGTCCGTTTCCTCAATTTTCTGTTTTCTCTCTGCTGCTGCTGCTGCTGCTTCTTCCTGTATCTGTTCTCGCGTCTTCAGCGAGACGTGAGCAAAATGCAAGCGAGGGGAGCCGTGGCTGCAATGAAAAGAATTGAGATGCACATATTGTCTCTACTACTTGCCTCCCTGATCACCAGTGTGGTTTGTGCCGCCTGGAAGCCCGGCATTTGAGTGTTATTTACTTGTAAATGTAAAAATCAGACAAAAGCTAACAAACAGAGAGGAAAAAAGAGATTTTCATTACCTCTGCCTGACTGTATATTACAAAATTCACGATATTAATCATGTCTTATAAATTCTGTATATTTTTAGCTGGAATTGGTTGACCTGAGGCTGACTGCAATGGCAGCTCTGAACATGGCCTTTGTCCGTGCTCCCTTTGCTTCTTCTCTCCTGCCATCACAGCCAGCTGAGCCAAACGTCGCCTGCATCACCTTCAGCGAGCTCACCTCCTGACCTACTTCCTCTGCTCCCCGATACGTTTCTGTCAGCAGCATCTTGCGGTTGAGTCTGAGGCGGGTGCGCGCTCCTCCCACGGCAATTATTGGAAGTTAACAGCACGCCGCGCTAAAGCATGTCAGCATCCAAATAAACAATAAAACAATAGACAGACACGCCGCAGCGAGTTGCCTGTTATGGCTGGTGTTGACACGTCTGAACAAACAAGTGAGCGTGCACACACACGGGAGAGAAGAGGGATGAGGGAAAGTGGAAACGCTTTAACACGAGCCCGGTTGCATTTTATGAATAATGCAAATCCTCAGGACTTCTGAGAGAGAAAAAGACGCCCCTCCGCACACACACACGCACCAATCACAGCGGTACAGCGAGGAGGGTAAGTGGTGAGTGTGTGAGTGTGTGCAGCAGTATGTCAGGTTGAATTCACAGTATTTAGGTTGAGCACCGTTTCAAGACTCCCTTCACCGCCGGAGTTTTATGGCTAGCTCGAAATGTAAATACGGCCATCCTGTTTATCCTGCTTCATCCCATCAGCTAACCTTATCCTAACCCATCCCATCCTGCTCATCATGCTATATGCCTAAATAAGCTAAGCGTTTACAATGACACCATTTCAAATCAGCGCTTCATGTTCTGACCCAAGCAGATGTCGACACATGGCCAGACTCGACAAGTCATGTCGGAAGGCTGAGGCGGGCGGGTTCATTCATTCAACCTTATTTAACCTTCAGCCTATTTAAATCTCAAGGAACCGTTGAAGACAAACCCTCATTTTCAATAACAATTAAAACAGTCAATGACAGGGTTATATGTGATAGAAAGTAGCCATTAAGGGCTCCATAAATAAAGAGAAACCAATGCCTGTCACGTCTTTCTGTTAAAGATGCCCACTCAACCTTGTCATACACGACGCGATGATGAGTAGACTGTCACTGGTAATAAGTCGTGGGGTGTTTAAAAGTGAATCTGGGGATTTAAGATTGGAGGCAGAGGCATGTTTATAGATCTTCATTCAAGAAGATGGCCTCAATTATCCTCTTCCCACCGAGCACGGGGGAAATTAACTATCTAACTGTTTGTCGTGGCGTGATGACAAACCTTTTGATCCGGGCCAGGGTATTTTCCGCTTCCGAGACCCTCTCGACGCTACGTCAGTTTAGAGTGGTAACATTGGTTCAATCCGAAGTGCTTGCTGCAGGTTTTAACGCTTGTTGTGGTGTCGAGTAATAAACCCAGACCACTGATATTCAACGTGATGCCAGAGATGTTGGTTACATGACTGTCCTCTCATGTCCCTGAATTTCCCACTGAGCGGTAAGTTGTTGTAGCAAACTTCATTCACCAAGAGCTTTCTTTGAATCCCCCAGGGTGACTCAGCTTTGTTGCCTATGTGTGTATGTGTGTGTTGTCAAAGTGTTTATGTGCTGTTCTGAAAGGACTTGGCTTAGTGTGGGTCTGAATACACTCCCCCCGTTTGGCTGTGACTGGAGAGAGGAGTTTTTCCTCTCTCTCTCTGTCTCTGGAAGGTTGGAATGAAGGGGAAATGGATGATAGGGGGGCAATTCACTGAACAAGATGTTCTTTGATATCCTCCAGACATGTTGCATCACTGGTATTGGCCTGGGAACGCTGACCTGGATATTTAGGTGCGCAAGTTTATGCAAAGCCTTTCCAGGCTCGCATGAGTGTGTGTGTGTTTTGGTTTTTGTCTCTCCCGATCCCCTCCATCAAGTAGCAACTTTCCAGGACCTAATTAGGGCCAGCGAGGGCGACTATTGACTCTGAACACAACAGATCTCGCTTGCTAATGAGACCTCAGAAAATCACTGACACAAAAGGAGCTTTTTTTTTTTTTTTGCTTCCTGTGAAATCTTTTAATTAATTCACTTTTTCTTTGTGTCTTTTCAGCCCCAAAGACCTGCAGCCCTAAGCAGTTTGTGTGTAAAGACGGGGTGACATGCATCTCGAAGGGCTGGCGCTGCGATCGGGAGAAAGACTGCCCAGATGGCTCTGATGAGGAACCTGATGTTTGTAAGTCTTTAAAGAAATAAAATGAAAATACTGAGTATCCATCCAGTATCCAGTATATTGTATGCAGACATTGTGGGTTACCTTCTTGGATATCCTGATTGTTATAACCTTTTCGCAGAGAAGAGGAAAGGCTTTCCAGCTTATCCAGATATTATACACTTGTTTTCACACCATCACATCATGTAGTTGATTTTTTTGTGTTCAAGAATCAGAATTTTGTTGAAACCTCCTCTAATATGAATACAGCAGGTTAAGACAGGCACCAGTATAAAATTAAATTTGTTAGACGAGCCTTTGATTTGTTTCGAGGGTAAGAAATGCAAATTCGTAGCTGTTTCATGTAACATCTTCAGCCTATCTGTGCAGGAGACGTATGAATTATGTAGATTGGCTTAAACACTGTTCAACAGGTGCAGTCTCCAAGTGTAAAACCACCCCACAAATGGATCTACAACCTGCTGTGCTGGCTCTTAAAAGAGATTTTTTGTAATATCAAAGCTATGCTAATATGGAACTGTAGCCTTTGATTCCTCCAAACATCTTCTTAAACCTGTTGTCAGCTAACAAACTGGGAGTGCTGGCCTATTATATTTATGTGGCTAACCGCAGCCGCGCCGGAGAAAACAACGGGATGTTTTATCATGATGTGACAGGGGTCATTCTGCTCTTAAACAGTCCTGTCATGCCCAATTAGGAGATTTACAGAGTTGTTCTTTCTTTGATAGAAGTGATTTCCTTTTGCATTCAGGGCCACAGAGGATGCAGTCATGAGACAAAACCAAACTGAAAGTAGGACTAAAAAAAAAGAGAGCCGTCATTTCAAAGTCTTCATTAGAGTTGAGATGCTTTGAGGCTGAATCCCTGGGGAGGGAATGAAAGCAGCAGTGTCTCTTTGGTCAGCCTCTTAGACTGGAACGCCTGTAGTTTTCTAAGAGGACGGAGAGCCTGAGATGGGCGGGGAGGGGCACAGTGTGTGTGTATGTGTGTACATGCTGCTTTTTTGAGGGGGGTTAGCCTGGGCGAGAGTGAGCGAGTGACTGGGAGGGCAGAGTACAGTGCTGTAGTTGCAGTCTAGACACATTGACTGTATGAGAGTACGTCTGGAAGTCATTAGAGACTCGCCCAGAGCAATGGAGAAACCTGCTGTTTTTCACAACCTGCTCCCTTCTCATCTCTGGCCCAGCCTTCTTTCGTGTCTCTATCTGGGACAGAAACAACAGTGACTCCATCCCCCGTCTCCCGCTACTCTCTCCCAGAGAGAGCTCATGCCAAACCCTCTCAAAAACAACAGTCATAGGACCGGTGATCTGGAAGTGTCAGGATGATAAAATCCAAGAAGTGAGTCAGACAGAGACAAAAGAAATGCCAATCCTTATCGCAGCTTTCTTAGAATTTTGATGTTTTCTTCAAGTGAACTTTGCAGAGATTGTTACTGAGGAACATTGCCAGGTACAAGTTCATAACAAAGGTTGGAGTAAAGGTTTTTATTGTAAGACACTTTTTTATCTGCTACTTTGGAGCACGAGCAAGTAGAGAAATCAGTGCAGAGGGTCAAAGTCAGTCTGTCTTCTTTTTTTAATTATTATAATCAAATAATAAGTCTGGTAATATTCTGTGGTTTTCTTCCTTAACAAACATCTTGAAAAGCTCAAAACCAATAATGAATTGTGTCTATTAACAATTACTGCCCAAAGCCAGCATCTGTTCATTTAGTCCTTTGAGCCAAAAAACATATTATTGCATCGTTGCTTTTGGTGTTTTCATGAGACTAGTTGATTAATGACAGAAACATTACCAGCCGTATTCTTTAAGTGTGCTGGGGCATCTTTAGTTGCAGACATTCCTAACCTGCACACCCCAAAATCCATTATTAATTTCAGATCTTTGTTAGATGTCTTCCTCCTCTGTACCTGTCCCCCACGGTGATTCCCCCAAAGCATAAAAACATGATTTTTGGTGCAGGACAGATGTTGCCAGAGCTGCAAGTACTGAACAAATGCTCATCATAATGTAAACAGGAAAAAAAATGGTAATCCATTTTTCTGAGCAGAAGTTGTCACAAAGATTTATGAGGATGTTTTATGACCGTGTACACCATTCACACACTGTGAAACATTTCTGGTTTTATTGTTGTGATAAATGTGCTCTTTGTGAAGGTGCTTTTGCAGATGCTTCTGGTTGAAAGATGCATGAGAGAGGTTTATTTATTCACTCATGTGGATGAGGCTTCACAGTGGCCTTTGTTAGTGTGTTGGCTATTGCTGGGGAAGTCAGCCACTGTCCAGTGCAGCTGCTTTGCCCTGCTGTGTAACCCCCACAATGCTGTTCTTTGTACCCCGGGGTGCTGGGTCAGACTGGCATGGAGGGATACTGAAAGAGTAAAAGAAAAACAAAGTGGTTGTCTTGGCATATGACCTTTTTAATAGAACTTTGATCTGAATTCCTAATCAATGGACAATCGAAAGTCGTGCGGTGAAGATAAATGTGACAATTATTCTCCTCCGTGGCCTTCAGGTCAGGTGGAGGCTGTTAGAGAGTGGCCATCTCCTCAGGGTGTAGACTTTATTGGGGTCCTGTAATATTCCCACGTGCAGTGAGTGTGCCCTGGAAACACAGGAAGTCTGTAACGCTGCAATGACGTTCCCTGCCCCTGGCCTGTAATAAGGACAGCTTTACAGACAGGCTGCAATTAGTGCTTTAGGAGAAGAAGCACTTTTGTAGGAGCCACTTTCAGAGTGGAAAACATAATCTTTTATGATGTAATGCGTGTCTCACTGACTCCTATCAAAAGAAATGAAAGACCTTGTAAGGCCTTGAATAGAAATTTAAATCTGGCATGTTTTATCCTTTGAACTGGGAGTTAGATGCGCAGTCAGGGGTAATGAGACATAAGGGGGTTTATTGTGTGGTGTTTTGTATTTGATCAATGCTGTCATTTACTAGACAGTTGACCCAAAGCCAGTGCCTATGCTGTTCAGATATGGAAGAGGAAGTCGTCTGTTTGATCCTGTTACTGTCCAGATAGCCATCAACATGTCAGGGAAACCAACCTTTGCGCGACATGAAAGAGTCAGCCCTGTTCCTACAAGAAACCTGCTGCAGGTGTGAGAGCATGTGCGCACAGTCTGCTCTCTTTTACACACGCGCTCTCACGTAATAAAGCAACAACAGCAAAAACGTGTTACCTTTCTACAGATCTTCAGAGGTTGTTCTTCAGTGTCCGCCCAGCAAGCACACCCGCACGGACATGAATATTCATGCAAGCATTACATCACACACCAACAGAGGAGGAGGTTTGTCACCATGAGTATGCACATCTCTGAATCTTACGTCAGCTCGTACACATGAGGTAATGTGGCTGTAATATGACAATGCCATATATGCATGCATGTCTGCTACAGGGATGATTCATTTGTTGAAATTAGGTCATTTGAATACTTCAGTCCTTAAAACAACCTTAAACTTGCATTAACTGTTTTTTTACACTTGGGGGCAACAAAATAAACCTAATATTGACATATTATCGTCACATTATTGAGGGGCATTTATTGCCTTTATTTGATGGTAGCAGCCGGAGAGAGGTGGGAAACCGAACAACCAAATCCAAGCCACTATGGCAGGGACCCAGCCCCAGTTCACCGCCAGGCGAAACCACTGGTGCGCCCCCACTTGCCTATGCACACATTCAGCAGACATTAACAGCGTTAACATTGATTTGGTGTTTCTGGCTACCTAGCAAATGTAAAACTAATTCTCACTCTGTCAGCTCCTGAGTGAAATATCTGGCTCTTTAGCCGCTAAATGCTGCACAATTATGTAATTAGCTGGCAAAGTTAGCTACGTGCAAAGTCGGGGTCTGGTGTTTTGTGCTGAGCGAGTACTGTACAGTTGGTCTGTCAAGGGCTTTGTCTTTAAAAGCAGCTGTCTGCTACAGCTGGACAACAACACTAATGGGGGCAGTTAGAAAGGTCGTAAGCCATAAAACCCAAACAATGACCATTTTCCTTATCTTATTATTGGTGTGTCATAGTTGCTGAGTCATTGTGGAGTGCATAAATTGTGTACCTGTGTAAAATTCAAAGCACCGCTAACTCTCTCTCTCTATATATATATGTGCTCTATTTAGGGGAGTGTGGGGCCGGATGTGATCCACAGGCCACCAGCTGGCAATTTTTAGACGAGGAGTAAAGGCCAGGGCAGCAGAGAGGGCAAAGCTGGCCCCTTGAAGCAGGACAAGCGAGCCCGGCCTGTGTTCAGCCAAGAAAAGCGTGTCAGGGATTTAAATTTTAAAAAGACCATTATGTAATCCCAGCAGGGCTCTCCGCAGAAGGGGGGCGGGGCAGGCCAGAGGCACCCTTTGGGGGTAGGGTGAGGGGGGGACTAGGAGCAAGCCTGGGACAAGGAAGAGAGAGAGAGCAGAGTTCGTGATGCAGCAGAATAAGAGCCATGAACGATAATTATATGATGATTTGGGTGATCGAAGTCCCCACCCTGCATCTTAGAGGTATAGATGCACAGATGCTGAACACCTGGCTATGCCTCGTGGCTCTCTCTATGCTACGTTGTGTCTGATTAGCCTCAGTAATAAATGACTACATCCTGTATGCCAGAGTACATCAAGGAACGCACAGCTTGTCCTCTGGAGTCGTTGTTTAACTTCAGTCTCCTCGGGTTTCTTGGCTGTTACGATGACGGTTACTCTCATCCGACCCCCTCTGGCCTTTCCTGTCATTTGCATAGCTGTTTTTCTATGCAATGATGAGAGCATTAGGAAACTAATTCAAAGGACAGACGACTATGTGACAAATGAAAATGACTGTCTGTCTGGTGAGGAGCCTGGAGCTTCATTTGTGATGATTAAAGTTAGTCTTCTGCTTTCTGGGTAGGAACTAAGACTAAGTGTTCAGATATTTAGTCATTCTGGGGCGGCAGTATGGACGTCTCTCTGCTCTTTGCAAGAAAAACTTGCACAATACTAATAGTTTTAAGCTAATCCCCGGTCCATTGTGAGGAATAAGAGACGAATGAGTCGAATAATGAGCCTGTTCAATCTCAGAAATAAAGTCTCTGCGTAAAAACCTTATTCAGCAGACAAAAGGTCTATTTTTCTTCTTTCATCTGTGTGTGTTTGTGAGAAAAGCGGGGAGAAAGTGTGTCTGTATCTGCCTGTGTGAGCGCAGGTGCGTGTGGTGTGTCTTTAGAACTTTTATTATCCGTCTTTTCATGCTCAAGCTTAAGGAAATATATGAATGTCATATCTCCTGCGCTATCTTGTAGCGTTTCACCATTGATTTCCTTTGTGTGTATTCATTTACTTTTCCTCTTTCATAACCAATACAGATATAGGTCCAACCTATTTATTTGGTCGGGGTATCTGGTGGTGGTGTCCTATATGAATCTTGCAATTTACTTTGCTGATAGAACTGTTTGCTTAGTGGTCTCTCTGCCCCGAGGAGCGGTGGTGCTGCTGTGTTTGGAGAGAGCTCAGTTTGTTGTGCTTTCAAGAGCTGGATTTAGCCTTCCTGCTTTGCTTGTCACCTTGCCAGCCACCCCAGAAGCCCCCCAGGAAGGAATGAAAATATGGTGTTGATAATTTGGAGGAGGAGGAGAAGGAGGAGGAGGAGGAGGAGGGGGGTGGCGCAATGAACGAGAGACACAAGATCCAACCAGCAAGTGTGGAGCCATGAGCCCGCCACAGTCTGCCACCAGGGTGAAAACCAGAGATTGTTACAATAAACTACATTTGAGCTGTAAATTTTTTTATAAAAACACTGTTAAACTGATCAGGTAGCTGGAGATAAACCCGCCGGAGCATTTGCGAGGCACCCACAGGTGTGGTTGGAGTGTCAGGTTAGTGTGTTGTGTTTCACCTGCAGCGTGAAGTGTTTATAGGATAGCTGTCAGAAATAAACAGCGGTGAAGCGCAGGCATTGTTATCCTCACCACTCGGCGGCTACCTGCTGCTGTTCCCGCTCTCCGCTGCCTGTCTCAAGATCTCTCTGTCAATGCAAACTCCCGTTTTAACCTAAATGTTAGCTCTGCTGGCGTCTCATCTTGTTTTTTTTTGATGCCGTGTCCTAGTTTGTTTGGGATTTTGCTCCTTTGGCAGGGCAGACGATGGTCAGGGGGGGAGGGATGCAGGTCAAGGGGTGCCTTGGGGCTGCTTGGTCAAGATTCAGATGCTCCGTCCAAGAATGTGTCATGTGGGTCAAGAGCATCACAGAGAGGGCCAGCCAGATTGTGGGGACTTGGTCATCAGAGAGACCCAGTATTACTGTGTCATTAAGAGTGGTGCAGTACTATTTATTCATGAGGTGTATTTATGGGTAAACATATTAAATTATTAATCTATATCCGGATGGCTGTGAAGTAGCAGAATTAGTTTTAATTATCTGATGCTTGTTAGTGGGATATGCTGTAATGCGTGTGTATTTCTGACATTGTGTCATATTGTGAAGTGCGTGTAGGACTGAAAATAAAGTTGAAGCAGTGGGTAGCCTCGCAGCTCTCCACAGTTGGCCTCATTTTGGCCCAAATAAAGTCGCTTTTATATTTTGCTCCAGCACTGGCAGCAACCTGTTATTTTTTTTGTTTGTTTGTGTGTTTGCTATTGGTCGAATAAGCTTTGTGTTGACAGCATATGGTGGGGGAGCATGAACTAGAGAATGGAAAATCCCCACAGCCTAACAAGCTTTGGGCTCAGTGACAGCCTGATCCAGACCCAGATCTTGACTCCATCTCAGTCAGCTGGGCCCTTTTTCTAGTGCTGGAGAGGGAACACAGATCAAGAGTCAGTTTCCAAGATGAATCACTCTGTAAAAACGTTACGAAAGGGAAAAATAAAGAAAGTCCTGAAGGCCTTCTGAAGCAAAAACTAAGGACAATGTGTCTTTAAGTGTTAATCCCAAAACAGCGCATAATTAGAAAGCGCCTGGCCCTCTGTCGTCACTCTGCCCCGTGGCCTTCGCCATTTCCCCAGCTCTCCCTCCAGGTGGCCGTGCCACAGTTCAGATCAGGCTTTGCACGTGACGTTTCTTACAACACCGTAGCTCAGCCTGCTTTGTAGGAGGCACAGCCGATTTGTGTGATCCAAACAATGGCCTTAGTTCTCTGCTCCCCCTCCCCCTTCCCCTCAGGCTCTCGGATTGGAAAAGTGCATGTGATCAACCTCTATATGTAGCAGCTTAAAGACTCCACTCGTGCAAGGTGTCTGAAATCCTGCACGCCTAAATCTTATTTTGATAGATGGTTTAAGAAGAAAGGCTTTGTTTGGCTCTATTGACAACTTGGCCACCTGCAGAAATGTATGAACGTGTGTGTTTGCCTCAAAGTCCATACTGGCACTGCAATTTTGATGAAGGCTGAGGCTGTTTATGTCTGTTTCTACACCTTCAGACAAATCTGTTAAGACAGACAGAGAAACGGAAAAAGTGAAATCTATCCTGGTATCTGCTGACGTCTCTATGACGTCCGTAGTATCTACAGCAGTCCACCATAGGAAAAGAACAGTCAGATCTCCGGCCTCAGCACTCACCCACTGGCACTGTCACAAGCATAATCTGTGACAGAGCCGTGATGGACACACCAGGATCATTTTTCCTTTCCCTTGGGTGCCCTAATTGAACCACGGAAGAGAACCCAGCCATCCTGTGTGGATCCTTCACTGAACTATTCAAGGAGTTGTGTAGAGCAAATAGAAACTTCTCGAAAAGAGAGAGAGAGAAAAAAAGGTTCGAGCCTGCAAACCTGGCTCACTCACAGTAGAGGAATGTTGAATAAAAGACCCTGTTTAATTCAAATTTGCAATGCCTTTTCCACTGCTGCGGCCCCCACCAACCACTGCCAGCTCGCACAAGAATGAGGCCTTGTGGGGCTCTGTCCACTTCCTGTGGACGAGGTGTTCCACTCGGTCTTCTCCGTCTACCCTTTCTCTCTCTTTTTCTCTTTCTGTTTTCGTTCTCCACACGTTGCCCTCCCACTTATACACTTACTGTAAATGGGTCAACAGATGTTGTAGGAAAAATGATGGGAGGAGATAAAGACGGAGACGGAGAGAGGGAGCGTGAGGAGGAGGAGGGACAGCCGACAGTTTGACTTTCCACATGGGCTGAGAAAGATGATCCCTGCAGAGGAGTGATCGGTTTCAAATGAAGTTCATGACTGAACAAAGACTAAAGAAAGGAAAGAAGAGGTTCATGCGTCATGCTTGTGTTTTTTTATATAAAATTTGACCACAAGTAGGCAAATTATCTCCCATTATGAACCAGTTCACCATTATTTTAAATGTAGCTTTTGGGAAATCTGGCCATTCCCGTTCTTTCTCAGAGTTAGACGAGAAGATCGATGCCTCTCTCGTTTCTATTTGTTAAATATGGAAATAGGGCTGGCGGGTGATTAGCTCAGCTTAGCAGCGTTAAGTCCGGAAGAAAGGGGAAACAACAGCTGGCTCCCTCCAAAGTTCAAAAATATGCCTTCCAGCACCTACCAAAGCTCTCTAAATAACATGCTGTATCTTGTGTGTTTAATCCATTGGCTGTTTAGACTATTGGCCGAGTACAAGGACTTCTTCCAGCCTTGCTGTCATTGCTAGGTTGCCAGGCAACTGGTCACCAAGAAATAGTTAGAGCACCACAGCAGAGAGGCTTAGACAGCAACTCCCCATAAAACCAGAAATGTTTGTTCCAACATTTCAGTTTGTGTATGAAACAATGTGTTAATCAGCGTCCTCGAGGGGGGCTAGTGAGCATGCTACTTCCCCCTTTATGCTAAGCTAAGCCACCTGTTGTGGACAAGGCATGACAGTGGTGTCAGTCTTCTCTTCTAACATTACGGGTAGAATTGTTTTTTTATTGTAATTATTACACCATAATTCAGTCGCAGCTCCTGATGCATATACTCATATAGTCATTTCTGGGCACAGTCCTGGGCGACACGTAGACTAGACATGAGGGCAGAAGTCATACTGAGTCATTAGTCTTTTTGTGGATTGACTGGCCAGAGTCACAAGGCAGTGCACACCGTCCAAGAAAACAAGTTCAGGTCATTAAAGGGGGAAAGGCCTCGCTGCGTATCCAATGATTTTTTAGCAGTGCATTCACTTCTGTGTAGAGTTAGAGCCGTGTATATTTAGTGTAGCGTCTTGGAGGGAGTAGTTTTGGCTAAACTCATGTTCACCCTTGATGAATATATTTTCTTTCCCAGAGTTCCCAAAGTTCTCTCAGCTCCGACTACAATACCAGGCCTGCGTGCCACTACACTAGCATGCTCATTGTCTGTGTTTTGCCTCTGGGATGGATGTGTGTGTACGCTGTAGATGTAGGGAAGGTAGTCATTTGGCTAGGCTCAGTTAGGATAATGGTGTGTTTGTAATTCCTGCTAGTTTTCTTTAGTGGCCATCTTTTGCTGCCACAATGGTTCTTTGAATGTCTGCCTTGCGGTTCTGCCTGCTAAGTTGGCAGGAGGAAAAGATGAATGTAAATCCATGACGGATGAGAAAGGGACAGCAGAAGTGTCGGGAAACAAAGTAAAGGAACAAAGCGGCTTGCATAAGATGAGAAAAGGGAACAAGCGCGCCTGTTTTCTTGAATTATTTTAGAATCTGGTATGTCTAAAACATGGGAATAAATTTGCCTTTGTGGCTGGTATGACAACACAAGCAGAAGTAGTCCAAGAGCTTACGCAATGTGCAGAGGTTCCTAATTTGTGAAAATACAGATTTTTATTGCTCTCACAGCTTACCACAAAGCTGACGTGCAGTGTGATTGATCAGTCGATCTGCTGAGTAAGACAGACACTGACGTGTGAAGGATTCAGTCACTTAGTGAAGGTCTAAACAGTCGCCAATCAAACTTTGACCACATTATTGTATTTCTATGTACGTGACACTCACATATACATACAGGCACACACATACAGGGACTGAGGATGTCCAATGTGTGTGTTTGGCTGATGAGGACAGCTTCTTCCTGGGAAGAAGCTGTTGAACTTTATCATACCTGAGATTGTAGTGCAGATTGGAGCATATTTTTTTGCCTTTTGGCTTTGTGTTGTCTATTTCCCTGATGTGGGGTCAACTGGCAGGTAATGACTTTGCAGCAGAGCTTGTGCTTTGAGGTTGTGTTCATCTGTCTATCAGGAGTAGGTCCAAGACCGCCGGCAATTTCGATTGCCATCCATTTTCAGGAGGAGGTTTCTTTGAAAGTCAGTCCTCATCTCTCCTCTTTTTAGCGGATTCGTAGCCAGATTGCTGCGCACCCACTGCAGGTTACTTCTGTTTTGTATCTCTTGTAATGGTTTGCCATCCACAAATATGAGGGATGGAGAGCTTGATGTGCACTCACAATCACTGGGGGAGTCAGTAGAGAAACATTTCTGTGTTTCTCCAGTCTGACAAATGCGTTGTCAGCCGCACATAGCGCCCGCTGTCGAAGCTCTGTCATCCACTGGCAGAATGAAAGGGCAGTGTTTTATAAAGATTGATTTTCAAGCTTTTCCGCTTTAGCGAACAGTTTATAGTCCAGACGAAATGGACGAGAGAGACGAAGGGAGTTGAAATAATACAAAGATCCCAGGGTACGATCAATCTTTGGAAATCATATCATAACTACACGGTCATGTACTGCATGGCTCCAAACAAACCTTCTTGCAAGCAGGTTGTGGAGAGCCACAGCTGGGATTGTCTTCACAGATAAGGTAGTGCACTGCAATTTTGGTGTCCATTTTGGCATGACATTACAGCTGTGTTTTCTGCCTGCTGGTTCTTACAAACTCAAGCAGAAAGAACAATTTTAGTGACTTCAGCCGCACACAGACCTCTCCAAAAACCAACCAAACCAAAGTATGTTGAGTTTTGTACCTTTTACTTTGATATGCACCTTTTGCCTAGCATATATTCAATATGCACCGGATGACGATTAAAAATGCAACCGAGAAGAATTATATTTAGTCTCAGTCATTTCAAGGTCACATAGTGTAGGTATAGATAAGACTTAATAATTTATGTGAATTATCAGGATTATCACAGAAAATGTATAAATTAGAGAAATTGGAGAAATTCCGCTGGTATTCATAAATGCAACTTCTCTTTTTACTTCATCCAGATCTTTTCAGTCATCCATGCTTGTGTTTGTCTTCCTCAGGTCCACACAGCACCATATCACGGTGCCCTCCCAATGAATACCAATGTGGAGGAACAGAACTCTGCATCCACATGAGCAAACTGTGCAATGGGGCTCCAGACTGCACTGACGGCTGGGATGAGGGCCCACACTGCAGAGGTAACACCATCGCACACATTTTGGTATACGCAACATGGGTGTATGCAGGTTATTAATATAGATCTTGTGCTAGTACATCCTGTATGTACGGAAGAAACGGGAGCCTGACTGGCTTTTCTGTTGTTCCTGAAATCTTCACACCGTGACGCATGAAATCACAGCGACAGATTGATTTACCGCATCAATGTGAAAATATTGGATTGTGCCGCTGAAACATGCGGCGTGTGTTGTGTGTTTTTTCAGCAAGCTGCGATTCTGTGTGCTGTGCGGAGACGCAATTAGCTGTATCGAACATCATCTGATCGGGTATATATGCAGACAGATGGTCATTAATTTATTCTGTTAAATTAGGGAAGTTGTCACTGTGAAACCAGAAACTAGGAAGCAATTTATGATGAGGCCATAGAATGTATTAATGTTCTCTAAGGAAGGGATCAGAAAAAAAGTGCTGATCAAGTCGAACGCTGTGAGAGAAAATAGAACTCGAATGTGCGAAAGACGTACTTATCTTCACTGAAAGGGTGAATTATTACAGGGATGCGTGACTGTACAGAACATAACCAGGCACTTCCTCCATTGGAAGTCATGTCTGTCAAAAGGTTAGAAGAAGAGCATGACTGATGATGAATCAGTAAAACTGTCCATCAAGCTGTTTTGTGTCATATAAATGTAAAACTACCCAGCAGGCATCATTACTGCTGCATTGCTAATATATACTCCTGGATAACTTTGATTGCTATTAAAAATATATTTCTTCCTTTTTCCTTGATAAAACTTCAAAACTTTCTTTCTCACCCTCAACCTGTAGAAAATCCACAAACTCGAACCTCAGGGAACCAAAACAAAATATTTAATTAATATTCTGTCCAGAGGCTCTGAGATGTTGGCACAGCGTGTGCACCTGTCTTTTTTATTCTTCTTCTTATTAATCTCCCAACTACACCTCCACCTCCAGTTAAAAATGAGTTAGGATGAAATATTTATTAAAGAAACATTTGGGAGAGGCTTTGGAAGGGACATCAAATTTTCATGCGCTTTCAGGCTCGCTGGACTTTGAAGTGAGCGTAGAGCTTTGTGACAGTTCATATCAAGGTTTTAGGGTTCGGGTTAGAATTAGGTGAAAGGGTTTGGGGGATTTTGAGTGTGGGTAAGTGTATGCATTTGTCCGTATCACTATGCATGTCACATATTTCTCTAAGCGCTTCAGTCAGGGGTCGCCTGACTGATATGAGTGCTTTGCATTCTTAAAGGGGCTTCAGATGGACTTTCATTTGCTCCAGAGTAAATATTTTTCACAGTAGGTTGTTGACATTGTTGCCCATGTTGGTTTTCTAAACGCATCTCAGTTGTTCGGTGCTCAGACTTGTTTTGGAAAATTCCTGGGCATGTCGTGTAATTTGAACTGTGGTTGTCCCAGCAAGCATCTGGAGTGCAGCAGGAAGGCTTGTGTACTATTGTCTGTAATATTCAATGCAGCGAGGTCATAGTCATACAGCAGACCACTGAAACGTGTTGCTGTAATACCTAAAAATGCACAAATTAAAGAGGAATCTGCTGATTTGCATGGAGGAGTTTTTACTTCAAGTTAAAGTTTAACTTTATAATTGAAATTCTTTTGGTCAGTGGTGCAGATACAGTGTGTACAGTACAGCAGCAAATCTGTGGGCTTCTGTTTCTTTTATCTCAGAAATCTGTCAAGATTCTTGATTCTCTCTTCCCGGAGGTGTTATGTTCATGTGAATCGTCCGCCAGTGTTTCTGGGCAAAGTGAATCACTTGACACTGATAGATCTCAGCCTGGTTTGACATGACTGCGTCTGTTTGGCCATGACTCACTGTGTCTTGGTTTATTTCTCACAGGATACGCAGCGCGCTGTTAGAAACTCTGCTGAGCATCGGTCAGTTGAGGGGAAGATGTGATTGTAGCGTGTTGTCTTTGTGCCCTTGGAAATGGTCGAGGCTGGCAGGGCGGTTTCGTTTGTGAGTTCATGACAGAAGTATTTGTTGACTGTGTCTGAATGGTATTAACCTCATTTGTTCTTTTCCACATTTCAGCTCAAAGTTTAGACCTTTTTTGTACAGTAGCAGCACTGTGTCCTGTAGCTTTATTTATGGGTGTCATGGTGCAGATTTGGTCCTGAGAACTTCTGCATGTCCATAATTCTTGACAGTGAAAAGATATTCAGAAGAAGTGGGAACAGATTCACTGTGCAGCACAGCTCGATTGGTCGGTTCTTTGGAAAATAAAATGGTTCAGTGTTACGGGCTAAAATCTCCCAGAGCTTGTTTTTCTCATCCTGTATCTCTGCCGCTTGCTAACTTGAATGAGTTTTGCAGTTCTGAACTCTCGGCGGTGACACATTCTGGTTGAATAGATGTTTTTTTTTTTTCAGTGACAGGTTCTAGGCACTGTTTGTTAGAGGCTGCCTGCCTCTGAACTGCTGACGTGTGATCACACTGCATTTAACAGCACGCACTGTAGATCGCGTCACTTGTCAGTTCAAACGCTCGCTGCTGAGCTGATGGTTAACTCGGCTGACCTCTTTTTATTTAAATGTGCCTCATTGTCAGGAGGAGGCTGCGGAGAATAGACTTCATTAATTTAGCAACGCACATCAAGTTTATTTATGCGCTTCAGCACCCTGCTGAGCTGTAAATATTCTCCAGGAAGCATTCAATGGCATCTTCAGCAGCAACACCTGCTCCTGTTACCTACAGGCGTACCTCTCGCCCGTCTTATGCAAGATACTATCCAGCAGGATAAATGAAATGAGTGATTACAGCATAATCTGTGGGTTTATAGTGGTATGATGAGTGGATTATTATATAATCCACCTCCTATTGGAAGCACTCATGCCGTGTTTCAGCCAAAAACAATATTGGTAACAGCAGGAAACATAAGTAAACATATTTCCCCTTAAAAGACATTTGTTTTGTCTCTTCCTGTGAAAATGATGCCATGTCTTCCTGCCCCCTCCCCGCAGAGTTCGTGTCCAACTGCTCGATCGCGGGATGTCAGGAAAGCTGTGCGGTGACTCCAACAGGGCCGGCTTGCTACTGTAAGAGCGGTTATGAGATCAGCCCAGATGGAAAGACATGCAAAGGTAAGTACCTCTTAACGTTGGCTTTCCACGATACCCACGGTTGATTACGGCAGAAACAAACAGCCGCCGCGCGACAGGATGAGAGCGCTGCTGGAAAACCGCAATGTGTCGCACCCGCAGCAAACAGAAGCTTACGTAGCTTATGTGCTTACCTGTCCGGTAAACTCCGTATCAGTGCTGAAGCTCTTTCAGCTTCCAAAGCTGCGCCAGTGTTTACTCGGGTTTTGGAGAAATCAAGTGCGGAGCACACAGTCGGTAGTAAAGGGGGCCTTGGAGTATTTCCTCCAAATGTTTATTATCTTCTAATATTTTGTGCAATGAGCCAACTTTAATGAATCATTAACTAAGTCTGGCAAAGATACAAATGTGACTTTTAGTGTTTTGATTTTATGTCTTACTAGAGTTGGTTATTTGCTGACATTACCTGAGCAGTAAGACCATCTGTTGTTTCTGTGGCGCAGACTTTGATGAATGCACTGTGTATGGGACCTGCAGTCAGTCCTGTACCAACACTGAAGGCGCCTACACCTGCTCCTGTGTGGAGGGATACTTGTCCCAGCCAGACAACCGCTCGTGCAAGGCCAAGAATGGTAAGTACCAGCAGACAGCAGCAGGGCTGAATGTACGCCAGTTTGACTGACACAGTCGGGATGTTCTGTTCTGTCTTCCTCCTGCGAACCGCTGATCATGTCCGTGTTTTGTTTCAGTGCCAGTAGACCGTCTGCCTGTCCTGTTGATCGCCAACTCCCAGAACATCCAAGCCACCTCCCTGAGCGGCACCACAGTCCACAGCCTGCTATCTACCAGCACCAAACAGACCACAGCGATGGACTTCCTCTACGCCGAGGAAACTGTCTGCTGGATCCACGTGGGAGATTCCCCCTCGTCCACACACCTTAAATGTGCCAAGATCCCCAACCTGAAGGGCTTCACAGAGGAGAAGGTCATCAACATCTCCCTCAGCCTGCACCGTGAGTACACCACAGCAGTGTGGAGCTTCACCCCGCTGTATGTATATGCAGTGAAATGGTTCCACTGTTATTTAGTGAACAACAATATGATCCGCACCGGCCCGAGTACAAAATGTTACAGCCCGGTTCTCCACACGTAATACATTATACAGCAGCAGAAAAAAAGTTGCCTCACTCTGCAACAAGGCGTGTGTATTTTTGTGTGCGTATTGTGATTTTTCTTTTTAGGATGTTTTATTCCTGCACAGTACATATACAGTGAGTTTCCTCAGCAACTTTCAATAGTTCATGTGGCTCATGTGGCTTCAGAGCTGTGGTAAGAGCACAAAGGCGGGAAGAAAATGTCACAGGCTTCTCTATTGTACCCATTCCACATAGTTAAAAACAGACCTGCTCCATTCTGTATTTTCAAATAAGGTTTTTACACCATTCATGCGAGTGTACACCTTGTACACCTAGTAATGCGATGTGTATTTGCCTGATTAGATAATGCGTGAGAAGCAGTTGCACTTTTTCTCTCGTACAAAGGAGGGAAGGAGGCTGCATTCGCACGGCATTTGGTACATTTCGTGCTTCCATTATTCATGCAGGTCCGACTATAAAGCGAAGCATGGACATGGTGCATACAAAGATGAAAATACAGCGGCACAGCAGACGTCGATTTTGCAAAAGTCTCCTGCAGTAGGTGGACTTTGAAACTTTGGCCTTCACGTAGTGTGAGAGAGAGAGCGACGCAGCAAAGGAACACTGAATCAGATGTTATCGAGTCTGTTTTTGGTCTGGTTGCTGGAAATGAATGCAGCTGGCATCAGATGTTCATCTAACAGTTTAGTCATTCAGTCAAGTCATTCCAGTTCATCTGTTGTTTTGGTCACCCCCACCATCAGATAGGTGCAGGAGAGCCTTAGGCTGATCCTCACCTTGAATTATTATTTTTGTCTGGTTTGCATTCTTTGCAGATGGTGATGTGGCTGGGCTTGTTGGTCCGAATGATCATCTGCACATGCGGGTTGTTTTAAACATGTTTCACATGTAAACAGGTGGCATCAGTACCTGAAACAACAAGCCCTCCTTAGCTGTGAATCAGAGCACGTTAAAGGCAGCTGTATTTTTCCATGACTTAGGTTTTGTTCCAGAAAACGCTCAAGACTCTCTTTCCCCTGTAAAAATGAAACTGAAGGACAGACGGAGAGCGTGACTGAATGCAGGCCGTGCGCGTGCACGGAGACAACCTGCGGGTCCAACACCGCGCCCTCATCCGGTCGCTCCTCCTTCTCCTTTATCACTCCTTCAGGCTTCGTCTTTCAGGCAACTTGTCTTCACAGTGAATCAGTGGGAACGCAGCCACAAAAATGATCGTCACAAAGCCAACAGGAATGCGTCGTTGTACTATTTCTTCGGAAGCTGGTCGACAGATGAGTTATAACTGCCTTCATTGTTATACTTCTCTGCAAACATTGATTAAAGCCTTTTTCCTTGAAAACAACACTGCATTTCTCTCTCGCTTAGTCACTATGATTCTAGCCTGTTCTTCTCTGGTCTCCCCACAATCCCTCTGATCTGTAGACAAGACTTACTGAAACACTGTAATTGTATGGAATCATATAGCTCAGATTTATTCCTCTCATTTCTCTTTCTCTGTTTTTTTTTTCCCATTTGCGTTGTGACCGATCAGATCCACTCAGCGTGCGGTGGCTGGACTCTGCTCACGTCCCTTTTCCATGTGACTAGAGAATGCATTAAGATGACAGAAATAACTTTCTCATCGCGGACCATCAGACAAAATGAAAAGACGGAGTGATGACAGTCTGGCTCCTCTGTCCTCCACGTGCACGCACAATGTGATGTAGCTGTCATTTGGAAATCTGCTCGTTTCAGACCAGGTGATATGAGACGGGCGCCGAGCAATGAAAATTATGCACGAGGCATTTTAGCGTCCCTCGTTGTGATGCGATAATGATCGAGCCTGATGCATCTTTTGGTCTGCTTTGAGCCTCGCCAACATCACATCAGTTATTAACACCTTAGACAATACATCCGCGCCCGAGCCTGAAATCAGTGAGGCTCGTGAGGTGTTCTGCTATGAAAAACATTATGCGTGCTTAATAATTACGATCAGAGAAATTAAACAAACAGGGATAATCACAGTGGATGCCGTCACACGGCGCTCACCAGAATCTCTGCTCACACTGAACTCGACAATTTAAGGACCAGAAGAATTTGCAGGAAATTCCAGCAGCTTCAGATGGGTTCTCCACGGCTGTCCCCCCACACACGCACACACTCCCCCACACACACACTGCAGCGGTCGCGGTGTGCAGACGCATCCTGATAGACTTGCACACACGCACGCACACACAAACAAAATGGTGAACTGGCTGCATTGAGGAGCGTGGCCAGGATGTGCATGACTGATGGTGAAAGATTACAGCTGGATATCTGAAATAAGGAAGCAATTCAAGGGCACTTCCTGTATCCAAGTGACAATATTGCTGCTTTTATGTCAATGTGTGCATGAGTGGGATGTGAAAAAGGGCTTAGAGATGCAGTGAAGGTAAAATTCCAACTGGCAGAGAAAATAAAGTCCTAGTTATTTTCTGATGTGAGCGTTTTAAAGAATAAAGTAACCGTATTTTAGATGCCGACACAAATCAAGTATAAACCTTTACATCAATGATGTTTGGAATATCTAAAGAGCTGCATCATGTGACCGCCCAGCAGACCCCAAAACAGATTGCTTAGTGCAAAAAATGCGCAATAGAAAGGAGCAGATTTTTCTCATCTGTTCCAGCCTATAATCTGGCCCGACTGCCTAGACAGCAGGGTTGGTCTTTTGGACTGGCTGCTGGCGTGTGAGTGTGACAGAATAGGAGGAGCAGGTTTATGCTTACAGTCAACATGGAGGGAGCCAGCAGCAAGCCATGGCAGTGGTGAACATACAGGAAATGATGCGTGTGTGGTTGTGACTCATGACCTCAGTATGCCACAGATGAGTTGTCCAGATGTGTCTCCACCCCCCCCCCCCCCCCTGCACTCTTTCACTCTCTTCCTCTCACTCTCTCACTTTCATCACATTCCCTTTGACTCTTTTTTTCCTCCGTCCTACTCTCTGTTCCGACATTTCAACATACACCTACTCTCATCCTATATATGTCTGCTGCTCGCCGTCGCTAATCATACCACGTACAGAAGTGATGATGTAAAGCTCCGTGTGACAAAGAAAAATGAACAAAACATATCCACATTTAATATTTAAAAAATAACATATAAAGATCACTGTGCACCAAATAAAGGCTCGCTGAAGGTGCTGGAGCTGAGGCTTAATTCATATGAGCTGCTGCACACTTCAGTCTGTGCAGTATTAATTTCAACACAACAAGACTACCATCTGCAGTGCAGACGCGATGTATTTTTTATTTTTAAATTAGTTTGGGCAACACATTTCATTTGCATTTTGTCATCATTTTCTATCTCATACTGTAGAGCATATTATGAATGACCTGGACCTTATTTATTATAAGTTATGCTTAGGAATGCATTATTGCAGCAGGAGACAGCCATGGAATACATTTATATAAACCTAAAGGTTTCCCACTGATTTTCATATACATATCCGAGGTTTATCCTAGGAATGAAACAGAGATAGATTCAGTAGTTGAAGCTGATGCTCCACGCTATGCACAGGAGGACTGATCCGGAGCTATCGCTAAGCCTCTCTTCATTGCTTGAACTGTACCTGCTCCCCCTGCACAGTGAGCCGCACCATGCTGCTTAGCACAGACACTGGCCTGAAATCTCCTTAAGAGGTCATGTGCTGTTAAAAGGCAAGTCAGTCAGCACATTTTCAAATATTCTCTCCATTCAACACTTTATTAAGCTTTAAACTCTTTCTCCCCTCCTTTTTTTGTACTCACACACACACACACACACACACACAAACTAACCCTGAACTTTGAAAATGCGTTTTATTTTTTTCTCCCCCTGCCTGTTGTGTTTCTGCCGTGACGCCTTCGCCAGATGCTTGAGGGAGTGTTTTGGAGTGGAAGTGAAGCGGGGGTTGGTGTTAAAGCTTTAGTCGCAGTTTAAAAGTGACAGTTCAGAGGTATCGAACCCGTACGAGCGCCATTAAAAGTAATGCCGCTGATACAACTACACTATTGATCCCCTGAGTGCGAGCAGTGGGTGCCTGTGAAGATGTCAGCGCCTCATTGTACTGCTATATATAATAACTGAAGTGAAACACAGCCTAGCTTTTCTCCATGTTACAATACAGTATAAATACGTTGTGTAGACATCACACTTGGCTGTTTTTTCTTAGACCAATGGAGAGCAAAGAGACGAACAAGAAAACACGTAGAAAACAAGTTGTTTAGAGAGAGCAGGGGGGGAAAGGAGAAGAAGAAGAAGGCAGCCGGCTCTGTTTTTTCAATTATGCTGTTGTTTTTTATAGCATAGTTTCAGACAGAGCTGCAGTTAATGAATCCAGACTGTTTTTCCACCTCTGGGGAACAGACAAAGGGGAGGGATAGGGAGATGATGCATTGAGAAGGAGGAGAGAGAGAATGGGAGGAGATAGTCTCTGGCTTTGCTGGAGCCATTTCTGTTTAACAGAGGTGGAGGAAAATGGTGAGCAGGGGGGTGGACGTTTTTTTTTTTTTTTTTTCAGGGCTCTCAGTAAACTTTTTGAATATTGCACAATCCCCTCTCTTCGACCCCCTTTGTTTACCCATTGCTTAATCAGTAAGGCAGTGTGTTGTGGGGCAGCTGGAAGCATTTAAACAGAGAACTCTGTGTTAAAAATTAAGAACACCTTTGGGAATATAGCCCCTGATTCCCATAAACCCCAGAAATGCTGCTGCACAATGCCCAAGTTTCCTTAGTGGAAATCAGATCTCTCTCTCGCTCTCTCTCCCTCTCTTTCTTCTCTTGTCTGTCTTTTTTTTTCTCCTCACTTTTTCTTCCTTTCCTCTCCGCCCAGCTGCATTTTTTCTTTTATCTGTTTTCCACTTTTTCTCCAAAATACTTGAAAGTGTTTCCTTCCCGTAGTTAGTCAGACTTTTCAGAATGTGTCAGTTTTTCTAAACACAGTGGTCTCCTCTGGAATTACAGTTCATTTTATTGCTTTTGCAGAGGAATTCGCTTTGTCATTTCCCCCCCACCCAGGTTTTTCTTTCCTGGTTAGAGAAATTGATCCCGTGGTCTCTCCTAAATCACCGCAGTGACCTGATCGCCCTAGTAAACATACCACAGTGTTATACCTCCACCCTTTGCACTGGGCACTGCAAGGCTAAGGACTCCCGCAGCACGACTTTAGATGTGTGTGTGTGTGTACATGCGTGTGTGTGTGGATAGTTCAGTGCAGAGCAGAGCTTGTGGCAGCTGTGAAAATACAAATCTTGCCCTCCTCCCCACACTTTCTCTCCCTCTCTCCTTCAAGCTCACCCATATTCAAAAACATACTCATGTGCTTATATACATCAGGTATAGTTTTCATTCCTTATATTATGATTAATATTTGAAGTTAGCGCTGGAGGGAGTATTCGGATGTTTTGCTCAAGTGAAAGTCGCAAAACCACAATGCAGAAGAGAAAATGTCTCACATTCAAAATGTTACTCGAAGTGACTATAATCAATATTTTTATATTTTCAATGACTTTTATGTGAGAAGGGGGTCACTTGTAATGATGAACTAACAGATAATTAGTAGTAGGAGTGTTATGGTTCCTTCCAACTTATTTTTTTGTGTCTTTTCCGCTGCAACCTTACCGTTTTAGTTCAGCCACATTGTCTTTCTTTCAAAGATTACTTTGGCCTTTGACTGAGGTACAGACAAGAAATGCAAGGAGAGAGACGCGCAACAAAGGTCCCCAGATAAAATCACACCTGGGACGTTGTTGTTAGGGTATTAACTACTCAGCTAACCAGCTATTTTTAGAGGAAAGGTGCAGCGTGCTCTTCCTGCTCAGCACCAAAAAAACAGACAGATAGACGGACAACGTTAGTAACTTGCTAGCTAGTGAATGTAAAGGAGGGTTTTTTTTTTTTTTTTTGCAGCTGAAGCTGAATATTTCCTTCGTAAGTTGGTAAAAAAGCAAACACAGAGCTAAAATGAGATACAGTGTTGGACTCATTTCTATTCAGGAAGGAGTGAAACACAACAAATGAATGCTATAACTATATATATCAACAAAAACAGTGTATGTCAGCGCTGTACTCAGCTTGTTTGGAGGTAATTTGAACTATTTTTTGTACTGTTGGGTAGTTTACTATTCTAAAGCAATGCATGATCGTTTTTATGTTTATTATAGATTTTTATCCAAGTTTACAAAATAGCTGCTGACTGCAGTAGTATAATGTTACAGTACAGTCTTTGAGTGCAGTAAATTGATCATTCTGGACCTTTAAGATTTTCACAGCTTCTTCAGCTTTAACAATAGCTTTCTGTCTCTGATCCTTGGCTCAGATTCAGTGTGGCTGAGCTGCTGTTTGAGGAAAGGAAGGAAGAGGAGGGAATGAGGGAACCAGAGAGAGAGGGGTATATTAATGTCTCATGTTATTCTTTTTCACTATTTTTCTCCTCTCCTCTCTCAGACCCCTCCCTGCGTGGTCCTGCACCACGTTCAGACAGTTTGGACAGAGCAGGGGTATTCCAGCTTGAAATTCTTTACTCCGTAAATATTCCATAAAGTGCGCGTGCGGTGCCACGGGCACGTATTTAGGTCTTTGATTTTCGTCGACGGGCGGTGGCACTGGTCTTCCCCGCGAGCTGAGCCGGGGGAAAATAAATGCAGCGGAAACCACATGCCCATCGTTGCTTGGTTACAACATCAGACTTTTTGAGGCAACACACAGCCTATCTCATATTCTGTCGGTGTGAGTGACTTTGAATGACAGGCGCGTTACCTAGACACTCGCTAATTGGAGTTGGCTGACGTTTAGTTTGTCAATGAAGAAAACTTCCCCAGGCCAGGCTGTGTGTGTAATTCTTGCTGACTGATTGACTTCATCACATGACTCTGACTCAAACCTCAAACCCATCTGCTGCAAAGTACAACAACATCACACGCTCCAGTTCAGTTCCAGTCAAAATGAATCCATTCAGGTACTGAAAACACAGTTCTTGCCTCCCCGTGTCCTATCTCACCCCCTCCTCACCGTGCTGCTCTTTCTCTGTCCAGATGTGGAACAGATGGCCATCGACTGGCTTACCGGAAACTTCTACTTTGTGGACGACGTGGATGACAGGATCTTCGTGTGTGACAAGGACGGCCAATTATGTGTCACCCTCCTGGACCTGGAGCTGTACAACCCTAAAGGCATCGCCCTGGACCCCACCATGGGGTCAGTTTGATCACTTTCTGTCTCATGCATAAACACACACACACACATAAACGCAAAGACAGGTACCATACATTATATGTGCTATATATCAAAATACAGCCTTGCAGAAAAACACTTCTGAGTGATTCATGCACACTCATAGTCCCATGAGAGTAACCGGAGTCATTGTTACCCAACTTTAAAAAGTACGAGTTGAAATGGGGTAAAAGGCTGAAGTGAGGTTTGGACATTGGAGAAATTGAGTGCAGATGTTCTGTTTGCGCTGTGGTATGCTGACTGTATAGGTTTTGAGCGTAAAAGCATGTTTTTGTTACAGCTCTTTTGTTTATGACCAGAATTTCCAACTGAATTCCTGAAAGTGTGTCTATATCTGTGCTGCACGCTTGTGTGTGTGTGTGAGAGAGAGAGTGGGAGAGAGAGAAGGAGAGAGAAAGGGAGCTTGTGTGTGTGTGTGTGCTTGGAAAAAATTAACAGCATGAATGTGAGAACGGGTGTGTGTATGTGCACGCGCTCGCTCGTAGCTACACACATCGTTTTCATCCCACGCAATATCCCCGGCCGTAATTGGTTCTTCCAGTAATAAGGTCAGGTAGATTCACTGTAGCTGTTCTTTTTTTTGTTCAGTTTGTTTTTTGTGGTCTGCAGTGTCATTAGAGGGGGAGAAAAACAACAATAACAGCAAAAATCATCTGTTGTGTTGTTGAATTAGTGACCGCAAATCTTTCCAGAAGTCCCACACTGTCTATTTACTGCTACAGTCACGCTAAAAAAAGAAAAGTTGATTAAAAACAACATGGTCGTGTTTCTGCTTAGCTTCGTGTACTGGTTACTGGCTGTGGAATGACTCCGCTATGATGAGTTGGTGAGGTTTAGTGTAGACGGCAAATCTCAAGATAACTGATGAATGAAATTGTGCGGAATGAGTTTTCCAGCTTGTTTAACACACGTTTTAAAAAGACGAGCTTGCTCGCTAACACCATTTTACAGGGGTCGTGAGCATGATTTGTTATTTGCAGCCATAAATAAGTCACAATTTTTGTTGTTTGGCAGCGGTGGAAACCATATGAAAATAATGATTATGCTCTGCTTGTCAGGTTTATAGTGGAAATGTGCTTCTTCACACTGCCAGCTTGTAAAACTACAAATATTCAGAAAAAACTGAGAGGAGAGTTACTGAATCCAAGCTGATGACTTTAGACTCCTTGTTTCTTCTTCTTCTTCTCATGCAACAGCCCAATAATCTAATGGTATTCAGCAAATATTCAGCACTGTTCCTTAAACGACTTCAACAATTAGCCTTGCTTGTTGTCTGCCCTCAGGAATGTTTCCTACCATTCTCCGTTTGACTGTTTTTCTCTCCGTGTGATGGAAATGAGGGCAATCAATCAATCATAACAAAGCCAGATGGGCTGAAAATGAGAATTTTCTCCTCAATCAGGCCTGGTTCTTTTGTTTCCACAGGAAGGTATTCTTCACAGACTACGGTCAGATCCCCAAGGTGGAGCGCTGCGACATGGACGGCCAAAACCGGACCAAGCTGGTGGACAGTAAGATCGTATTCCCCCACGGCATCACGCTGGATCTCGTCAGCAGGCTGGTGTACTGGGCTGATGCCTACCTTGACTACATCGAGGTGGTGGACTATGAGGGCAAAAATCGGCACACCATCATCCAAGGCCTGCTGGTGAGAACAGCTGCGCTGAACGCACCGCACTCCTTCCATCAGAAGGAAGACAACCTCTCTTAGATCTGCTCTTCTTGCGTTTGCTATTCATAATGCTCAAAAACTCAAGTGTGCTTTAGAGTTCCCTCTATATCTATAATGCACCTTATGTTTCTCCTGTGTGCTCCCGTAATGTGTTGCTGCCCAGTGAATTATGAGCCGAGTTAAGACTGCAGACATTTGCCTTTTCATTAAAGAGGCTGATTAATAGTGTCTAATATGGAGGTTGTTGATGTCGCAGCGTTGATGAAGCACAGTGGCTCTTAAATGTGTTACCATGGTTTTTACTGGGATCTGTGGAGAAGTAATGACTTTCATTTACTCACTGACCCTAAGGGTACAGACACACACACACACAAACCACCATCTCTTCCTGTGTGTGGGTGTGTGCGCGCACTTGAAGTAGGGTATTAGCACATGCACATCCTTCAGGTGAAGGTTAAAATGAAGTGTGTTATTGAAGGTCCCAGGTTTGCAGAGTTTTATTAAGAGTGTGTGCCCTCCTAAAGCGGCATAGGAACATTTTTTTTGTTCAAATCCACATGCATGGGCTTGATTAGAGACAAGCTGTCCCCTGCCTGCCAAACGAGACCCGCTAGAGTCATTATATTTGGACAAATTCAGTTCTGATGGTGGCTGCGGGTGGTCACACCCACTTCAGACACAAAGTGTGTGAAATCAAGTCGTGAGGGATATTTCTCTTTTTAATTATGGCTGATGTTGGGCTGGTCTGTCTGTGAGAAAAGGCGACATAATGCACAATCATGTTTCATTACAGTCCGATATTTATAGGTTTCCATTCACTGTGTCGCCTCGGCAGAGCATTTCCCTTCTAACCCTTTTTATTGGTGTCTTTCTGTGGCCCAGTGGGCTCCGCACAGCCTGCTGTGATAGACTTCGGTGGCATGTCGGGTTTTATGCTGCTGCAGACGCGGCCTCATGGGACACTGAGTCACCGGCCTACTGTATGTCTGCTCAGATGTGAAAGTTCTTGCCTTGCTATTTTGGCGGATTTTGTCAGAGAGACGCTAGTTTGTCTGTGAGCTCTGTCTACTGACAGCAGTGGAAGTTTTCCTGGTTCCTCTTCTGCTAGACGCTTCATCACTTTATAATCTGCTGAAATCCGCGGCCACAGAAAATACTATTCTCTAAACCAAAGACGGGCGCGTATGAAAACGCTTCACAAAGACTAAAAAAGACTGAAGTTTAACCACTGTTCGGCAACTTGGTACACGGTTTATTGAAGGTAACCATGGAAACAGTACATCTGCTTCATGCTGTATTACCATGGGGAAAAAATGAAAGCAAATGTTTGAAACGTGGAGGATACTTCAAACAGAGTATGATAATAGACTCTGAGGTTTCCAAATATAGAACTGTTAGTCAGACTCCATGACCTATCATCTATCCTTCAGGCCACATCAGATCGTTTACACTTGCTGGAGATAGAGGTGAAGAAAAAACATGAAATGGGATTTTGAGTACCTCGGACTAAATGCCATCTCCTCTCTCTCTTTTTTACTCTCCACCCTTCCATCGTCTCCCCACTTTCCATTATCTCTCTTGAAGATCGAACACCTGTACGGGCTGACGGTGTTTGAAAACTATCTGTATGCCACCAACTCAGACAACGCTAACATGCAGCCGAAAACCAGTGTGATCAGGGTCAACCGCTTCAACAGCACAGACTACCAAGTGGTGACCAGGGTGGACAAGGGAGGAGCGCTGCACGTCTACCACCAGAGACGCCAGCCTCCAGGTAGACCACACACACACACACCTGTATCTCATGTACAGCTGAATACTGTATTGAAGCTTTTGTCTTTTGACGTTACTTTCTTTTTGCTGTGCAGTGCGTAGTCATGCGTGTGAGGTGGACCAGTTTGGGAAGGCCGGAGGCTGCTCGGACATCTGTCTGCTGGGGAACGGCCACAAGACCCGAACCTGTCGCTGCCGCTCTGGATTCAGCCTGGGCAGCGATGGCAAGTCCTGCAAAAGTAAGTCGGACTGCTAGTGTCTTAATGCAATCGTGATGATGTTTCAGAAGCATCTTTAGCACTACACAATGCGGTGTGTGCATGCTCCCAGCGTGACTGTAAGTATTAACTCAGAGCTGCAGCGATTCAGCTCTGTTAACCTAAAGCCAAGGGCAGCCAAGGTTGGATCAGCGATGCAGCTCTCCCCTGGGCTGCAGACTGGGAAAGAGCTATGAACAAAGTAGCTGAGCAACATGATAACTTAGTTTAACTGGCCAGCTCTCCGCTGACCCCCCCCACCCCGATGAAGCTGCCGGGCTGATTCAGCTTATTTTGAGGAGTGTTTTAATATTCAGTCAACCAATAATAGCATTATATTGATCCGCCTGCGGAGAATAAACTGTCCTTGAAAATGACACAATTGATTTGACTAAAGGCAGTCCCACCTCCTCTCCCTCCGCCTCTCAGCTCAAGACTACTTAATTTTCATTTAGGGCTTTTGCTGATGTCGCACGTTATTTGCCTGCTTGATCAATACACATTATTTGGGCGAAAAACAGCAGTCGTGAGTCAGCATTTAATTTTTTGATTCTTCGTCAACAGAAATCGTTAAAGAGCGAAAGACGCGCGGAGAGAAGTTCAACGTTAACTGCCTCTGTTGCCTTTGGCCTTTGTCTTCTTGTTTTTGCTGCAGAACCCGAGCATGAGCTCTTCCTGGTCTATGGTAAAGGTCGCCCGGGGGTCATCAGGGGCATGGACATGAATGCAAAGGTGCCAGATGAGTACATGATCCCCATAGAGAATCTGATGAACCCCAGAGCTCTGGACTTCCACGCCGAGAGCGAGTTCATTTACTTTGCCGACGCCACCAGCTACATCATTGGGCGACAGAAGATTGATGGAACAGAGCGGGACACCATTGTGAAGGAAGGTTGGTTAACCGTCGCTAATTCGCATGTTAGTATAAAGATAAATAATATATAACGGTATAATTTTAAGCTTCCTATAAGCAGCTATTTTATGAACTCATTTGGTAGCATAAAACTTAAAAACTGAAACGTTTAACAGGTATTTTTCCAGGTTATCGCACAAGAACAAGAATTTTGATAGAAATCAAGATAGCCTACACCTCATCTCTCTTTTTCCAAAGTACTGTACTGCTGGCTTCTCACCAACATTATGTGTCTGTCTCAGGAATCCACACAGTGGAGGGCATCGCCGTGGACTGGATGGCTGATAACTTGTACTGGACAGACGACGGGCCCAAGAAAACCATCAGCGTGGCTCGGCTGGAAAAGGCTTCGCAGACCCGAAAAACCCTCATCGAGGGAAAGATGACCCACCCTCGCGCCATCGTGGTGGATCCTCTAAACGGGTAAGGAGAGACAGACAAATAGAGGCAGCGATGAGATAGAGGGGTGTGACGTTTTTTGTTCCAGAGAAAAGGGATAAAGATCTTTGAACGAGGTCCAGGTCACAAGTTGCGCTGCCCAGCCAGAGTTAGCATTATGCCGACTTTGAGGTGGCTGTTTGGTGCTTGGATGTGCTTATTTGTGGTCACGGTGAGACATAATACAGTGGTTATTTTTTCAGCTCAGCTGTCTGATGACTCAGCTGTTGTCACTCACCTCTCAGCAAAAATTCTTCTTCCTGGAGCCTGAGCTGTTTATTTGTCCTGTTACTCAGCGCTTGTCAGGAGTGTTTTGTCTTTTGTCTGTGCTTCTTCACAATTTCCTGCAGAGAGTCTTTTATCATCTTTTATCTGTGTTGTTGGCCATTACCATCATGATTACGCCTATCGCACAGTATTTATTAGAACTGATGGGGCGTTTTGCACATTATATGATAGATCTCCTCCCACAGGCCTGTTAACATACAAGCATATTTCCTGTGCACTCTTTCAAATGGCTCTTAATCTTGCCGTGCGTGGACGTGTCTTATTGATATGACCTCCTGGGCTGTCTCCCGAGTAGCACGAGCTCATAAACCCGCTCACACTCTTTGGATTTCTAGTGACAGGGTGATGTGTGTCCACACACTTCCCAGGGGAAAGGCACTCGCCTCCACTAATGCCTGTAATCAATCTGGCTCAGAGAAAGAGAGGGAGCAGGAGGAGAAATCTGCAGACGGGAAAGGAGAAGGAAATATGAAATGTTAATACTAATGTAAGTCATATCGCAACAACCGGGACTGCGTCTAGTTTTGCACAGTGTTGTAGACAGCCGGCTGCTCGCAGGCTGAGGCTAGATCAGCGGAGAAGATTGACAGGTCCTAAAGGAACCTGGTTTGCCTGTGGGCAGATCAACGGAGAAACAAATTGAAGCCGCCGCACTGGATGCACTGATGACTGTGCGCTTTATTGCAGCCAGATAAAAAGTCATTGCCTCCGTTAATGCCAAGAAATTTGTCAAGATGCCCCGACAAATATTGTCCTTTTTCTGTCTGGCTCACATTTCATGGAATACTTGTATCCGTGACAGTTTCCTTGTTGCTTCCTCAGCTGGATGTACTGGACAGACTGGGAGGAGGACCCTAAGGAGAGCAAGCGAGGCAAAATTGAGCGGGCTTGGATGGACGGCTCCAATAGAAACGTGCTGCTGACCAGCAAAACGGTGCTGTGGCCCAACGGTCTGAGTCTGGACATCCCACAGGGAATCCTCTACTGGGTGGACGCCTACTACGACCGCATCGAGATGGTCTACGTCAACAGCACCGAGCGCAAGGTCAGCACTCGCTCGCCATCGTCGGGATTACTTTGCTGCTGTGTAAAGACAGAGTGGTTCCCAGGGATGGAGGGAAGGGATTACTCGCTGTGAGTGAGCTAATCAGGAGTGAGTCTGAAAGCGGTGGGTGGTCCATCCCATTTCAGACCACGATCTGTGGCCCGTTTAGTGCTGCTCACTCCTCGTGGATACATTAAGAATACTTTTGTTTTCACTGGCCTGCGTGTCGGTTATGTTTTGATTTGACAGTGTTGATTTTAGCATTTAAGATTCATAATCCAGAAATTAGAAAGTTCTGGTTGTTATTGAATGCTTGGAATTAAAATATTTACTCACATACCACTGAAAGTAGCATTTTAGAGTCAAGACCACCTAAACCGAGGCCAAATCAAGACCGAGACCAGTGTATCGAGACAGAGACAAGACCAAGACTTTGAGGGGTCGAGTAACAACATAAGCGTTTGTATACGCAACAGTGTAACAAGAGAGAAGAGTGTATTTTTATTTCTAGTCGGTTATTTCTTATTCCACCATTTAGAGTTTACTTAATTCTTCTTGCAATTCTTCTGTCCCAAAATTGGGCTACTGAAGTTCACAGTAATGATATATAAAATACCGAGAACTTTGCAGCTGCTGGCCCGTGGTCTTGTGGTTAAACCCCGACCTGAGCCCTCCTGTCCTCTCTTTAGTTTTCTGTGCCATGCAGGTGTTTTCTCTGTAACTACAGGACGCAGATGAACTTTGTGAACTGTCTCTCAGCTGCTTCCGCAATCATTCGTTTCACTCTGCTTGAAGTGTGAAAATATTTTCAGTTCATTATGAAACTGTGGTGGAGAAATTAGACGTTATTAGGTGATCGATGGGAATATAATGGGATATCGCCGCAGCTGTGGTCTTGACCGGGCTTAAAATAAAATCCTGAGTCCTCTTTGTCCAAGACTGAGACATCAGTGTAGCGTTGGGATATGCTAGCCAAAGGTAATTAGGTTTACAGCATAGTTAAGTAGGTTCATCGTGTCATCACGTCACATATTTGTGTTTAGCATGAATTAATATGACATGTTTTGAGCAGTAATTCTGCACACAGAGCTCTGCAGTTTCTTTATTAGAGGTGACTTTTGAAAACATATTTTTCTCACCTCACCAGACGGTGTACGAAGGTCAGGAACTGAACCACGCCTTTGGCCTGTGCCACTATAAACACTTCTTGTTCTGGAACGAGTATCGCAGTGGCAGCATTTACAAGCTGGACACCACCACTGGCACCGCCACTCTGCTGCGCAACGAGAGGCCGCCCATCTTTGAGATCCGCATGTACGACGCTCAGCAGCAACAAGGTGCCCGGAAACACGTCGCACACCACTATTCCTGTACCCGTCCCGCCATCTGTGTTTGTGTTAACCCTCATGCATCTCCACATTCACGTTTGCTCAACTACAGGCTCCAATAAGTGCCGCGTGTACAACGGCGGCTGCAGCAGTCTGTGTTTGGCCATACCGGGAGGCAGGCAGTGTGCCTGCGCAGAAGACCAAATCCTAGACCCAGCTGACAACACCAGCTGCAAAGGTGAGTTCAGACATGTGAGTGTGTGTGAGACTGAGGGGTATTTCTCACAGCACTCAAACAACACGAGGTTTTATTTTCGGTACGTTAGGCAGGATGAGTCAGTGAGTCAGTGTTTTGCTAGAACTGCTTGGCAAAAATATTTGAAGTAATGTAATGCTGTCCAATACAATAAATGCCGCCTTTTCGAAGCCTAGAGTAGTCAAGGTTATTAACCTGCATTAATATTACACATCACAATCGACTCCGACTTCCACAGATCCAGTCCTTTTTCCTTCTGTTGCAAAATTTGATAGATGAAAACTGTATTTTGCTTCCTTTTTTTTTTCTTCATGTCCTCGACGACCTCTCTTTTTTTTCACATTCCTCTTCTCCTCTGCTTCTCCTCCCACAGCCAACCCGTCTTACGTGCCCCCTCCTCAGTGCCAGTCCGGGGAGTTTGCTTGCAAGAACAACCGCTGCATCCAGGAGCGCTGGAAGTGTGACGGAGACAACGACTGCCTGGACAACAGCGACGAGGCTCCCGAGCTGTGCCGTGAGTAACTGCACACACACACGCACGCACACACACACACGTTTGATTTGACACGGCTTCAAAACAGCTACCCCCTCCTGCTGGTACTGAGTCAGATGACCTCTGGCAGTCTGAGTTTAACAGTCGGGTAATGCCAGAATGAAATGAGAGAGCAGAGTCTGAATGTAGTGAGGATGTGTTTACACGTACTAATTTTGTGTATATGTGAGTACATGATATGTCAGTGTGTGTGTGTGTGTTTGTGCAAGGAGAAAAGTAGCAATGTCTGTAGATCTGGAAAAGCTCACCGTCTGCTTGTCTGTCTGTGGTTGCAGTGCAGACATGCTCCCGTCCCAGACAAAATAAAAGCCCGTCCAAAAAGAGAATATTAAAATAAGTTCACAGAATAAGCTGAAATATTTGCTCAATCTTTCATTCATTTGCACTTCCTACCCTTTTTTCCCTTTTGTTTCCGCGTACGGTTTTCTGGACGCCCTTCGATTTGTCCTCTCCTCTCTCCAGACCAGCACACTTGCCCCACAGACAGGTTTAAGTGCAAAAACAACCGCTGCATCCCTCTGCGTTGGCTGTGTGACGGGGACAATGACTGCGGGAACGACGAGGACGAATCCAACACCACCTGCTCAGGTGCACAAACAAACATGCCTAAAGTCTGGCAGGTGTTTTTTTTTATTTTTATATTTATTTTTCTCTTTCTAATTCTCTGTCTGTGTTTGTCTTTCAGCTCGTACCTGCCCGCCCAATCAGTATTCGTGTGCCAGCGGGCGCTGCATCCCTATTTCCTGGACGTGCGACCTGGACGATGACTGCGGTGATCGATCAGATGAACCCGCTTCCTGTGGTTGGTCAACTCGTTCTCACAATAAAGCTGTGATTTATAGCTGTTTTAATAAGCAGGTAAACGTCTTGGACGTCTTCCTTTTTTAGGAAGCAAAACATGTTCACACTCTAGTTCTGTCCACAGCCTACCCTACATGCTTCCCCCTCACCCAGTTTACCTGCAACAACGGCCGCTGTATCAACATAAACTGGCGCTGCGATAACGGTTAGTGTCTGTTCTTTCTCCTCTCTTCCTCCTGTGTGCCTGTTTACAGTGGCAACTCCTCTCTTTCCTCTTGTCACATTTTGCTGTGCACGTTTTTTGGCACGTTCCTCATTATTGGCATACACTCTTCTTTTTGTCACCTTGTACGTTTGTGTGTGTTGTTTTTTCTCTCCTGTCTTTTGTTGTTCTGTGTTGTTGGTTTTGTTGTTCCATGTTGTGCCGTTCGCCCACTCTGCTGTCTTCCATTGGTTCTGTCTTTCAGAAAAGGATTGTGGGGACGGCTCTGATGAGTTGAATTGTCCAAACCTGACCGGTTAGTGCATAGATCAACATGCACCACAACAGCCATGACGCTAGCTTAGTTTGAGGACTGACCAAGCTGGCTCAGAAACAGTCACTGCTGCTTTTCCGCTAAATGAACGTGGCCACGAGCTGAGGCCAGTTACTGCTGCCGTTCATTTACCGTAGACAGGCTTGAAGCTAAATTAGATTTGATAAAGTGTCAATTCACCATTCAGTCAATCAAATACGTGGAAAACTCAAAGTGTGGCTGTTATCTCAGCAAACAAATGAATGAAACTCAATCGAAATCACGTTGTGCCACGCTGAATGACAAAACGTAGTAGTGGATTTTTTCACTCCCTGATAACTATGAGATGGACTTCTGTAAAGGTTATACATCAGGTAGCTGTTTTATATTATTATGGGTATTAAAGTGCTTATGATGCTCTGCTGCCAAGCTCAATGTATCAACGCTCGGTACATTCCCTCATGGTGCATGGTCTGATCTATGCAGTTTCTGCCATTATTTACTCTCTTCTCTCATATTTCTGTTTCATTTATATTCCATGGTTTCAACTGCCACTGTGTTAATTGTGAAAAAAAAGGAGAAAGAAATAGTTTTGTGAGTGTTTGTATGTGTTCTTCCCTTTGAGGCAGCGGGTGTCTCGTAATGGAAGAGTGGGTGTTGTTTGACTGTGTTTGTCTTTCAGATAATGACTGCGGGGATAACAGCGACGAGGCAGGCTGCAGTCACTCCTGCTCCAGCGCTCAGTTCAAGTGTAACAGCGGTCGCTGCATCCCGGATTACTGGACGTGCGACGGGGATAATGACTGCGGGGACTACAGCGACGAGACCCACGCAAACTGCACCAATCAGGGTCAGTATCTTCACCTGCCAATTAGGCGGGGTTAATCTGCACCCGCCTCCGGTTAGGAAACTCCTCCCTGCGGTGTGTTGTTGTATGCAAGAATATGAAAACAAGTTAATAAGAAGTCCTTAGTCCCTTCAGCACACCTGCAGGACGATGCCATACCCTGTAATTAAGACAAATGAAGTAACCAAACATGCTAACTGGTAGGGCTAACCTCCCCTGCAGTCATTCCAGTCAGAAATCAGAAAAGAAAAAACAAGAACAAGAAGAACACGGATGCTGTGTTAGGAAAACAATAATAAGTTGCTGCAGTTGACTGCAGCTCAGACTGTACCAGCCTCTAACACGCCCACTGAAAATCTATGATAATGGATTCCTCCTGAGTCCGACTTGTTTCCAAGCGGGTTCTGCTATGCACACAAACACGATGCACTGGGTGCTGAATCTCGTTTCTAGAAGACATGACCTCACACTCACAGAAAAGAAGGAGTCAGTATGAAAAGGTAAAGCCTCTAAGATGTTACATGTTGCATTTTAAATATAAGAGATTTTGACTGTAACTGTGATTTTGATTGTAAATTGTGACCCGTCAAAATCAGACTCCCCTCCTTTTTTCCTCTCTGTGAACACTAGTTACAAATAACTTTACAAATGAGTCGGAGAGGTCAAAATATGCCAGCAGAGTGAAAATGGTTGCTGTTACATCTTGCATTTTTAATATAAGAGGGGAGTCAGATTTTGACGGGTATACAATGTGACCCGTCAAAATCTGACTCCCCTCCTTTTTTAATTTCTGTTAACACTAGTTACAAATAACTTCATACATAAGTAGCTTATCATAGGTGGATGTTTCCATCTCTGCTCTTGTTGTTGTTACAGTACAGTATTTACATTTTAGACAGAAGACGTAAAAGGTTCTGTATTAGTCACACTGACACCGGTCTAATGGATAGCACTGGTGACACCTTATAACTAGCTGTTCAGTGAGTGATATAATAACTGTTATCTTTGAAATAACAACAAGACGCGATGTAGATGTACCTAATTATAATTATCTATCAGTTTCATGCTTCTGCTAAGAGCTGCCTTGGACGAATAAGAAGATTCACTGGCAGCCGGTGTGTAACAAACAAAGACGGTCTAAGAATGCATTCTTGAATCTGTCTTTCCTGTTGCTAGGACTTGTTGCCATCCAGATTTCTAATAGACAGCTTGTTAGTTTTTGTTTTTACAGCCTGGATGTTCTGCTCAAGGCTGTGTGTCCTGATGATTAACGCGGACAAGGGTTGAAGTCGGTGTCATTTCAGAGTTTCATGATGTCTCTCTCTCTCTCTCTGCAGCCACGCGTCCCCCTGGAGGTTGTCATACAGATGAGTTTCAGTGTCGAATGGACGGCCTGTGCATCCCATTGCGTTGGCGCTGCGACGGGGACACGGACTGCATGGACCTGAGTGACGAGAAGAACTGCGAGGGTGTCACACACATGTGCGACCCAGCTGTCAAGTTCGGCTGCAGGGACTCCGGTGAGGAGACTCTAAATTAGGCAGAGTGTAAAGTACAGCAAGCCAGCTCTAAGTAATTCTTTTTAAAGTTACCGTGCCGTCTGTCCATAGCGCGCTGTATCAGCAAAGCCTGGGTGTGCGACGGAGACAGCGACTGCGAGGACAACTCAGACGAGGACAACTGTGAAGCCCTGGTGTGTAAGCTCTCTCACCATGTGTGTGCCAATGATTCCACCATCTGCCTGCCTGCGGAGAAACTTTGCGATGGCACTGATGACTGCCCAGATGGCTCTGATGAAAAACTCTGTGGTAAGAGACAACAGCAACCAGGCTGTGTTTGCAGTACAGGGAACACCATAAGAGCAAGCAAAGCTCTGCATCTCAAAGCAAGGCTTCAGCGGTTTAATAACAGTCCTGTGCACAGCTACTCCTTGTGACAGTCCTCTGATATTCTCTGTCTTACAGACCTGTGCTCAGTGGAGAATGGCGACTGCAGCCATAACTGCACGGTGGCCCCTGGTGAGGGGGTGATCTGTTCCTGTCCACTGGGCATGGAGCTGGGGCCCGACAACAAGACCTGTCAAATCCAAAGCTTCTGTGCCAAACACCTTAAGTGCAGTCAGCGCTGTGAACAGGACAAGTTCAGTGTGAAATGCTCTTGTTACGAGGGCTGGGAACTGGAGCCTGACATGGAGAACTGCAAGAGCACGGGTAAGGGACTGAAGCGGCACAAGGGGAGGAAGATGGCGCGTGGTGGAGGGGAAAGGGCGGCGCGTCCCCGGGGCAAGCCTGGGATCGACTCGGGAAATTGAATTGTTTGATTGATGCGAGCTGCACAGCGAGAGAGGAAGCTAGAGGATGAAAGCCATTGTCAGGGTTCAAAACTGCAAAATCAAACTGTGTGGCTGGAGGAGCCGTGATACTGCTTTGGACGATAGAGACAGAGAAGAGGAGGAATTTAGGGGCATCTGGCAATCCTAGCGTAAAGGAGAAATCTTATCTAGAGTCTCAGTGTTGGGCTTCTGTAGAAACATGGTGGCAGACCGTGTGGAAGAGGACTCACGGTGTATGTAGATATAAAAGGTTCATTCTAGGGTAATAAATAAAGTAAATAAAGACCTAACAATTGTTATTTTCACATTATGAATGTTATATTCCTTTTCTGCCATAAATACAGCCTGTAAATCTTACACACTGAACATTTAAATGCTGTTCGAGTATATGTAGGAAAAGAAGAAGGAAACATAAAAAGACCTGAACATTGGTTTCTAGATTTCATTATTATTTTATGAAAAGAAAGAATCTGCAATATTAAATAATAAAGTGAGGAGCAGATATGCTTCTTGTTAAAGTCAGGGAGAAGGCAAGCCGTGAAAAAAAAAAAAGGAAACTGCTCGGTCGCATTAAATTAGCTTTGAATTTTATTTTCCATATAAAGAATCTAGTTCTCTCCATCCAGCCAACTAGCCAGTGAGGAAACATGAATTTATGATTGCGGCCTGCGCTGCCAGGTCTTAGAGACCAGCCACCAGCACCCCGTCATTTATCCTGCTGCCTGTCTGGATGCCTGTTAGGTACAGATAACTCCCGTCTTATTTACACTGCATTTTAATTACCCAGGATTAGAGCCACTTCCGACACAGCCCCTCTTTCGCTGGACAAGTCGCACACTGCAGTGGAAACGTGGCTGCGGCGTTTTGCAGTTAACAGTGACCGAGCAAAGAGTTTTAACCCTGCGCCGCTCTCTCACACGTGTCCGCTGGTTTCTCTCGTTCCTCTCCACAGATCCTTTCAAACCTTTTATCATCTTCTCAAACCGCCACGAGATCCGCCGCATTGATCTGAACAAAGGAGAGTTCAGTGTGTTGGTACCAGGCCTAAGGAACACCATTGCCCTGGACTTCCATCTCAGCCAGAGCGCTCTCTATTGGACTGATGTGGTGGAGGACAAGATCTACCGTGGGAAGCTGTCTGAGAATGGAGGTGAGCATTTCTTATTTAAGCTTAAATTCACAGTAGGTAAAGATCATTTACGTTTTGGTCCATTTAGTAGATTTCCGGAGCTTTCAGCTACGTCACATGGTCTTCACCAGCACAGTTCAGGGGACAAGCGCGGCCCTATCATCACTGCAAAGTTGTGATTGCGTGTATACTTTTGTCTGAGCGTGTGGTTGTTGTGTCCACAGTTTGCTGGGGGGCTGTATACACCGAGTGTGTGTTTCCTTTGCTCCAGACAGGATAATGACTCATCTCCAACAATTAGACATGTCCCTCTGATTACGGACCCACTGGAAAATGAAAGAGGCTGAGAAATGTGACTCTCCAGCCCTGCAAGGCACCACATATTTATGTTTTTAAGCCCCGCTCTGTAATTGTAATATCATACCCCCTGCTGATGCACAACCACGTTTATTTATGTTTTCATTTATTGCACTGTTCTCTCCCGAACACAGCGTCTAACTGTTTGATTAAAGGAATTACAGTTTCTGATGCTAGCTTTGAATCCAAATAGCATGATCAGATTTACATAATTTATAAATACTGAAGTGAAGCGGATCAGTAGTCACAAATCTTGCCATCAGCAAATCCTGGCCTTCAAAGTCTTTATACATACAGAAGTGCTGCGTGAATGCATTAAGAAACGTAAGCACACCGGAGGAATGTTTATTTTATTGAGTAGTTAGATGAAATATGATTAGATCAGAGTTTTTAACAAAAAATGTCAAATGTCATTTCTGTTGCATTTTTAACTTAAATGGTGAGATGACGTATCTTTCTGTCAGGTAAGACCGTTTAAAAACCCACAAAACTACTTTTTCCTGTCCTTTTTTATCTGTCCTTGCAGCTTTAACCAGTTTTGATGTGGTAATCCAGTACGGGCTGGCTACCCCTGAGGGACTGGCAGTGGACTGGATAGCAGGAAACATTTACTGGGTGGAAAGCAACCTGGATCAGATAGAGGTGGCCAAGTTGGACGGCACCATGAGGACAACACTGCTTGCTGGGGAGGTGGAGCACCCTCGAGCTATTGCTCTGGATCCCCGGGATGGGTAATTTCCACACTGCTTACTGCACCTCCTGCTGGTATCTAACCAAACACATTTACAATAAATTACAGGAGTATTTAAAGGGCAAATGTTTGCAATGGCTGCCTGGTACCTTTTTTTGATAACCGCATGTTGATTTTGTGGCGTGACTTTGTAGGATCCTCTTCTGGACAGACTGGGATGCCAGCTTGCCCAGAATTGAAGCTGCATCCATGAGTGGAGAAGGCAGGAAGACCATCCATAAGGAAACTGGCAATGGAGGCTGGCCAAATGGACTCACTGTGGATTATCTAGAGCGCCGCATCCTCTGGATCGATGCCAGGTTGAGAAGAAAGGGCACAGACATGAGCACACTCACGCAAACACCTTGTCTTGTTTTACATTATTTGATGCACACACAGTTTCTTTCAGTCCTACGCAGACATTCATTGAAAATAAAATGTGCTTACACGCAGGTCTGATGCCATTTACTCGGCAAAGTATGATGGTTCTGGGCTGATCGAGGTTCTGAGGGGACATGAGTATCTGTCACATCCCTTCGCCGTCACTATGTACGGTGGAGAGGTTTACTGGACGGACTGGAGGACCAACACGCTGGCCAAGGCGAACAAGTGGACAGGAAGCAACGTCACTGTGGTCCAGAGAACCAACACGCAGCCTTTTGACCTCCAGGTCTACCATCCATCCAGACAGCCGCAGGGTGAGAAACACACAGCATTAGGAGAGCGACAACTTTTGTAATCCTTGCAGAAACGTAGACCGAACATGGAATATTATCCACCATGATTTATGAGATTTATTTTCCACACCAGCTCCTAACCCATGCGCGGCTAAAGACGGCAAGGAGCCCTGCTCTCACCTGTGTCTCATCAACTACAATCAGACGTTCTCGTGCGCCTGCCCTCACCTCATGAAGCTGGGCCCCGACAAACGCACCTGCTACGGTAAGCGCGGACGCTGTGCGACTGCGTGAACGCAGCTACCGCAGGAAAACACACAACTGATTCCTCTTTGAAGCAGCAGACAGTTTCCCCTCTGCTTGTCGTGGCAACATTTGTCGTTGAATGCCACAGTGTAATCCCATCGCCTTCTCTTATTTCCATTTGTGTGTGTGTGCGTGTGTGTGTTTATGTGTGTGTGTGTGGGGGGGATTAAACAATCTAGACTTTTTTCATTTTGACTTGCCATTGCTGTCACAGCTCTGGAGCACATTTGAAGTGTCTGCCTGTGAAAAGTGAGAGTGCACCTGTTTACTCAGTGTGTGAGTTTAGTATTCAAGGCAGCACTTTCTATTATCTTCAGGAGTAATGGAATGGAGAGCTCCATTCTGTCTGATGCAGGCATCAGCCACAGCCCTCCGCACCCACCACCTATTCTGGCCTGGCCGATACAGCCAGACACTGTCATTAGTCTCCCCCTCTCTCCCTCCTTCTCCCTCTCTCGCTGTCTATCATTTAAGCTGCACACAGTTAAATGATGATAGGACTGTTGAGACCAGTGCAGTTGCAACGCATCTGCGCTGATTGAATTCACTTTGGTCATCACGGCTGTGCGATTGAGTTAGCCAGACAGACACAATCATTAGAGTCAAAGATGCAATTGGATTAACTGTTTGTTCAGTGGCAGGAATAACGTGCAGATGCACCCATCCATGCTGCAACCACCTTTCCCCACAACCCCTGGCATTAGCACCTTTGATTCGAAGCTGCGTTTCACACCCGATTACTCCCAGTGAATTGAGGAATTACTGAAGGATGCATGTCAACGTGTTCCCTGCCTTGCAGAGTCTCGTCAGTTCCTGCTGTACGCCCGGCAGATCGAGATCAGAGGGGTGGACATCGACAACCCGTACTACAACTACATCATCTCCTTCACCGTGCCTGACATCGACAACGTGACCGTGGTGGACTACGACGCTTTGGAGCACCGTATTTACTGGTCAGATGTCCGCACCCAGACCATCAAGAGGGCGTTCATCAATGGCACTGGAGTTGAGACTGTGGTTTCTGCTGGTACGGAGGAGGCAACGCTGCACAAAACACTAAACTGTTTTCAGTTTGTACAGATTTTTCTGAAGGAGGGAGCAGGAACAGATAATATGCTCCTGATAAAAGAAAGTGAAGGAAAAAAACAAGAAGAAATTCAACTGATTATCCTCGACAGTAAATCTAAAAAACAATGAAAGGATAACTTTCCATTTATCCAGTTTCAGATTTTCACCCGTAGAATCCATAATATATTTCCAAAAGTTATTTGGAAAAAAGTATCACTAAATATACTAGATACATATTTTCTTGTATTTGTGTTTTGTGTCCTTGGAGCTGCATTGCAAAGACTGTAATTGACTGTTTGCTAAACTCCTCCTCCTGACATGAACTATCCAATCATAGCTTAACAACTGTAATTTGTATCTTTTTTTTCTTTTTTCTTAGCTTTTGTCATGGTATTGTGTAACCGTCGCGTCACAACTTGACATGGTTCAGACAAGTCTCCTGGAAATATTAAACGCTCGCCATTTTCTACAGAATCATACAGTTAGCATCCTATTGTTTGAATACTTCAAATTAAAAGTATTACGTCTACCACGGGTGAGCATTGTAAACTGCAAACGCAGCTGCAAAAGCGCAATGGGAGGCTTAACAGGCGGGGAAGGGTCTTAACAATGGGTCAATTGTAACGTCTTTTGTTGCAGCTCCTCCGCCTTTCTCTTTAATTTCTGAATTAGACAATGACGCAAAAGTATAATGGCTGATTTACTTTTTTGGCAGTGCTGAGTAATGGCTGTGTGTGTTTATCTGTCCTCAGATCTGCCCAATGCTCACGGCCTGGCGGTGGACTGGGTGTCCAGAAACCTGTTCTGGACCAGTTTTGATACAAACAAGAAACAGATTAATGTTGCCAGACTTGATGGCTCCTTCAAAAATGCTGTCATCCAGGGCCTGGAAAAACCACCACACTGTCTGGTGCTGCATCCAATACTCGGGTTAGTCGTCCACACCGGCACACACACACACACTAAAGCTGTCACACTTAGTCAAGATAAAGCTTTGAGAAATTGCTCTCAGACACCCTCCTGATTTCACCTTTAACCTGCGATACATAGACACAGACGTGCGCACACGCACACACAGTCATACACACTCAAGCCATGTCTGGCTCCCCTCTGTTTGCTGTCGGCGATGACAGGCAGAGTAATTTGGTATAGATGGTCGCTGACCTCTGACTGTTTCTTTGCTCACAAAGTTGTCCCAATTCTTCTCTGCTCTCATGTCATCTCTGCCCTTCTGTTGCTCTCGCTCTCCCTCTGTCTTGTTCCATTTCTATTTTGAAAGATAGCTTCTGCGCTCAAATACATCTATAAATTATTTACAGCCGGCGCTCCTGTCGCTTTCTGTCACTGTTTCTATTTCAGTTTTTATCTTACATCTTGTCCCATTCCTGCCTTGTTTAGCAAGTGTCCATTTTTGTTCCCTTCCCGTCCTCCCTCTTGAAACCTCCTCTCCCCTTTGTTACTCCAAACAGAACCTGGCCTCTCCTCATACCAACAGAGCAGACAAGGCCATCTGTATTTATATATTTAGTTTTGTCCTGCAGGGAATATGTGTGCTTTGGAGTATTTGACGTGGATGAAGTAAGGATATTTTCTTAGGAAATGTCTCTGCCTCCTTGTGTTTTTTTGTGTACTCCTTCCTCCCTTTCAAAGACTTCGCCTAGTTAAGTGGAAGAATGTTTCCGATCTGAACATTGTTGGCATGGGGGAAAATGAGAAGCAGATGCTGGATCCATATGCTGGGGCTGTGTCCTCTTTCTGGCACACAAACACACTGCCCAGAATATGTCAAGGAGTGGGTGGGAGCAAAAGAGAGACGGGGAGGGACAAACTCAAACTAGCGTATGCGTGTGTGTGTGTGTGTGTGTGTGTGTTTGAGAGAGCAAAAACACGAGAACATGGGCGTTTAAATGCACCCGAAACTTTATTTAAAGGCATGTTAACAAACAAATGAAGGGTGTGGAGGATGTGGTAGGATTGAACAGGAAGTGGGCGATGGGGGTAGTGGATGATAACCTTTAAACATAGACTACAGGCAGTCTAAACAGGGTGATACAAAATCACATTGTCCCGTCGACTCTGTTGGTGTTCGGCGAGGAGGAGTTTGAGGAGAAACGAACTCTGGGGCAAAAGAAAGCAGTTTATGTATGTTCGGTCTGGGAGAGTGGGGAGTTTTTTTTTCTATTAAATTGAAAACAACATTTTGCATTTATTTTTAAAATGCCTGTTTAAGACACATAAAGTTTGGTATGATTTACAGCTCCAACACTCCACGTTCAACATTATTCTGTCGTATTACTGTTAATTATTGTCAGTTTATTACAGTTGTTGCTAATTTATGTAACCATTTAGTGAAACCAGCATACCAGTCATGGCCACAAATGACAAAAATAATTATAAAAACTAGTGCAAGAGTCATAACAATTGTTTGTCATGTGATAAAGCTTTAAAATCTCCAAGGGGAACGAAAAACTCCAGCTCGAGACATGTTTGAAATTCCTTCCATTTAAAGTGGCTGAATCCAGTCTGCCCTTAGTAGTGTATTACTATCTATTATATCAAAGGTTTAGAAATTATTGGAGTGTGCGCTGATTTATTTGAGATTTAAATGAGAGAAAATGTGAGGTAGATTGGCTCCAGTGCAGCAGAAAGATTGCAAATTGATTCCCTCAGATCATGAGTTTATTATGCCTTTTTGCCAATAAGAAATTGCCTCAAATTGTGGCATGCACGGAACAATGAGGTTTCTGTTGTGAGGCTTGTGAGTGTTATTAGATTGGTCAACAAAGCAAATAATGATGCGCTGAAAGTAAATCGAACCCCCACCCCCACCCCGCCCCTCCTGCCGAGGCGTGCTGTGGCTTTGCTGATTCTTTCTGCCTGCTCTCCTTCAGGAAACTCTACTGGTTAGCTGGGGACGACATCATTATGGCCAACACAGATGGCAGCAACAGCAGCGTCCTTTTCATAAACCAGAAAGGCCCCGTCGGTGAGTGACGTACTGCGCCTCTTTGTGTGCCTGCACGAGGGACAGCGCACCCTAGTGACAGGGCAGGTCATTACACGTCACAATCTGTGTTTTCCAGGTCTCTCGATCGACTTTGACACCGAGCAGCTGTACTGGATCAGCTCAGGAAACAGCACCATCAACCGCTGTAAACTGGACGGCACCAGGCTGGAGGTGCTTGAGGGGGTGAAGGGAAAGCTGACCAAGGCTACTGCGCTGGCAATCATGGGTAGGTCTCCAGAAAATGTTGATTTCATCCAGTGAGTGCAACCACATATGTGTGCGCCTTTTTAAATGTTGAGGTCGGTCTGGTCTGGATCTTGTGGAGAGTGTTGAGCGTCCTGTTTTGTGTTGTATCCTTTAGGAGAGAAGTTGTGGTGGGCGGACCAAGGAACTGACCAGATAGGAACCTGTGACAAGAAGGATGGCGGCAACTGGAAAGTCCTGAGGAACAGCACGTCTCCCATGATGCACATGAAAATCTACAATGAAACCGTGCAGAAAGGTGCGGGGCAGGCTGCCACATGGCGGCTTTTTTCTGAGCCTATGCAACATTTGTTTTGGTGAAATTACTTTGCAAAAGATTAAAAAGGAGGAGGGAGGAAAATATGTCCCTGTCTCATCGAAGGTCTGTTTTGCTTGTAGCATGTAGCGTGTTTATCTATGCCAAAGCACATCTGTTTATGTCTCCATAACTCCTCTTTGATTTGTTTTGTGTGTTTGTTCTCGTGCTTTTGTGTTCCCAGGCACCAATCTCTGCAGTAATAACAATGGAGACTGTTCCCAGCTGTGTCTCCCCACCTCCCCGACCACCAGAGCCTGCATGTGCACTGCAGGATACAGCCTGCGCACAGGCCAACAGTCCTGCGAGGGTACGACAGACTAATACGCATAATTTACTCATGATTTGGCCAGATTTGGATTGAAGAATTTGTGAAAGCAATAGACGCGCGATCCAACACAAACTTTGGGCTGAAAACAGGAAATGTTATGTGTTTGTCGTAGGTGTTGGCTCTTTCTTGCTGTACTCTGTGCACGAAGGCATACGTGGTATTCCTTTGGACCCATCAGACAAGTCCGATGCCCTGGTACCAGTGTCAGGCACCTCCCTGGCTGTAGGCATAGATTTCCACGCTGGTAAGTCTTTTTACAACATGTAATTTTTTTCTCTCTAATTCGAGATCTGGAAAAATGACCCCAACATAAAGTTACTTTTTCTCTCTGTTGCTGAAATAACCAAAGCAATTCAGTATGTGCTATTGAATAAGGCTTTAATGTGCTTTTCTTGCTTTCACAGATAATGACACTATCTACTGGGTGGACATGGGTCTGAGCACCATTAGCAGAGCCAAGAGAGACCAGACCTGGAGAGAGGATGTAGTCACTAATGGCATCGGCAGGGTGGAGGGCATTGCTGTCGACTGGATAGCAGGTGAGAGGCACCTCAGACCTGTAAAAAACATAGTATGCATGACAAAATTGTGGAATTCAAACAGTATCAATCACACACACCGCGCTGTCAGTGGATTTATCATCCTTTGCACAGGCTGTCACTGTCTGTTATAACACAGTAGGGGAAAAAAAGCCCCACAGTAGGGGAACCTATTACACTAAATGAGAAAAGAGGAAAAGCATATACAAAGAACAGACACAGAAGAGAACAAAACAGAAACACCTGAGCCGTGAAAAGAATTTATTACTTAGTTCAAGGAAAAGGAGGTCACACGGGATAAATACCTGCATCTGCTCGAGCGTCATTTGTTTCCTTCCCCTCTACAGGAAACATCTACTGGACAGATCAAGGCTTTGATGTGATCGAGGTGGCCAGGCTAAATGGATCCTTCCGCTACGTGGTGATCTCCCAAGGGCTGGACAAGCCTCGTGCCATCACGGTCCATCCCGAGAAAGGGTGAGCGGACACCCTGGCCTCAGCTGCTGTAGCTGTCTTTAGCTTCTGCTTCTGTAATCTCTCACGTTATTGATTACTGAGGAAGTTATCTCTGTGCTTTTTTGTGTGTGTGTGTGTGCAGCTACCTATTCTGGACCGAGTGGGGCCAGTACCCGCGTATTGAGCGGTCTCGTCTGGATGGCTCTCAGAGGGCCGTCCTGGTCAATGTCAGCATCAGCTGGCCCAACGGCATCTCCATTGACTACGAGGTGCGGTCTGAGCAGAGCATTTTTGCATTCATGTCACCGTGTTACAGTGCAGACAGTGGACATTGCATCACATGATTTCAATGGCTGCTGTCTGTGTGTGCATGTAGGAGAGTCTGCTGTACTGGTGTGATGCCAGGACGGATAAGATTGAGCGCATCAACCTGGAGACGGGAGAAAACAGGGAAGTGGTGCTGGCTAACAACAACATGGACATGTTCTCTGTGTCTGTGTTTGAGAGCTACATCTACTGGAGTGACAGGTCAGATATCTTCACCCCCCCACCCCTCCACAAACCCCTTATTTGTGAAAGATATTCACGTACACACTTGATATTTTCCTAATCTGCAAGCCTCGGCTTCTTTTTAATATTTTTTTATCTGTCTGCTTTGGACCAGGACTCACGCTAACGGCTCCATAAAGAGAGGCAGCAAGGACAACGCCACAGACTCTGTGTCTCTGAGAACCGGCATCGGAGTACAGCTTAAAGACATCAAGGTTTTCAACAGGGCGAGGCAGCAGGGTAAGCAGTGGGGCGGTGTCTATCTCGTTGCAGCGCTTTTTTGTCGTGGGTGATTTAATGGATTTCATCTCTGTGCAGGGACGAACGTGTGCAAAGACAACAACGGCGGGTGCCAGCAGCTTTGCCTTTTCCGCGGCAATGGACAGCGCACGTGCGCCTGCGCCCACGGCATGCTGGCCGAGGACGGACGCAGCTGCCGTGACTACGACGGCTACCTGCTCTACTCGGAGCGCACGATACTAAAGAGCGTCCACCTGTCAGATGAAAACAACTTGAACGCGCCCATTAAACCGTTCGAGGACCCCGAGCACATGAAGAACGTCATCGCGCTCACTTTTGATTATAGAGGAGGAGGAGGAAAGGGAGCTAACCGTATCTTCTTCAGTGATATCCACTTTGGCAACATCCAGCGGATCAGCGATGACGGTTTGGACCGCAGGACTGTGGTAGAGAGTGAGTATTCCCACATCTTTAACCTTTTTTTTAAACATCCATAGTCGACTGGGCATCAAACCCCACGGTGAGGTATCATCCTAGAGGATAAAACAGCTGGAGTTCCCCGAAAACACTAAGCACAAAGATCTATACACGACCTAGAAACTCTTATTCTGAAGTTGTAACCAAACAGGAAACAAAAGGATTTATCTGTGCCGTGAGAATAGAGCGAACACAAACAGGCCTTCAGAAAGACTTTCATTCACCTTATCTCAGTACAACAAAACACTGGGGCACCGTTAATGTTTTACCAAAGAGCCTTTTACTTTAAACTGTTTTACAAGGAATGCATGATTCGGGATTTTCTGTCCCTGTGGAGCAGCACCTCCCAGGGTGGTTTGATCTTCTTATACAATATTCAGTCTACTAGTGAATGTTGTTAGAGGCAAAGACGTTGAATGTTGTCTGCCGTCGTGAGCGCTGTTGTTTTGCCTTGTTAAGTAGACTTTCCATGAGTGCAATGGTTGTATCCATTTTTTCGAGTGTCAGCAAAGCGACTCGGCTTGTAATGTCTTTTACTGTGATTCCCAGTGGTCCTTGCTCAGTGTTTGTGTTCCAGGTTTTCACTCATATCAAAGTTGCTGCTCATGCTGTCAGGCAGCAGTCATAGCCACAGCCACAGTAGCTCCTTGCCCTCCCCTCTTGAACATCCTCAGTATGTCTTGTCTGAACTTTTGGGACATCAGTACATAGAGGATGGGGTTCACCACGGTAGAGGAAGTCGCCATAAAGCGTGCAAATACAGAAAAGGGCCCGTAACGTGGTGAGGTGCCAGTGGCCCCTGAACTTTTATCTGCCAATAAGGCCAGCGTCAGGCCATAGGACGGCAGCCAGCAGAGGGTGAAAGCCAGCACAAGCATGGCTGATGTCTGGGTCACTTGGTTCTGGTAGCGTTCTACTTGGGGGGCTCTGCCAGCACGCCGACTCCTCCACAGGAACAAGTAGATGCTGCCGTATGCGACTGCAATGGTGACCAGTGGAAGCAAGAAGGCCACGATGAAGTACATTAGTCCGTAGATCAGCTGGTCTCGTTGGTGCAGAAAGGCAAAGCATGCGAGGCCATCGGGGGCTCGGTATGGGTTTCCCACAGAGCGAAAAACCAGCTGGGGGACAGCCAGGCAACAGGCCGGCACCCAGAGAAGTGCGGCAGCTATAGACACCCGGCGAGGGGAGAGCAGGCTGTAGGCTCTGGTAGGCCGCACCACAGTCAGATAGCGAGACACAGCCAATGTGGCCAAGGTGAAGACGCTGGCTGAGGAGCAGGCCGCTCCCAAGAAGCCCACCAGACGGCACATGAAGTCCCCGAACGGCCAGTGCTGCATGGTGATGGCAACCGTGTGGAAGGGAAGCATGGAGAGCAGAAGCAGGTCTGCGGCGCTCAGAGCCAGCAGGAGGATGTCCGTTCCCGTGCCTGTCATTGAACTTTGAGGAGACTGACCGATATGTCCCGTCCCCCTTTTCCGCCTCCCACACAGGATCACCATCACCACGGTGTGCCCACTAACTCCCAACACCAAAATCAGTGCATCTAATACAGGAACGAGGACCTGCTCCACGTTTTCCAGCCCAGAGTCGCTGTTGTTCCCTAGCATATCTTCTGAATCTGTTGAATTCCTCAGCGGCATCGTGTCTTCAGTTATGGAGATATTTCCAGTCATACTATGACTATGACACCACTATCAACTGTGAAAACACAGGTTGGGTCAAATATGCTCAAGCCGGCCATAAAACTACTGATAATACACGTGGGAACGATTACTCATAGCTGCTTACTCAGAAATAACATCACATTCCAGACATTTTCCTAAGGCTGACGGTAAATCTGAATAATACGAAAGACAGAAGATGGATGTTAAATACAGGAATAAATACATTCATGTCCCATCTGACACGCTGAAAATAACAGTACCTATTGTCCACATCCAGACAATGAGTCCAAACTGCTTCCAGTGTCACTGTAGGTGAATCGAGCTGTTTGCCTCTTTGCAATCAACCCACCTCTGATTGGCCGGGCAGTGGAGGGGGAGTGGGGGGTGATGAAGAGAGTGAAATAACACCTGACTCCTCCGTTGAAGTCAAGACGTTGCTGATTTCTTAGCCGCCGCTCTGGTTTTCATCCCTCCCCCTGGACTCTTGTTAAGAGCAGCCGACTGTTGAGAGCTAAATAAGCCGTAGATTGTGTGATTTTCTGTCACCTCGGAGCGGGCGACTACTCCACATGACATCTCAATCAGACCTGCAATCCACAATCAGCTGTATTCCTGCCTCCAAGGAACGGATCTCCAGAGAAATGCAGTCCTGGCAGAGGAGCGAAGGCGAGGCGAATAGCTCGACAGTAAAAGAGGATGAGATTGAGTAAATGGCTGGTGAACTCTGGACTGATTATCACAGACCAGGCGAGAGTTGGGACGGCCTGCTCTGTGTGGGAGGTATCTAATGAGGCCAGACATAGTTTCTCACGGGGTTCATTGTATCTTGTTATTTCCTGAAAGTATCTGTACATTTTCTATTGTTTCCCTTTCACACACGTATACAGAACATACACAGATATGGCATACACACAGAGAGGGACAGAGTGAATTGTGTTTGCCTTTAGAAATCAGGGTAATTATTGACTGCTGGTCTGATAGTAAACGCCCAGCTGCTATCACAGCTACTGCAGATAACTGCAATAAAAACCTATCAGTGCCAGTGGAAGCATCTGATCTCGAGAGCTATAAATTTAGCTCATCTGTATATAGTAAGCGAAAATGTACAGAACCCCAGATAGGCCTAGATCAACAATGTGAAGATAAAAAAAGAACTGAGTGGAGAGTGCTGCAGGCCGGAGATTTACAATTCATTAACAACACTAAGGAAAGAGGAAATAGGGGTGAATAGATTTCATGTAGCTCCTCATCGATTTTTTTTAGGGCATTGATTTATGAGTACGAGACGCGGAGGGGAGTTGTTTTTTCGCTTTGCTTCATTCACGGGCTCCTAGCATGAGCCAGACAAATGTTTATTCATGTCCACGGCGTTGCACTGGAGATGTTGAGGCGTAGTGTTAAGTGTCCCACCTGGTGGTGAACCTCACTGATCCTCGGGCTCGAGCTAATAGATAGAGTGAGGTCATATCCAGCACTGGAAAAGGCCACTGTAATCAGCAGGCTGTTCCATTGCAGCAACAGTAACAAGGCAACTATTACCAATAATTTGGCATTGCTGTTTTCAGATCTACTCTTTCTGAAGTTCACCGTCTATGTGTGTGTACGCGCGCGCAGTGTTTCTCACCAGCACGGCAGCTGTTCTCTATCTGCCGCAACAGAACTTTTTCCTCCTCCATTTTGGCTGACTCTCGCCTGTCCTCTGGCCTCTGCGGAGGCGAGGAGCTTACAACCTCTTGCTCATTTCAAGGCTGCGGAGCAGAAAAAATGACTTTACTTCTCATCTGTTGATGAGGTAGTGCGGTGGAAAGTAATATGCTAGCCGGCAACTGTTATTGTGACCTTTTTAGTGAGCTATTTGTTGGATAAAAGCCTTGAATCACACTGTGTTCTTGGTCATTAATACCAAGCTGTCATGTCCTTAGCCCTGACTCTGTACTGCCACACAGCAGTCTGCCAGCACTGAACTCCTGCCAGACAGTCCACACTTGCCCTTTTAACATAGCACTGGTATTGACGTGCTTCTTTTCCTTCCCCCCTTCCTCCTCTGTCTTCTCCCTGTTTGTGGTTTCATGCCTCCGTCTTCTTTTTCTTTCCCATTTTCCGCTGTGGTCTGTATTCATCTCTATCTTTCTTTCCCCTTTCTTCTCTCTATTCTTTCATTCTTTTGCAGATGTCGGCTCGGTGGAGGGCTTGGCGTACCACAGGGGCTGGGATATGCTGTACTGGACCAGCTACACTACCTCAACCATCACCCGGCACACTGTGGATCAGAGCCGCTGGGGTGCCGTTGACAGGCACACTGTGGTCACCATGTCGGGAGATGACCACCCCAGAGCCTTTGTCCTCGATGAGTGTCAGAGGTTAGAACTAATGCGTTCATTTGCGTCGTACCCGTCGTTTAACTTCTGCACATCGCTGATCTGTGCTCTCTCCTTTCAGCCTCATGTTTTGGACCAACTGGAATGAGCAGTCTCCCAGTATCATGCGTGCCACACTGACCGGTTCCAACGTCCTTGTGATTATCGGCAATGACATCCGAACCCCGAACGGCCTCGCCATAGACCACCGCGCTGAAAAACTTTATTTCTCTGACGCCACACTAGACAAGATAGAGCGCTGCGAGTACGACGGCACTCGGCGCCACGTGAGTGACGCGCACGCTGACATGCAGGCTCACTGCGCACCGTGGTGAAAAACATATTAAAATATAATTGTGCTGCATTGTGTAATAATCACTGTGTGTGTTGCAAGACTGGAATTTTCTGAACTTGTGATGAGATGGTGACTGGGGTTGTGCTTCCCCCTGCAGGTGGTGTTGAAGAATGAGCCGGTGCATCCGTTCGGCCTGGCTGTGTACGGTGACTACATCTTCTGGACCGACTGGGTGAGGAGGGCTGTGCTCCGGGCTGACAAATACACGGGAGGAGACATGAAGGTGCTGCGCGCTGACATTCCTCAGCAGCCGATGGGGATCGTCGCTGTGGCCAACGACACCAATAGCTGTGAGTTTTTACACAGAGTGAGAGATCCAGCTGTTTGTGTAAGTGAGAGAGTGTTGTTATTTCCGTAGTGACACCGTGACAGGAAGTGTTTTCTATCCTCATCACCGTGCACTTTCTAACCATGCCATATAAAATACCAATATCAAAACAGACAAAAACAATAAGGCCTGTTTATAGCAAGATGTTTTTCTGCTCCAACGGAGCAGTTAACGAGGTGACAGGAGTAATGAAGGTGTGACACTGCAACACATCAGTTACAGACACCAGAATGGGCTGTCATTCACAACCCCAACATCAGCTCTATATTATACCACGCACGGTGTCTGCTCGTCACTTTTATCCACACTCCTCCAGCTACATCTTGTTCAACGCCTCCCGTCGTCTATAAACTTTTAAATCAGTGCAGCATGCTGCATTTTATTCCTCTGCAATATCGTCAGCCATCTTCTCCCTCGAGTCGCCTCACCCGGTAAACTCCCTCGCGCTCCGGTACCCACGGCGACCACACGGGCCGAGAGCCTGTGGTAATAGTTGCAAATCCCATTTAGATTGAGTCACATTGAATTATGCATCCAGCGGAGGCAGAGCTATTGTCATCTGTCAGCCTCCTGATGTTTATGCATTTATCCATTCTTCGTGTGTGTGTGTGTGTGTTGATATGTGCTGTTTTGTGGGGCTGACCTTCTCTAACTTTCCTCATCTCTGCATAGGTGAGTTCTCTCTGTGCCGCGTTAACAACGGAGGATGTCAGGACCTGTGTTTGCTGACCTCCGAGGGAAGGGTCAACTGCAGTTGCCGTGGTGACAGGAAGCTTTTAGAAGACAACACCTGCATAGGTAATGCAGGAGAGGGAAGAACCAAAGTTTGGCTTAAAAAAACTGAACTGAGGAGCCAGATAAAATAAATTATTTTGTTTTATATGTTGTGATAAAATAGTTGTTAAATCTGCAGATTCTGTGCAGACCCTCTTTTGCATGCAGGCTATAATGCCGTAAAGTTAATGAGAAGAGACTGAGATCACAGTTAAAGAACACTGACGTTTCTCCATGCCACACCTCTCGGGGGAAGGCAACTCATCTTAAGTGCATTTTTCTGTCTTTGTCTCACAGCCCTCAACACTACGTGTAACAACATCGATGAGTTTGAATGTGGAAACGGAGACTGTGTCAACTACACCCTGACTTGTGATGGCATGGCCCACTGCAAGGACAAGTCCGATGAGAAACAGTCGTACTGTGGTGAGTGGAAGCTTTTCTCTCTGTCAAAACAGTTTCAGCCGCATTCTTCATGTTTCCAATTGTAATCTGAGTCTGCATCATTTCCTGTCTGCTCCTCAGCCAACCGTGTATGTAAGAAGGGATACAGACGGTGTGTGAACGGCCGCTGTGTGGGGCATAGCTCCTGGTGCAATGGGCAGGACGACTGTGGAGACAATTCTGATGAAGTCTTCTGTAACAGTGAGTCCAGTCGTCTGATTGAACACGTTCCTGCCAATTGACTCGTGACGTTTTTCCGTTATGTCCTACTTAAACGCTGTGTGTCTGTTTTTGTGTTTGACAGCCACGCTGTGCTCAGCTGATCAGTTCCAGTGCAGAGACGGAGGGTGCATCTCCAACTCGAGCAAGTGTAACCAGAAGGTGGACTGCAAGGACGCCAGCGATGAGATGAACTGCAGTACGTTAAAATGTTCAGATTCAGTCAGAATAACAGACTAAAAACGGAGAAAGCAAACACGTTCTCCCGGGCTACGGTATAATGTAATTCTGCTCTCTTTGTTAAGCTGCCACGGACTGTTCCAGTTATTTCCATCTGGGAGTGAAAGGAGTGACATTTCAGAAGTGCGAGTTCACCACACTCTGCTTTGCCCCCTCGTGGCATTGTGATGGAGCTAATGACTGTGGAGACTTCTCAGATGAAAAAAATTGCCCAGGTATTTTATCACCCTCTGAAAAAAAACACATTTTCTTCTCTCAACTTAATCCACACGGAGTATTCAAGGAGAAGGTGAAATTATTATTTCACAGGTCCACGAGTCCAATTTGGATTATTCCGAATGCAACAAAAATTCTCCTCAGAAAACATTACAGTTCTCTATCCTGTCTCCATGCTGGCTTAGCTCTTTAAGATTTGACTTTTCACTCACTCTTCACTCTGCCAGGGAGCGGGAAAACAAAGTGTCCTACGCCCTTCTTTGCCTGCCCGAGTGGACGTTGCATCCCCATGAGCTGGACGTGCGATAAGGAGAATGACTGTGAGAACGGTGCAGACGAGGCTCACTGTGGTAAGTTTTCACTTTAGAATCTAAAAAAGCTCACGTGCAGCAGACTGTTACTTCCTTTTGTCACCTGTATTTTGCACTATTTATATATATATCTATATATTCTTTGTGGACCTCTAGATAAATTCTGCTCAGCCTCGCAGTTTGAGTGCGGGAACCATCGCTGCATTCCCAACCGCTGGGTGTGTGACGGAGCGGACGACTGTGGTGACAGCAGTGATGAGGACAGCAAGTGCAGTGAGTGTTGGGCACAAACCTTTAGAGAATCACTGCTGCTAACATTATGTAGCACCAAAGGTATTTTCACAGCAGTAGATTCGACTGAAAAACCAAAACAAGCGTGAGAGTCGCGTCATTTGTGGACGTTGGGATGCTCTTTTATATACCCCGTATACATGCCATCTCATTTGCAAGAGCAAGAGTGTGAACTAAAAACATTTTTGTAATAGTTTAAAGGAGTTTACAGCATACCCGCCTGAAAATCACCTTCACTAACCTCTTTCTGTCACAGAGACTAAAACCTGTAGTCCGGAGGCGTTCCAGTGTCCTGGATCACATATGTGTATCCCCCAGCGTTGGAAGTGCGACGGAGACAAAGACTGTCCTGACGGGGCCGACGAGAGCGTCAAAGCCGGCTGTGGTGAGTGCAGACCCGCAGAGACGAATGAAGACGTAAATCCACGCCGCAGCTGTTCGCTCACCAAATATTTTTTGTGTCTCAGTGTTTAACAACACGTGCAGCAGCAACGAGTTCATGTGCCAGAACCGACAGTGTATCCCCAAGCACTTTGTGTGTGACCATGACAACGACTGCGGCGACGGCTCAGACGAATCCCAGGAGTGCAGTGAGTGGAGTCGTGACCTCTTCCTCCGCGCTCTCCCTTTTAACAAGTTCGGCTCTCCTTCACCGTGGTGCTGTCTCTCCCCGCAGAATATCCCACATGTGGACTCAATGAGTTCCGCTGTGCCAACGGACGCTGCCTCATCCAGAGTTCATGGGAGTGCGATGGAGACTTTGACTGCCATGACCAATCAGACGAAGCCCCAAAGAACCCACGCTGCAATGGCCCAGGTCAGATCCACACGGCCATCTAAATAAATTTGTGCATTAAATGACATTAGTGTGACGTAAATGTGCCTCATTATAGCACGTAGAGCATATGAACAGTACAGAAAGCAAACATGGAGATGTACATATGTTTATGCACGTCACGCCAGCTCGGTTGGGACTGAAATTATTTCCTGAGGCTCTGAAATAATATCACCTGCACCATCTGATATTTCCTCTTAATTTGTTTCTCCTTTCAGAGAAGAAATGCAATGACACCGCGTATGCCTGCAACAATGGAAACTGTGTCAATGAGACATTGCTCTGTGACCATAAGGACGACTGTGGCGACGGCTCTGATGAGCTGAACTGCTTTATTAATGAGTGCCTGAACAGCAAGCTGAGCGGCTGCTCCCAGCTCTGTGAAGACCTAAAAATAGGCTTCAAGGTAAGTGAATATCTGACTGCGGTCTCCAGCCATACGTGTGTAAACTAAGCAGCGCGTCCTGTCGCTTTACCTGCTCTGGTGCTTTGCCTCCTCGCAGTGCCGATGCCACCCCGGCTTCCGTCTGAAAGATGATGGGAAGACGTGCGTCGACATAGATGAGTGCACAACTACCTATCCCTGCACGCAGCACTGCCTTAACACGCACGGCAGCTTCCACTGCCTGTGCGTGGATGGTTTCCAGCTGAGCCCTGAAAATCCCACCATATGCAAATCCACCTCAGGTAAGAAACACGGCGAGATCAGTGACATTCAGGAAGTGTTTACTGTAAATCCACACACGCACACGACGTCTCCCTCCCTGCAGATGAGGAACCCTTCCTGATCTTTGCCAACCGCTACTATCTGAGGAAGCTCAATTTGGATGGGTCCAACTATACACTGCTCAAACAGGTAAGACTTGCCAGTCACAGTATGTCCTTCTGAAGTGATTAGAACTCCTGCAAACTATCCTGCAGGGGTTTATCGCCGGCCCAGACTAATGCAGCTCTCTGTGTTGTGACAGGGCTTGAACAATGCTGTGGCTCTGGACTTTGACTATCGCCAGCAGATGATTTATTGGACGGATGTGACCACCCAGGGCAGCATGATCCGACGCATGCATATCAACGGCAGCGACGTTCAGGTCAGTGTAGCGGCGTCTTCTCTAAGGAGGATTGCGGGGCTGTGATATAAAGACCAGCACTTAAAATGATTAATTAATCTTCATTTGTATGTGCAGTGAAAACCGAGGGAAAATAATTATCTCCCTCACTGTGAGGCGCAGTTTCAGAAAGTATACTCCGCTTGCTCATTTGTTAGGTCCTTCATCGCACATCACTCAGCAACCCAGACGGTCTGGCAGTTGACTGGGTGGGAGGAAACCTGTACTGGTGCGATAAGGGACGGGACACTATCGAGGTGTCAAAGCTGAATGGAGCGTACCGGACAGTTCTGGTCAACAGCGGCCTGAGGGAGCCACGTGCTGTAGCTGTGGACGTACGCTATGGGTAAGAGTGACACCACACAACTTCTGGGTCAAAAAGTTTTTGAGCAATTGAGAATTTAAGCTGGAAACGAGTGGAATTGTTATGAATTAACTAATACAACACACCCCTGACAGATACTTATACTGGTCAGACTGGGGTGACAGCCCCCACATTGGGAGGATTGGGATGGATGGCACCAACAGGAGTATCATTGTGGAGGATAAGATCACCTGGCCCAATGGCCTCACGCTGGACTTTGTCAACGACCGCATCTACTGGGCCGACGCTCGAGAGGACTACATCGCATTTGCCAGCCTTGATGGAAGCAACAGACACACAAGTAACACGCACATGAACTGAACTGTCTTTTTTTCTCCCACTTTTCCTGTTGTTGTTGTTGCTAATTTATTTGTCTCGCATGTGCCCCTGTAGTTCTGGTGCAGGATATCCCCCACATCTTTGCTATGACTCTGTTCGAGGAGTACATCTACTGGACAGACTGGGAGACAAAGTCCATCAACAGAGCTCATAAAACACTGGGAATCAACAAGACCGTGCTGATCAGCACCTTGCACAGACCAATGGACGTCCACATTTACCACCCGTACCGCCAACCCGAAGGTGAAACCAAGTCACTCGTCACTCCCACACACACGTAAATCTTCAGCTGCCTGTTCTCAATTCAACTCGTGTGTATTTCGTTGTTCTTCAGTGGCTGACCACCCATGCCAGATCAACAATGGAGGCTGCAGCAACCTGTGTCTGCTCTCACCTGGAGGGGGCTACAAGTGCGCGTGCCCCACTAACTTTTATCTCGCAGCTGACGGCAGGCAGTGCTTGTCCAACTGCACCGCAAGTCAGGTGAGCTAGCTTCGGGCTATCGTTTCAAACATTTGCGTGTGTGTGTAACACAAATCTAAAAAAAGAATTTCTTCTGCTCCTTCAGTTTGTCTGCAAAAATGACAAGTGCATTCCATTTTGGTGGAAGTGTGACACTGAAGATGACTGCGGGGACCGCTCGGATGAGCCCGCAGACTGCCGTGAGTGATGACAGCAGCCTGGCTACATTCAGTCGTAATAACATGTCACTGTTCCAGTGTGTTGTCGTTGTTTTGCCGGTTAATAATACACTGTGTTTTGTCTCCGCAGCTGAGTTTAAGTGCAGGCCAGGCCAATTCCAGTGCGGTACAGGCATCTGCACCAACCCGGCCTACATCTGTGACGGAGACAATGATTGCCAGGACAACTCTGATGAGGCCAACTGCGGTACACACACACACACACACACACACACACACTTACAGCATTCAAAAATGTTTTCTCAGCTGTAGCTGTAACATCTGATATTCTTTGTTACCTGCCGTTTGTTTTTCCAGACATCCACGTCTGCCTGCCAAGTCAGTTTAAATGTACCCACCCAAGTCGCTGCATCCCTGGGATCTTCCGTTGCAACGGACAGGACAACTGTGGAGAGGGAGAGGATGAGAAAGACTGTCGTGAGTCTAATTGCCCTTCTAGTTGTCTCTGATGTTTTCAGCTTTTGTCCTGCTAGTGGCAGAACAGCATGTCCGTCTGTTCATTCACCTGAACAACACTTTGGTCTAGAACAAGATATTTCTACAACTCGAAGCATGGCTAAGTTTTGTCCCCACCGGATGAACCCGACTGTTTCTAGTGACCTCTCAGCCTTTCCTCTATATTCTCCCTGAAGCCGCACTTTCCATTTTCATATACTCTTATCTGAAAACCTAATGAGCAGATAGGACATCGCTGAACATTTTCCCAATCTCCAGGGGATCTCTTTCCATTTTGACCTTTCCTCCAGCAACACCCTTAGGCCAAATGATGTTGCATAATGTAATTGGCATGACATTTGCTGAGCACATTCATCCTCCACTGAGAGGGATTACATGAACTGCTCTGTCGTGCCATCCCAAAGTCAAAATTTACATTTTGGCACCCTCAACTGCAAGGCTGTAAGAATAGCAAAATCACCACGTTATGTAATGAATGTTGCAGTTCTCTGTGGACTTCAGCAGAATCATTTCATTTGTGTTTTAAGTTGTGATTAGGTTGCAGTTCCTCTGTATTTAGTGGAGTATCTGTTTGTCTCTTGTGCAGCGGAAGTGACATGTGCCCCCAATCAGTTCCAGTGTGCCATCACCAAGCGCTGTATCCCACGGGTGTGGGTTTGTGACAAGGACAATGACTGCGTGGATGGATCTGATGAGCCTGCCAACTGCAGTAAGACACAGCTCATTATTACCGTGCAGAACACCTCTTCTTAAGAAATAAGTGTCCTCTCCAGCGTGAATACAGTACAACACGACCTCTGTCACCCATTAAATCCTCTCTACTGCAGCCCAGATGACGTGCGGCGTGGATGAGTTCCGCTGCAAGGACTCGGGACGATGCATCCCGGCGCGCTGGAAATGTGACGGAGAGGACGACTGCGGAGACGCTTCGGATGAACCCAAGGAAGAGTGTGGTAAGGGCAGGGGCGTGGATGAAGAAGAAAGTCAGTAGTAGTGCCACGTTTGTGCTCATCGTGTCTGTTTGGTGCTCAGACGAGCGGACGTGCGAGCCATACCAATTCCGCTGTAAGAACAACCGCTGTGTGCCTGGCCGCTGGCAATGTGACTACGACAATGATTGCGGGGACAACTCGGACGAAGACAAGTGTGGTAGGTTCCCTCCGCTTTTTCCACAGCCACAACCGCAGCTCGTTACCTACATGGAAACAGTTATTCATGACGTGATATGAGCTCTACTGTAAGCAGATTGTTCAGATGCAACAGGTTATAAGTGGTAAGCGATGTCTCACCTTTCACTGCCTGTCTGTCTGTGATATTTACTTAACTACGCGCATGACTGAAGCCTTTTGATTTCATTTTTTGCGTTAATTAGTTTTGTGGCCATTTGCACATCTCACATCATCTCATGTCTATTTTGCATTTCACACCGGCCTGTTGATGTGAGCCAGAGGTAGGTGTTTTCACAGTTTCAGCTCAACCATCCGCAACCTCAGCTACCCAGTCTTCCGTGTGCCCCCGGCTTGTTTCTTTGGTTCTGTGAGCGTTTTCCCTCCCCTTTTCAATCCCACTGGCTCCTCTACCGTTTACAGTTCAGAATGTTGTACCATCCCCACCTCTGTGCCCCATGAGTCGATCCTGTGATATGAATTATCCACCTTATTTTTATTCATGTACCGTACGTCTGGCTCTCGACAGAGCACCCTGTCTTCTTTTTTTGCAGTCTGCTCTATTCCCACCTTTCTCTTCTTTTCCCTCGCGCCTCTCCTTGCTCCTTGCCTCGGCTCTCTTTTCCTGCACAATTACCCTCTGTCATCCTCCTAAGCTGTCTCCTCTCTGCCCTCAGTGCCTCGGCAGTGTTCAGAGAGCGAGTTTGCCTGCACAAATGGCCGCTGCATTGCCGGGCGCTGGAAGTGCGACGGGGACCACGACTGTGCTGACGGTTCGGACGAGGTATGGCCCAAACATTTCCTCCCTGATCAACATTCCGCTGTGAAATCTGACATACCAGGCGCACTAATGAAAATAATTCGATGCTTCGGTGCAGAATGGCTGTGATGTGAAGTGTGACAGCGATCAGTTCCAGTGCAAAAATGGCCACTGCATCCCCATCCGCTGGCGCTGTGATGCTGATGCGGACTGCGTGGATGGCAGTGATGAGGAGAAATGCGACAGCGGTGGTAAGAAACACACGCATAGCCAAACATGTAATGCTGAAGATGTGGACGCATTTAGCAGGTTATGTATAATTAATTCCTCTTTCCTCCCCTCGCTATCTTGCATTAGTGGGCAGACACTGCCCCCTGGATGAGTTCCAGTGCAACAACACTCTTTGTAAACCCCTGGGCTGGAAGTGCGACGGCGAGGATGACTGTGGCGACAACTCCGATGAAAATCCAGAAGAGTGCGGTGAGAATCTCTGTGTTCCACACGTGGACAGACCTCCTGAAGACCGCTCGGCACTTTGCTTGAATGCAGTCGTCGTTATTCCTTAATGTTCCTCTCCCTCTGTCCCATAGTTAAATTCCAGTGTCCGCCCACAAGGCAGTTCCGCTGCCATAACGACCGCGTGTGTCTGCCGTTATCAAAACGCTGTGATGGCGTCAACAACTGCGGGGACAACAGCGATGAAGTGAACTGCCGTGAGTTTTACCAGCTTACTGTAAAGTTGTATCAACATTCATCTTGTACAAGTTGCCTCAGAATGTGACTAAATTTTGGACTGAGGTGTTTTCCGCATGTGATAATCGGGGGAATGACCTCTCTGTGACCACCATACTCCTACAGAGATACCTCCCTCCACACCGGTATGTCAGAAGGGTGAATTCCAGTGCTCCAATGGCCGTTGCATCAGCTCTATCTTGCGCTGCAACTACTTCAACGACTGCGAGGACTATGGCTCTGATGAAATCCTCTGCAATAAGAAAGGTGTGTTGTGTCACAGCAGAGATGTCTTAATGACCTTCTGCAGAGTTATCAATGTAAATGTATGCCATCTCTTTTTTTTTTTTTTTTGTCTTGCTTGCAGACACGGTGCTGAACGACTGTCGCAGTAACAGAACAGTGTGCGGAGACGGGGATGAAGCTCATTGCGTGGTGAACGGCACAGACTCTTTCTGTTCCTGCAAACCCGGCTTCCAGTCGAATGGACGCAACAGATGTGAAGGTACAGTTGTTGTTTTTTTAATGTTATATTAATTTATTATGTTGTGGCTAGAATGTGCCCTTGGGGACTTAAAGCTAAGTCTGTGTTTTGCAGATAAAAATGAGTGTAAGCAGTTTGGAGTGTGTTCCCACATCTGCAACAACACGAAAGGTTCACACAAGTGCAGCTGCCACAAGTACTTCACCAGAATCAATGAGACCTGCAAGGCTGATGGTGAGCACTTCTGTCATAAGTGACACTTGTTGGCTTTCACAGCTTATTTTGCTTACATGCTTTAATTTATTTCTGCTCTCCTACAATGTTCTGTTGCATCCTCAGCTCCGAGACAAGTGCTCTACATCGCCGATGACAGCGAGATCCGCAGCCTGGACCCTTCCATGCCAAACTGGCGTTACGAGCAGATCTTCCAGGGCGACGCCAACGTGCGCATCGACGCCATGGACCTGCACGTCAAGACGAACCGCATCTACTGGACAAACTGGCACACGGGACGCATTTCTTCCTATGATTTGCCCTCTTCCTCCTCTTCCCCCAACAGCAACCGCAACCGGCGGCAGAGTGACTCGAGGGTCACCAACGTGGAGGTAAGTGTGTATACGTGCTCTCATACTCATAAACGAGACAGGTAAAGCCAAGATCAGAAGGTTTTAGTGCTGCCTTTTCTCTGTGGCTGTGTTTAGATCCCTGATCTGAAGATGCCCCGTGGCATTGCTGTAGACTGGGTGGCAGGGAACTTGTACTGGACTGACTCTGGGAGAGATGTCATCGAGGTGGCCCAGATAGGTGGAGGACGCCACCGCAAGACTCTCATCTCCGGCATGATTGATGAGCCTTACGCCATTGTAGTCGACCCCCAGAGAGGGTGAGCGGGTCCTGTAGAAAGTCACAAGAATGCAAATGGAGGTTTAATGACGGTAAGAGCAGTGATAAATGAAGCTTTTACTTTTCCTTCATCAGGAAAATGTACTGGGCAGACTGGGGGAACCACCCCAAGATTGAAACAGCTGCTATGGACGGTACCATGAGGGAGACGCTGGTGGAGGAAAACATCCAGTGGCCAACTGGTAAGACTCCAGCATGCTTCTCCTAAATGTGTTCTATACTAAATACAAAGTGTCTAAAATCGCTCAAACATTTTCTAATCCTGCTGTCTCTCTCTCTCCATGTAGGTCTCGCGGTGGACTACTTCAACGAGCGTCTTTACTGGGCCGATGCTAAGCTCTCGTTGATCTGCAGCGTGAGGCTGAACGGCAGTGATGCAGTCGTGGCAGTAAACAGCATTAAGAACAGTTGAGTGGCACGGCATGTTTCGATGCTCTCGTGTGCATCCTGGCGCACGTAAAGCCTCTAAACTCTGCGCTCTCTCTCCCGAAACAGAACTCCATCACCCCTTCAGCATTGACGTATTCGAAGACTACGTCTACGGCGTCACCTACATCAACAACTACGTTTTCCGAGTGAACAAGTTTGGCAAAGGCCCCATTGAGAACCTGACGACTGGAATGAACCACGCCACAGACATAGTTTTGTATCACCGCTACAAGCAGCCTGAGAGTGAGTAGAAAGCTGACAAGCCTCTCACTGCTTGGAAGAGAATTATTTTTCATAATTCTCACTCTGCCTTTTTTAGTGACTAATCCCTGCGACAGGAAGAAATGTGAGTGGCTGTGTCTGCTGAGCCCCAGCGGACCGGTCTGCACATGTCCCAACGGACGCACGCTGGACAATGGCACATGTGTGGAGCTGCCCACTCCCACACTTTCTCCCATTTGTGAGTAAACACACACTCACACGTACAGAACACACACTGGCACCCACATCATTCTCCATGACTGAAAAAAAAAACTTCATCATCATCTACAGCTCCTCCCAGCGGCCCCTGCTTGGTCCAGTGTATGAACGGCGGCAGCTGTTTCCTGAATGCCCACAAGCAGCCCAAGTGTCGCTGCCAGCCTAACTATGGAGGAGATCGATGTGAGATTGACCAGTGCAGGGACTATTGCAAGAACGGAGGCACATGCACACCTTCCCCTACAGGTAAAGAAGGGGCATTGCAGGCTGGTTTCAGCAATTTGTATTATGATTCTCTTGCTCGTTCAGTGATCCATCATGTTAAAAACAAAGAATAAATAGCACTATTTTTGCTAGGCCACATTTCTTTTGGCCCAGTAACATGACTCATTTACTTATCCATGCATATGTCTGCTCTTCCACAGGCTCTCCTACCTGTCGATGCATGACAGGCTTCACAGGACCAAACTGTAACCTGCACACCTGTAAGAATTACTGCAAAAATGGAGGCAACTGCACAGTTAGCGCCGGAAACCAGCCAACCTGTCGCTGCCCTGCTGACTTCCTGGGCGACCAGTGCCAGTACAGTGAGTGTTTCCACTATGTAGCCCACGTGCAAGTCTAAAAATGCTTCAATATGTTGGTAAGTAGTGCACTTACATGTATGTTTGTGTGTGAGCAGGAAGCTGTGAGGGCCACTGCCTGAACAAAGGTACATGTCTGCAGAGTGAAAACGGCTCCAAACTGTGCCGCTGTCTGCCTCAGTACACCGGCAGCACGTGCGAGATTGACAAGTGTCACTATTGTCGTGACGGCGAGTGTATCCCCAGCAACAGCTTTACATCTACAGGGGACTTCACCTGCCGGTAAAGCGCGCTCACACATGCAATTTAAATACCACTAACATGCACATGCAAAGTTGCTAGTCCTCCTCATGGTCGATTGTTCTTCTGTCTGTAGCTGCTCAAATGGAAGAGTCCAGCCAAGCTGCTACACATGTGATACAAATGAGTACTGTGCCAATGGCCAGTGCTCTATAAACCCCGCCTCCCACCTTCCAGAGTGCAGGTGAGCAGCGGCGTTTTCATCCACGATTGTGATCCAGTGTGTCACTGCATACATGCATATCTCTATATCCTCTTTTCGTGCGTGTGCGTTTGTAGATGTTCACCTGGCTGGGCAGGGCATCGCTGTGAGTCCGTGGCCAACACTGAAGGATCCACAGGTTCAGGCGGACGTAAGTCAACACTTCTAAACTGACAACAGACCCAGAAGTTATGACTCTTGACACACTATTCTTATGGTTGTGTGTGTTTTATGTCTAGGCACAGCCTCCATAGTGATCCCTGTGATGCTACTGTTGCTGCTGGTTCTACTGGCTGCAGGAGCGTTGTTCTGGTATAGAAGGAGGATGAGAGGGTGAGTTAACAGTAACAGATTTTAAAACAAGAGACATTGGAGACCTCTTTTTGCCACTGTGTCCCCTCTTCCCCTGCCTCTTTCTCTTCCTTCTGCCCTTTCCTTCCGTCTGCACTTTTCCTCTCCTCTCTGTAATGGCATTTCTTCTGCTCCTCAGGTCTAGCCGGCCCGGCAAAACCGGCTCCAGACGCTTGCGGTAACGGTTGCCAGGGTTACACTTTCCTTCCATTCCCTCATTTAATTCTGCATCCTGATGCTCTCTTTCTCTGCCTCTCTCTCTCTCTCTCTCTCTGTCTTTCTCCTACCCATAAGTCTTGGTTGCTGTGCAGTGTTTGGTCCTGTGGTGAATGTTGCGCCATTCTCTCAGATGTTCGTGGGAGCTGTAGCTCATCCTGCTCCTACAGTACCTCCCGTTCAGTGGCCCTCGTCAGAGCGGCTCCGAGGCAGATCTATTAGAGAGATGCATTGAATAGATCTGTCATACTGTTGTCCATCATTTTGTGCCATATTGTACTTACTGTACCGTGCTGTGGTTTCTATTGTGATAGTGTCTCTTGTAGTGAGAGATGGCAGCATTCTTCCAAGCTCAAATTGGAAAATGCATGTGAAAAATCCAGCATTTACCCAGAGGGAGATATCATAGTCATGCAGACATTCGCAGCATATTTTAGAGAATCTGTTCTGGGTCTTTAAAGGCTAGTCTGTACATTAACAGTCCAGTATCCAGGTCCGCTGTGTCATGAGCTACGTGAATGCTGGGTTTGTGTTGGTGCCTGTGCTGTGGCTTAGTTCCCTCAGCCTGGATGGTGGTGAGAGTCATGCGATGCCTCTTCCCTCCCTTCATAATGTGGCTGTGTCCTTGCTTGCGTTGTTTAGGTTGTCTCTAACTTTGAATAAGATGCAAAGATGTGACTGTGCCCTTATAATTTTGTGTAGGGCCAAGGGCTTCCAGCACCAAAGGATGACTAATGGAGCCATGAATGTTGAGATTGGAAACCCTGCGTACAAGATCTACGAGGGCGAGCCTGATGACGACGCTGGGGAGCTGCTGGACGCAGACTTCACGCTGGACCCAGACAAGGTAGAGAAAACTACCAGGCGTACCGTATATAAACACAAACGTTGTAGCCTAGCCTCTGCACAAATACGTCATATGACAGCAAATTTTTTTTTCCTTTTCCAGCCCACCAACTTCACAAACCCAGTATATGCCACTCTGTACATGGGAGCTCACAACAGTCGCAACTCTCTGGCCAGCACAGATGAGAAGAAGGAACTGCTATCACGCGGAGACGAGGAGCCCCTTGTGGACCCGCTGGCATAGACTGTCCATCGGCTTGGATCACGCTATTCCAAACACACCCCTCTTCTTGCCTTTTAAAAGAAAAAACGAAACAAAAACAAAAAAATCGATAAAAAGTACGAGAGAAAATTGATAAAAAGTGTGAACACTGTATAAAATGTACAAAAATGAAGGACTACTTTTGTATGTGATTGCAGTATTATATTTTGTTCTTTTGAGATTCCTCTGGTCAAAAATGAGTAACATTTTCTATGAGAGATTTTTAATTTACACTTTGTCCCTTACCCTTTACCTAAATAGCCACTACCTCTGTGCAAAATGAAATGGAAACAAGAAAATCAGAAGAAAAGATGCTATCATTGGAGCAATTTTAATTTTTTATTTTTGTATGAATTGTATAGAAAAGAAAAAAACATTGTTCCATTTCACCAGTGCCAACTGTTTGTTGTTTGTGTTGACTTTGAGCGGGAAAGGCAAAACTCAAAGTTTTCTAAATCGGTACATATGTTGTCTTGCTGGGTTTCTTAGCGAGATTGTGTGAGACAGATTTGTGATAGCACCGTTTGTGTATAGCACATGTAAAATGTCAGTACCAGATGGCAACTACAGTATTTCCACATAATTTTTTCTCAGAGAACAATGTTCATGAAATGATTGTGTTGTCTTCCTTGCACAGAATTCATATTTTACGGTATAGTGTATACTGTAGGCTTTATACCGTAAGATGTTAAACAGGTATGTTTGTTTTTATCACATTGTATGACAGCTGGAGCTCGTGTGTTGCTGAAATGAGGGGGTGAGAGGCGTTCTGGTGTGTGACTATGAAGATGAGAGAGTGAGAAAGTTGGTTATGGGTTAAACATTCCAGGCAGAGTAGTGGGTGGAGATGACAGATGTAAAGACACGGTGAGGGTGGGAAGTTGGCTAATAATGGCAGATACAAGACTTTGATGGACAGTGTCACATCCGTGCCATTTAGTTCTGTTACAAGGGTCCTCCCGCAGAAGGAAAGGTAGGCTGCAAATATGGTAAAATAGATTGAAAAAAAAATGATCAAGATGGGTCTTTTGCTTGTCTTTTACTTCTCCAGTCCATTGTTTTTGTAAAGACCAGATAATACCCATCTGACTTTGTGAGTAGATTTATCTTTCTACCTTCAGAGGATCGAAGTCTGTACGTTCACAGTTTTGTAATGACTCAGTCTTAAGTGCATTATGTTCATTTGGTCCTTAGCGTTTCTCTGCTCGTCTTGAGCTCTTTCTAATCTCTCACTCTCCTCTGTGCCCTGCTGCTGCTAATGCTACCATTCTGGTCGCTCTGACACGTCCTTACGCTCAGCCTCTGTCCCAAAATGCTGCTTCTGTCAGAAATGTGTCAGCCATATCTTAATGCATGTGAAAAGTAACACCAATCTTTAATGTAACTACAATAACAAGTTGTTTTTTTTGTTTTTTTTAATTTTGCTTACCTGTCAGCAAGTGTTATTTTATGCTGTTGTATATGTTGTGTCTTAAATTGAGAGAAGTACAATCATTTTACCTAAAGAACATTTTTGCAAAATCATACATGCATTTTCAGAATTGTTTTTTGATTAGTCCTTGGTTTTTTTTGGTTTGTTTTTTAATGAAAAATGACACATAGCTTTTATAGTACACAATGCATGGAGGCTCAGACTTTCTTCTGGAAAGAGAATAATGTTTAATTTTTGCTGGAGTACTTTACAAACTAAATAACAGATATTGTTATAAATAAAATTTTAAAAATTGTACAGAAAACAAGCTAATGTGTTTTGTGCCCCACCCCGCACACACACACAAACACACACAACACTGTGCTGAGTCAGTGTGGGTTGCTTTAATCATTTTATTTAACAGTAAATCAGATTGTGTGTACTGTAGACATAAAGGTAAATATATGGATGCAAATGTCATTCTCATTCTGTCGTTACTATTAATGGAACATCAATCAACAAATCGTTCATCAAACACTGAAAGCTGCTAAACCGTAAAAGCTGTAAATGCTGTCTGCTGCGCCTCAAAGCAACCCATACGAATTATATGAAAAATTGGGAGAGAAGAGAGACGGCATACGAAAGAGTAGTAGGTGCATTCCTGTAATTGTGTTTTAAATGATCATCTTTTATGTGTGGACACAACTCTCCCCACCAACGTCTTCACTCGACGCCTTTGGCCTTCAGCTCCTCTCTGACTCTGCTCAAGTAATCAGGGTCAGGATACCCAAAACTGTGGAGACAGAGGATGTACAAGGGTTAATACAATCAAAGTAGACTTAGCACCAATAAAGTATGTATGTTACAAGGGACTAAGAGATTTGACTACTGTACCGCTCTGGTCCTCCTGACGTTGAGGTTTTGTGGTGAATGTCATTCCAGGTCACCTGGTTCTCCATCCCAGTCGTTCTGGATGTCCCAACAGTGAAAATGAGCTTCTGGTCAAACGCTTTCTTTAACAGATGCAGAACTTCTCTGCCCTCTTTGCTGTCTGGCAGATATGCTATTCTCTGAATAGAATGATAGTACTGTCCAGGATTTGGATGCTTTTCCTGCAAAAGGACAGAGAAACGTAGATATAACTAACAACCATGCTAGATTACAAATTACAACATTTCTACGGATATTTAAATTAAGACATTTACCGTCTGCTTTCCACCGTGCATATCATATGTGATGACTATTGTGCCATAGCCTGGGAACCCAGGGAGGGGATAGGAATTACACTGCCATGACATTCTTCCATCTGGCTGGTTTCCCTCAATCACACCAAAGACATCTCTGCACACAGGACAGACAGGTCCCGAGTTTTGTTTCGCCCGTGTCAGGCATTCCTCACAAAATTCATGTTTACACTTGAGCCGCTTCTTATTGGTAAATTCATCCATGCATATTGGACACTTTTCATCTTCGCCGGCTCCAGCTGTTGCTCCCTCTCCTGTGGTTGCTTCGGTGTTGCGCATGTTGTATTCTGATTGGCCATTCAACATCAGTCCACTGGAGGCGCCCTCTGATTGATGAAAATTGCCCATGTTCGGTGATCCGCTGAACCCTGCAGCACCATGGTGTTGGGTCATGCTCATGGTTCTTGTGATCACCTTCTGGTACAGATGAAGAAGAGCTCTGACACCATGACTCTCCATTGATGCATTTCCTCCAGGTCTGTGAACTTTGACTTCAACTTTGTCTTGACCGATGGCTGATTCCTTAAAGTCCACACCAAACTTATCTTTGATCTTTGCTATGTTTTCCTTATGGAGAGCAGTCATCATCTCCCAGTGTTTCTGATTCATGGGTAGTCCATTATCCACGAGATGATCTTTGACGTCGCTCATGCCAATCTTCAGTGATGTGCCCTGAGACGCCTGCGTAGACTCTCCATCTGAAGTGTAGTTATCGTTTGTAAAGGTTTTCTGTGCTGCATTTAAGGACTTACTGACGGCATCTTGACTTTGTTGTGGCCCACATACGATCATTTCATCAGAGGATATAGTACACAAAAGCTTGTTCTCTGGCTTCTGGATGATACGCAGTGTGTCTTTCAGCTCTTCTGGAGTTACAAACTTTAAGGGAATAACTGTGCCAGCAGATTCACTTATGCACTTCTGAATAAGGCTAGTGAACTCAGAGAAAGCTTTCTGACTGTCTCCTTCTCCACCTTCAAGTGTCACATTCACTTCTGCGTTCAGTTTAACTCCGTTCTCTTTCTCAATGCGTTTTATCTCCTCCTTGTAGATGTGGTTCACATACCAGAAAAGGCCAATTGGAACAGTACCACTCGCTTCTCCTCCTGTTGGAATTGCTGATGAAGAGCTGGCATTATTTTGATCCACTGATTTTTTCTCCTAGATAAAATACAGTATATTAGTTTATCTTAAAAAAAACATTCATTTAAAATATAATTCATTCCTGCTAATTTACTACACAGCACATACGTCGTGTGGCTCTGACACAGTTGGAGGAATAGGAGTCACTGAAACGTCGTCTTGTTTTTTTGTCTCCAGCTTTTGCGTTGACAGATCAACATTTATTATCCAGACTGTGTACCCGTCTTTCCCAGTCAGTGTTTTTCCATTCAGCTTCTGAAGGTCCAACACAGCTTTAAAGACAGCGAACACGACATTAAACATTGCCACTAAAAGATGAAAAATACTTCTAATGTGTTAGTCAACATAAAATCTTGGTTATAGACGTGTGATATAATATTGTACCTGGAGGAGGTTCAATCCTTATCACAGCTCTTCCTTTCTCTAAGACATCCACGACACTTAGGTTTAGGTTAAGGTCGTTATTGTTGGCCCAACTCTGAAGAATTTTCTCTAGTTTTTTTTTATATGTGTTTGGGTTAGCATCTTCTGGCCACCCGACTGTGAGGGTGACTTGAATGCTGTCTTTCTTCTGAGATGAAGTCATCTGAGGAAAACAAAACAAACATGTTACAGTTAATGTCAAAGTGTAATACTGAGCAAAACAGAACAAGCCAAGAAAATAGCATTGTAGAATTATAAAAATGAAAAACACAAAATGGACGATAGCATTGGCACGGTTCAAAGCAGTCAGTCATACATTCACTTACTTTCACTTTGACAAACAAACACAGGCCTGTTGGAACGCGGCCCGGATATTTTATGTTCACAGTGTTTTGCAGTTTGTAAAAACTGCTCATGAATGAACAGAAATATAATCAGTCTGCCACTGTTTCCACACTCTGCGGCGCTTTTTTAAATTGATCACTGGTTGAAGTCAAATCTGTAACTTGTAACATGTAAGCACACACACACGCACACACACACACACACACACACATACACACAAGCTTACATGCACACTAACCTCTGCACTCTCATGTGACGTTGGAGGCAGCTGCATGAGAGAAGACAGGATATTTAAATAAAAAGACAAATGCAGGAAATGAATCCATCAAACTTAATTGAAATCACCACTAACACTAAAGACATTAACTGTACATATCCACATTATGATAATTCTATTATATAATAGATAAAGTTGTCTGTCAATGTTCAACTTATGTCTGTAAACTTGGCAGCTACTCACGTCCAACTCCATAGGCTCTTCCTCGGCGTCTGCTGACATTGTGACAGCTGTGTTTTGTCGTGGTGTTGTCAGTCTGCGCAGGTGAACAGTTGTTTATTCAGTGCACATATGGAAAATAAAAAGTAAACGATAAGCCAAACTGCGACATGAAGTTAAAACAGAAAGCTTTCGCTCGAGTCGCTTTCGGTTGCGTCAAACTAACTTCAACACGACTTGACGTCGTCTTTCACTTCTCTGCTCATTTCGTACATGTTCGACACAAAGTTGTGCCACAAACACAGAGTGTACACTTTGAATCTGTCGGGTATATTTACCTCGCGCTGGTTTCCACGTCTGAACGCTGTTTCCTCTGAAACGAAAGTGAAACGACTGACCGCCGCGAGACGGCTGACGTCACACTGCAGGCTCGCGCGGCACCTGCGCAGATTTACCAGCTCCAAACAACAAGCAAGTACTTTACTTTACTTTACTTTACTTTACTTTCGATAGATAGATAGATAGATAGATAGATAGATAGATAGATAGATAGATTAGAATGAACTTATAACACAGTAACCGTGCATTAAAATTAACCTGAGACAGATCTAAATTCAAATATGTGCAGAGAAAGGAAACATTTGTAGCAAACTTAAACATTTGCAGAGAGATTAAACATTTGCAGAAGATTTAAATATGTACAGAAGAATTAAAAATGTGCAGAGGAGTTAAACATTTGCATAGAAAATAAATATATAACTGTGTTAAGGAGTTAACCCGTGCTAAACATCTATACAAAACTATATAAAAAAAATAGATCATAAAACAAATATAAATAGAATAAATATTAATACAAAATATAAACATCACCTTTTTTTGATATGAAATAGTCAACACAGGTGTTTCATTTAGCAGAGCTGTTCCAGTGAGCCAGCATGCTTCACAGCAGCAGCCTGACTCTGTCTGTAGTATCATTGGTAACACCTGTGTCATCAAAATGCTGCTGCGGTCAAAGTGTGAATTATAGATGGCATTACCTGGCAGTATATAAAGTAGTGATGCTTACACATTTATGCAACAATATCACATAATGGGTGCTTCTGCATAATAATTGCATTTACTTTTGTTATGTAAGTGTATTTAAATGATACTTGTTAGTCTGCTTGTTTAACATCTTACTTGTAACAGAATGTTTCCATGCTGTGGTACCGTGGGAGTGGTAGCCTAAAGATTAGAGAAGTGAGCTTGTGACTGGAAGGTTGATGATTCACTCCCACTGCAATGGAAGTTTTCAGTGCTATCAGTACTTTATCCTGTGTCTACTTGCCAATAAGCTATGACACAAATCCTCCAGTGAACTTTACCTTTGCAACTATGCGTATGTTAAGGTCAAAGCAGTGACTCTCGCTAATAATAAGCTCCCCTTCATACACAGAATATGTTCATCAGAATATGTTGTTCGGTATCTTTCACTTTGACTGAACTAGATGACCCGAGCAACAGCCACCCCTCCTCAGTATCATTAAAGAAGGGAAGTTATAAAAAGTATACACAGTAGAACTGGCAATAAAACAATGTATATCATAAATAAAACACTTAAATTATAACTCCAAAAAAGTGACATGTGCAAAATCATTTATTTTTGTTACCACCTTTCAACAAACGGTATCAGATCTGAAGCATAAGCTTTGCAAATATACACAAAATCAAACATATCATGATTTAACTGTGACACAGGTGTAACAAACACGTCTTGTAGAAAAGAAAAAAATATAAAAAAAAATATTTTCAAAAGCAATTTCAAACACAAACATAGCAAAGCGTTGTGATATATGTAATAACTCCGATCTAAGTCATAAAACGGATCCAAAATACTGAATTGGTATACTTAAAACTATAGTCTTAAAATGTTACTGCACTTCAAGCTGATTTAAAACATTCTTGCAACAACAACAAAAAAGAAAAAGAAATGACTTCATTCTTTCTGAGCCTGTTTAGCTTTCACTTGCTGCACTCTTAAAACTTAATTCTTCATAAAGTAAAGTGACCTTCAGTACAAACTTGCTTTTTATCCTTGTAAACTCTGCGTTTAGCTACTTCACCCTACTTATCCTTGGTGAGAGTATTGATGTACGTAAATATACAGTGCAGTCCAATTCTATACTATGTGTCGGTACACAGAGAGCTGGGTGGATGCAGGTAAGGCTGCCACAGTGGTACTGTATGCAAAGGTGAGAGGTGAAGGCATCAGTGTGATTTGCAGCAGTGGGATAACACCAAGTTGAGTGACGGCATCATCATCTTTGTACTACGACGACATCAGCAAGCGGAGCGACTAGTCGGCTTCGTCTTTCAGAGAGAACCTGGAATAAACAAAAGGATGAAAACTGAATAAAAACTGACATCAATCGTTAGCAATTACTTCATTAACAGTGATAATTAAAGAAGACAGCGCACAGTTCAGTGATACTCCACCCTAAACGTCCTCTATTGGAGACTACATTCAAAGCAGAGTAGAGTTTGATTTTTGGGTTTGATTTAATGCTTTAAAACATCATTAACCCGAGCGGACTGCAGCCTCTGCTCCTCGTCAGTGAGGAAGCTATGAATGTTTTGCAGCCACCTGCCAACTCAACGCATGATGAGCGCATCACTTGAAGTGAAATGCAGTCTGCTCTGCTCACCATTCTGTGACACCGGAAATCAGGTCAAGCTGAGCCAACTCGATCTGCACCTAAAGAACAGAAATGAAGTGTTAACATGTGTATAAACAGTATGTCCAGAGAGCAAGGGAACACTTTTAACAGTCATGCAATGGATGTAAGTTGGCTAGTGCTGGTATGCAGCCAGGTCACATCTACACACACGTGTATTCACCCAAATTATCTTGCCTTTTGCGCTGTGGTCACATGTGACATTCTTTGGATACCCTGATGGTTACGTGATTTAAAGCATATCAGAGTTGCGGGTGGAGTTGAAAAAGTCTCGGACTGACCTGTCCAATGACGTCGCGGCTCCTGAATGAGGCTGAGTTATTCTTCACCGACACACTGAGCCGTCTGAATTTTGTCTCATCCACAGGCAGAGCATACTCAAACCTTGACAAATTGACAAAACACGATTAGATGCGAACGCTAACAAACCTGGACGGGAATACAAAGGTGATATTAGTTTGTTACCTCTCATTGTATTCTGGGTTGAGGTCTCGTTTCTTCACTGCTGTCTTCCTCTTGGTGGCCTTACTTTTGTCTGGCAGCAGCATGAGGGAAACATAGCTGTCCACACCATCCTTACCTTGAGACAACAGACCTCTGTACACAGAGCAAGAAAGCATTCAATCATTTTACACATTAAAGAAGAATCATATCAAAAAGTTATTATAGCAGCATAAATCCCTGTACATATACATTATTTTTAATTCAAGCAGTCATCAACAATGTGCTCATTTTGTTGGATTGCAGGTCTTTCTTTTGGAGTACAGATATGTCTGTATTGACAGATTAAAACTATTTTTGTCAAGTTACGCTGATTCATCCAGATGTGGTAACAAGTCAATAAAAATCTGACCTTTCCGTATATAGACATGTCTAACTGAATGCTCAGCATTCCTGAATATGAGACGTCATATCACTGTGTCAAACCAGGTGAGATGCTGCAGCATGCCGAGCTCAAAGCTAAAGCTGGTGATGAAGTTGTGCCATTATAATATCTAGCTCAAAAGACTTAAAGTAACTAAGGTTTTGCGAACAGTACATCACTGACGAGGACACAATCTGACGTGTTTTGGCACACTATGTAAAGAAGCAGACCTGCAGGCATGGACGATGACGATGAGCTGTTTCTCCTGCGACGCATATGAAAGAGACAGCTTCACCTGTCCAGATCCAAAGCCAGCGCAGGGCAGAGTCCCTGCACTGATCAGATCCACCATTTTGGACTCTAGAATCTGTCGAAAACAGAAAAAATATTGAATATTTTTTTAAATACTAAACATCGTGTGTGTGTGGATAGATGTGTTTACTTTCTCACCTTGAGTTCAGCCCTCAGCAGGATCTGACTCTCCGGTAAGGCTCCATCCAGGTGGAGCCACTGGTCCAGGACCAGCTCTGGTTCTGCGAGCAGGTCCTTGACCAGAACCACCAGAGATCCCATCGGCTGGTCCCAGCCACTGGACAACTGTGATGCATGAGAGAAGAGAGAGGGGATTAAATAAAAAACACTCTGCTGTTAAATGTGAGACGTAGAATGTGAATCGTTGTCTTGCCTTTAAGACAAGCATCTGTTTTTTAGGGTCCTGGACCGGAAAGTAGAAAGACTCATTCCACTGAGGATTGGTACTGCGGTCACACACCTTAAAAGAGACGATGGAAAAGTTATTGCGATAATAATTCATCTATCAGACTGATTACGGAGCACCGTGCAGTAAGAATCTCACTTTGGTTCTGTATGTTGTTTCACCCAGAACAAGCTCAGCTCCTGCTTTGGGTTCCTTTCCACTCTTCTTCAACTATCCAGAAAGAGAGCAGCAAGTTTGATCACATGAGGAAACATTTTTTTTTCTACTGCACGGGATGTAAATAAACTGCGGGAGACTTACAGGTAATGAATGTGCTCTCTCAATATGGACAAAGAGCAGAGCAGCAGCGGGGACAGCTTTGTTCTGATAAGATTGCAGAGTCTGAAGCTGCAGTACCTGCGATATGAAGCACAGCCAGTTGGACCTGATAACTGCGATGCCACGTGATTAAAGTGCTCTTTGTGTCGGAATGTGACTCAACAGCATTATCTAGGACGAGACAGTTCAATAGCGCATGTTTAAAAAAATGGCTGAATGTGTGAGGCTAAACGTTTGTAAGGACCGACCTGGTCAAGCGTGGCTGCATGTGACACTGTAGGAACCCATTCCAGTATCAAGTGAACCCGCCCGGACTTCACGTCTTTCAGAGTGTACCACTGCAAAAGAGAAAAAGTCAGCTAAAGAAGCAGGGCCACTCCTTTTATACGAGCAGATGGCAGCAGATTAGAAAGCACATAGCATGACTCGAGATTATGAATTATTGACGAACCTGATCTGTGTACTGGGATCTGATGACCTCATTTAGCTGAACGCTGAATCTGTGAACAACAAAACATCAAATTTGACAAGATTTTAAAGTCTTCTGGAAACAAAGATTTCCCACAGTTAATCTAATAAAAGCAGCAGAAAGATGCATGCTGATCATTTACAGGTATGTGTAAATATTTCATAAATACACTGACAACAAAAGTTTAAAAGATTACACTACGAATGGCTTCGATTTCTTTTTTCTAGCATGCCGGTCCTGAACAAAATTATAAAATTAGTTTTACAGAAAGATTTATTTATTTTATGCATTGATGCAAAGTCACAGGTGTAATGCTCTTAAAATTCTTAGCAAGCAGATCAGTGGCTTTTCAAACCAGAGCACTAATATAAGTTACTGATTAAACTACACTGACAAGCAAACATGAAACACACCTGCCAAGGAAGTCATCAGAGTCTAAATCCTTATCATACGCTTCAAACTTGATCTCCTGGTTGCCGTGTCCACTCAAAACCACCTGTTAAAAACAAACGAGAGCACATATTTGTAGAAAATACTATACATGTAGTGAAAGCCAGACAGTAAACGATACTTAAACAGAGGATGCTTCATACCTCATACATTTCATTCCACGTTGGGTTGAGATTCTCCTTGATAACATGGCTCTTGAATGCGACTTGCCCTATGTTGATCTTGACATAGGGGTCGCTCTTGCCTTTCACCATGCCACCCATCAGGTTGTCCTTGGCCACCAGATTCTGAGCCTCCAGCAGGTGGATCCTCAGCAGCCCCTGCAGGATGAAGATCGGAAGTGTTACATGCTACAGACAAGAAGTCTGAGTACATGAGAGGACGAGTGCAAGAGTGTGCAAAGCTACCATCAAAGTGAAAAGGAGGCTACTTTGAAGAAACTAAAACTTCTAGCTGGCATGACACAGCAGAGGAAACAGAGAGAGACTGACTGATCTGGCAGAACTTCACAAGATATTTGAAGACAAGAGGAAGTGATACATTCACAGAGGAGTTACTCAGAAAAAGGCACGTGATAAGATGAGACCCAGCAGCATCAAATGACTGAAGACAATGAATGACTGACAAGACATCATTGTTAATGTGATCAAAGTGCAAAGAGCCTGCACCTCACCGTGCACTGCTAACATCAGTGTTTCCTTCTCGTTTTCAAGTAATGCAAATACACAAAAAAACAACAGTGAAGAACAAATGCAACTGTACAGCAGGTGGATGCTAATTATTCGACTTTCACTATGTTCAATCAAGGCATCCACTGAACCCACCTCTTTACCGAAGTCCTGGCTGGGCTCTGTGTGTGGTGGAAGAACGGCTTTGGGGATTTCTGTGACCTCTGCTGGCCCCACGGTGTCAACAGGAAGACCAGTCACTGTGGCATGAGCGAGGTTGTCTAAACCAGAACTACACACAAGCACGCACAAATGTAAACGTGTTTTCCCGTTACATTTATTTCCATTCTTCCAGTGAAGCAAAAAATAAGGTGGAACTCACTCCTCTGTCTGTATTTGCCGGGGTTCGAAGCTTCCTTTAACTGCTGCGTCTGGCAGTGATGGATGCTCTTCTGGATCTGTCGGTTCCTCCACCAGCTGAGCAAAATTGCACGAAGGTTATAAAGGGTGAAAGTAGACGGGGTTAAACATAACGACTGACAAAGTGCTCTGACTCACTGCTGCAGCAGGGAATGTATCAGGTGTAGCGTGAGTGGCAGCTGGTTCAACGGGTGCAGCATCTTCTGTGGAGGCTGGAGCATCTGCTTCTGCTGCTTCAAACTGGCTGGATTCTGCCGCCAATCTGAAGATGCATAATGACACGTTGTGGTAGGAGGTATTTGAATACCACCAACAGTCTGCAGAGTTCTGATGTGTGTATAATCAAATCCGGCTCACAACACTCACTCATGTGTGGGCTGCCCTGAGCTTTTTTCATCCTCGACGACTGCTTTAAATGTCGGCTCAGAGGGAATCTCGTCTTTCGCTGTAGCAGTCACAGAAGGCTGCGGAGCTTCAGTCATCCTGGAGCTCAGGATCTGTCAATAACACACGTGCAGCTGGTTGTTATAAATTAATATAAATGGCAGTGGATATAATCACCTACATGCGTGTGTTCTCCTACCTTGAGTTCAGCCCTCAGCAGGATCTGACTTTCAGGTAAGGCTCCATCCAGAGGCATCCACTGGTCCATGACCAGCTCTGGCTCAGAGAGCAGCTCCCTCACAGGGACTACGAGAGACCCCATAGGCTGGTCCCACGCACTTGACAACTACAGAGACAAGGACACGTTTATAATGTCAGTCAGAGGTGCAGACATACCTGACGCTTCTTCTCACACAGTACACTCACCTTCACTATGAGCATCTCCTCTCTGGGGTCGCGAACCAAGTAGTAGAATGACTCATTCCACTGAGGTGATCTGGAGCGATCGCACACCTTCAGACAGAAAAAGAGATGGAGCGAGCCGGTTGACGATAAGTAGTCATTTTGCAGTTTTTCCTTTGAAATAGTTTCAATTGTGTCCTCTTAAATGCCACCAGAGGGGGGCGCCAGGTTTGTGCTTTTCCAAATTCTAAATATAGCCGCTTTTAGTAATTTATCCCAGAGGAATTTAAACCATTTACCACATACTTGTTTGGTTTCTGTGAAACTGTGAGAGAGTGTCGTGACATTTTACTGCCCAAACAATTACAACAGAAGATTAAACAATATTACACAATGAAACTATAGTTGCAACCTTGTTGTTGTCAAAGGGTGCGTCCCTGTTTTAATGAGTTTATTAACCAGTCTCATACCTTGGTTTTGTGAGTTGTGTTACCAAAAACAAGCTCAGCCGCAGCCTTGGGCTCCTTTCCACTTTTCTTAAACTGGACACAGAAAAACAAAAAGCGCCAACAGAGGGTCAGTTTAATAATACGTGCTTTCCAAACTCTATCTATAACTCCAAGGCAGCACACTACAAATTACACAGGACTTACAGGCAATGAGTGTGCTCTGTCCAAGTAAACAAAGAGCAGGGCTGTGGAGGGAACAGCCTTGTTGTGGTAAGACTGTAGAGACTGCATCTGCATCACCTGCAGCGGAGAATCGAATCAAAAATACATTACAGTGATTCAGCACTGATGTGCACAGTGAACTGAGCAGGAGGTCGCGTTCGAAAAAGTACAAATGTGGGGGGAATAAGCAGTGCAAAAGATACAGATTAGAAATATGGAAAGAAGAGAGGAGACAAACAAATCACTAACTTGATCCAAGGTGGCGTTATGGGACACTGCCGGTACCCACTCCAGTACCAGGCGAACGCGTCCAGACTTCACGTCATTTAGGGTGTACCACTGAAACAGAGACACGCTTACTGAACTGAAGCCAACACTTACACCACAGGAATAACTCGGATGCAACAGAGCATGCAGTACTGACCTGGTCTGTGTACTGGGATTGGATGATGTCTGCCACGCTGATTTGGATTCTGCTCGCAATGAAAACATTTTTGCACATTTTACACAATGTCACGCGTTAAAGGGATGATCAGTGAAAGTGAAACCCGGTTAGTAAACATGGAAGAAACAATGACTGACAGTGATTTTTCCATAAATCAAACTCTGCCACATTATCCTCCTACCTGCCCAGGAAGTCATCTTTGTCCATGTCTTCATCATACAGCTCTACTTGCACCTCCTGTCCTGACTGAGGCCTCAGCACCATCTGTGAGACAACATGAAGCATTAGCACCGTCATCCTTTATTTGAAATGAGGCGCAGAGCAAATCAACTCGCACTTTCCTTCATACACACCTCATACATCTCGCTCCACACCGGGTTGAGATTCCCGTCGATTACTTTGCTCTTAAACGCAAACTCTCCAACATTGATCTTGGCATAGGGGTCACTCTTGCCCTTTATCAAACCACCCATCATTTTATCTTTGGCAACCAGACTCTGGGCCTCCAAGAGGATGATTCTCAGCAGCCCCTACAGGAAGGGATCGGTTAAACTTTGTATTGATACGTTCTTGTTTTTTGTGTCGCGTCCTGCTGTACATATCGTCTACTGTAGATCATTATTCTGTGATGTTACCTCGCTGGCAAAGCTGAGGTCTGGGGAGGTGTGAGGAGGTTGTGGTACTGCAGGGCTTGGTGGTTCTTCCTCCACCTTCTCCTCAATCACATCAGCTGCTGTTTCCTTCACGTCACCATCTTCGTGTGAGGTTACCGAAGAGACAACAGTCTCTGTGGGAGGAACGTCTACTGAACTTGACCTGAGAACGCAGAGAGTAGCAATAATAAAAAAAAAAAACATGTTAAAGAAAAAGGAGAAACAGGAAGTAAGGGCAGACCTTTTGAAGGAACTTGCTCACCTCAGCACTGTGTCTGTCTGTTTTTGCGGAGCAGGGGAAGGGTCTGACACTGAAGTGACCTTAGCCTTGTCAGTGGCACATTGGCCCGGACATTTGCTAGGAATCAGCATCTGCAATTATTATCATTTCACATTGTTAATCAGCTGGTATAAGCATGTACAAAATTTAAGAACTGCCTCAAATGTCTTATGAGCAAATAAACGTGAAAGTGTAGCTAAAACAGCAAAGAAAATGAAGACACAGACAAAAAATAAGAAGACAAATTACAAGATAAATATTATAAAACAAACTACGGACGGAGAATTCTTCTACCTTGAGTTCGGCCCTCAGAAGAACCTGACTCTCAGGTGAGGCTCCATCCAGATGGAACCACTGGTCTAGGACCAGCTCTGGTTCAGAGAGCAGCTCCCTGATAGGCACCACCAGGGAACCGATGGGCAAGGTCCAGCTGTGCGAGAGCTGGAGAAATACAATGCAGCGTCTTAGCATGGGAGTATTTATGATATATATCAGAGCTCACACTGTTTGCATCTGTATCTGATCCACTGGATTATGTATCATTATGCACCGAAGCCACCATACCTTAACAACAAGAATATCTTCTCTGGGGTCTTGAACAAGGAAGCAGAATGCTTCATTCCACTGAGGTGATGTGGTCCGATCACACACCTTTGAAGATGCAAGAGTTAGTCAGTATTGCTCACAGATATTCAGTCACTCTTGGAATGAAACTATCATCTCTAAAGTGAATGAGGTTTGAGGTCTTACGGTAGTTTTCCGAGACATTTTTCCAAGAGTAACATCTGCTCCCACTTTTGGATCCTTGCCACTCTTCTTAACCTGTTGAGAGACAAAAATAAAGGCAGGTGAATTATAAACATTAATTGCTTCTCCTGACATGATCCTTAACATCAGTAATAAAAGACTTACCGGTAAGCCATGTGCTTGCTCAATAAAAACAAACAGTAAGCCTGCTGAGGGAACCGTCTTATTCTGGTAGGACTGTCTGGAGTAGAACTGAAGAACCTGCAGACACGTGAAAGAATCAGTGAGTGTGGATCAAACTTACAAGCAAGGGTACATGAACATGGTGTGAATTATCTGGGAGTACTGACCTGGTCCAATCTGTCTGACTCGGAGGCTTTTGGGACCCATTCCAGCACCAGATGAACTCGACCGGACTTCACATCACTGAGATTGTACCACTGAAAAGAGAAGAGGAAATATTACAACGGGCTCACTCTTTGGAGCTATAAACGTGCAGCGATGTGTCTGGCAACAAAGATCCCACCTGATCGGTGTACTGAGAATCGATGATGTCCTTCAGACTGATCTTCAGCCTGTATGTTGGAAAATACGAGGTTAGTTTGCATCTTTAATTAATCAATTCGTCTTGTTTGATCATTTAATTGTCCTATTGCATTATTGTACCTGCCCATGAAGTCATCCTTCATGTCCATGTCTTTGTCAAACACCTCCACCTGCAGCTCCTGGCCAGGCAGCTCGGTAAGAATCACCTGAGGGTTGAACAAATTACCGATGTAACTAACTTGTAACTTGTGTGTGATCTTTGAGTTCTTTCATTAAGCTGTTTACCTCATACATCTCATTCCAGGTGGGGTTCAGATTGCTCTTGATAACCTGACTTGTGAATGTTTCACCCCCAATGTTGATCTTGACATAGGGGTCACTCTTGCCTTTTACCATGCCCCCCATCAGGTTATCTTTTGGAACAAGGTTCTGCCCGGCCAATAGGTGAATTCTAAGCAGCCCCTGAAAAAAATACAAACTCATTAGAATATGTGTGATTTACATAAAAAAAGAAAACACAGTCCTAAGTCTACGTATCATTAATGGGCACCCCTCTATTACCTCTGTGGCAAAGCTAGGATGAGGGGACGTCTGCTGGGGCAGTTGTTTGGACAGTCCAGCCTCCAGATTAGATGACACATCAGATGGAATACGTTCCTCATCTAACCACAGGACCTGTATTATAAGAGAAAAGAGAAGAGACAGAAAAAAACAAAGTGACTAACATCCCAAATTTCCATTACAGACACCATTATACATCAGAAAAAGCTTCTATCAAAATCTAATTGATGTCTTAGTGCCATTTACCCTGAGAACTGTGTTGATGTAGATACGACTGGCAGATCCAGAGTTGTCCAACTGGAACCACTGGTCCAGAGAGAGATTCGAATTGGACAGCAGACGGGACAGCGGGATAGTCAGACTGCCCAAAGTCTGCACACGGTCAGCGTCCTTCACCTGATTGGTTTAACATGAAGGAAAGCCAAAATAAGAACACACGTCTGGCTTTCAGAAGACCAAACACGAAGCGCAGAGTAAGTAATCTTACAGGCTGTTACCTGAATGTCTATGTCCTGCTTGCGTGGATCCTGGATAAAGAAGGTAAACGCTTCCTCCCACTCTGGATTAACGGTTGTGTAACAAGTCTAAAGCCAAGAATAAATAAGATGCATATAAAGTAGAACTAAAAGAAACAATCAACAGTATTGTAACAGCCGTTCCCAGCATATATACCTTGCTCTCTCTCGTGATGTCTTGCACAGACAATTGCACCATGGGATTGGGCTCTTTATTTCCCTTCTTCATCTAAAAGACACAGTTAAAAGCAAATATGACTACAAAGTAAGGTATGTGAACAATGGCATTCTGTAATCAAGAGCAGAGCAAAAAATAGACTTATCTACCATCCTGACAACATGAGGTGGATGTGAATAATAGTGTGTATAGGGCACCATAGCAACAGCACAAATAACTGACAGGAAGCACCATACCACATGGCATAATGAGGAAGTTTAAAAGAAACCACAAAGACAAAGAGTTCATTCCACATATTTGCTGTAAGCACAGCAGAAATTAGCACGGTACCGTGGATAACCACAACACCGTGGCTAAAGTGAGCCACACTCATCCACACTACAACTGAATGCACTTTGTTACAGGCCAGTGCAGCTTTGAGGAATGTCAGGCAGGTGGCAGTTACGGCTCTGCCTCATTTCAACCACACACACAGGAAGCCGCACCGAGCTAGGCACGAACACAGCCACGCAGGGTAGAGATATTTGACTCACAGGAAGCGCCTCAGCCTTGTCCAGATACACAACCAAAATAGCCGAAGATGGTGGATCACCAGCCTTGCTGGTGACGCTTTCATTCCTCTTCAGGGTCTGGAGGAGAATTGCAAATATGTAGTTTATAAATAAATGATGGAACACAATCATACTCTAGAATCACTTTAGAATAATATATCAGCAGAAATGCGTCGTTCAAACCTGCTCTAGGTGATCAGTGCTAGCCAGCAAGGACAACCACTCCAGCCTGAAATGAACCCGTCCTGACGGAGTGTCTTTCAAAGTGAACCACTGGGGAGGCACACATACATTTACAAAACACCAAAGATCAAAACATCGCTGATAGAAACTGTGACTGAAACGAGAACGCCTTACTCACATCATCCACAACTATGGACTTCCTGACAATGCCCAAATCCAATTTGGTCCTGTACGGGGGGAGAGAGCAAGACAGAATTCAATAAAAAGATGAAAGAGAAAATTAATAGTAGAATTATATGTTTCCAAAAAAAGGTTGTGTAGGTGACAGATGAAAGGTGACAATGACAGATTAAACATAAGCAGACAAAGAGGCATGAACTATGCATATGTACCTGCCCAGGAAATCATCCTGGTCTGGGTCTTTGTCATATACCTCCACCTCCAACTCTTGACCAGGCACTTCGTGGACTATGACCTGACGTACCAGACACATACAAGGACATGAAGACTGACGATTGATCGATTTGTATGGAAGCTAGCCGTGGGCCTCATTTGGCCATGAATGAAAATGAACAGCACTGTAACAGTCTAGACCTTCAAATACAGAACAGAGTGAAATGATACACAATTTGACTCCTGTACGTGTGGAGTAATGATGACACAAACTTCAGACATTTCATAAAACTCTTGTTACCTCATACATCTCTTCCCACTTGGGAGAATGTGTGTTGTCAATTTGTTTGGAGGTGAAGGTCTGAGGGCCGACCCTCAGTATGGCATAGGGGTCAGACAAGCCAGCCATAACCCCTTTCACATAGTTGTCCTTGGCTACTAGATTCTGTGCCTCCAGTAGGTGGATGCGTACCACTCCCTAAGAAAGAAAAAGTGAGGATGAGGATGTGTTATGCTGGTGTTGACTGAGACGTGAGTGTATATATGTGTATTCTCTTTCATATATTTTGTCTGTAGTCTGTTCACATTCAGGCTTTACCCTGGGCAAAGGAGAGCGAAGCTGGGCTACATGCAGGCCCTGAACCAGGGGGACAACCAGGCGGTTGGGCAGCACCAAGAAGGAGGCAATGGCATCCATAATCATGCTATCAGACATGACGCTGAGACAAAAGAGAAAAGGCATTTCAATGGAAATATACAGCTGTATTCTCTATTGACTGTATGATGAAACCCACACATTAATAAAACACTGTGAGGTTGTGTTAACTTTAAGGTCGTGGCTATCACTGAAGTGTAAACCACTGAAAGGTTATCTCAGCATGACTCACTTCAGTCCAGGGATGTCCAGCAAATTAGTTAGTCCGGTCCAATTGATGTCTAGTTTCTGGGAGGAGATGAGACAGAGGAATGTGCTGAATGTAGCGAATAAACCAGGACTGTTGAGAAATCAATAGCTTGAAAGGCATACGAGACTATTCTTAGCTACATGATAGTCACAGGAATGGGGGATGAGGGCCAACAAGAAAAGGACAGATAGAGGTGAGTGGAGATGGACGTACAGGTCTCTTGATGAAAAACATGGTGACCGCACCCACTATGGGCACATCTCCAATGAGAGGCTCCAGAATCACACGCATCATCCCGTGTAGCTGAAGACAGAGGAGCAGAACGCACGTTTGTGAAAACCGTGGATAAATACGACTGTCTGCACGTTGCTGTTCCCTTTAGGTGGGCGACAGACCTGTATTCCTTTGACTCCAGCTTTGCAGAAGTACCTCTTCACCTCGACGTTGATCTCTACATTGCCAACGTAGCTGAGGACACAAGAACAAAGAATGTCACTTTCAATCACGCCTTCGAATCTAGAAGTGACTCCCAAAGAGAAATGAATAAACCTTCACCTAATGTACAGATCAAGCAGAACTTGGCCTTTGTCGTTCTCTGTGTGGGCCTTGATCCCCACGACCTTCATGGCCTGGAGCAGAAAACACACTTGGTTGCACCATATAAACAACATGCGTAATTTGTGTGAGTATTTACGTCAGTAGTTAAGCTTTCAGTTGCTTCACCTTGTCTCCCATGTCCACCTTGGTGAAGCTGAGGGTCTGGAGGTGGGTACTTGAGGCTCGGATAGATGGTGCGATGGTTTCCACCAGCAGCTTCTCAAGGTACTGGCCAACAAAGGGCCACACCTGCTGCAGCACCTGGGCAGGCCAGCAACAACGTGGTTGGTTAGAAGCTGCTTTTATTAGTCTGACACAACTTGACATACAATGTTGGCCCCTGTAACCAGAGACTACTTTTTGAACTATGTCATTTTAGGCACATAGCAACAAAACTATCTGTCAAATGCCTTGGCTTCCATAAGCAATAACCGGGGAATGACAGAGACAGCTGTCAGCTGTAGCCAGTCGGGTCTCCTGAGCCGTCGGTCGGCTGCTTTGGTGCCAGACAGCCACAATGAATCCTGTGAATACTGTGTGCACTACAGTACATGTGCTGACCTTCTACACAACATCAGTGTTGCTACACAAACATGTGAAGTTTATATTTCTTCAGGGAAACAAGCAAAAGCAGAGGCACTGTATGCTCGTGTGACTGTGAAAAAAGAAACAACCCAGAGTTGGTTTTCAGTCTGGCATAAGTGAAGAGTGAGTCATCAGCCGCCTGCTCCTGTGAAGGATGAGGCCTGAATAACGAGGAAATCTGCTGACCTCCCCCTCCAGTAACAAATCTCAAACTGCTGCTTTGTCTGGCTCTCTGGGACTAAGATCCCGTGGTCTTGTTAGCATGGATACTTTTATTTCTGTGCATCTGTTTTAATGGTCTTAGTCTCCCTGAGCTGCAAAAGCAAATGGGGGTTGAGGAGGGGGGGACAATGGCTGCAGTTTTATTTAGTTTAGGGGGCTGAGCAGCTCCTCCCTCTTCCTGTGAGCCAGCAATGAAATGGAAATGTTGAGGGCTGCCTGGCAGTGGGCCTGCTCTCTGCAGTACAGACAAAGTGGCTACACTAATGGGGGTGTGGCCTTTTTTCTGGAACATAGGAGCAACAGCAGCCGTGCTACCATCTATCAGCCAGCAGCGACTGTTAACGTAGCAGACTGCACAGACGTCAGTCAGCACAGCAGCTGGACAGCCGAGCAGACAAGCGCGTGTTTGTCGTGGCCTTAATTTAGAAGGGAAAAAAAACAATATCTTTTTCTGCGCTGGCCATATGGTGGAAAAGTGGAGCAAGATATGAAAACATTTTACCTTATTCAGCCACTCAACCTTTTCGACATCTGGGAAGTTGACCTGAAGGAAAACAATGAGGGTACATATTTAATTGTGCATAGAGACTGGTGAAAACACAACAGGAGAGGGAAATCATTCAGCCACTACTGCTGCAGGTCTGGAAATGTCATCAAAAGCACTGCTGATATCATCCTGCACTAGTTTTTAGACTGAGCAAATATTTCTAGAATAAACAAAAGGTAAACAGGAAATCTCAGATCAAATCTGAACGTTGTTTTCTATGCATGCTGGAGAGCAACAGGGTGATGCCCCTTTACGGACGCTTTAATGTGGCGTTTGCATGCTGCGTGGTTACGCAAGCAATCACTGTAATCACTAGGTGAAAAAAGTGATCCACAGGAGCAGGGTGTGGCGACATGTTTGGAGTCAAAACAGCCCCATGTGGGTTTCTGCATTTCCATTTTGGGTGCATATACGCATATGTATAGCATGCAAATCAAGACCTTTATACTAACAAAAAAAAAAATTTTCCAACCACCTTTAGTTAATATTTGGTTAATATTAGGTTTGAGTCATGTTGTTGCAATGCACTCCACGAATTTCCCCATCATCCTTTCAAACAAGTTTAGTCACGACCTGAAATAATGTGGGAACCAACTGCATGTAACAAATAAAGGAACTTCTGCACGCCTGGTGGTACACACGTTAAAATCAGTGGTGACTTTAGGAAAAGCAGTAGTAAAAAGAAAGAAGGTGACTTCAAGAGCAGTGTTGCTAAACCCTTACTCATAAACTTTTTAGTTTTATCAGCCTACAAACGTTTCCACAATAAAAGTTCACAATAATAAAAGACTGGAGTGATGCCATGCCAGTTAAAAATAGGCCATGACTGGGCTGGTTTACTGGAAACAAACTCTTTGTCAGGCTGCAACCCTCGGTATGCCTCTTCATGATCTTCTGATTTAAGGATTCACCGCTCTGCACCTTTCTATATGTGATGTGTATGATAAGGGTTACTGGAGGTCACTGTGGATTTCTGTGTGTCAGTATTTGTGATGGCAGAAGACACGCTGGCTGTCGCAGGGTCATTTCTCACCCACGCAGGCAGATCTCTCTTGATCTTGGACACACTCCTGGATGTGTACTCCTCCTCGTTGCTGATGAACTGTATGGCTGATCTCAGGCGTGCCTCTTTGGCTTCTCGGGCATGTTTCCATCCCGTGTAGACCATCATCCCGAACACCAGCAGACTGGTGCTAACCCGGTAGTAACCAGCCAGGTAGACGGGCAGCAATGCTCCCAGACATTTCCCAAATGTCCAGAGCACCGCGACGGCACTTATCCCCTTGGGTTTGGGGGCTTCAGCCTCCGCGGAGCACAGCGCCTTCTTCTCGGCGTCGTTTGCGCTCGGACTCTCGGCGCCCTTGGACTCACTCGGCTCGGTTTTTTCGCTTTGCATAGTGCTGTCTTCTCAAGCAATAATATCACCAATGCGTTACGGCTGTATAAAAATATAGATGTGACAAATGAACACGTTAGAAAGGACTAAATTGTTACTCTTAATGTTTCATTTCTTCCGTCAGCATGCCGCCGCTTGAACAAACGTGTCCCGGCTCGTCGCGATGCGTGCGCCCTTGGCTACTTCGCCGTCTTTCGCATCTTCTTTCCGGATTTTTAAAGAGTTGTTGTGAGCGTTGGATTGGAGCAGTTTTTACTGAATAAGCAGAGGTCCGGAGGAAGTGACTGACACGAAGTTCTGGTCCTCACCGAGTCCCGTTATCTGGATGAAAACACGCCCACTGTCTGAAGGCACCAAAAAAAAAAAAAGCGCAAATGTGACTCTTTCACTGCTGCGTCAGGACAGACATCAGCCTGGAAGTAATAACCATTATTACTGCAGCATTACGCTGTGGAAAACAAGAGCTTTACCGCGGCACCGTGGGTGTTTTACTATTAAAAAGTAAGGTGTCTGTTGACGCATATAAAGGCTACATTTCAAAGATGATAACACAGTGATCCATCCACCCAGTGCATCTCTGCTGCTCCTGTTTGTTCTAAAACAGCAGACTGGGCACTCTCCTCCAATCCCCTAAATCCGGTGTGAGGCCAACATCTCGGGCTTGCACAAACACCAGACATCCAACTTGTTTGAACAGCCACACGGATACGTGGCTACTGAAGAAGCATTGTGTGCGTGCTGCATTCAAGTTTACACAATGTGACGCCACCCAAACAACTCAAGAAATGGGATGTGAATGTTTTACCTGTGGACATACCTGACCTGTGCATGCATGCAAAGAAACACAGAATATTAATTGTTGAGTGTTAGTTATTGTTTTTGTTTTTTTTAATGTGCAAAGTACCAAAGTTAATTTACACCAGCGCAATCCACAAAAATATAAACACAAACTGTCCCCACAAGCATGGCACGACAGTCTTGCAGAAATGGTTCAAACGCTGTAGATGATCTGACATATTTACAATTTGTTGCCTTTTTTTTGGTGCCACTTTGAAAAGATCCCTTTGGTACAAAGGCTGTTCACACGTCAGGAAGCCAGTCTGTAGGAAAAAAAGCATTTGAGATGATGCCACAGAACACAGGGTGAGGGAGAGACGTCTTTATCCTGCCCTCTGCTGGAGAGGTTATAGGTACAGAGAGTCGCTGTTCTAGAATACAACATAAAAGACCATCGTGTTAAAAATCCCTGTTCAGGATGCTACAGTCTGACTTATGGGTACTATAGTCCTGTAATCAGTTAGTGAGGCAGAGTGGTGATCCTCATGCTCTGACTCGCAATGGGGTACGACACCATCGGGGTGGTGGCGTGACTCATGGTGATGCCAGGCAGAGGCTGCGTCATGGACACTGCCACCGGTGCCACAGACACAGCCACCGGTGCCATAGAAACAGGTGGTGCCATCCCTTGAGCGATGGTCTGTGCGAGGGCAGCTGATAGGGGAGTGATCTCGGGGTTGAGGTGGGGTGGAGGGGCCGTGGGTGGGGCGGCATTTGACGGGGGTGCCGCAGGGGCGCCGGTAGGAGCGACCAGATCTTGCTGGGTCACGGGCCGGGGCTGCAGTCCAGCGCTGCTCAGGGTGGTGTGAGTCTGGGCGATGCCATGGTTGTAGGTACTTACTGCACCCACAGGGGGCGCCAGACTCTGCTCAGTGGGTGCAGGGGTGGAAGACAACGTCATCACCTTGGCCTGGCTTCGGAACTGGGCGTTCTGCTCCAGGAGAACCTCATTGGTGGCAATGAGATTCGAGACCTGAGACACACACACGAGACACACACGGGACACACACGAGACATTGATCAGAAAATATGTTTATGCTTGTTTTTTGTAAGTTTTGTTTGACCAACGTTCTAAAAACCAAAGATTTTTAGTTTAGTATCACATTAGATGGAGAAAAACAGCAAAACCTCCCACTTGAGAGCCTGTAAACATCCATTATTTAGGATATTTACTTAGAAAATTACTCAAAAAATTAATAATTTATCAAAATAGTTTATGTCGACTGACTGGAATAATTGCCTCAGCTCTGCTTTCAAATGTCTGGTCCTAATAGCAAATGGCTTGATCTGTTTTTTCATTTCATGAAGAGGTTTACTTGATACGCTGGGATCCTCAGATGTATTTTTATTTTTAGAACAATCCTATGTTGGACTGAAATCTGCAACTGTATCTAGTATTAGCTATCAAATCATATCTAATAAATACGAACAATTTAGATTTGAAATTCTATGTAGGAGAGGCTTATCACATAAAATCATACCAGGACTTCGCAGAGATTCAAATAATGTTTCAGTTGTTAATGTTTTTTGTCAGTCTCTCGTTCTAACCTGCTTCTTCAACTCTTCTACTCTCTTCCTCAGCAGGGAGTTTTCCTCCTCCAGGAACCTGTACTCCAGGGGACGTGGTGGCAACGCGGCTTGGACCCCCAACTCATAGTGCCCACCTCCACTCCCATCTGCCAGACGCAGGCCCTCCAACCGCCGCCTCTTAAACTGTAGAGCAGTGTGGTCCATAGAGGCCTCCAGGGAGCCAGCATCAAAGAGCCCACTTTCAAGTAGGGGGTCATACACTGAGCAGGAGCTCCTATCATATCGCCGTTGCCCTGCAGAACTTATGGACAGACAACCACTCATCCCACCTACACCTACACCCCCAACGCCTGAGATACCTGGATCTCTGCAACCACCCAGGCTGGGGCAACCCATCCCCATCATATTACTCCCCCCTCCACCTCCTACAAGTCCTTGCATTCCCCCGCAGGCACCTCCTCCTCCAACACCTATCCCTCCCCCGGCATTCACCATTCCACTGGCACCTGGCCCCACAACTCCACCCACTCCAACCCTGGAAGGCTCATATTCATAGTCTTTTTTCACATGGCGAAATTTACATTTATTGCCCCTCTGGCACTCCCCCTTCAAGAAGTCTCTGCAGATAGGGACCTCCCCACGGCTGTGGGGGAGATCCATGGGGGACAGGCCCAGTCGCGCTGCAACTTTCCCTCTTAGTCTGGGGGGTAGCTCTCCTGTTTTCTTGTAATAGTCCTCATCTTCTTTAGAGCCATGGACAAAGCGGCAGTTGGAGCGCATACACTCTTTATTCTGGTGGTCATGACAGAAGATGAATTCGTTCTTTTGCACTCCCAAGTCTGGCACCTCATTAAAGTCTGGGTGTCTAAACCGGCAGCGCTTCCCTCTCTTGCAGACATTGCGTATGAAGTCTCTGCAGACACCGTCCAACGCCAGTCCCGCACCTTGACCCCCACCTCCACCGTTCCCACAGCTGTTGCCATTCCCAAGCGCTCCTCCTCCCCCCATGCTCCCAGAACCAGAGATGTTGCCTCCAACACTTCCTCCTGAACCTCCTCTGCCCTCCGTCGAGCCCCCTGCCAAACCGGACCCAGGTCCTACTTCCTCACCCAGATTACCAGCACTCCCACCACCACCTGACAGGTAGGAACTGTCCCGGTCAGGCATGGCGCTCGGCCCAGCGCGAGGAGAAAACGGCACTCATGTGTGTTGGGGTGGTGGGGGGCTGACGTGACCTGGAAAACATTGACACAAAAAAAAGGTAAAGAAGTCATGAATAGCTTTTTTCTTAGTGCAAAGATCAAAAACAGCAGTAGCTTCCGGAGTAAAGTTAATATGTATGTAAAATATGCTGGGAGTGACTGGATGAGGCGAGGGCTGAAACATTGTGACATAACACATCCTGAGCACAGAGGCTTGCATCCTGGGTGAGGAGGCGGAGGCGGTGCAGGACTACAGCTACTTGGGCGTGCACCTGGATAACAGAGCGGACTGGAGATGCAACACTGAGGCTGTCTACAGGAAGGGACGGAGCAGACTCTACTTTCTGAGGAAGCTCGGGTCCTTTAACGCGTGCATTAAAAAGTTGCAGATGTTTTATCAGTCTGTTGTTGCAAGACGTGACATCTTCTGCTGGGGCAACAGCATAGCCAGCTTCACAAAAAAATGATCAAGAAGGCTGGCTTTGTGCTGCTCTGGAGCCCCTGCAGAAAAAAAAGGATGCTCCACAAACTTCTCACGGACAATAACTCTCATCCACAACATCACCTCCTGCTCAAACAACAGAGCAGTTTCGACTGGAGACTCCTACCACCTGCTTATGACTCTGTATAACGATCAGAGAGAGGAGACTGATTTCATAACTGCACTCTCTCCAATTAAGTTTTCACAATGCACATGCACATGAGTCCAAATGTATATTTTTAGAGGTGGAACCATGCCTCCTTCCCCATTAGATCTATCTATCTATCTATCTATGAGGCGAGGGCTGAAGCTGTAACACGTGACAGCACCTGGTAAATACTGAAGCACACCGCTGCTTGTTGTTGTCACCTGTCAGTGACCTGCAACGCGGCGCTTTTGGTTAAAAACGACCCAAAACAACAGCCGGGCTGATTTTAACACACTGAGTCACGCGCCTGTTAACGCTGTCCGCGAGCTCGCGGCACTATCTCCCAGGCTCGCGCCAGCGTTATCTGGGCTAACTGGGCTAACTAACAGATGCTAACGCTGTTTCTTACCAAAACTGAAACAATGAGCAGGATCCAGAGAACAACAGCACGCTCCCGCGCAGAAACGTCTCCCCTCCGGCTGGTTCACACCGAAATTCACAAACGGCGAGCAAACGACAGCCGAGGAGCAGCGTGTGTTGTTGTTTTTCTTTTTTTTTTAATTAGGCCCCGTTGCTGTTTACCACACTCCTGGCTGCATCTTTAAGTACCAACGAAGAAGACGCTCTTCCTCTTCTCCCTTTCCTCCCAGAGCGCGCCTGCCCCCTAGAGGCGGTTTTGTGAATTGCATCTAAAACAATTGCACTTTTTTGGATTTGTTTGTTTTTTTCCGCCGCTAATTAATTCATTGATTAATTAATCAATCAATGCGTGGTTTGATTGTTTCATAGGACACAGTGTGCGACGTTTTTGACCGGAAGTGACAGAGGCTGCATCGTTTTCATGCACTTTCACTTCGTTTTGTGGGTGAAAAAGGCGTCAACACCTCGAGTCTCAAAAAGCTGTCAGTCCAGAAGTAACCTAACCCGCGTGTGCCAACGAGAGAAGTCACCACTCGAGAAAAAGGCCGAGTGCTGCCAATGCTGACGTGTAGAGACAGCTCTATGTAAATATCCAGATGAGGTGTCAGACGGCCAGGTAGTTGTACTTCCACACAACTTCTTTTGTGCGACGCTTGTGGCTCAGCTGTGCGCGGCATGGAAGCGCAAGGTGTTTCCCGCTGGATGCAAGCCTGCGTGTTTCTGCTGCTGTGTTTGTCTGAGGTCCTGCCCGCTGCCCCCCCGGAGACCAGCAGAAATTACTATGATACTCTCAACGTGGAGCCAAAAGCAACTGACAGCCAGATAAAGAAGAGTTTCCGCAAACTGGCCATGAAATACCACCCCGATAAGAACAAGAGCGCCGACGCAGAGAAGACTTTCAGAGAGATTGCTGAAGGTAAAGTATAGTGTATATAAATTTAAACAAGTGAAATGGCTTTCAATAATTTAAAAACAGATGTATTTTTATTCACCTAATAGGAAGACGTCATAAATACAACCAGCTGCCTCTAATTTTAGGTCGACTCAATTAAAACTGATGCAGTGTAATAAAAAAAATATCCAATAAATCCTTTCATTAAGGTTGTATGGTTCACCTAACTGCAGATTGAACTCTGTTTTTGTTATTTATTGGTAACACAAGAGATGAGAGACAATTTTAACACCACAAATTCAACATTATGACCTTTAATAGTTAGAATGACAGAATGAGAAGGACTCTTCTGTCACACTGGTAAGCTTCAGCTTAATGATAACCCCATTTTCTCTTCTAGCATACAAGGTGCTCTCCAACAAGGACCAGAGGAGGCTGTATGACAACATGGGGCACGATGCCTTCGTAAAAAAAGACGCCCCTGTACACTTCGAGGATGAACATGACGCAAGCTCCTTCAGTTTTGCAGAGTTCTTCCGCGACTTCGATGATGGTCCCTTTGTGGAGGAGCCGTTCTTCCACTTTTATCAGGGTGGTGAGGATGAGGGCGGTCCGTATGAACATTACAGTTTTGAAGAGCCTGGCTTCACCTTTTTCTTTGGGGATGGGGAGGCAGAGGAAGGAGATTTTTACTACTAGACATCTGGCAACTTTAACCTCCATCTGTATGACTGTCATCTTTAGATGTGTTCTGTTTCTATCTATCTATCTATTGTATTTCTATTGATAATAAAGTCTCCATATTAGATTGTCTTTTCAGTATCTGTGTCTTGTATTCATTGTGTAGAAATAGAGCCTTAGGTAGATGCTTCTGCCTCTTTTATGGGATAACTAAGTTCAGTGGTTGTTTACAGGTTTGTGAGGTTGCAGGGTTGACAGCTGGAGGAACTGATTGGACCGTTAGGACGCTTTTCCTGTGTGGGTGTGTCGAAGGTCCTGAGTTACTGACTAACATACCGTTTTCCCTTCGCCAGCACTTTAGATTTGGCACTGTTTTACTCCATTTCTCACAGGACCATTGTGCACTTTGACCCAGAGGATATCCTGTGCCTGCTCAGCAGTTGGAGCGTGAGCGCACCAAAGCCAGCAGGAGACAGAAGATCTTTACAAGCTTTGTGCACTTTTATCGGGATAAAAGTAGATTTAAGCCCTCTACAGAGCAGACACAAGGCGGCCTGGAAACATTAACTTACAGGCTTGATAATGATGGTAAGCTTGCTCGAAAATTTGACTACCTCAGAGTATCATGTGACAGGCTTTTTACTCCATGAAGATGTGTGTGTGGGGGCTAAGTGGAGTTTTTCACTGCCAGCTACTGTATTGATGATACTGATTGCCACTTTTTTTCCATTACAGGAAGAAGTGAAGGAAGTTTCACCTATTCTGAGTGTCCATGGTCATAACATCAAGGTTACAGAGGCGCTGAAAGACGGGGACACACTTACTTTCCTAATTGTATCTCAGAAGGTGAGAAAATTCCTGAATTTACTTGTCATTTGCTGAAAACATTGCTAAGATTCCACCTAAATTAAAGCAATAAACAGCTGGGATGGGTGAGTTGATTTGTTGACTGCTTGTATGACATATTGTCTCTGTTGTCTGTGCCAGCTGTCTGGGACAGGAGAGTACCATGTGGCGCGGACCTATGATGATTTTGAATGGCTGCAGCAGCACCTGTTCTCTCAGGAGGATGTGCCCGGGATACAGGGAGTCATAGTCAGTACTTTATTTCATCTGTGCACAACTTATACACACTTTTCCTGTCAAGAGGAGTGTTACTAGCATGTGTTGTCTGCTGAGTCAGTGAAGTGACTAACTTCTTTTTGGGAGTGTGTGTGTGTGTTGCGTTATGATATCTGGCTGCCTGCTGTTGCTTCAACGATTCAGGGGTGTGTTCAGCTAAACTGCAAACACTGATAACTTTACATCATGTATTCTAACACGGAGCAAACCAAATTGTTTACTTCATACACTGACTACTACTACTGCCACTCAAGTCCCAGAAATCTGTTTTGTTTTTTAAAAATGCTTCCTCCTTTCCCTTTTTTACGGCCTCCTCCTGTCCTCTGTGACCAGGAAGCTGATTTCAGTTGTTGTAGAAACTGAAGTTGAAGCTGCGTGCTCTAATTGGAAGTCTTTCTCAAGAAAATGCACCTATGAGCAAATATTTCTTGGTATGCTACTTCCTAGTGTGACAGCGTGTGTGATATGTTGGATGAGCACATGATGCTGTGTAATAGCTGATCGTAATGTGCACATACGGTAAACTCTGCACACTGCACCGTTCAAAAAGCATCAACCTTATTGGCTCAGCTCTCCCAAGCCAAGCACCTAATGAGAGACAGTTTTTGGTGTAAACAACAGCAGGAAGCTTGCGGTGATGAATCAATAAGGGAAATAATAAAAATGTTTTGTTTTTTCTTCAAGTTTCCTCCTCTTCCTGCAAAGGCTCAGGTGAATGCATCTGCAAAAGTTATCAAACAGCTTGGTGAGTGCATCTGAAAATGAAGCAGATTCGATTTTTAAGTGAAATTCACCAAATATATTTTGTCGTTGCACAGAGTGTGACATGAGGAAAATGCTGCTGCTTCTCCTGCAGGTTTTCTTGCTTTAGAAGAGTGGCAGCCGTACTGTAAAGCGCTGGAAGCCTTCCTCCGGCAGATTGCTGCACACAGCATACTCAGCAAAAACAAAGCAGTGGAGATCTTCCTGACCAGCTCAGACGTCAGTGCACACAAACAAATCATTTTTTAATTGACTTCAGAAGTTTGCAACGTGACACCTTTTTACGACAGAGGCAGACAGTAAATGGTTAAACTTTCACCTTTGAGAAGAGAAAATGGAGAGATCAGTGTGGCAAATATAATCTTCTTTATAGGCCAGTGTGCTGCACCTGCACTTCCCAACTTAAATGACAGTCAGAGTGCTCACCATAGCACCAAAGCAGGTTTCTGCCTGTAGCCCAACATAGTATCAACATGATACACGAGTTGTGTCCTTTAAAACCTCTGACCACATCTGGAGGAGTCTTTTGTTTCAGTAATGAAAGCCCTTCCTCAATTGGGACACAGCTATAGTGGAACCTAATGAGATACAGCACTGTGTGTACTTAGGTACAAGTTCATCCACCTAACTACTGTCTGTAAATAAAGGAACAGTCAGAAGGACAAAACAAACAGTCACAAGTCATAACAGACCGCACGTGATGCGTGAGTCAAAGAAACACATATGAATTGTTTCCATATTATAAATATTATTCAGTTTCTGCATGTGGCACATAGAAGATGTCAGTTTTGAGAAACATGATGATATAAGAACATAAAGAGCAAATCATACAGATAAAAGCAATGCTTAAAGATTCATTATAAACAGAGATATGCATGCATGAAGGTACACACACACACACACACTCACACACACTGCCTCATCAGAGTTTGTGTCAGGTTGTGCCAGGCCTTCATGATGATACAGTAAGTTCTTCCCGTTTGACCGAGGCGGATTCCCGTCAAGTCTGGAATGCTGCATAACGAGTATAAGCAGATTTTGGAGTGACGTGGGCCAAAAAGCATGGATGGATGTTCAGAGAATACGTCTGTGTGTGTGTGTGTGTTAATTTGAGAAGCTTTCTGTATGTACCCAGTATCCATTTTCTAATGGGACTACATTTGTTTGTATAGAAGTTTGTGGCGTTTCACATTGTTGTCAGCAGCTGTCGTATAGACTTCCTCTCGTATACTTTTGTTCAGACAATATGAACTTTAAAAACTTTGAGCTTATTTGTGTATTGTAGCCTCCAGGTAGACAGAGAATAAAGAAAAACATTTTCAACCGGCTGAGCCAAGCTGTGGAAGGGATGAGGAAAGAAGGCCATAAGGTAACAACTGGGACTCATACAAACAGAAATTTACAGCCTCTGCACCTGCGTTTTTCTGTTTCAATGCCATAATGTCTGTGTCTGCAGGATGTGGACGAGTTCTTTCAAACTGAACGTGATCATAACCTTCTTCTGACTGGCTGTACCAAAACTGCAGCTGAGGTGAGCCAGTTTGTTTTTTTGCCTGCGTGTTTGTGTTCCTCCCTCATTTTTTTTTCTGCTCTTAAAAAACCAGACACTCTGTCCTGATTTTTGAACTTACAACCTTTTCGTTTTGTTTTTTTTTTTCGTGCAGAGATTCCTGGATGTGGTGCTAACTGAGCAAAGTAAGAAAGCTGCTGCTTTTCATTTTAAGGTTTGCGAGGACCAACAAGACGTGCTCGTCACTTGGCGTTGTTTGTGATTGGCATGTGTTCAGATTCAACAGATTATTATAGGGTATATGACATTATATTATCAAGGCTATTATCACGGGATACTAGGATATATTATTACAGGAGGGCGTGCAATATGTTAGTGCTTGTCTCATCACAAGACAAATTATATCTGCCCCTAGTCATTTGTTAATGTGAGTCCCGTGCTTTATTTGTTTGCAGAAATAGCAGTGGCCTGTGGACACTTCTCAGCTGCTCTGCACCTCTGTGTCGAACATGGGGAGGATCCTGACAAACAGGCTTTCTCTAAGTGAGTGTCACATGTAATTGAGTTAATGCCCCTGCAGATTGTTAAACTTATTTTACACGTCCGCTTTCTCTCACAGGGCTTGTGTGAAGTTATCAGAAGTCTTCGACTCTATGAAGGTCAGCTGTTTGCCCTTCCTTTAATAGGATTAGATGATCATTGCCGTTGTTCTGTGAGATAATCTGCAGGTTTTGTGCTTGTGTGTGTGTGGGCAGAAAAATATGACAAGTGTCGCTGAGAACAACGTGAACACTCTCGGGCTAGGCTTGGACTTGGAGTCACGCTACCAGGAGGCAGAAAAGGTGTGTCATTTTCATGTTCATCTTAAGTATGTTGTCCATCGACCTTGAATCCTTAAAGCCTGCTTTTGAAATGTGATGCGACACTGAAACTTCTTATTAATGTTCCTGGGTGTAACCCGATTATTACCTCCGATGCAGGACATGCTCTTCAGGAGAACCTGCAAACTCGTGGAGTTAGAGGCTGCTAGGAAGAATGCGGAGAAGGCCAAACCTGTAAAGAAGGCTGCTGTGAGTGTCTCTGTGACCAGCAGGTGTCAGTAACGTTCTGCTGAAATGACTCAAAACACAAGCACGTCTGATCTCTGCTGAAGATCAAGTAAGAAATGATGTTGACTCTCTCCTTGTATTCATCAGATGGAGGAGGTGAAGAAAGCGGCAGAGACGGAGTTTGAACACATTTCTGGAGTTGCTAAACAGGAGGTGAAAGCTACGGCTTACCCATTTCACGTGCATTGTGTAACGTCCTGTTTGTCCGCTGTCTGTAGTGACACGCGTGCGATGTGTTTCTCTCTAGATCGCGCAGTTCCATGGCGTGCGTGTGGAGTTGCTGCGGCACTCTCTGGTTGAGTGGTGTGAAAAGCAGCTTCATACGGCCAGAGAAAACGCCGACCAGTTCAACCAGCACCTGCAAGCCTTCAGGGGGATGGCCTAGTGACCCCCACACTTAATGAAGCTTCCTCAGTATGTCTAAACATAGCATGGGATGACCCAAACGTGTCCTTAACCCTGCTGCGCTGCGGTCAGAGGCTTTAATGCAGTCATTTTCATCCAGTGTAAATAAAGAAATCCAAGTAATTGAGGCCTTCTTGATAATCAAACACTATCCCTATAATTTGTACACACACACACACACACACACACACACACACACACACATACACACTCCTTTAGTCTCCCATCAGTTACACTCAACCCAGAAATGGTGGTTTTGATTCTGTAGCAGTGGAAATGTTGCCTGCTAGGTCCATTGTGTGAGCACCTATGTTCCATACTACGCTCATACGTTTGTGCTGAGAGCGAATTGTGCTGGCTCTCTAGCTACTACATCGGCTGGGGTCACACAAAATAAAGTGTGATGAATTGATTCCCAAAGTACCCGCTCGCCTTTGTGTGTGTTTCCTACTACTGGATCATTAATCAGTTGGTTTGACTGCTCCTGCAAGGACGTGGCAGCAAGGACACCGTGCTTCACAAATCCAGAAGAGTTTTAAAAGCCAAACAAGAAGAAATGTGAAACTCTCCTGCTTCAGTGAATATGAATGTTTACGATCTCTCTTACAACCTCACTGTTTTCCATTCGGTCGCATGAAACCTGTAAAAGGTGGTCTGGTATAAAACTATGACACACTTAACGCTCGAGTTTCTGCGCATCAGCACAATGTCATCCTCCCCTTCCCTGTCCGCTGTGGACTGTAGGTCCATATCTCAGCACCGCTGTGCGCTTCATCTCATCTGTTCCGGCCTGTAATCTCTCTGCGGTGAATAAGGAGGAGTGATTCCCATTTGAGGGAATGAGTCAGAGAGAGATAGATGACTGGTCATCAGGAGAAGAGAAGGTGGAGAGGAGGTTTGGCTCATTTGACAATGAAAAAGTAGATTAAAGACAATTAGGCCATAGCGTGCCAAGTAGTATGTTTTTAATGCGCCCCCAAAAAATAACATTTGGTGTGGATGAAAGGCTGCCAGCTCTCGGCTTTGGATGGCACATGCTGTCCTCCCCTTGGGATACATATTTCCTTGATGGTCTTGTAACCTGACCTGATAATTTCTTTATCCTCCTCCCTCAGAGCCACCGCTCTTCCTCAGCCTCAGATAGAAGCCAACAAATACTCACAAACAACAAATTTATTTTACATGTTTAGGCAGGATAGAGACTTCTTTTTTTGTCTTGATCAAACAACAGCTCACGCGTATAGAGATTAAACTTACTGTCAGCCACTCCAGCAGCCCCGCGAGATGTATGAAGGCACAGCTGCACTGTGAGCTAAATGCAAATATCAGCACGGTAACATGCTGATGTTAAAGCAGGTATAATGTTTACCATCATGCAAACCATCTCAGTTTAGCTTGTTAATGTGCTATTATTTGCTAGTTAGCTCCAAAGTATAACAGAGGTGATGGAAATTAGCAAAATTTTGAAATTTGAACCTTGCTGGTGGCGCTAGAAGAAAAGTCCGGGGATCATTAAAACTAAATTTCACGGATAACCAACAGCCACAAATATGAACCTCATGGGTGCGCCCAGATAGCAATACATCAAGATATTCCAGCATCAAAATGGTGGATAGGCACAGAAACAAATAAAAAATGTGTACTAGTTCTCCATAAAAAAAAAAAAAAAAACAATGGTCCCCAAGCATGCATGCTAATACTGTGGGCCTGACCTGTTTAAAACTGCTTAAAACAAAGCAAAGACAGCTGTTGTAGGAACTTGTTTTAGTCCCATGAGAAAATACAAATTGTACCTCAGCAGCTTGAGCTTTTTTTTCACACTCTACAATCCTGTGCATATCCCCTAATTAACTGAAAAGGCAAAATTTATGTTTATGTCAGATCATCTGCTAGTCACCGAAATGCCCGTCTAGCTTTTTTATACCCCGTTTTATGTTTTTTCCAGGTATTAACAAAACGACTTCCACTCTCCGTATAGGACACGCCTTTATTGATCATTAAATCCAACAATTTCACCATTTAGGTTTTGCACTTCATTTCTGTGGTTTATTGGTTTTAATGAGGTGCAGTAAAAGTTAAACGTAAGAAGTTTATGGACCATTTTTTATGATACTGTGGTTTTACTTGAGGAAAACACAGTGCGCGAGATGAGCCCTTACTGTGCAGTAAGCAACACACACCGAGGACTGTATTTTTAACAGGATTCTATATATTGCAACATTATTCTAGCTCTTATTGCTCAAATCTGTGATGTACCCACCCCTGCTGTTTGTCACTGCATTATACCAGATGAATTTCACAACAGGGGAGCCATATTTCTGGTGCTTTCATTCTGGGTCTGCAGCAGCTAACTAGCGCACGGGGTGAGTGCACACGAGGGCACACACACACACACACAAATGAGAGCCCTTCTCAAATGCTGAGAGCATGACCCAGTTCAAGGACGGGGAGATCATGGCAACGTTTCTGTGTTTGTAAGAGTGTGTGTGTGCGTGTGCATCCCATTGAAAACATGCACTTAGAGCTGATTTGCTAAAGGAGCTCATTACTGGTGGAAAGGCAGCACTCAGCACATTGCCCTATGGCCTGACAGAGACCGGTTTGTCAAGTGTGAAGTGAAGGCAATAGCTTGTCTGAATACACAGCGAGATGGGGCCTTATGACTCAGCCATCCCGACGAAGCTTCACTTCACCAGTTTGATGAGTCTGACAGTCTGTTAGATGATGAAAAAATACGGAGTGACGGCCCACGGTTGATTAGCAGTTTTTAATAAGTGTTTACACAGGAGGTGTTTTATTGCTACTCATTCTTTTGTGTCTTGAGTCATAAATCCACACCGGGTGATTTATACGTCGCTCTAATAAATGAATGAATGAATGAATCACTGCTAATGTAAGTCACAAGAACTGAAGTGGGCATGTTTTATCTTGACATAAACTTCAAGAATCAAATAATTATGTATGAGCTTTTTTTTTTTTTTTTATTAGAGCAGATTATTCATGTGCTGGCTCCCTCCGTCTTTATACTTTATTTTCTGGCCTCTTTCATTTTATTCATCTACTTACATCTAGTCACAACTACTGTATGTGATGGCTGTAATAGACCAGAAATTCTGTCTCGTCTTTGCCTGACTGGTTCCCGCTTCAGAGGTTTACATTGCTCTTCTTCGTCTTCACATCTTTGATATATTTGAGAGTCTCCCGTCTCCCGGGAAGCCGCAAAAAGCAAAAAACTGACGTCAGAACGCTCATGAAAGTTTCTCCTCTTTTCTTCCTCCTTTCCAATCGAGACTTGACATCCCTGCCAATTAGTTACTACGTGTCTTGAAACCAAAGAGAAGGGGGGAAAAAAACCCAAAACAAGACTTTGAGAAGCTTAATCCTGTATTCGCTTGCACGGTGCTTCTGTCATGAGGTCCAAAGCGTGGCTGTGCACTGTCACAAATTAGAGAGCGTGTTGCTGCTGAGTTGAGTCAACCCAAGGTTGGTGGCACCTCATTAAATCTAATCACAGCCATACACAGATTATGACTCATTAAAAGTTTGTAGGATGAAGAATGAGACAGGAGGAGAGAGGGAGAGAAGGAGACGACCGCCGTAATGCAGGTGCCCTAACCATCTGCGGTTTATACAGCTTCATAAGGCACATCCCCATTCTGAATGTGCAGCACGGCACAAGGTAAATGCTACAAAATAGAGCCTCTCAGCTCTAAAATCAACCCTGATGGCAGCACTCCACCGGTGATTTGGAGAGTGGATACTGTATCAATTCTCTCCCCTTGCAGTGGATTACAGCATGGCAAAGCATTAGACTTGCTAATTTAGTCCATTTCTCTATTCACTACCGAATGGAGCCATAAATATTAATACTTTCACACTCCCCTCCTGGCTGCTTGTCATGCGTTCAAGGGATTGCAGCCGATGGTGTGATTTTGTTAATTAGGTTTGCAGGAATAATGTCAGCAGCGAACCTATGGACAGGCTGACACGCTGAGGTGATGACTTCCCTGCCATTCTTCATGCACAGCAGTGTTTTCATAATAACACGGAAAACACCAACAGGAGACATATGTCAGGGAGGCAAAACTGTCAATCATCTGACGTGATAACATAACTCGATGTTTCCGTTTTCAAATGAAAGGCTCCAGTTGAAGATTTAAGAATGAAACAGAAGACATGATTTGAGAAAATAGCATTAATGTTTGGTTCGACAAAGGTACAGTACAGCGAATATCAACAAGTACGCGACTCAGAGTGCACGCTCACGCACACAAATGCACCCATTAGAGTAAAATCAATTATTCATCAATTTTTCCACCACAGCTGTGACCCGCACACGCAACCGGGCTCTTCACTCCAGAGGTCATTTTGTCACATGTCTTCAACATGTGGCCTTTTTTTCTGTCTCCATCATCAACAACATGTCCCACAGCACACGATGTGCTGCATGGGATGACATGCAGCTACTGTAAAATACTGCTGTAGCTCACACGGCGCGTTTCCTCTTTGTCACAGGTGTAAGCAAAGTGTCTGTGTTTTGGAAGAGCAGTGACGTCTAAGAAGCAGCTTTTTATCTGTCGCTGTACTTCAACTTAAAAGGATGGTCTAATGATGTGAGTGGAAGTGCTTTGTGCGTGCTCTGCAGGACAAAAGGAAAAAGGAAAGCTTGCTTAATTGGTTGTTTCAAGAAAGTTTTTATGCAAAAATGTATTGATGGCTTGCCAGGTACTTTTCTGTGCCCCTGAAGCTGCGCAGGATCCACAAATTTGTTCAAGGACACCTCAGCGGGGTGATGCTTGCTGGCATAGGGGCTCAAACCAGGTCCTTTTACAGTAGCTGAAGGACGGGCTCTCTGCTCACTACGGCACCTCGATGTTCCAAACAACCATACAAGGGCAAAGCAACCAGATGGAAAGTCATCCCGGTCCCGACAGCAAACAGAGGTAGAGCATCTGTTGCAGGAATGTATCCAAGCCCACTCCGGAGCTCAAGACAAGTCTCGCCTCACCTTTCCTGCTGTTGTTTCCTCTGACTCAGACTTGGCAAAGAGATACAGATGGGATTGCAAATGCCCCCTGGATACCGCTATTAAATTTCACTTTGAGATAATGCATGCTAAAGTCTCATTAAATCCCAGTCAGAGATAATGCATGGTAAACTCCCATTATGGTTTGATTAGAAGGCACGGGGCCCGCGGTCGTGCTGATTGTGTTTTTAATCAGACGCTTCCTGCTGCCGAACAAGCAAGAGCTAAGAGGAGAGAAAAAAAGCAAGAAGAAAGCAAAACAAGCTGAGCAAGCAGTAATAATTTCTTCTCTCTCCGAGGACAAAAGTGAAATTGTTGAGTATTGTTTTTGGCATAATGAAAACATACGAGAGTGGATTTGAAATGGAATTGTATTTCAGTGTTATGACTGTGTGACTGCAGGAATTAATAATTTGGTGGAACGAAGCGAGCAAATGGAGAATTTCATCAGTTTATGTCAGTACTTTCAAACTTCATCAGCAGAATTGAATATTTGTAATCTTTACACGATTGATCAGCAACATCGCATTGATCGCTTTGAAACAAAGTGCTCGTTTTGTCCAATAGACCCTGATCATCTATATTTACATAATACATGTATATCATGTCGTCTAATGCAATATAATTGAATGTGTTATGTGTTTATAGCAACTCCACCTTAGATAGACGATAATAATCATCAATACTGTCACCACCCAGTGGCAGACTTAGAGGCTGTTTGAGGAGCAGGGCCGAAAAAACAAATAAAAACACCTTAGTCAGGGTTGGGATTAACACCCTAGAGGACACTATATATATATATATATGGAGGTTAGAGTTATGGTTAGGGTAGGTGTCTTAGAAACAAACACAACCTGAGGGTACAGTTACCTGCACCAATAAAAACTATTTAGTTTCAACTGAGTCAGAAAAGAAGGAGAGGTGACTGAGCGGCACAGGGTTCAAGACTGACCTGTGACCAGGCCTCTTCAGCTGCCCTTATACAATAAAGGTTCAATAAAAATATCTGCTCCCCTAAAATGGATTCAGAACAATGCCCAAGAATAATACTTCAGCACGAACACTTTCTTTAAAAGTACGGTGTACCATAAGTCAGCGTGAGGATGAACTTTTTAAGTTCCTCGCCGGCACCCACGGAGGATGTTGGCAGTTTTGTCTGATATCCACATTTAAACTAAGTTAGTGTTTTTCCACCCAGATGGTACAGTGCTTTTTAAAGTATCATGGAGAGGACCAGAGACGACTCAGCAGCTGTCTCTGTGCTTCCTGCTTGTTCAGACTCAGTGATTTATCATCGCCTCCACGCTCATTATTGGAGGACAGTCTCCTCTGCAAAGTCAGATCGAGTGTATTTGTATTGTCCAATATCTAATTGGGCTTTAAAAGGAACATTAACGGTGGCTAACGTCTCTGAGAAGACAAAGGCATACTTCATCTCCGCACTTAAACGGGAAAGAACAAATGGAAACAAGAAAATGAAGCTGAAATGTTGGAATATAATCACATGTGAATATATAACAACATGCAAGTAAACGAGTTCAAAGAGAGGTCAGGCAGCGGTATGGCTGGGGTGACTACTGACTCTCTACCCCATTCACTGAAATATCGCTAAAACTCACCAAGGTTACAGAAAAATGGCAATACGACCGAGCCAAGCTTGAGCTGCAATGTAGACACAGTTTAATCCCATCAAATTTTGAAAGTTCTGCACACTCTTAAGACAGCGAGAATAAATAAGTCTTAAGTCCGGATTTGAAAATCACAAGGAGAGCAGCTTCCTTGACAGCAGCTGGGAGTTTATGCCAAAGAGAAGAAGCTCGGGGGGAAAGAACTCCATTTCCTGAGGATTTTCTTAAAATGAGAGGCCTGCCTGCTGAGGTCTTAAAGAGAGGAAAGGGGTGTAGAGGTTTGTAAGGTTTGTTAAATTTGACAGAGCAAGACTAGTTACTATTTGATATGCTAAGAGCAGCATTTAAAATCAGGCCTTGCACGACTAGGAAGTCATTCCCAGGGAACAAATTTAGGAGACATTAGAATTTAGTATTTTAAATAAACATGACTATTTTAAGCGTTAGGGCGTGTTATGCAGAGAAAAGGACATTACAGTACAGTCTGAAAGTTCGGGGTAGTAAAGTCTCCGAGGACGAGCTTGTTCACAGCCCCGTGTCCCGTACGTGTCCTGTGTCTGGAGCGAGTGTGCTGCTTCTCTCACCTGCTGCCTGAGCAGCGATTCTTCTTTCTGTCTCATTCAGCTGAGCGTAGGAGAGACAGAGGGCTTTGTAAGAGGAGCCGATGAAAACGAAAAATTTCTGCTGATTACAGCAGTTAGCGCAGCTACGGAAAAGAGGCGCCGAGACAAAGGAGAGGACACGAAAGCTATGAAGTTATCTCATTAGGTCTATTGTCTGAAAAAAAAAACGTTTTCGACTTTAATTTTAATCTTGCTATCCACGACAAACACACAGGAAGGACACAGAGAAGTGCAGAAGCGAGGAACGCGCCATGGATCAAGATGTACGGCAGACTACTGCAGAGGGCATCATAATAACAAAGGCACAGGGAGCGAGGAAACAAAGTCATTAAAAATGATGTGCACATCTTTAACAGCCGAGCTCCTTGTTTTCTGTCCGCCATTACACGTGTCTGTTGCTGCGCGCGTGTAGAACAGACCGCTTCATCTCGGCCTTTCTCATAGCGTGAAGCAGCCAATTAGAGGCTGATTGGGGTAAAATGAACAGCACAGGTGGAAGAAATGAAGGGAAATTAGAGAAGAGGTGGTTAAGAGGAGGAAAAGGGGAAGAGAGGACGACGGAATATAACTCAAACAAAAGAGCAGCCGAGGGAAAACACACCTTTTCTACAGAGGGGAAATTAATTGGACTATCTTTAAAGAATCTTTCTTTTTTTAATGCAGCTACGGTGTTATTAATCAAAGTCAGACAGCTGAGTGAATTATTTGCTGGGAGTGATAATGAATGATGAGGGTGAGTGTGTCCAGTCTTGTCTGAATGGGCTTTTTCCCGTGCTGAGATTAACCCTTCTTCATCTCAGAGAGTTACAGAGCACAGAGGAATACAGAAACAGCGGTTCTACATGATTTAGATTTCAATTAATATCCACGAGCAAAAGATTGATGATGATTGGTGTAGCGTGCAGACACACTGCCTTCTTATGTGGTGAGTAACGGCTGACATTGTCTGTCCTTTTTATGATATATTCCAAAAATAAAGGAGTTATTTTAACTTGAACATTTCTAGCGATATCGGTCAATTATCACTTTGGTCCAGACTGAAATATCGAACACTCACTGGATGGATTTCCATGAAATTTTGTACAGACATTTATAGTACCCAGATGATTGATTCGAATGTCTTTGATAATCCCCTTTCATCTATTGCCACCAGCAAAAGTGCTCATTTATCCAGTGAATTATCTTAACACCAACTGGGTGGACGTTTATGGTTCTCAGACAATGTGTTCTAATGATATTAATGATATTTCATCTAGCATCATAATAAATCTGATATTTTAGTTTTTTTAGACAAGCATTAGATGAATCGTTGTGACATTTAGCGCAGGTATCCCCAGCAGGATGGAGCTTTGTTTAATGACACCCGAAAAACTGGTGAAATGTCCACAACTGGATGGGTTGGTGCAGATATTAATGGTGATAAACTGCCGACTCGTCCAGGTCGCACCGCGCCTCTCACCCAATGCCAGCTGGGATATGCTCCAGCCCCTTACGACCCTGATGAGGGTAAGCGGTTCTAGAAATGGATGGATGGATTTATGGGGCCCAGAGGATGATGTAGTGCCACCAGCAGGTCAACATTTTAATCTCTCCAGTACTTTATGACTGAAGTCTTTCAAAGTAAATTTCCATCAGACTCAGCTGAGTTCAGTGCCAGCTGATGTTAGCATGCTAACATGCTAAGCTAACATGATGCACATAGTAAATGTTACACCTGCTATACTTTACATCATTGCCTCAAAGCACTGTTGTGCTCAAATACAGCCTCAGAGACCTGCTAACTACACCCTCAGTACTTTATCAACAGACCACACACACACACACAGACATGTTATTCCCATTCAGACTTACCAATTTCTTTTAGGTTAATCCACTCATTTGTCTCCGTTGAAACAATCAATAACAGCTATATAGCAAATACAAGGGAGTATTGATTTTTTAAAACACATTTGACACCTTAAATATAATCAAACAGTGTGAAGACTACACAAATTGATGTAGTTTAATGTGTGAACTGTGCGCATAAACTAGTAGGATTCCAAAAAAGTTCTGTCCAGTTTCTTGTCAGGGGGAAACTTTAATGCGACCTGCAGACACAAAGTGGTGTGAATGTCAGCGAGACCACGAGACAGTCTTCCACCTCGTCATCTCAAACAATGATCCGCAGAAATGCACACAAAGCTCCCTAATCTGCTCGGTGTAACCGCTGATGAATATGAATGAGGATATGAATATAGATGAGGGGAGAAAAAAAAATTAATATTGATGAAGGTTGTTTCTCCTCCCTCTGACTGATGGTGCGGGGGCCACTGCGTTGCACCGATCCATCATCATAGAGCAGCGACATGACTGGCAGGCAGGTCTGTCACTCTTGTCAGTATACTGTATCACCTCAGGGTGTGTGTGTGTGTGCGCATAAATACATGTTTGCTTCTTTGTTAACTGTCGGTCAGCTGACCTTCGCAGTGTAACGGCCTCAGCTGCACTGGTAATCCTTTACTGTAACTGTGCACTGATTTGTCTGCAGCCTCGGTAATGAATAAGCATTGGTACTTGTACGGGTGCATTTAAATCTGCAGTAAACAAAATGTAATGAATGCATCTACTGTGACAAACTAATGGCACCACTACAGGATGTTTGTTGGGATGATAAATTACATGCAAAACAAGCACATACATTTTCCTTAATGGTCTCATTGTCATTAAACTGATTAAACCGACTCCGAAGCCTAATGAGGCATGCCAGTCAGATGGCAGATGCATTTATTGAAGTTATGGGGTGAGGTCAAGGGTCAAAATTTCTTATTGACCCTCTGATTGAACTACCCTCAAGCACCTTATCAGTCATAGCGGACACCTGACACAGCTTAGATTTTTTTTCAGCGCTGTACTCCGTCCCCTCAGCTTCAACTTCTGCCTGAAATGAAAAGCTTCCTACAGGCTGTAGCCTCTCAGTGCTTCATTACAGGGCTAATGCAGCGTCTCCTGTTCCTACAGCTGTGGGATCATTTACCACCTCTTTACCTTGTGCTTTTCCCCATTTACCCCAGGCCTCCCATTCCCAGTAATGAGTCAAGAGGCAACCGATGGCTGCGTAGATCACATTGTTCCCCCACCATCTGTGGGATATCGACTGTGCAGCTCTCAAACCCCGCAAGAGCGGGCTGAGTCTTAGTCGGAGCTGAAATATCTGCACCCAACACATTATTGCTTTACCCAAGAGTCACAGTGAGTTCAAGGGCTCTTCACTGGAGGACTGTGGTACATATTTGCTCTTAGAGGAAACAGATTTACACTCATGGTGACCCGATGCTTGAGGAGGATGTGCATTAAAAAAAATTGGTTTTCAATGATTTATAAAGCACACAGAGCGTAAGAGGCGTTTGGAGGCGGATTTTATCACCCTTAGACAGAGCCGGGCTAGCTGTTTCCCTTTGTTTACAGTCTCTATGCTAAGCTAAGCTAAGCTAAACCTTTGGCTTCATATGGAATGTATATTTAATAGAGGGTTATCAATCCTTTCACCTGACTCTCTACAAGTACGTCTTGATGGAAAGTGATAACGTTAAAAATGGAAATATGAGCTTTGACTGCACTCTAGAAATCATCTTCTCCACTCTATACAGTCAAAGTATCAGTAATAAGATACTTTCGTGGAGTTCCCCACTTTTCTGTTGTTTTTCTCAGCGATCTGACACGGACACCTTTTGACAATACTGTCACTATCTCGCACACAACTGTGTCATTACTATCAAACTTCCACTTCCCGCAAACTCCCGTACTGTCTCTCCCTGGATCTGCCGTGACAGGGACTGTATCGACAGTGGCAGGAATCCCTGTGACAAGTGTGACGGTGGAAATTGTGACATGTATCCGAGGTGGCTGTGCAGAAGACTGTGACAAGGCTAGGACGGGGACTGTCTACGCTGTGTCATGAGATAGTATGTCAGCGCCGTGTGTGACATTTCCTCAGGGGCACAGTTTGTGTGAACGAGACACTAAAACCACCGATGCCCCTGCTAAAGCCTGTCGAGTGTCAGGACAATAACCGAGAGAGGCTGCAAATTATGAATGAATAGTTAATTAGATCTCATTGTGCGCATAATTTGGGGATAATTCACGGCCACCCCAAAATAAAGTGTTACATGATCATCTCCGGGAGGAACGTAATCAGCTTATGTGGATGAATCGCTTTTGTACAAACCCTCTCCGAAAGGCTTTTAGCTTAGCAGAGGTGACATAACTGTGAGGTTGCACATTTGTCTCTCTTTTCTGCTTTACAATACACACTCAGCAAGCAGCAAATACCCACAATTAGCCTGAGAAAGAGAAGTCTCTATCAGAGGGCAAGGGCATATATTAACTAGGCATCGCAGACAGAATGTCTTAAACGAGATCATGGACCAAATTCTTTAATTGGTAAAAGGGCTCTAAATTCAGAGCTGATAGAGAAGGATAGATATTTTTAAAGCGAGAAACTGCATTCTCAAGCCCTATAAATCAGAGTTTTTTTTTTAACCCCCCCTCTGGCTGCATTGTAGAGCCAATTAGTCAGATGGATGTGCAGTGTTATCTTCACTCTGGCTCATCTCCACCACGCGGGCACACAGCCCCTGTAAACCAGTGCGGCCGAATGGTCCCGGATAAGATCAGTAATAAAGAACCACCCTGCTGATATTTCTGCCATCGCGGCAGCTGAAAGAGAGAAAGCAGGGGTTACCGCCGCGTGGAGCCACGTACTCTCATCGGAGCATATCACCCAGAATCATTCAAAAGTGGAACATTATTGAATTGGCAGTAAACTGCTTTGTTTAGCCTCTGCACTCTCTTTGCGCTCTCTCGCACTTCATCATTTTTACCTGCTTCCTCGATTGGACAGTTTAGATAATAAAGTATTTCACTAGCGAGTTATCTTTTTTGTTATAATCTGTTCATCTCCACGGACTGGAGTATTTCTTAGAGCATATCTTAATGAGGTACTTCAGGGATTATTACACTTTTATAGATCAAAGGAGGCAGATTTTAAAATAAATTGTCTCTTACCAAATTTTAAGGCATACACAGTTAATGAAGAGGTGCGAGAAAGTGTGTGTGTGTGTGTGTGTGCGTGTGTGTGTGTGTGCGAACTGAGGGGAGGAGCTGAAAATATTTCACATCCATCCGGGGGCTTTGTGAATCTGTTCTATAAATGTGCAGAGATGAAAGAAAAAGAAAAGACTGGAGGACAATGTCAGTAAGAAGCGAGGAGTTCAGTCTGAGGCTGCGCCGAACAAAAACACACACCGGCTCCCTCTCACAGCCTGCGTGCTAACTCACAGCTAACAGCACTACAGTATGTACATTAGCTGTTTGGGACAAATAAACAGGGCTTGTCCCTGAACCACCACACCTAAGGGAGAAAGTATAAGATCTATAAATGGCTGTCAGTTACAGAGTTAGCCTTACATTTTCTGTACTTACAAGCTTCCCTCTCTTATGTTTCCTCTGACTGGTACAGTTGAGGTAACTTCAGTCTCACATACTGAATACGCCTCAGACGTGCAACAACAGAATAGCTGCGAGTGAACAGACGCAGTCATTAAAAGTGGCTTCAGGCTGAATGTATTTATTCCAAATAAATTCTATTTATTCAGAATACACAAAAAACAGATGCTGCATTACACATTCATATCAACTGTTTACTGCCTTGACAGCAGGAGCACCACCACACAATATGTCTGTGTGGGTTGGTATATATTTTATGATTCTTTCCTATAGTATTGAAGTAATATAGGAAGTACGCTCACGTATCGTTTACATCTTGATTTCCAGACTGATTATACAATATTTTGATCTAATAGCTTAGTTAGTCGTTTCTTAGCGAGTGTTTTACACCAGTTTTACACAGAAGATGTCAGATTTTACAAAGACGAATAACCGAGCAAGAGCTATTAAACCGCGCTGAACTTTTGTTTGTTAGTTTTGCATTAAGTGTGACATTACAGCCTCTGAGAATGGAAATTTCACATTAAATGCTCTTCCCTCAGACGCAGCAGCTATGATTTAAAACCATTTGTGCACTTTCACAGTATGTCCTGTGTAATTTTGATGTACTTAACATTCTCGCTCTACTCTTTTCTTAATAAACGCCGCGCTCTCTCGTAAAGTGGCTCATTTTAAAGTTGCAGAGGAGGAGGAGGAAGAGTTTAAGGGTTGAAATGACTAAAAGCGAGCTGGTCACACCAGACATTGTTTAAATCAGGCCAGTGATTTCCATTGACTGTATGTTTACTTTATATAAATCCACTAAATGTTTCCAAAGGTTGGGTATGCTCACGAAAACATCCTGCAGGGGGGTTCAGAGTTCACTGCCACGCTCTTGAACACTGTTGACATGGTCTGACATCATTAGTTTGATTCCCTGCCTTTGTCTTTGCACTCCAAACTCCTCGGTGTATAGGACTGCATGTGGTTGGGACAGATGTTCACTTCCAGAGACGACGCCCCACCGGAGCCTGGGAACTCGCGTGAAGGCTCGCCTATAGCTTGGGCTCACTCCGGTGTTCCACATATCCAATGCCTTCAGTCAGAGGGGTTGGATGCTCACCCGTGGGGGTTGGGGGTGCCCGGTGCAATGCTACTCCCTCTGCCCTCTTCCATATCCTATTGATGTCCTAAAGGGTCTGGGTTAGAGGTCAGCCCCTCAGAGGTGGCAGGGTCAAACTTCATCTCATGAATATGGAAGGAAACTGGGCTCAGGGGACCATCTGGTCGGCTCTATTGGAAGCCAAACAAATGAGCCTGCTGAGAGGGTGCCGTATTAGTGTAATTACTGTGGATTTCCCAGGCCTGAAAACACAGCATCAGTGCTTGCTGGGTCCCTCTTTGCACCCCGAATCTCTCGGTGCATTTAAACCTGCAGGGATGTCAATGATAGTCTGTAAATTCTTTTAATATTCTTATAATACATCGTCTAATTTTACTTCTTGTGTTTTCTCTGACTGACAGAACACTGGAAAAGATCATCAGGATTTTGTTCAGAGTCTTTGCCTGTGAATTGTTGTTATTTTTTGTTGGTTTTGCATGTTGTCCATGATTATTATGGTGTTGAGTGTGCATGAATGTACATGAGAAATGTATCCTCCCAGCGGTGTCCTGGTGGCTAAGCGTTTTACGGCACCAGGTCCCATGTGATCCCAGCTGCCCTGGTTCGAGTCCAGAGGGAACATTTGTCTCTCTACCCTTGTTTCCTGTCACCTCTCTTCTATTGGCTATTTTAAAATACTTTTTTTTTTTTTTAAAGAAACGTCCCAACCCAGTAGGTATTTATAGCACCGAGCATCATAAAGCCATTAAACACACTGAAATGTGCATACTGTAAGACAGCACGTAACATTTAAAAGGTCAAACCCAGCCTTTAAGACAAAGCTTATTTAAAGGGAATGAACGTAGTTTATTCTAAGAGTGAAAAGGTGTTCGTCTAACAGATTTCTGTGTGTTTTCAAGGGACACCTTTTGTGTGAGATGGAACTTTGATACAAAGAGGACTGACCTTTCTATAGGCTATGAATGTGTACGAGATGGAAGCAAGCCCAGCTGTGTGGTGACCTTGATATGAATCTCATCCTGTTTGTTACACTATGAGTGGGTCTTTGTGAGGACATCAACTGCAGGCGAATCACGGGTCAACCTCTGGCTGCCGTTCGCCTCTCTTTTCTCCTTTCCATCATTTACACCTCCCAGGAGTGAAAACCCACAATGCAGCTCTGTGTGTCGGTAGCCGTCTGCGTATGTCTGTCTCATGAGTATTTTTTTTTTCACGTTTGAGTGCAGTGAATAATGCTCCTGTTCTTTTATATTGCTCGCTGATACAGGGAGTCAGTGAAAGCAGAAGCGCTCGCCTGCAGATTTCAAAGGGAGATTGAGAGGGTTACCTTTCACACCTGACAGCGCTGTCTGAAAGCTTGTTGATGGAGGACATACAAACATGCATCCTCTGGAGCCGTCAGAGAAGGTGCAGTTATCTGTTTGTTCTGGATTGAGTGTCCTGGACTTGATGTTGGTAAGAATGAAACCTGTGTTATTAAAATCACATCTTTTAGGAATGCCACATTTATGTTATAGTAATTTTTATGCAGTAAATGTGACTACAGCACATCGACCCTTTGCTTTCATGGGTCGCAGGCGTGAAAATGTCTTCCAGTGTGTTCCCTTAGAGCTGTTAAACAAACAAAACAAAAATGTTTCATAGAGCCCAAAGTCATGTCTCCACAATGGTCCAAAACCCAGAGATATTTAATTTACTGTCATCAAGAGAACAAAAGTTGCATTTGAGGAGGTAGTTAAATAATGAATAGATTATCATTAATTGTTTCCTGTTCATTTCTAGTTAATCAACTTACAGAATATGAGAAAAACACGAGTTTCGTGGCTGAAAATGGGAACTCTAATTAAGCGTGAGGGACAGTGTGGACTGGGTTTGCCATAACAGTTTAATTGATTTTGTTATATAATGTATGTTTATTGACATGTCGCAGTGAAATCATGTAGAGATGCATTAAGAACAGGAAAGATACCCTGTATATTGTTTACACTTTACACAGAGGTGCATCAGGGTGGAGGAAGAGTTTATGTTCATAGGGGTTGAGCCTGGAGCTTGCCTGTCAGGCTGAGTGGCACTAAAGACTCAGTGCATGAATAAATCAACACAGTTTGACCCATTTAAATACCAAATGGAACCATACTCTCCACTGGGGAACAACAGGCATGCTTGAACACACCGTCTTATTTTCATGAGGGAAGCGGGATGTCACTGGTAGTATTATGCAGCGGTTTTAAAAGTACTCCTGGCATGACTTCATCGCCTTTGGCTCTTGGTCAAACGTCTCCAACAGAAGCCAGAGGTCAGTGATGGCACAGTAATCTAATGATACTGTAACCCTGATACGAGCCCAACGTTTCTGAGCTGCAGCGGCTAAAAAAAAAAAAAAATCTCAGTCGCGTCGTCCTGATTCAGCTTCTCCACGACCCACAGCATCGGCCTCCGTCTCTAACTGATCAGGAAGTCAACCTAACGGCAGCCTCTGTTCACTTAACTCCACCGCGCTTTAACAGCTCCATTAATGCGAGCCAACCGGAGCACTGTGAATATATTTTTCACTTAAACATGTACAGCGGGCTTACATACAGCAATTTTCTATGCTGACACGATTTTCAAGTCCCTCTGGAGGGACCAAGATTTTCAAGGCTAACCAGTGGCCCTGATAGGCTTATTCATGCTGTGTGACTCCAGTCACACCATAGGGTGAATCTCTAATGAGATGGTTGTGGTTTGACTGCTGTAGGTACTTTCACTGAGCTGGTTTCCAGCAGCTTGCCACCACTACCACCATCTGCGCGACTGTCCCACAGTGTACGTTTTTGTCTGAGACGGCGGTTAATATTTAAATTTTATGTTTGTTTAGATGCAGAAAGTGATATCAGACACAACACTTGGGATGGAGGTAGATAAGCTGCGGCAGGGAGGGTGGGTAAGTCAGAAAAGCCATTACTGATATTAACAGCGGACTATTTGATTGTATTTTTCTTGATAATAACAGTCATTGTTTGTTTGCTTGTTGCTGGAAACAGCCATTTGTGTTTGCACTGGCACAAGGAACATCACGTCCTGTGAGAGATTAACTGGAATCACCCTGTGGCTAATGTGAAACAATATATGAGTCATTTCAGCGGTACGATTTAAGCCCCTCTGACCTTCTTAAAAGCTTTTTTATATTCACTGAAGCAAACCCCTTTTAATAAAGCGCAAACAGCATTATATCTAAAAGTGTTTCTTCGGTTGATGCCACCTGTTTTGTCGCGTTCCTCGTGGCCTGCAATGAAAGTGTGTTTGGGATATGATAACAAGTGAACTTCTTGTGACAGCGTTGACAGAGGGAATCAGTTTCACCGGAGCTGATGCGGGCTATGGGATGACACGCAAAAAAAGACTGTAGCAGGGAATACTCCCCAAGAGTCAGTGATAGAAAGCAGAGTTAAAGAGCCAGGAGCAGAAAAACACACAAACACACACAGTGACTAGAACAAGGCTACAGGTGTGTATGTGTGTGGTTGGGAAAAATATATGGAGTGCCTCAAAATGACACCAAGGACAGGAAGGGTGTTTGAGGGGATGAAAATAGCAGCCTAGCATTGATCAGTTTTTCTTCAGCTGTCAATCTGTCTGGCTAGCAAGGTGATGGCACCTGCTAACTTCAAGCTCACAGAGAAAATAGTTCCCCCAGGCGACAGAGGACATCGGCAGAAGCATAGAGACGTCTATGACCTCTAACTGAGCAAAGGCTGTCGGGTTCAGACCTGAAGTGACGGGGGCCAAAAAGTGATACAGTACATCAGAACAGTGGACGGCTGAGAGACACTGTGGGAGATTACATCTCCTCTTGTGAGGCCAGGAGATTAAAACCCTTGGATGGGGTGGAACAGCCTCAGAGGCCTCGCATCCTCATGATTCGCCGAGAACTTAAAGTTGAAATCGGTACATCCCGTCCCACATTACCGGGGAAGGTTGAATCAGCCACTGCGAAACCAAATGCCAAGGTTAGAGACGCGGGGCCTGCGTGTTGTTTGTTTGCTCAAAATGATATTTACTCATTATTCAAATGTAATGAGGCTTGGAAGAGTTGTAACACTGCTTCGCCCTGTCCCTTTGGAGAGCAGTCTTTATTGATTTAACCTAATGAAGCTTTTTTTTTTTAACATCCCAAATGCATTCCAATTACTGCACTGAAGCCTGCTGCTGCAATTAGTCCCAAAGCTGATGGAGAGCAGGAATTAGCCAAAAGGCCCCTGCAGAGGGGGGATCAACACTGAATGTTGTGTTTTTTTTAAATCCCACATGGACAACTGCTGTAAATAATGATCAGGTACTGTATGTGTATAAAATTTATGACGGCAGCTGAGGGCAGCCTTAATATTAATCCGACAGTTTATAATTTGTCTTGTCTCTCGTGCTGTTTCCGTAAAAGACCTCTCTGCCTGTGAGACACTTGGTCATTCTCTCTGAGTTAGAAGATCTTTCAGGTAGAGTCTCTGGAGTTTCCCTGTCCTTGACACCTCCCACTCCCACCCTCTACCGTCTCTCTATCTCCAGCTCTCTCTCTAGAATCAGTGTGATTTATAAGGGCTAATAGCCGCCTACTCTCTTCATGCTCTTTAACTCTCCATCTATTGATATTAGCCAGCCAGGAAATGGAGCTAAATTATCCCATTCACCATGCAGGTGACCTTAACAGTCCATAGGATTCACCCTCTGAGGGAGACTCGTGTTCATTTGTGCAATGCACACACACATACTGGGAGATCTTAACCCACTGTGCACACAGCCATTTAATTATGCACACATTATAATCATGTTACAGGAATAATTCATTACGATAGAGCATGGCACGGTGTAAATAACCAATATAAATCAGCACAAAAGGGCAATCGCTGCTTCAAGATAGGGTGGAAAACAGGGAAATGGCAGACAAAGAAGTATTTTGTTGGAGAACAGACGAGTAAAGGAGGCCAACCAACCCCCTTCTACCCCCCCCTCATCCAAATAATACCCTCAGAGAACAGACTGGCGAACCACTTCATCAGCCTCGAGCACATCAGCGATGCCATATATGGACAAAAATGGGTGGGGCAGACGAGATGGAAATTCCATCACTCTCTTCACTTTCTCCTCCTGAAGCGAATCCTCTTCCCCCCACTGGTCCTAATCACTCCAATGTGATTTTATTCACTTTGCATCTTCCCAAGTGGGACAGCCCAGTCTGCCATTTTCCCCAAAGCCTTGTGCACAGTGGGCATTTTATATTTCTTGCAGAAAAGCACTGGCAGGTTACAGGGATGAAGTGCTTCGGTATGGTGAGGGGAGAAAAGTGCTGTGTGTGGGTACTGTATCTTTGACATCTCATCCTCCTGACAGGAAAAGTGCAGCGCTTCTTTTGAAAATCTGAGATTTTTTTTTTTTCAGGCTTAAGCACACGGAGCAGCAGAACAAAAAGGCAGAGTGTTTTTGAACAAGAAAAGGTGCTGGGTAAAGTGCTTTTATAGAGACAGCTGCTTCAGCTACACATGCCCTCTCTCTATTGAAAATGTCTGAAAAAGGTGCTGATGCTCTAAAGAGAAACCTAGTAGGCACAAGGCCTAACATTATCTTCAGGATTATTTCCTCCCCCGCTCCATCACCACTGCCCATGGACACATACGTGTTTGTGGAAGTACCACTACTATCTCTGCCACCAGCATCGGTGAAAAGACAGATTGTGACTTGAAGTCTCACACAGAGCATGTAGCTAACAAAGAGCAGTTGTCTTTGTTCAGCTGGCGCAGGGGAGGGAGGGGTGAACAAGGAGGGATGAGGATGGAGGATGGGGAGAGACGCAGACTTTCCTCTTTTCTGTTTGAGCACAAAAAAAGACCAGACAAGTAAAAATTCTCCCACTAATCATACGCATACACAATCCTCCTTGTTAAAACCCAGAGTCCCTCGCTGCATGCTCTCAAACGTCACTGTGCTTATGCAGCTGGGCCTAATGACTATTATTTTGATATTTACAGTGAAGTATATATTATATAATACTAGATACATATTATTGTTTTTTTATGTAGTCTGTCTTTGCTCTTGAAAAGTGAGTTAGCTTAAAACAGTGCTGGTTTTAAACAAGACTAGTCTACAGCATAGCAAACGTGAGTGTAGTATCTATGACCTATGACTCCCATAGGTTTCTGAAGAGCCTTTGTGAAGCTCAGTGTTATCTCCATCTTGGTAGTACTACCTTCACCGGCTCCCCACTAATCCAAAAACCATCAAAAACATGGAGTGTTGGTGAAAGTGAGGCGGGCTGAACGAAGCCTGGTCAACCTGTGACGTGGAGGTACCAGAAACTGCAGCTCCTTGAACGGGCACTTGAGGCTGGATACAGAATTAATCAGTATCCTAAAACTACCATGTTACAATGCCCAACTTCACGGCAGAAATAAGCATGCTTAGAGCCTGGTACAAAAAACAGCACCAAGGCTTCATTCGACCCGCCTCAGCTCCAACCGACAAAGCGGCCAGAGCAATACAGAAAGAGGCATTTTAATACGGGGGCTTATGGAAACTTTTACAGCCAAGTACAGTTTTTGGCACCTCTGCACTGGCTTCATTTCACAACCATAGAGGTTGCCATCTGCAGCAATGCTAGCAGCTCTGTGAGGCTAAGTTAAAGCTAGCATGAAAATATGCTGATATGATAATATTAAGCTGATGTAAGGTGAGTGTAATGTTTAGCATTTTCACCATCTTAGTTCAGTGTGTCTGTTAAATGGTGCGGTGTACAGGGCTGCAGAGTGGGTGCTTTAATAGTTGTTGAGATATTTGACATATTTGAACATTACCATCCTGAGAGCAATCCCACCAGCACGGCTAAAAACCAAGACAGGGAAAATTTTAATTTGTGACCATCAACTTCATAACAAGCTCCCAGCATGAACTATAGAAACGTGTTACGTTGTTGCTGTCGCTGTGTTGACCTACAAAAAAAGCGAAGTAAACTTATTTCATTATTAACGCAGAACCTCTCCATACTTTTCTGCTTCAGTCTCAGGAGACACAACTCCATGATCTTAACATACTGATGATAATTATTTAATGATGAGACACAGATGGTAAAAACAACTTTGACTCTGCGTTGTCTTACTTCACGATGGACGGCGTGGATGCATAGTTTAATTAATTCAAGAATACTTTGACTCCATGGCATTGACGTGTCTGAAATATTAAGATAAAAAACAAAACAAAAATAAAATGAGTCGACTTGAGGCAGCAGTAAAAGCAGTTCTCTTGCCCTCCTTTGCCAAATGGCAGTGATGTAAAAGCTGCTGATGCAACATGTCAATTAAATATTAATGGTCTGTTTTAGATTTTTTTTTTTTGTCGAGTTGAGCTGAAAGGAAGAAAAAATCTTGTTTGTTTAAGGGAAAAAATAAGAAGGATGGATAAATAAAATTAATTAACAAGAAACAATCACTGTCCTGTTCTATTCTATCACTGAGTAGCACGTCCAAGAACAATTACCTTTATTAATTTATTTCTGCATAAGGCAAATGAGTACAAACAGCTACTTCACAAAGTCGCATATATTTATATACGCACACACACACACACGCTTCAGAAACTATCTTAATTTTCGATTTGGCCAAAACAAATCAAGCAAGGCCTGCGTTTGACAAACCCAAATGAAAGTCAATCCCCAAGAGCCTCTGTTAAATTGCTTTGCTCAGGAGCAATTATAAAGGGATCTGTTGATTTTGTTGTTAAGTGGTTCTGATTGGTTGTGGAGTGGCAGGCTCTAATGTGGACACTAATGCAAAGTGGCATGTGTAACAGGAATCAAGACCTCATCACCTCTGTGCCTATTAAGACCAATTCGGGGGAGACATTCACACTAATGCTCACCTTGAGCCTTGGCAGTACAACTGGATGTAAAAAGTCAGTGCCAGCACTAATGGAAGAGCGGTGCCCTACATTTCTATACAGGACGGGTAATGATTGGCACAGTTAACACATACCACAGGAAAAAAGAAACACTGCTCTAGTAACGTCACGAATCCGCTGACGCTGTCACCGTCCTTTCGAATCTGATTTCACCTTCACCTGAGAGGAAACCTATTTAAATCTATTATTCAGAATATGTCTGATTAGATAAATTCTAATCCTTGTTATTTATTACCATGCAGGGCGGTTCAAGAAGTCTTATTGGAAAAAAAAGTGTGAGAAAATGCTCAGGTTTGACATTTTGGAGAGTTCGATCCCACTTCCTGTGTCCTTCAGATATGAAGCCAAAGCCAGGTTATCTTAGCTTAGCATAAAGAATAAACAAAACTCTGTCTGCCAGCACGTCTAAAGCTCACTAATTAACCAACTTTACATTATTTATTTGTTCCATGCAAAAATGAGAAGTTTCTAATGGGACATATGCCAGGCTATTTTTTTGGCCAGGGCATAGTTACTTACTTACTTACTGGAGACTCCTCCGGTTGCCTGGCAACCACACATTGACGATGTGTTTGGCACACAACTCGCAAAAAAACCCACAACATCTCATTAAACAAATGAGATATAACATTAATTAGTGCGCGTTAGAGGTGCTGGTAGATGGCTTTTATTACCTTTGGACAGAGCCCGGCTAGCTTCGGTGTCTGTTTCCAGTCTTTTCCTCTAAGCTAAGCTAATCGCCTCCTGGCTCTGATATTCAAATTTACTGTACAGACATGAAAGCGGTATCAATCTTGTCATCTAAATTTTGGCAAGAACGCAACCAGGCCTGTTTCTGACAACAAATTCCAGAGTAATGGGGGAAGGCATTACATCTCCTCCCTGTTGACACAATGACAGATTCACAGTTTACACATCTTTACTCTAAGCTAAGCTAATCGCCTCACAAGGTCCTCATTAATGTACAGTGATCTCTCCAAACCCGCATGACAAAAATGCAAAGTGGTGCAGTACAATATGACCCCAGGAGCATGCAAGTATGACCCCTGTCTGTTATGAAGAATGTGAGCGCACCCAAACACAACCGGAGACTGACTATAGTTCAAAAGGGTTAGTGCAGGGGAATGTAGGCGTCAGCTGGTGAAGCGATCCAAACCGTGCAGGATTGACGGTGACTGATTTCCAAAGACGGGAGCGATAGCGAGGCAGGGCAGGCCGGTATGAAAAATTACAAAACCTGAAGAACTGAGTTTATATGCGTGACCGCACGACGAGCTGCAGGAGGTGAATGTGATCAGGCAGGTGAGAGGGAATCAGAGGCCACGCCTGGAGAGACATAGGTAAGAGGAGAACGCACAGGCAGACAGCCTGCTCATGACAACTGTTACCTCTTCAAATATCAATTAACAAATCACAAATTTGATTAATTAAAGGGGCAAAATCTAAGACATGACCAGGATTATACTTCATGAATGGCCCGGTGTGTTCTCTCTCACGTCTGGTTATGTCTTACATTTCGCTCCTTTAAAGGTGCACTGTCGAAGTAGATCTGCCACACAAAACCATGTGAAAGCTACATGGGAAACAATACAAGTACCACCTGTACACTCTGTTGCAATCCAATATAACAACCCTGCAATAAATTCAACCTCACTGAGGCTCATAATGTTCAATTTGTGTTGAGACTGGAAGGTGCTGATTCAACTCAGGGGGGATTTCCTGAGGCTGTATTGTTGTGCTATTGTTGTGTTGGACTGCATTATATTGTAAGCTGTTTGTGTTTCTGTGTCCAGTCTCCAGCAGATGCCTTATTTGTTCCACCGATCATCCTGCACCTGAAGGAGAGGAGACGGACAGACAGAGAGCTGGACCATGCCAAACATAGTATTAGGCTAGGCAAAAGGAAATTGAAATAAAATTGGAATTGACACTTTTCTCTGGAGAGTGACAGTGTTTGTCGTGTAACCGTGGGGGTGTGTGTGAATTAAAACAACATCTGCAGTTTGTCATGTTTGCTGTAGCCTGGCAGGAGGTGACTGGTGGCACCGGGATCGGTGTGATAGTGAGATAATGTCGCAACAAGGTAGCGGATGTGCGAAATGTTCAGAGGCGGGCATCTGTTTCAGAACTGCATGAAGCTGTTCATATTAATGTCAGCTGAAATCTGATTGAGTCAGAAAATCAAATTAGAGAGCATTAGATTCGTCATCTCTCATGTTCTAATAGACATGATCATAATTATTCCAAATAAACTGGGTGAACTCGGACAGATGCTCCTGGGAAAGAGCGAGGCACGCACTGAATCTCTTTGTGTGTCTTTTTTAGATTCCACTTCTCAGTATCCACTTTATTTAATTCATCTCATCCCTCCTCAAGACTTTTTATGCATTTAATATTTAATATTTTACCCTTCTTTGCCTCAAAACAAGCCCCGACAAGAGAAATGACACCCTGTCTTCTCTTCAGCAGAGTGTAATGCGGCAAAGACTTTTTACGAAAGGTAAAACGGGGGGCATACGTTTCTGTGTGACTGTTTTTTCCCAGATGGCCATGTGGAGGGAGCTGTGTGATCAGAGATCTAATAAACCGGTGGATATGCTGCATCGCCTTTCCTGGGAGGGTGTTGTTGCCAAGGCAACCACGCCACAAGCTCTGCAGTTTAATGGTGGGAAATTATGATTTGCTGGTTGCTAACTAACACTGAGAGTGACTGCTGAATCAACTTTGAAGCTTTCTGCGGCGGCGGAACGATACGAGCGGTTCCCACAGTGGAGTTCTGGGACACCACAAAAGGCCTTTGAACAAGTTCCAGTTTGCCCCCAGCTAAATGAATTATATTTCACAAATGCATTTGTATTCAGAGAGGTTTCGCTCTATTTTTGCTACATATACACTGTCTGCAAAAAAATAATCCTGAATCTAAAAGTTCTGAAATATTTAAAGACGACATGAGGCAGCTACATTTCAGATCAGGACAAACCAATCTACAGCAGGGATCTCACTACATATATCTCATTGGTGGTTCTGAGGAGGACTAAAACTTTAGAAACTCCTTCAGACACACTCGGTGTGCAGAAGGCCACAGTAACATGTCTGACATTTGCACTGTAGTGTTTAATGTTGCATGAATCAACACAGCTGGATTACAGATGTGGACAAATGTTAAAGGTCTCCAGACCTGAGTGACTATGTCTGCCTGTAAGTTTAACATTTTGAGAAATATGCTTATTCGTTTTATCGAAGATAGTTCGATGAGAAGATCAATGCCATTTTCACTGGTTGTATGATAAATGTTGCTGGCTCCAACACTGGACACAGACCCTTTGGGAGGTCAACAATTCTGCTTTGTTGTAGATAATCAAGAAAGAAAATGAATCAATTACAGTACCTCAGAAATGAATCCTATTTTTGTTCAGAAGTGACCTTCGGGCTAAATGCACAAAGCTGTATTTGCTCTTTGAGTATTTCATTACTAAGGCAAAACTTCAAATATAGAAGAACTAATTGTGGAGCAACCCTGAGAGCTTCAGTAATCTACTCAAGGATTCTTCAGCAGAGAGTGACAAACCTTTCCAGGCTTTCTGATGGACATGAATGACAAAAAACTGTAAAAACCGTAATATTACTTTCTGAATAATTCCAATATAAACAGCCGAAACCTGCAAATGACATCTGCCTGGCACACTTTCCTGTCTCACACAGATGATCACGTTCCTGCTCTGTAGCTACAGTACGGATGAAGAACCAGGCAGACAGCTCCCAAAGCTGCAGCTCAAACGGCGAGTGATGAAATGTTGTCATTTTCACTGCTCCCCTTAGAGAGGACGGGGAGGCGGTGGAGGAGGAAGAATCCAAACAAGTGACAGGTCTGAGAGAAGAGACACATCTCTCTTTCAACACAGACGCTTCTGTGCAAGTTTCTGTGTGTGAGAGTGTGTGTGAGAGAGAGAGAAAGAGTGGGAGAGATCAGATCCACTTTAAAGTCCATTTCATTTCATAATTATTTTGAATTATTAATCAGAAAGTCATTAAATTTACATCACCTCTGTGTCTACCCAAAAGACTTCTTACATTCTGCTCTCCTCTCAAATAAGCTTTGAACCCTTTTTTCCCCCAAACTGACTGACTTCAGTTATGTTGACAATAAAACTCATTTTCCAGAGAGCAACAACAGAAACATCCAAACAATGAGATGCCATTGGTTCCTCCACCTGCTCCATCATAAAAAAAAAATAAAAAAACCCTCGCACTTCGCAGCTCGTGGTCGGCAGGGTGGGACTTTTGTTCCCGTGGTGCTGATGACAGAACAGATGGTGAGGTTGCCTGTTTGGGCACCACTGTCGGTGTCAGACGCGTTTCAGTCCAGCTGACCTGCGCCGGGCAGCTGCTCGTCACTGGGAGCTGTGCGCCGCAGCGTTTCCACTCCTGAAGTAACACTCCAGCGCTGGAGACTGGAGCAGATATTACAAAAAACCGAGGACCAGGGACGAGGTTTATTCTCGTTAACGACCCCGATTATTGCTGTTCTCAAACACAGCCTGCATCCCCCCTTCGCGCATCATCCTGGAGCTGCGGATACTGCATGGGTCAGATACTGTAGCCTGCAGCAGCCTTGCGTACGGAGGATACGGCGCTTCATAGGTGAGAGCAATGTGTTTATCTAATGCATGTGCTGAAATCTTCACACATAAGGCTGAGAAATCTCTCAGGTTATCTTCTTTAGTCCTTTCTCGACAGAAAGAGCTGAATGTGTCGGTGTGGTGTGGAGAGGGAAACTCGTGAAGATGAAGTAATCATGTGTGTGTTTTAAGAAAGGCACTGATCAACAAAGGTGAAATGAAACAATAACGCGTTCTCTGTCCATGGCGTGAGTCCTCGTGCGGCGCGTTTTACCACCGCAAAGAGGAAAAAATCATGTTTTTTAAAAAGCTTTAACAAAGAAAGAATCGATTTTGGACAGAATATAGATCCTAAAAGTTGTCCATATTTATCGATTCATGATCAGGATTCATCTGCATCTCATCAACAACATGTATTGTAGGAGTACTAGATTTGCAAGGACACTGTGCTCTGCAGTCAGTCTGCACACAGTACACTGTATTATTGTATTATTGTGAATCTTTTCCAAGTCTAGACAAATGATAAACATGAACTGGGAAACAAAGAAAATAAATCTGTGCACTGCAAACCTTGTGTTAAGTGTATATATATATATATATATATATATATATATATATATATATATATATATATATATATATATATATATATAGGCATAGAAAAGCCAAATGTGAACGTGAATTGTGAGTCTCCAAAGGGCTCATTATTAATCCTGCAGTCTTTCCAGCAGCCCTGACATTTCACTGCACTGTGACACCGGGTTCAACTATCAGTGGAGTGTAACATTTACACAAACTGCAGCATCACTCGCCAGTGCAGAGTGCCTGCCTGCTGAAACAGCTGAGTAGCAGATACGGGGGGCTCGTGCGCTCCATCAGACCCATTTGCATGCGTAAGGGTCAAGAAATCGGCAGATGTCTGAAGTGAAGGCACGGAGGAGAAAGAAAGACAATGTTTCCACTGAGAAGTTGGAGAAAGCAGGAGGAGTCTGTATTGTTAGGTCACCTTTGTCAAGTGGGCTCTGTTGTTTCAGCTGCTGCATTACAGCAACACCTGTTACTGAGATCGACACAAAGAACTCACTAATATCAATATGGCAGTTTGGCTGTTAGATTAGGACAGGATGAGTATTTTGCATTGCATGATTTGTGCTGTTGTTTTCTAGCGGCCACACCATTTTATTTACTTTGTTTTGGTAGCAGAGGCAGACAATTGTTACCCAATGAGCCAATGATATGAGTGTTTAGGAGGCCGTGGCACCTTCCCCCCAACCTTCACAATGCACAGTGACGTATTTCCTCAGCTGGTGATGAGGAGTGTGAGAACCTGTCGAAACAAAGGCACGTCTTGGTGTGTTGTCTGTGTGTGTTTGGGTGAGAACCATTGTGAGCCACGGGGCCTAACTCTGCAACATGTGCTGGTGCTGAGGTTCCCACAGCAGCGGAGACGAGGGTGGAACAGCTTGACCTTCTCCCTTTGTGAGCATGATCTGAAGGGGGAACATGGAAACATGACGGGCCATTGAAAGGTTTTGTTGTGTGGTGTTATGGCTGAGTCAGCTGTTTGTCATCCTTTGCTTTTTTTCAGGGACAAACTGTGTTATTACTTTGTACGCCACTTTTGTCCTGAGTGTGAGACTCGATGGATTATCATAGATAATATCACAGATCATAAAGTCTGTATGGCACTTTGTGTTTTGGGTGAATATCAGCTAAAGCTGGACAAAAGCATGGGGAACACGGCACATTTATGAAAATCCATTTTAAATCAAAAATCAATTTTAACTGCATGAGTTAATCTTCCCTGACCTTAGCGTTGTTTCAAACAGGGATTCCCCAGAGATTAGAGACTTTGGCTTTGACGGGGTGATTGATCGATGCTCCAATGACAACATATTGGCTTTTCACCAACGCTGAAACCGTAAGGAGCAATGAAGTGGAGGAGGAGGGATAAGGGCAGAAAAAAAAAAAAGGTAGAGAGGGGGAAAAAAATCAGAGCCAGAGAAGAAAATTGTGTCAAGATCCATCTCAGTTCCACGGGGAAATAAAGCTACCATATGGATTTGCAGTAAATAGAAATACAGACAATTTGGCATGCTGCGACTTATAAACCTTAATAGACTCTGAAGAAACATTGTAGATCCGTGCAGCCTGCTTTAATTACTTTAATTTTGGATTTTCTCATAGTACCTTCAGCGCTCTTGCGTTTCCCGTTCAGCAGTTTCCTCCTGTGGTCTTCTAATTGAAGCAGAGCTCTTCATCCCCTCCCTCTTTACCCTCTCCCTCACATGCATCCTTCTCCTCCTCGGCTCTACACCTCTGCCATCAGCAGCTGCACCAAAGCCTTGTGTGATGTGAAGTGAGACGCTTGCATACTAATGGAGCAGGAACAGGATGTCTCTCAGGCAGGCCAGCGCAGTGAGGACATGGAGAAAACATCAGGCAGCACTACTCAGCTTCCCAGAAACACATGATAGCTCTGGATCGAAACTGATTGTCTCGGAAAAAAAAGTGGCAGCTTTAGTGTAGAAATCAGGAGACATGTTATTAGCGGCGTGGTATGTGGCGGTATGGACATTTGAGCATATGCGGATGATATGTTTATGGTTACAAGTCGTGCAGACACAACTGTATCATGCATAGATGCTCTTTTGGATTACCATACGGTTTTATGCATGCGGTCACCTTCTTGCACCAGTGGCATCTCTCGCCGGCGTGTTCCTTTAGCTTCCTGATGGCACTAATAGCCATCTTCTCATGTCTTCTCATTTGGTTATGAAACAGACATGCCGGTGGCATAGCCGTTGCTATGGTGACGGCATGTCTGTGAGCCTGTTGTGTGGCTGCTGATTCAGAAACACTGCTTACATTTTCCACCCAGTGAAAAGGGCCTCAGGAATAGAGGGGGGCAGAAGCATAGCCTCCTATGAAAAATGATGCAGTGTGCTGTCAAATGAGGTTCCCCCCGGCTGCACCGGTGGCACATGAAGTGTAGTATTAGCAGCGTTACATCTAAACTCTTAGAAGGTGTGAAAGCAGGATAAATGAAATTTCTTCAGTTTGACCTGAAGGGGCATAATTTTAACTCCAGGAATCATTAAAACCGTGAATCTTTTTTAAATTTCTTTAGATGAAAACCGCCGCCTGCACACACTAAGACATCTCACCGACCTAAAGAGAAACGCTCCCCTTGTGCGTCTGCAGGTCTGCGTTTCTTTAGTGACTCACGCTCATTATCTTCATTGCTCCCCATATTGTCCGGAGATCCTGTCTTCTAAATGCATTTATGAGACCTTAGCATGAAGCAGACAAAGCTCATTATGTCCCACAATTACATCTCGCTATCTTGCTTTGAACCTCGGGGCCGCCGGGTTCTCTCACAGGGAGCAGACTGTAGGCTTAGACCTAACGTTGGCCAACTGTTTCAATCACAATTCTCCTCCTCCTCTTCCGCTATCTGCGTATTACCGCTTTGCAAGGGCACTGCTGCATCTGGGGTTAGCGCTGCCCGAGACAATTGTGATTAATTTAAATAAACAGAAACAAGCCAGACCTTTCTCCCACACTGGAGCAGCGCTAAAATGAAGTGTGGAGAATCTTGTTATGTGAGACTATTCGTAAACCCATTGGAAATGCCAGCTACTGTAGATGCTGCTTTATATGTGTAATGTGTACTTAGATTAAAACCTCCTAAGGATTGGGTGTGCAGAGAGGGTAAATCCCTCCTGCTGGAGGCTTCGATTCAGACAGCTGTTGAGGGATTTTTCTGCCTTCTTCCAGCAGTCTGTGTGTGCATGCATGTCCGTGTGTGTGAGAGTGGAAAAACAGTGGCAGTGTGGAGATGGTGCAGTGTAGATACACATGTATGCATGCATTTTTAATTATCATCCCTACAGCGTAATTGCTCTCTGCTGCCTCAGCCAAAAGATTAGCAATAGATTTTCAGGATCCAGGTGCCGGTCCGGTCCTGCTTTGGCAGTGAGAGAATTAATCTCAGATCTAATCTCTGTCACGTCCCAGAGAACGAGAGTTCAATAAGGTGTTGTCCTACCAAAGTGATTCTGTACAGCATGGCGCTGTAACAGACCTCTCCATTTCCCTCTTGGAAACGATCCTGTGGGATTTCACTTCTCCTCGGTTGTACTTCTTGTTTTTGAGACAAGAATCATAGCCAGAACTCTCGAGCAGAATATAATGTACAATATTTTCTCCACACGTCATTTCCATCCTGTGACAGAACGCAGGTACCAAAATAATAGCGTAATGCAGGAGTCATGTGTAGATCTGTTCAGTAAATCATCGTATCCACCAACAGTAACGATGACACACTCGTCTGTGTACTCTGAGGCTGCTATTAGATGAATCTGTTTCCTGCTCTTTGCCCTTATAATGGCATTCACCTTTTCGTTTTAATTGATCTAAATAATGTAGGCCTTCCAGCACGCACACACACACACACACACACGTACACAAACCCATTATGAAATGTCATTTTCAAACAGTTGTTTATCTGAGTATCTGCTTTTAGTCTGTACTGACGCTGTAGATGACATGTCAGTCATCTAAAAGGTGAACTGTGGAGGTGGAACTGTGAATGAAATGTTGATTCAGATATATGGCATTTATAATTGTAGAGTGTGCGTGAGAGGTCGGAGTTCATGATACGTTCTATTTCATCTACGTGAAGACTGTGTGCTGCACAAAGTAAATGATGTGCAATGTATTCAAAAAGGTACGTCTAATCCCACACACACGGCAGTGGGAAAAAAGCGAGCTTGGTGTTCACAGGTGGGAAGCCGGTGAGGGATCGTGTAATTAGCAAAGCTTCATCCTTAAGTCTAATCACTACAGTGGAGCTGGTCAATGGCCAACAATAGTATCTGTGGTATACTAGGTAGCTTGTAAGTATGAATTTGTGTACTGTAGTGATGCAGGTCATCAGTGAAAAAGAGCATATGTGCTCAGCAGAGCTTCCCTGGGTCAATAAGGTCAGCACATACACACAGTGAGAGATAGGTGGGAACGGATGCAGACCCCCACGGTGCTGCCAGTCTGCCAGAAACCTGGTGCCAGGTGTCTGAGTTTTATGGCCTCAGCATGAAAGCAGCGATTACTCCGCCTGTCTCCTCCGATTTGATACCGGAGCAGCGCAACACATGGAGGAAGAGAGGGGATAGATAAATGTATTAGCAAGCAAATCTTTTTACACCAAGGTGCGGTATATTGTCGGGCAGGTACTGAAAGATTTTTGCATGGATTAGTTGAGAAGCCGAATGATGGACGATTAAAGGCAGAGGGAGGCGCCACATGTTCGGCAGTTATTTACAGTCATGATCCATGAAAAGAGCCAGGAGGAGGTGCCATACTTCAGTCACACTAAAGGGAATCAGTTTAGTTTGAGTGTGACCGGGTCCAGCCACCTGATACCAGGCACCATATGTGTTCTTACTCAAAGAGAAACAGACGTAGATGAGCTGTGATGCTTAAACACTGCATTTGATTCCCGCACTGAGAAAAGCTGTCTTCACCACGCAGTTTAGATTCCTAGAAACAGTGCGGCGATGCTGTTTCTCTGCATTGCAAATTATTCCGTTTTGTAGGCTATTTGTCGAGCTTCTTCGAGAGTGTTGTACATGCAAATGCGGAGGCAGGACTGTGAGAGGGTGTCAACACATCGCAGGGCACGAACAGACAGCACATGAAAGGAGAGCGAAAACAATCTGTATTGGTTTTATGTTAATATTGGAGTTGGAGTTTGTCAGTCTTGATGTGAAACAAAATACACCCAACTATCTCTCTCTCTGTTGCACACACACACACACGCACACACACATACCGGTTGCTCAATTTCAATTTATTTATGAGGATGAATGTGAATATATGAGTGTGAGTCACACTCTGGTGTTTAGTTTAAGAGAGTTTCTCTTTCCTTCCCACTCGCTAAGTGAAACAATTATAAAAGCTGATTATTCTTTTTTGTTTATTTAGATAATTACTTTAATCAATCACACACACACTTAAATAGTAATTTAAGTGTATATATTGGCTAAGTAGAAAACGCAGCCAATAGAGGTATGTTCAGGAGGTGTATACGTTTCAGGATTTCTTCATTTCCATTGCTCATGATGGCATATCTGCTTGTGGAAATTTATCCTGTCACCGCTACAGATGTTTCTCAGAGCCTGTGTCACAAAATTGACAAATGACAGCAAAAGCGTAAAATGTTATAATTCCTTTGGGGGCTTCTTCCTGTCAGTCCATTCCAGTCTCTCTCTGCTTGTCTTGGTTTGACCCAACTTGGATGAGAACGGTGTGCACAGTCGCAGCTATTGCGTTTTTTAAAAAAATGCTGAATTCAGTTGTATGACTGCTTCTTATGACCCTGTATAAGTATAAGCAGTAAGTGATTAACAGTGAAGAGCACACACTCCCTGTTTATTAAGCCTGTTGTGTAATGGGCTCGCAGCCAGAGCTGCCGGCTGTGCCCACCCCACACACTCGCTCGAGAGGATCACTGAGATACAAAGCCGGTATGCAGATAATCTTCCAAGCACGGAGAGAAAATGTGTTGGTAATCTTGAAATACAAAACACACCAGGGATACAGAGCCAATATCAACCCTCTCATCATTAGGTAGTGACAGATGCAACACATAATGTACCAGAAATCTACTTTACTCACTAATATGTGTCCTAAACCAAAATGAAATAGCCAAATTATTGCTGCACAAAGGTAAAAAACAAAACACAGCAGCAGTTTAAGAAGAAGAATGGCCAGGCCAACAGCTTCATGTTTAAATAGTATTTTAACCATGGCCTCGCCCAGTTTTACTGCAGAAGTTACTTTTCCTCAAACTTATTCTCATTTTTAAGCTGGCTCTGGCTGCGTAGGAGCTCATTAAAAGGTAGGAATGAATGTCTACACGATGGCAGGGCAACAAGACAAATTTGACAGATTCATTCTGCCCTGTTAGACACGTCAACTTAGTCCCCTAAATATCTGTGGGGTGGCACTGTGGAAAACTGGCACTTGCCTCATTTGTTACCCTGTACAAGCTTAACCAAATATGACTCCCGTACTTTCTCTCATTCACTATTCAGCTGTTATTTTAGTTGAACTCCCTTACTGTGTCCACTATCCACTACTTTTCTGCAGACCTATTTGTATAACAGTTTGTTTGGAGCGTCTGTGTTGCAGACTTTAACGTTTTACTTTCTTTCTGTGTTTTTTCTTTAGGTTTAAAACTCAAGGTGAGGAAGTGAGACAAACCAATCACCAGAGGTCAAGTTTGGACCAGATGATCTTCTGCCCTTGCTTCTGCAAATAACTTTCTCCCGGATAACAAATCATCACTCTGGAAATTGCCTACAGCATCTAGCCAGCAGAATCAGAGACTAATGCTCACGGACCTTTCCTCCAAAGCTTTCTCCAGAACACTGCCTCTCGTCTAAGCTTTGTGTGAGCAGAGAGAGCAGACAACATGGCTCTCAGCTTGCAGCCGTGGCCTCCTCTGCTCTGGTTGTGCATGGGATTGCTTCTTTCATCTCTGTCGCCCATACATGGCAAAGAATGTCCGCGTTTGTGTGTTTGTGAGATCCGTCCATGGTTCACTCCCCAGTCAACGTACAAGGAGGCAACCACGGTGGACTGCAATGACTTGAGGCTCACGCACATCCCTACCAACCTGTCCACAGATACACAGGTGTTGCTGCTCCAAAGTAATGCCATCTCTCACACAAGTGGAGAGCTGGAGGTGCTGTTCAACCTGACGGAGTTAGACCTATCCCAGAACAACTTCAGCACCGTGGAAGCTGTGGGCCTCACAAACATGAACCACCTGACCACCCTGCATCTAGAAGAGAATCAGATCACCCAGCTGCCAGACCACTGCCTGGGAAACCTTTCAAATCTCCAGGAGCTCTACATCAACCACAACCAGATAAGCTCAATCTCTCCTCGGGCATTTGCAGGCCTGCGCAGCCTGCTGCGCCTTCATCTTAACTCCAACAGGCTCCATGTCATAGACAGCCGCTGGTTTGAAGAAACACCTAACCTCGAGATCCTCATGATAGGGGAAAACCCAGTTATTGGCCTCCTAGATATGAACTTTAAGCCTCTAGGAAGCCTGAGGAGTCTGGTTCTGGCTGGCATGGATCTTACTGATGTTCCAGCGAATGCATTTGTAGGTTTGGATAACCTTGAAAGCATTTCTTTCTATGACAACAAACTGGTCAGAATCCCTCAACTGGCCCTTCAAAGAGTTCCCAATCTAAAATTCTTGGATTTAAACAAAAATCCAGTTCACAAAATTCAGGAAGGAGATTTCCAGAACATGTTACGTCTGAAGGAGCTGGGTATCAACAACATGATGGAGTTAGTGTCAATTGACCGCTATGCTCTGGACAACTTGCCAGAACTGACAAAGCTGGAGGCCACCAACAACCCTAAACTGTCTTATGTGCATAGGTTGGCCTTTAGGGACATGCCCTCCTTGGAGAGTCTGATGCTTAATAATAATGCCCTCACTGCCCTTTACCAGCACACTGTGGAGGTGTTGCCTAATCTGCGGGAGATCAGTCTGCACAGCAACCCATTGCGCTGTGACTGTGTCATTCAGTGGATGAGTTCCAACAGGACCGCAGTACGCTTCATGGAGCCCCTGGCCATGCTGTGCACCTCCCCATCTGAACTCAAAGGCCAGCGGGTTCGAGGGCTAAGGCTCCTGGACTCCCCAGAGCAATGCCTCCCACTTATATCCCACAACACCTTCCCGAGCCACTTGAACCTCGAGCTGGGTATGAGTGTCAGTCTTGACTGCAGGGCCATGGCTGAGCCCGAGCCTGAGATCTACTGGGTGACTCCTCTCGGGACCAAAATCACAATAGACACCGTGTCAGAGCGATACCACTTGAGTAGTGAGGGCACCCTGAGGCTGTCTCACGTTCAGGTGGAGGATTCAGGTCACTACACCTGCGTGGCCCAGAACACAGAAGGTGCTGACACAAGGGTTGCCACCATACGTGTAAATGGCACCCTGCTAGACAATGCCCAGGTGATGAAAATCTATGTCAAGCAGACTGAGTCGCATTCGATCCTGGTCTCCTGGAAGGTCAATTCTAACGTCATGTCCTCCAACCTGAAGTGGGCTTCGGCCACCATGAAGATTGACAACCCACACATCACGTACACAGCTCGTGTCCCTGTAGACGTTCATGAGTACAACCTCACACACCTTCAACCTGCCACCGAGTATGAGGTATGCCTCACGGTCTCCAATGTCCATTTGCAGACGCACAAGTCTTGTGTTAATGTGACAACACGTAGCGCTACCTTCGCCCTGGACCTGTCAGACCAGCACCCGAGCGCGGCAGTGCTGGCTGTCATGGCGACCATGCTGGCCTTCCTCAGTCTGGCCACCGTGGGCGTCTACATGGCCCGCAGATGGAAGAGAAAAAACTACCACCACTCCCTGAAGAAATACATGCTGAAGACTTCCTCCATCCCCCTGAACGAGCTTTACCCTCCACTCATCAACCTGTGGGAAGCCGACGGTGAGAAGGACAAAGAAGGCAGCACAGAGGGGAAACCCTCCCCTGTTGACACCACACGTAGTTACTACATGTGGTGAGAATTTAGCGAGGAGGCCTGGCTGCCTCTCCAGCAGCACAAAAAGACACACTTTTGCCATTTTGGTGCAAAAGTCAAATAAAGTTGCAAATGTTTTTTTTGTATTCTCAGCTTTGCTAATAAGAGGCAGAGTGATCAAGGACAGGATTTTTATTAGTATAGCGTATCGCCTTGTTTGATTCTTTCTATCTCTTCATTGTTTTGGACTCTCCAAGATGGCAGCTGTATTTAGCCTCCAGGTTGTCTTAGTTGCTATGCTCTTGTTTCTGTGGTGCATTTTTGACTCACTTTTCTTTTGGGTTAACAATACAGCAGCGGGGGCCGATGCTCTTCCTGCAGCATTAGTGAAAATCAGTGTTTCTTTCTCTGTTTCGTAAAACAGGTCATCTGTTGTGCACTGATAGATAATGGAGTTTGCCTGAACTTCAATTAAAAGCTGACAGCGGGGTTTAGACTTGTTAAACTGTCTACTGAATGTTAGCAATTGTGCAGTAATGTTGTATCAACTATACCTTTGAACTTTCTGATTTTAATTGCGAGAGAATAGGATTTTAGTTTGCTGATAAATGTGATGTTAATGCTAGAAATACAAATGTTTGTTCAGACATTATTGTTTTTCTTTCTAATAAGGTGGCCTAGAGACGTTTGACCCTTTCCCCTTTTACTCACTTATTTTGCTAGATTCTTTGCGCTAATTGCTTAGTTAATTATTTTCACATGCAATATGTATACTGATGAAGTTCAAATAAATAATTTTTGGTTCTTTTGCAGACATCGGGTCTTGTTTGACTTCCTGTTGTAGTCATACAGTATATCCTTTCAGTTTTGACAGGCACCCTCGCTCCCTGGTGATACATGCTGTTGGTTCCCCGTGGCTCCTAAATCGCATGTCTGAGAAGAAGTTAAGCCCATCTCAGTCCAAAACCGACTGAATCAGCTTTGCGCCGTCACAGCCCCCTAAACCATCCTTACAGAGCTTATACTGTGTCAGCTTAACTTCAACAAACCAACTCATACGTACACTCTTGACAGATAGACAGACACGCAGACCGATATTTGAGCATGTGCTGCCCTCTAGTGGATGTAACAACATTAAACGTGTGATACAGCTGTCATAGAGGTCAATAATGATGAAGCACACTAATACCAAAGTAGGGCGCTGAGGTTTAGCATTAATTAACTACACCAACGGTATCCAATACTCAGTGCAGCATTAAGACAAAAAATAAGACAAAATGCTTCATTTAGTTTATTTTATTTTATTATGGCTAATTAAGAAATTCACAAAGGGATTGTTTATGATCCCGAATACTTTCCCATAATCTTACAGCAACTTCACAGTTTACATGGACTTGTTGTATGCTGTGTGCATATAATGTGTACAAATATTTTTTTAGAAATTCACATGATCACAGAGACCACATGATCAGTCACTGAAATGCTTAATTAAACCCAGTAGAAACGAGGAGTTTTTCCAGTCTTTTAATTTCGTATAAAAAAAATCTAAAAATTAATATAAATACAAAGCTATAAAAATAGAGCTGGAATATTCTCTGAATATCTGCTGGAAAATCCTCCTGTCTTCTTTCAAACGGGATCTTCAAATGCACGTCGATGAGATGCCACTACAACGTACTTAACCAAACCTGGGGTTAGGGAGCAGCTCGAAGGAGGGGACCCCGTGTTTAAGATAAGCAGGTCAGGTCACTGTTGCTCCGGAGAGACGCAGCGAAAACCAAGATTAGAGGCTGAGCTGTCTGGAGTGTTCTGGCTTCTGGCTGCACATCTGTACCTGTAACAGTAAGACTGGAGCAAGTGGAAAGAAGAGAGCAATGAATGAACTTTTTATTGCAGCATATTAAAAACAAAAAAAACAACGGAGACAATCAACCAAAGGTCTCGTTAAGTCCGAGATCTTTTGAGAAAAGGTTTGTCTTATGCCTGTTTGTACACATTCATCAAGCACGTCTGACTGTTGTCCTCTCCTCCCTCACATGGCGTATTCGCATGAAACAAACAGACCTCTGTTCTTAGGACTCATTTTGCATGCAATTAGTCACATTCCCATGGCAACCGATGCTCGTGGTAAGCAAACTGGAATGGTCAGCGGTGGGCGGCTCAAATAGTGTTGCAGATAAAGTAAGTGTACAATATGCGTGGTTGGGAGTTCTCTTGACATCTCCGTGAACGATATGAGATCAGGTTTCTTAAATCCAGAATAAGCAGAGCCACTGGACAAGTCTCCGGGCAACTGTGCATGCACTATCACAGAGACTACTTTGGTCTCACATACCAGGAAGAGAAGAAAGAATAGAAGAGAGGCTGTGTTTTTCTCTTTGTAATCAAGCAGGTCGAGAATTATACAGAGCTCCCGTGCTCGCTTTAGAAATGCTAATGTCAGAGCTGTTGTTGCCTAGGTTCAATACATGCTGCAAAACAGGTTGGCACCACTAGCAGGAACTATTTTGTTTCCACTGATGAGCTCGTGTCACAACAGACCTCACTGCCCACAGAATGTGAGCTATTTTAACAGTTCAGATAAGTCTGTGGACATTCAGAGCAGTGTTTCTAATTTCATGTTTGATAATTAAACTACTGAAGCTCCACAGCATAACAAGCATCACCTCTTCTTTACCTTGTGGCACATGTACGATCCTCCTTTCTTCACCTTATCTGTGCCTGACGGAGGACCCGTCTGGGAGAGAGAAACATGATCACATATCGGAGCAGCAAAAACCTGTAAAACCTAAAGTCTTAGAGGGGATGTGTTCTTACCGGGTTATGTTGCTCGTCTGCGGTGTGATGCACAGTCCACCAGTCTGAGGTCCATTCCCATGCATTTCCCACCATGTCATACAGACCGTATCCATTGGCAGGGAAGGACATCGCCTGCATAGCGGAGAGAATAATGCCACATTAATGGAGGTTCTGATGAAGAGAAATTCAAGACCCAAGAACTGATTCACAAACACAGATCACTTGGTGTTCAGTCTGGATTAAGTGATAGTTTTCTATCGCCCAACAAGCTGCTTAAATGACATCTGCAATATTATAATCAATGAAGCATAGACATGCCTGTGTTTTTCAGTTTGTGGGATCAGAATAAATCATTTCCCTTCAGCAGCACACACCCTTAAAGAATCCGAGCACATACATTCATGATTGATACTTCTAAATCAGGGTTTTAAAGCTGCTCCTGCAGAGAAAGAGATTAGATTAATATTAGCTTATTGTTATTCATTTGATCTCTGGAATCTGAGCTGCTGGTGTGACTTTATTAACTTCTGAAATGAGCTTTGATCTTCAGCACCTTTTCATAAACTATAGATTACGTAGGCGGTGGCTCAAATATAAATTCTACCTTCCAGTCTTGTGACAATGAGCACAGCCGTCATTCCTCCTGCCTAGATGAAATATGATGCATGACACCTTTAACTTTGGCATCGTTCCATCTTTCCTCTTCTGTCTTACCGGCGAGGTTTTGACATATCCGTCCTCTCCAGTGTTATGGTCGGGGAAATCTCCCTGCCAGAGGTTGGCATAATGTTGTCCTTTTGGATTCAACTTGTTCCCCCAGGGGTAAAGCCTGCAGGCAGGGGCAGTATATCAGGAAATTGATATGGGACCTCTATAATAGCCACAACACATGCACAATGGAATATATTATAGTGACATAATTAGTAAACATTAGACCTGTCTTTCAGGCCACCCCTGCAGGCGTACTCCCATTCTGCCTCTGTGGGAAGTCTCTTGTGTAACCAGGAGCAGTAGGCGACAGCATCTGCCCAGGACACATGAAGAACAGGATGGTCCAGCCTACAGAGAGACAGGTTTAAAATAAATGACTAAGCTTGCATTTAGATTGGATTGTCTGAGTAACAATACTCAGACAATGAAATGCAGTTTAGCATCTAATCAGAAGTGCAGAGTACCTACATATGAACAGGATATATAAATATAATGCAGGGAAGAAACCTGAACCTGTAGCGCCTCCTGGAGGGGAGGAGGGTAAACAGTGTGTGGCATGGGTGAAAGCTGCTCAGTTTATCAGTTTGCAAAAAGTGAAAATCTGTCTGCAAATTAATATTTAAAAGAAAAGTCCACGTGTTTTGTCTTTAATAATTCTCATGTGTCCGTATGCACACTGCAACAGCATGTGGTTGTTTCAGTTGATCCAGTCCTAGCCCTCCATACTGGTTCCAGTGTAAATGATGGGGAACAAAATCAACAGTCAAAGATTTGCATTTTTAAGTTCCAGGAAAGCTAAAATGAGCCTCCAGCAGTCTGAATTAAACTAATAAAGGAGGTTTTGTCTTAAGTTACGCTCACTTTCCTGCAGAAATCCCTCTTTGTGCTGTGCCTTTGTGCTCAGCACGGTTTCAGAGCGTTAGATGGGGGAACCCGCTTGATTTGTCTCACTCAGGCTGCTGAAGCTTCATATCAGCCTCATATTGCCAGAACCATTTAGGGGTTTTAAATATTGATAGAGCATTTTCTTACCGGTCCTTTATGTCGGAGTCTGGACCGTGAGGATGCCTCCAGTTGGCCCCTTTGACTGGGAGCCACCAGGGGGCAGCAGCAACCTGATAACACAGCGATGCTAACAATGATATCACACTTCTTTCACGCTCTTCACTGATATTGTCTCAGATACACACTCCACGGCTCATCCTGAATCACCTTGAACGTGCAGAATTACAAGGGGTCTAACGATTTCCAGCGTTGCCGTGCTGATGGGCACACAGCACCTTCCTCAGCCACATGATCAGGCTGCACATGACAGCTGAGATGAAGCAGTAAATTCCCTGCTGTCTGGTTTTCGTCTATAAGAGGCCCGCTGTGCTCAGGGCACAACCAGACTGTGAACATTCTCAACAGTGGTCTTCATGTGTATCTAAAGCCAGAAATATGTGGCGGCTGGTACACTTCCAGATTCCAGATCTTCGCGCACATATATATAAGTCTGAAGAAGTTCAAATACATAAAAATGATATCACGTCTGAAGTCTTTCAGGGATCCAAAGGACTGAGACTGATGATCAAAGCGCTAACAGTGCTTCATACAGCTGTAGCACAAGAAAACATGAACTGCACAGGTGAGTCGACTTACTGCTTGGGTGATTTGGTTTTTCACATTCTCGCTCAAAAGCCCCTCGAAGACAAACGAGTCTCCAAATTTCTCCGCCTAAAAGCACAAGGATAAAAATATTATGATAAATAAACGAGATGCCTTTTAACCTTTTAAGAAATAACCACTGCTAAAGATTACACTAATTTTTAATTATCTTATAGTTTCATCTTCAGATACAGTAACTTCTTCATACCTCAGTAATGTATCCCGAGGCTTTGACAAAGCTCTCGAACTGTTGGTTGGTGACTTCCTGGATGTCCATGTAGAAGGAGTCCACATGCACCAGCCTCTGAGGGCCCTCACCATCTGCAGGGATGCCCGGGTTGTCTGTTCCCATCAGGAACGGTCCTCCAGAAATCAGCACCATCTGTAAGCAGGAAATACATGAGCGGGAAGATCGATCAGACCAGACCAGACCAGACAGCACAATACCAGCATAAACTCCAGATGCCATGATGTCGAAGGAGTACAATAAAGTCATATAATCTTATCCACAATCAGAAAAAAGTGAAGTACATATTCACATATGCAGCTAACTGATCGGCTTTGATGCACACGACTGAAATGTCATTTTTCTAGCCTTGCATCATGACAGTATATGCACAGACATTAAATCAACTGTGTACTGTGCAGGACCTGTCGTCTGCTGCTGCCCGAGGTTTTCCGGGAAGCGAGGACCACACATGATCCTGAGGGACTGAGTCGGAGATTGCTTCATCAAGATTGGCAAACTGTGACTATGACCTTTCACCATCGTCACGGTTCGCCAGCCTCGGTGGCACAATCTCTAACCAGAGCTCCAAATAACCAAACGTCCCCAGAGCCAGCGTGGACTATACATAGCAAAGACGGAAAAGCTGGGCGGACGGAAAAAAGAAAGAACTATAATGCTAGTCTACTTCCACTACTCCTACCCACAATGCCACAAACATGCAGCCTTTATCTGGAGAGTAACCGAATGTGGGCTCATGCACAAAGCATTATAGTCCAAGAAGATTGCATCTGTTTGCTGAGAGGGTCTGTGTCTTTGAAATGATGTATGATGACTGATTCTGTATGTTTGGGTCAGATAAGGGTGTCACTGTCTGTACTGCAACATATGGGACACATAGATCAGGATTCCCCGTCAGTCACTTGATCAGAGGTGCCAGCAAGAACCTGCATGATAGATTACCCGACTTTGTATCTCCTCATTGGCTCCTCTTGAGTATTTCTCAGCTGGCTCCTCAGGAGCCGTGCCGTCCTCCGCATGCTCCTCAGCCGCCGCAGCAGCGGCTCTCTTCAGGTCCCCGCAGCCGCAGCCTGCTGCTCCCTGCGGGGCGGCCCCGCACGATGAAGCCGCAGCACGCACCACGCTGTGCTCCTCTCCTTCCTCCTCTTCTTCTTCTTCACCTGTTGAACGCAACACATCGCCCACCAACGCAAACACTAATATAAACAAGGCAAACCTGCGCGCCACCCTCTCCGAGCCGCTCATGTTGCTGCGACTCTTACTTCCGCGTAGTCACGTGGTCGGTCAGCTGGCTTTGAAACGCAAACCAAAGTTGACTCTTTCGTGCCCGAAAGTGAACATTTTGTAGTCCCTGCCTAAAAATAAACCTCAAGTTGTGACTTGACTTGTAAGTAAATCACACCCCGGGTGTTTTAATGTGAGAGAGAAACTCTTAAAAACACAGGAAAAGTTGTTATTTCAAATTTACGCACGTGTTGCTGCGTTAAAGATACTTTTTCAACTCCCGCATCATAAAAAAAATCAAAGGAGAGATGACATGATGGGTTGGATTTCCTTAAATGATGGGATGGGACCACATGGACATCATTTCCCAGCTATCAACACTAGGGCCGCTTGTGGAGGAGAAGAAGAAGAAGAAGAAGAAGAAGAAGAAGAAGAAGAAGTGGCAGTGAGCCAGGCAGCTCAGCTCAGCCAGTGTGCTGCCTGCCTGCCTCAGTGAGCACAGCCCCGGGGAGCGGCGACAGGCGCGGAAAGGTGATAGAGTCTGTCAATAGATAAAGCAAACTGGATTATTACGCTCGCTGACCGGCTGGATATTAACCCACGGCCCCCGGGTGGAGGAGAGGAGGGACACCGTCATGTTGTCTTAGCCGGCGCGGAGTCGCTTTTCCCCGCAAACCGAGGTAAAGTTGAGCGCGCATAACTTGTTCGCCTCACCATCCTATCCGCAGCAGACAGAGAGAGAGAGAGGGGGGAGAAAAAAGGATTTAGCTCGCCTCTCCTTAAATGGTTAACAAAATGCTCACAGCTCGCAGTCAGCGCTTGTGATGAGCTTCGTTTGTACAATTAGTGACCAAAAAAGACAACAGGAGAAAGAGTGAAATGTGGGACTGCTGCGTGATTGCGGATGCGGATTAAAATGACAGCCATCCACTGGAAGTTTCATGTGTTTTGGTGGTTTACATAAGACAGACTTTTTCTCTCTCTCTCTGCTGTAACAGCTGCCCACATCATGCATGTCATTACTTTCAGCTTGCAGCCCAAAAGCCACACACGCTTGGTTTATTTCTCAGAGATTTAGCGAGCCTGGGTGAGGTGGACCCGCTGTGCGCCCCGCATGGATCAGCTTCAGCGGCGGTGACCTGTTGCAGGTGCATGAAGCTCCTTCCTGGTGCAGCTGCAGCTCTCCTAATCATTAACTGTGCTGCCCCTGCAGCCACAGACACACAACACAAACAGGTTACAGTAACATCAGGCCCCAACATTTTCCTGCGACCTCAATGCAAATCCTGTCTGATCTGTTGCATTAGCGTTCACCTCACAGGGAAGCCTGGCGTCCCTTTAAAAACCTGCTCTGCCACCTCACTGGGAGCTCTGTCAGACCTGCAAATGTAACCTGAAATCACTGTAATTATGGGCATCAATGGAGCTGGGTAGATTTACTGAATGTTATTGTGACAGAATACTCATTAAAGAAATTAAATATCTGATACAGTGTGTGATTTTTGACCCCTTTCCTCTGCCGTAGGTGTTCCCCTTGTGTGTCAAACATGTCGGATAAGATGTCCAGCTTCCTACACATCGGGGACATCTGCTCCCTGTACGCAGAGGGATCCACCAATGGTTTCATCAGCACCCTGGGGTACGTCCATCTCGTACATGTGTGGGCCCACTTCACGCCGTTCTGCTGCAAGCTGAGCAGTATTTGGATAGAAGGAAGTGTCACACCGATGGCGATAAACAAATTCGGTGCTATCAGAGAGAGTCCTTCCATCGGTTTCTGTGTTTGTGTGTTCCTGGTTGATGTTTGTTTGCACGTGTCGCACAGTCACAGTGGCAGAATGGGATTAAGTAGCTCATGGGAGATAAATGGATGCAGTTTTGCAAGTGTATCCCACAGAACAAAGCTGTGGAAGCAGTGGGAGGCCTTTTTGAAGTGGTGCTCTGCCCATGACTGACCAAAACCACCCCTGATAGTGCTGGGAGAAAAGGAAATGTAGGGGCGGCAAATGCTCAGTTAATGATAAAGTGTGTGTGAGTGTGTGTTTGGGAGCCCGTGGCAGGAGTGGGTGTCGGGGTCAGCGTTAGAGGAAAAAACACTGAGGTGATGCTGTGCACAGAACCCAACAATAATTGTAAAATGCTGCTTACAAGCCACTCATTCACCCACACAGTCGCAGCAAATACATGTTGCTTTTTGCCATGATTTCTACCTCATAGAGCAACCCTGATGTTCTAGAAGTGTAATGCAGATCGATCACGTGATCAATCTGTGGGCATTGCACGGATATACATCACTGAAGCTATAGTGATTCACAGCAGAGAAAGACGGCTTTAATGTTTTGCTGGTAGAAACCACAAGACAATCATAGGAAGGTGCAGCAGAGTGTGTGTAACAGCAGTCATGCTGTCGGTATCAGCTCCAGGACCCCCCCTCCACGCTCATGAAAAATGGAATGACCTACAGCAAAGACTGAGTCACTAAACAGACACTGTGGCCTTTCTCGAGTTCCAGCGCTTCCCACGTACACACACACACACACACACAAGCGTATGTATTTACTAAACTGTCATGACAGTTTTGGCCGTAAGCCACTTCTCCACGCACAACCACCAACTCAGCAGCCCTATCCAGATCATCTGCCCTCAGGAAGAAACCATCCTAAGAAGAGGCGAAACTTCTCCAGTCGAGCAGCATTCCTGGCTCCTGTTTGGGGTCTGTGAGCAAATTAGAGGTTCAAAATGCTAAAAAAAACAAAAAAAACAACGTTGTGCCCCTTCAGCAGGACCTGTCCTGTTTGTTCAGAGGTTTAACTATTAAACTCGTGTTAATGACTGACCACACTGACAGGGATTATTATGTGCATCGTCAACACAATGCAGACGTGCACAAAGTCTATGATTTCTTCTTAACACTCCTGGATATTTTCTCACTTTTTCTTTTTCTTTTGAGTCTGCCGCCTTTTTCCTTGAGGTGCACCGACTGCAGAGGTAGACAGGACTGTTTGGACAACTGTACACATTCCCCGGGAAAAAGGCCCGAAATGGATGTGGGATTTGGCCTGTGTCCAGACAAGTGTTATTCTAAGCTAGTAAAAGCTAAATTTGTCACCAGACATTCCCGCCTGCGTGCAGGTCATCTAGTCCGTGATTATTTAATTGTTGTGTGGAGGGGGGAAACACATGCAGAAGCTTTTGTTGGGGGTACTAATACCAAGTCACTAGGTTTAACACTAGATGACATACAGTAGTTCAGATTGAATGAAATAACGACCTCAATGAAAATGAAAAATGTTAATCAACACTGTTATATACTTTTTAATATGACGACTATTAATGAGGAAACAGGAGAAGCTGCATGCCTGCTGTATTTGAAACTTCAGCTCCGGACAGAGGACTACAAAACGTCACTCACAACACATGACATAAGGGGGGCCTAACCGTATCGCTGGAGGGACAAACTCAGCTGTCAATACACAACAAACACCAATTAAGTAAAGCAAATACGACAAACGTTTGCTACTTCCGGCATTTCCAATTTTAGATAAACTTTCTTTAATTATGTTTTTGCTTTATATGATTGTAAATGACTTTGATTGGCAGATTGCAGTATTATTTTACATTCATTACATTAAATCGTTTATCAGTAAATTACAGTAAATCAGTTTCATTACATACATTTGCTAATTATTTTCTTGACTAATCGTTTAATTGTTCTATAAAATGCTGAAACATAGTAAAACTGTTTTGTCTGAAACCCAATCATGACTAATCACAAACCTCTAGTCTACTTTAAATGATTACGCAATTAGCAAAGTCGCTGCTGTCAGTTTTTTTTAACCTGGCAGCTGACTGTGCCATCTGTGATTGGTTACATTCAGTCATCAGACAACATATACATAATGTACCTGAACAAAACACACAGGCATCTGACTAACAGTGTTATTCTCTGTCTGTATTCACAGCTTGGTGGATGATCGCTGTGTCGTCCAGCCTGACGCGGGGGACCTCAACATCCCTCCGAAAAAGTTCAGAGGTAAGAGAGTGGGCTCCCGTCCTCGCCCTCCTGAGGCCTGACATCATCACACTAACTGCTGTCTGTTTATACTGGACTCTACAGGCGGGACGCTGCTGAATGTGTTATGATGTGTTTCTTTGGTGACAGCCACAATATATCTGCCCTCTGGACTAGGGCTAATGGTGTGTGTGTGTGTGTGTGTGTCCGCCCATGCTCATGCATCCGTGCGTGTGTTCGCAGCTGTGTGTGCTTACTCGCACACCTCGTCTGTGGAGGTAGAGGAGAGGCGGCTGGAGAGAACAGGCTCCGATGCTGATTTGGTGGAAAACAACACACTCGAGAAGCTGCTTTGCAAACAAAAGGCCTTGAGATGCCTCTTTGGGTGAACCCCGCTATTATTAGCTCCCATACAGGAAGTAGAACTCATGACCCTCGGTTCTCAGGCTGGAGGTTTACGTCTCTGGGGAGAGGCTTTGCCCGGCGCTGCGCAGAGAACATGAGCGTGTTCTTGCACGACAGCACTCCTCCTCGGTCACTGCTGAATAACTATTTGTTTGATAAATGTACTGTACTGTTGGCAAATGATGTTTCTTTTTACACTGCACACTGTTGGCCTTTGTCGTTGTTAAGCTACTTTAGACAGTGAGCATTCCACGTCCGCATGCTCACACTTGGCATTTAGGATGCTATCTGCCGTCTCGAGAGCATAAAGAAGATTGCGCTGTGTTTAGAGAGTAGAGAGCTTTGATGTGAGCCGGGGAGAGCTCATCTCTCACCGGGTCTCTAGTGTCACGAGACAGGTTATCTCCCCCAAGAGACAATGATGCCTCCACTCCTGCAGCCACATTAAAGAGGAGACTCTCGGATGTGGGAGTCGGTGTCAAAAACATCTGCCGACTTCCATCCAAACAAACATCTACAGTATTTTGCTAGTGTAGTCCGCTGTGTAGTCATTGTGTTTATATAGGCGTCCGTAGTAATTTAGTTGGACTCTGACAGGGACTGTGTGGGGCTGTAAAGAGAGATGTTTACTGTGTGTGGATTTCATTCTAATCTTTTGTATGACTGTTGTTGCTTACAAACGTGATTGTAGTGAAGGAGCTTCCTGTTGGCTCACTTACATGGGAAGGCTTTCACTAATCACTTTGGCTTATTTACTCTCCCACTTATAAAACTCATCACAAGGTACACTCACAGGAATAGTCCTGCTCTAAATCTCACCCGTTGGATGTGACTAAACATCTCTGTCAAATCGGAAATGGTTGCTAATATTGCAAATCTGTAGATCCGCCTGTGGTGGAAATGAAACTATGGCCAAAGCGGTTTTTGTTGAAGAGATTTTTTTTTATTACCGTATATGTGTTGCTACACACACTTGCTCACAAGCTATGGGTGTTGTGAAAGTGGCTTTGGTAACTCCTTCACCACGTCAGCTGGTCGTGACCACGAGAGGCCTTCATGTCGCTGTGAGAGGTCTCTGGATGTCTAGCAGACGGGAGAGAGAGGTGAGGCCGGGTGCTATAAGACCGCCTGGGAACGGGCGACTGAAACAGCGAAGCCAAACATTGTCTGCAATGTAATAAAGATTGACATTTTTGGGACCAGAACAATGGTTGGCATTGGGTAGAAATTCTTAGATTTTAAACATAAAGGTCAGTTTATTCATCATCGAATGGCAGCGTAATGTCTGCTGTGCTGAAGGAGCTTTGTCAAGTTTGACAAACAGAAGGCTGCAACAGTGGAGTGGACATTTGGAGTTTGAGAGATGTAGTAATCCAAAAGTACAATAAACATATCAGCCAAAGTTTTATGTGCAGCTGTGTGTTCATATTTTAGAGAAAATCTACCGTCTAGTTTGTTTATTACTGACGAGGTAATCGACAGGAACCCACATCAGCGGAAGCCATCTTGATTGTTTACAAGGTCGCGCTCCTCTGTGCCATCAGCCAATATTAGAGAAATGGTTCAGGTTGACCTTACTAGATCCAGGATGGGTGGCAGTCTTTCTGAATGTGAGGGAAGCAGACGCAGAGCAGATTCATCTGGTTCTCAGGACTAAAAGTCAGATTCTTTTTTTTTTTTTTTGGGTCACAGATTATTGTTTTTGGCGTATCTGCTTTATTTGATAGCGATAGCTGGAGAGAAACAGGAAAGGTGGGGGAGGGTGAGGACGACGGGCTGGAGTTGAACCCTCCAGTGTTTGTGTCTTAAGATTGCTAACTTTAAGTTTGTCACACGCGTTATCAGAGGATTTGTTTTCCTTAAATACGTCTCATGACACCTACAGAGGGCTGAAGTCAATAAACCTTTTTCAAGTGGACTATGACTTGCAAACAGGTATCATTAATAACATTAACAGTACTGGCATTCCACTTAGGTTGGCAGTTCCAGAGAGCTCCGGTGATGTGCACGCTGGCTCACTGGTACGGTTAAATGGAACAAAGCCAGTATTGATGTTATTAGCTCCTGTGCTTTTCCTGCCATGACAGGCCAAATCCCAATCCTCGTGTTGTACACGCTGGCTCGCTGTCACAATGTCACGGCTTGCGGGGACTCGCTGTAATATTATTAGCAACACCTGTGCTTTTTCTGCAGAGACGAGTCAAAAACGTCAGCTGTGAAAACGTCCTCTCTGCTGCCGGACTTTAGAAACTCTCTGTGATCTTTCTGCCTCATCACTATGTGCATTTTATCTTAACGCTGTTGTACTTTTCGGTGCATTGCATTGTGGGACAATTGTGCGCATCATTGGCAGTTTTAGTCAGTATCCAGTATGAACACATACCTGCTTAGAGACATCATGTTTCCAGCATGTTAGAGCCATGCTAGTTAGTCTTACAACATTACAACAATTAATTTTGATTTGTAAGGTTTCTGAAAATTAAGGTAAAAAAAGAGAACCTCGTCATCTTGCTTCAGGAGCGTCTGAAAAAAAGTACATATTTGTCTCATGAACTTGAACTTTGTATAGATAACCCTTAAGGGTGAAACATTAAGTCCAAACATGTCTTTTTTTCTCTTGCTTAAACATCCACAAACGCAGTCAGGCTAAATGTGCCCACATATCTGTATTTTTTTTTTCTTTGGAAATGTCTAATTTGACTCCTCCGGGTATTCTCCGGCAGAGCAAACACTCGTCGGTCCCTCCTCTTTTTGGGAGGCTCCTCAGCTGTTTGAGAGAGACAGAGATAATCCTCCTTAGTGGACGCTATAAGGGCATGAGGCCAGGCTAGCCATGTCCACATGCAGAGCTTTATACTGTCATTGCTGAGGTATGCTTAACATTTCCTCCAAATGTAAACACAAGCGCCCTCCGCACAATCACACTTTCGCTCATGTAGTCTGCATGCATACACCGAGACATCGGTAGCCTCGCTTTGTATTTCACCCAGACAGTATTTGAAACGCTGTTTGACGCATACACACACACACACACACACACACACACACACTCTCACACACACACACACACACTGCACTGAGTTCAGCAGAGTGAGCAGCGGGCAGAACATTCAAGAAAACACAGCTTTGTGTTAGGAGTCTAAAATGCTCCACCTCTGTATTATTTGTGATTTATCTGTCATCACTCAGTCGTTTGAACGTCAGGCCAGTTGCTGCATTTGAAGTTTTTATGTTGCTGGCTCGTTTCTTTGTGTGATTAAAGTGGTAGTGTAAATTTGGATGCCCCATTTCTCAGACGTCATCCACTTTGCATATATGAATCATCACCTATTGATGATGTGGTCAGCAGGTTGTTCACGTCTTTTTCTAAAAGCTGAAAACAAATCATATCTTTATGCGGCCAATAACATTGACGCACACAGTGCACTATAAGTCCTTATTTTAAGTTTAGGTGTCTGTGAACAGAGCCAATCTTTAATGATTCCTGCATGATGAAAACCATTTGAATAGATAATGTCTCGGTTGTTCACTTTTTTACTGTTTTTCTCATCGTATTTCAAATCTCATCTCCTGTCTTTAATGTTTTTTAACGTGAAACATTCAAACCTTATAAACCCCAACAAACGTTGGAGTGTTAACTCCTTGCCACCTCGCCTACCTGTTGCCAGCCCAAACCCCCGTTGCTGCCAGAGACACGCTGCGGACTAGCTGGGTGGTTTGTTTGAGATAAACACCAGAAACAGTATTGTCTTTAGTCCCTTCCTCTCGTAATAACCACATACACCGCTTTCAAGTCTGCTGAGAGAAAAAGGAGTCTTTCAGGAAACAGTTAAGGGAAGCCGATTTTGTAGACCAATTTATTGTCTTAGATGCTCTACAAGTGATTAGTTGCTTCCTCTACAATATCTCCAACAGGATAAGAGCCCTGGAGCGAATAGCAGTTTATACAAGCCAGATCATTGAGGATGTTGTTGATTTAACACAGAATAGAGAGTATTATGTAATGCGCGTCTCCAGGTCCTTTGCCAAGCCGATGTTGTTGTTCTAATTATTGCAGACCTCCCCGCTTGTGTTTAAAGATCACACGACGTGCTTTAAATTGTGTACCGTTGTGAATCACGCACATTAGATCTAACTGAAAGCTCTCGCGTATCGTTGCCCTTCTCGTAGTACCAAAGTGTCGTGGCAGTTCAGCTCTTAGATAAAACTTCCTTGGAGGTACTTCATCTCTGTTGGCTTAACATCCTCTCAGTAGTTTTTACGGTTGCCACGGCTACAAGCATCTTCCTCTTGATCCTCTTAAGTCTGGTGCAGTTTGGCAGCGAGCGGAGGAATTTTTTATTAGCTTTTAGCTGAACTGTGCGTGTCTAAAGAGTCGGTGTTAGTGATGTCTCTGAGTCGTCTGTCAGACCATTCAAAGCAGCATTGCACAACGCCGCTAATATACCAGTGCGTCAGCAGACGAGTTCATGAAAATAATTTAAAGCTCCAATCCAGACACTTTTTTAAGGAATATAAAATATTATAAACTCAATAACCCAGTTTACAAGATAGGCCTTCTCCCTCATTGAAAAATGAATTAAATCCTGAATAGATAAATATTCAAATATTGTTCATTTCGAACCTTGAACTACTGGAGACACGACATCTCATACGTCACCCCGAAGACTCCAAAGGCTTCGAGTTTCCACATCACACTTGTCTAAGCTGCACACTGGACCAGGATTGACTTGGACACGAGTTATATCACAAATCATGCCTGTATGTACACGTCTTAGTGTGAGCACGGAGAAACTTCCTCCTTCAGCAGACGAACGTGAAAAGAACCTTTTAGTGTCAAACGCAGCACATACATCTTTCTGAGTGGAGAGGCAGGAACCACACAGCAAACACATTGCTGAGCAGAGAGACACTTAAAAGCTAAAAACTGACTTCTGTATAATCCTAACTTTTATATAATATCTGTTAATCCCCACAACATATTTATCAACTCTAACACATAAAATGAAATGTACTGGATGGATTTAAATTAAGCCCCTTCTTTACAATCAGAGCTCACAAAACTTTCTTTATAAATTTGAATTGTTGCATTTATTGCATAGTCTATTTTTATTGTGAATTCTTAATAATGTTAGAAGAAAGGGCCTATACAAATATAATAAAATATAATACAAAACAACTGATGAATACAATGTAATAAATGCCAGAGAACAGATGTTTTGTTGTTGATCATCTTATTTCTCATTCATCGTGATGACAGTCAGGAGTATAAACAAATGAGCTGCTGTCAGTTGGTCACACGTCGACAAAAGTTGGCGTTGCTTAAAACAGCTGTGCGTATGCAAAAAGGAAAAGAAACTGTCGTGTTACTCGCTGAGACGTTCACACTCGTCATGCATGTAGTCAGCACTAACGTGCTGTAGTTTGACATGTTCTCTGTCGACGCTTAAAGGCGGTGTCAGAATCTTTCACAGCACCGAGTCAGATATTCTTGACTCATCGGGCCTAACTCTGCACCCATACATTCACATATTGTAATAATGTGTAGTTTATGCTAACCACTAATGGAGAGTCCTGTCTAGTCATGCAAAACCTATTGTATACCACTGTGGGCCTGGCATAGGATGATGGACGTAGTAATGATTGGAGCTGTAGTTGGAGACGTGAGCTCACAGTCAGTCTTTAGAGTAGAACACAAAAACAGTCGAGTCTAAAGTTCAACAACAAAACGAGAAAACAGCAACACACACCTCGTTACTTTCAGACACTTAGTCAAGGTAACAAAATCCAGCACCAGGAGCAGGACCGTTGCTTAGCAACTCTTCATAGCCAGGACGTAGTTTTGCATATAATGCCGTAAAACGTATTTGTTTGGATTAGACAAATGAAGTACAACCTGAGGTTTCGATTCTGTTATCGTCGGACAGAGCCGGCGTGGCCGATCTCCATCTTTGCACCAAACTCTGTATCATATTTAACATTTGAGTGATATCAATGTGACTCTCCACCAGGAAGCAAACATTTCTCCAACTACTGCAGTTTACTGTTTCATACTACAACAAGCACGATGCCATTCAAAAAGCTACAGGAGACATCGCAGTACTGCCTGTGTAGTGCTCCTGTTTACGAGTATCAATAGTAAACATTCAAAGACCCGAGAGGCATCCGGCTGATTTGCAATTGTCTTAAAAAAGCTTGTGACTTGCCCTCAAGGACTTGACGTAGCCTGTGTGTACCTGAGGGCTGTATGATCTGAGGACATTGTCAGTTTGTATCAGAGACAGCTTTGTTTATGAACTCAAATAGACATTTGGAGTGCTAAATATTCATGATGTGGTGGTTAAGTAAAATGTTAATGAATCACTGAGTTGTCTCACTCTTCCGGCCCGGTGACCCCCAGCAGGAACTCTCACCACAGATTTCAGTCCGACTGAGCGGACATGTTTTCTCTCCTGGCCGAATGATTAAAGGCAACTCCCCTGTCGCACGCCGCACTCATATTGCAGCAGTGATTGTGTGTTTTAGAGTATGATAAAAAGCCGGTGTCAGGTTATAGGGCAGCTCACACGTCAGACAGGAACTTCCAGTGTGCGTGCTCGTGTTCATTTGGCTTTTTACGCTCGCTGCTTTCACCCAGTTCCGGTGAAAACTCATTCGACTGTTTCGTGTACTTGTGTGAAAGTATGTGAGACACACACACACACACATGAATACATATTTATTCCCACTGCAGCACAAAATAGCTGCAGTTCTTCTCCTTCTTCTTACCCTCTCTGTCACACATTCTTTCGCTCTCTTCCTGTCTTTCTCGTTTCTCTTTCACTTCCTTTTCTTTGTTGTTCTAACAGTATTTTAGGTCAAACTAAAGTAAACCATATCTGATGAGAGGGCTGGAGCAGGGGTGGAGGAGGGGGGGCATGAATAAGATTTGCAAGATACAGGCCCTTAGTTTCAAGGGAGAGAGTGGTGTGTGTGAAATGGTTAGAGGAATTCAGGAGGGAGAAGGAGGGATAGTAGAAAATTGAGGGGGGAAGATAGGGAGTCCCCACCCTCTTCTTTCTCCCTCTGTCATCCCACTCCCCTTCACTTGGCCTTATTTGGTCATGTTACTGTGGCTATAACAGGAGGAGAGAGAGAAAGAATGGGGGAAGGATGGACAGATTGTTCTTTTTTTCTCCTCTTTTCGCCCTCTCAGAATAGAGAGCTTGGGTCTGATGAGAGGTGAAGTCAGAGGAAAGCCAGGACTCGGAGGGAGGAGTCGCTGATGTGCAGAAGTTTTAACTCTGCAGGGGAAAATCTCATAGTAGTTAACGTGCTCCGTGAGCTGCAAGCCTCGACTTTGAGCCCGTGTAAAAGTCCTCGTGTGGCTTCAGTTGGAGTCATTTGCAGCTTGACACAGAAGAGGAACTCTTCTGGGGGCAGAACAGGAACTCTGTTATGCTAAAACTGCATCCACATGCAAATCGCGGGACTGTTTGCTAGTCTCTACAGTATCTATGAAAATGAGCAGCACAATCAGAGCCTGCTGCCGCTGACGACGGCGGCATCATCTCCTCGTTGCTGCGGTTACCAACTCTGGCTGACCACGACGTGCTGCTGCGTCACACCATAACACATAAAGGCTATTATGCACCGTGACTTTACTACTCCTACATATACCACGATGTAACCGCATATTACTATACTTGTATGACATGGGCGCACACACACACACACACACACATGCTTTTCTGTCCCTCATGTCTCTTCCCCGAGGCTGAAAAAGCCCTTTGATCTCCACAAAGGAGAAAAATGAATATGAGAGGAGTGTGTTAAGATCGTGTGTGTTTGGTTGTTAGGTCTTGGGGATACGTCAGATTTATTCAATCAAGCCTGTCGGGTATTTTGTGTTAGCCGAACCTCTTGTTTCTCCTTTGTTTAGAAAGTCAGGCCTTTAGTGTCTGTTGGTTTACGCTAAGCTGCCGCTGTGACCCGTCTCCCACACCGCGTCTCCGACCTTAACAATTATCATTCAGCGTGCATCCTTTTTGTTTTAAACCCTTGTACTTCTCTGAGCTGTAACCGCTGTGGCGTGTTTGTCTATGCCTGTATTTATTTCTATGTTCTAACTCTCTGTTTCCAGACTGTCTGTTCAGGCTGTGTCCCATGAACCGCTACTCGGCGCAGAAGCAGTTCTGGAAAGCAGCGAAGCCTGGAGGGAACACAGACACGGTGCTCCTCAACAAGCTCCATGTAAGCACAGTGACGACACACTCAGAGACCAGTACACTGCACACGGGCCTGTCTTCACAGGATAAAGAGGAGAAAGAAAGGACAGAGTTGCATTAGACTTCAGGGTTAGATGGTAGATTTGGTTGAGCACTTTAAGTTACTATAGATATTTGTTAAAAAAGTCCTTTTATAGACATTTCCGAAGACTTTCACTCCTCCTGTCTTACCTTTCTGCCCTCTGCACTCTCCTTTCTCTCTTCCTGTGGTACAATACCATTTAAAGCAATCTGCTATCTGACCACACGGTCATAAAATGGAAGATTACAATCCCTCCGTTTCCATGGAAATGTGAGCCAGAGTTTTCGGTTTTCGGCCCCTCTGTTGAAGCAGACATTTTTGTCTCACTACTATTCCTAACACATGAGAGATTTACCGTCTTCATATCTGACTGCACTCATAGACTATGCTATATTTTCTCATCACATTCTTGCCTTCCAGCATGCGGCCGACTTGGAGAAGAAGCAAAATGACTCTGAAAACAAAAAACTGCTCGGAACAGTCATTCAGTACGGGACGGTCATTCAGGTTTGTTTGAGCTCTGCGCTCCAAAACAAGCAACACACGCTAAAATGTTCACACACACACCCACCAATGACAAATTCTATATTTACAGACTGTAATACACAATGCTATATGCACACACTTCTGTATGTATGTAACAGATGTTGTATGTTGGTCATTGTTGTTTTTTGTATATATTTTATATATAACATCCATTTTTTCACCTACTTGTACGTACATAACAGTTCCATGATTGGTTTTTTTTCTTTTTTCAGCTCCCTTGTCCTTGTTTTTATGTCCACATCTTCCTGAAATTATTCTTGGAGTTGTTTGGGACGTTGAAAGCAAACTTAGAACAAGAGTCAGATTTCTTGTACATACTTTGCCTTTAAAGCAGATTCTGCTCGTGATTCAGAACTGGTCATATTCTCTGCTTGGTATTTAGTCAGATAAACTCTGTTTAGACTACCACGAGGTTTAGCTGTGATAGCTCTGGCATGCAATCAACCTATGATTTAATCGTTCCTACATCTCTTATCTGAAAATGTCTGCCTCAGCTCGATCAATTGCATCTTGCAGTTAGACATTGTTGTGAATTTTAGGATAGGCTCGGTGTAAATACAAATATACCCCGATGCATCCTGAACACAGGAGGCTGAATCTTTATTCTTAATGGCTTAATAATGTGTCATAACACGTGCATATATAGAACAACCTTTAAGCCACAAAATATCTAGAAGACATCCACAGCTCATAGTAAAAAGACGACTTTCAGTGCAGTGGTAATAAATCAGTGTAACTTTTTATTTGATTTCTTGACTCATGGCTGTAATGAGAGGATTCATTTCAACCAGCCTTGACTCCAGGCTGCTTTCTTGTAGTCAGCACACTACTGCAAGTTTTTTATTTTATTTTTATTTTTATTTTTTTATTGCATTCACTCGTCAGCACAGATTTCTGCGTGTCCATTTGTGTGCATTGTCTGACACTGCGTCCTGTCTCTGCTCAGCTCCTTCACCTGAAGAGCAACAAATACCTGACGGTGAACAAACGTCTGCCCGCTCTGTTAGAGAAGAACGCCATGAGGGTGATGTTGGACACGGCTGGAAATGAGGGCTCCTGGTTCTACATCCAGCCCTTCTACAAACTACGCTCCATCGGGGACAGCGTGAGTGATCGTACGCACGCCTGGTGCATTGTGGGAATGTCGTGCAGCATGTCAGTCGATGTCTTGACTGAATCCTGCCTGGCATTTTAAAAGGTGTAATACACACAGAGGTAAATCAGTATTATAACGTTACTACAGGATAAATGTGTAGACCTTGGAAGCCACCTTAAGCCTCAATCCATCTGACCACATCTATTCCTGGATGGACCTGTGCCAGCGCCCAATCGGTGTTTACCTGATCACAAAGCTGTTTTTGGCACCGGCCCGTCTTCCCCTGCAGCAGGAAGTAGTGGGCTGGTGCCCAAGGACAAAATGAACCACGGCATAGACTGGGCCTCTCTGCTAAGCTCCTCTCAGAGCAGGTATGGCACAGGGCCTAAGCAGCAGCAGGCCTTGGACAAAAAGAAAATTGGAGGCAGTCCATACCTGCTGAGAATAGACAGAAGACAGTGACACGCAAATGGTTAGTGATGCTCTCTGACCCATGGGAGGTTCAGTACATTACTGCAGCTGAATTACTGCACTGTATTTAAACTGCCTTTTTAACTAAACTCAAAAGATCTGAAAGACATTTTACAATAATCTAATACATAGTGTCCATCAGGCCAGATGAGATGAGATGAGATGTGTCAGTTTTCGATGAGGCCAGCTGCAGTTGGGTTGAGGTTTTGGTCTTAATGGACCGCAGCCTCCTGCCAGAGGGGAAGGAGTTTTTCCTTAGAGTTTATGTCTGGGGTGGTAGTGAGTGGTCTGCCACAATTTTTCCTGCTTGTCTCGGCGTGGGACTTGTGTGTGTGGACATGCAAGTCCTAGAGGAATGGAAGATTGCTGCCAATCCTGCCAATGATTTGCCGCAGTCTGCCCTTGTCCTTGGCAGTGGCAGCAGTGTGCCAGATGGTTACGGAGGAGGTGAGGATGGACTCTGTGATAGTGGTGGAGAAGTACACCATCCTTAACTTTGGCAGGTTGAACTTCTTCAGCTGCTGCAGGAAGTACATCCTCTTCTTGGTGATCTTCTGCTCCCACTAGAGGTCCTGAGGTGATGATAGTGCCCAGGAAGCGGAAGGAGTCACACAGTCATACATCTCCACTGTCTTTCGAGTTTGAGCTCCAGGGTTTTCTGTTGACACGATCTTGATAGTTTTCCCTGGAGTCCCTCTGACAGCTCTGCTTTGTGCTAGCATGGTTGTCATTTTTAACGCATTTGTTTCGTGTGTGCTTGCAGGTGGTGATCGGGGACAAAGTGGTCCTTAACCCAGTCAATGCTGGTCAACCGCTCCATGCCAGCACACACCAGCTCGTGGATAATCCAGGATGCAATGAGGTTTGGATGAGCTGCTGCAACTCACCTTTCCCCTCTCAGATGTTTGTGTGGGAGCATCGGCTGTGCAGAATCTAATTATGGCTCTTTTTTTTCTCTGGACGCTCGGTTATTAACTGACTGGACAGGATTGTTTTGCTGTCCTCCATATATAGCAGAGTCATACAGACTAGACTACAGCGGCATTTGAAAGACTGTTTTCTCTGTCGACACTGTGCGGCTCTGAGTTACTCAACAACATCACTGCTGCCAGTAGATCACATGATAATGTCAAACTGTTTGTTTTTCAGGTGAACTCGGTCAACTGTAACACCAGCTGGAAGATCGTCTTGTTTATGAAATGGAGCGACAATCAGGAGATCATCTTAAAGGGGGTTTGTCTCACAGTAGTTGCCAGAAAAACACACACACTTTAACTTTTTTGTAGGAATTTTGGTACAAAACACATCTCTGTCTCATGCAAAAGGTTGAAAGGTTTCAGTAACGTTGTAAAGTTAGTCAGTGGATTTGTTTTTTTGTCCAGTTCAGATTCTAAATCTGCAGCATACAAACTATGAGATTATGTTTTATTGGTTCTGTATTTGGGACATTAACACCCAAAATATCTCTGACTACAGTAGCTTGAGCCAAAGCGTCTCTCCAAAATATCTGACAAATGTGTGAATATATTAAAGCACGGCACATATTAACCAGCAAAACTGGTGTCAATCCACACTGATCGCGAACAGAGATCGTACATATTTGTAAATATTAATTGGACCATCTTCATGTTTGTTCTATGAGCTTCTTGTGGATTCTCAAACAGGCTCACGAGATTTAGAATTAGTTTGTTTTAAGTTTAAGCTAACAGTAACGAATGATCTCCCGTTCTCCAGGGCGATGTGGTACGGTTATTTCACGCGGAGCAGGAGAAGTTCCTCACGTGCGACGATCACCGAAAAAAACAATACGTTTTCCTCCGCACTACTGGACGGCAGTCAGCTACCTCGGCAACCAGCAGCAAAGCCTTATGGGAGATAGAGGTGAGGGAGGATATATTATATTTTTAGAGGTGGTTTGGCTGATTGTGGCACGTAAGTCATTAAAATGTAGTGAGGTGTGGCGGATCTCTGCATGGCAGCAGTCAACACCTTTTGTATGGAAGACTACGAATATGTTTCCCTGCATTTACTGCACAGTGCGTCAGCATACAACATGAATTGGTGAAATATGTAACCGATGTGTGATCTCTGGTTTCAGGTCGTGCAGCACGATCCATGTCGGGGAGGGGCCGGCTACTGGAACAGCCTGTTCAGGTTCAAACACCTGGCCACTGGACACTACCTGGCTGCAGAGGTCAGTAGACCACACACACTGTGTGTACATTGATGCATTTTCTTGAGGTGTGACTGCTTGAATTTGCATTATTCAGAAATGTAACGCAGCCTTTATAAGACTAGGAAAATACAGTTTGAAACAAAAGTTAATATATGTTGATGTTACAGGGAATAATAATGTTCCTTATTCTCCTTTGTGTTTTTGCAGGTTAATCCAGAGTATGAGGAGGAGTGCCTGGAGTCCCGCTCAGTAAGTGAGCCACACTGAAAGACTGAAAGAACTAATCAGTACTGTCACAAGAAAATACTTAAAATAAAAAAATTATGCAGTGTATCAGGACACTTCAAGTCGTTGAAAAGAAAATAAATCACAAGTAACAATATGTATCTTTTACATAATGTTACCAGATGATTATTTAGATGGCTGAATCATTTTTTTTGCACGGGGAGATGGTATTACGCTTCAGTCCCCAGCAGATGGCAGCCTTTCACCGTGAATGCATCTTTCTGCATCGCCGCTTTAGTTCTTTGGAACGAGCTGTTGCTGTGAACATGTTGTTAGCTGTTCACATCTGCTGACCAGGCAGGGATGAGCAAACCAGTTCACAGTCTGCCTCAGTTTCCTGCCTCGCTTCAGCACTGAAGAAAAAAAAAATTTGGTCCCAGGCAAAAGAAAAAAAGCAGCCAGTTTATTGTAAGGGCTGTTACGAAGAGCATTCTGCTCAATAAACCAACATATTTACTTAACTCTGTTTAAAGTGCCGCCTGATTTGATGAAGCCTTTGGGACATGAGGCTTTTCTGGCACCCAGTATTGAATGACTGTGAGATTTTACTGGAAAAACTTAGAAACGGCAAAAAAATAGTAGCTCTTTTAAAGAAAGGGGACTTTGTGCAGTAATTTCCTCATGTGTTGCATGCGTTTATCTTCAGCCAGTTCCAAGAAATCTTTTCACATCAATACTTAACCTTTTCGTTGACCTTAACACAGACATGTTGAATATTGTTGGTTGCTCAAAGTGAGAATCTGCGTGCCGGTTCTAGTTACGTAAGCACTTTCTAATCACTCTCTATAATCAATAACCTTTTGGCTTGTCTCTGCAGCTGGACTCAGAGCAGGAAGCCTTACGGGCCCGTCTGAGAAACGCCCAGGACAAAGTCATGTACACGCTGGTGTCCGTACCCGATGGGAATGATATCTCTTCCATATTTGAGCTTGACCCCACCACATTAAGAGGGGGAGACTCGCTGGTACCCAGGTAAGAAGGCCATAACGTCAAGATGGTGCTGAGTTTCAGACCTGCTCGGGCCTGCGCTGCAGACAGAGCGTGCAGGCCATCCGGCTCAGTCACTCTTTCCACCGAAAAATAAACACATTACACGTGGGGGACTTCCACTGTATATTAAGTCATCTTAATATGATTGCAAAACCATAAATAATGGAAAAAGTATGTGTGTGTCGCTGCTCACTGATGGAAAAGAGTGCATGACTTACTGTTACTCATGATAATGTTTACGCAGATAAAAAACACACCGATAGATTTTAGATAGAGGACGGCCTGAACCTTATTCTTGTGCGACCGCACACGTTTATGTTTGTTCATGGTTAAGATTTTGAAATGCGCGTGTGTGTGTGTGTGTGTGTTTTCAGCTCGCTTAATTTCACTAGAAATTGAGTCTCTCCAGTTTCATGAGAAAAGCTTAAGAAAGAGGAAGCTGTTGTGAGCACACAGGTCTTGCTTGAAGTCTTTGAGCGCTGAGGCAACGCGTGACCATTGGAAAAATTATTTTTTACATACGTTTCCTTCTTGTGTAAAACTCTGCGGTATAATTTGAAAAAATGCGATCTTGCCTGCAGATATTCGACAGCTACGGTTCACGGCGCAAACAACTCTTTACCTTTAAAGGAGGAGGAGTAAGACTTGAATTTATCCTCTACAGCTGGAAAACAGTCCAGCACTAAAATAAAATCTATCTTTTGTATTTTCATGAACATAACTTCACATGCACAGCATCAGATTCTTCATTATCGTCACGGAAATATGACTGAAATGAGAAAACTCACTGATAGGGTGATCTGTTTGCTGAGGCTCTACTCTTTCTTTGGTAATAAACTTGAATGGTAATGAAGTCTCTACTCCCAATACTCTAAATAACTTATTAGATTATATATATGGATTAGAAATGATACTATTCTGGCCTTGCATCCTATTTTCTCCACTGGAAGGCCACCCTAGAGGTCAGTTTATCATATTTTATCTATGAACTAAAACCCCATTTAATAGCCCACGTGTTATTTGTGTTACAGGAACTCATATGTGCGCCTCCGTCACCTATGCACAAACACGTGGGTTCACAGCACCAACCAACCAATCGACAAGGAGGAGGAGAAACCTGTCATGCTGCGTGTGAGTGATCACTGCACTAATATGCAACATTGTTTTTTTTGTCACGACTTGACTTTGTACATGATGCTGACGTGAAACTCTGTCTCAGTTTTTGTGATTTTTTTTATGAGTCACTAGTGATAAAAATCTAAACTATTGTCAGCTGAAATAGTTTCTGTGCAACCTGCTCCTTCCGCATTGTTACTGAATATTGCCCAGAAAGTGCCCTGAACATGTCCTTTCATTAGAGACATTATTATAACTGTAGATTTCACTATTTGTTTCTGTTCCAGTATTTTGAGTAAGAATCAGAGAGTACTAAATACTAAATATTGAAAAATAATGCATGTTTCCCAGATAGATGAGAAGTTGTACATGTCTTTTCTGATTCAAGATTGGCACTTCAGCACTGAAAGAGGACAAAGAAGCTTTTGCCATTGTGCCCGTCTCCCCGGCTGAAGTGAGAGACCTTGACTTTGCCAATGATGCAAGTAAAGTGCTGGCCTCTATTGCTGGAAAGCTGGAAAAGGGCACCATCACACAGAATGAGAGGAGGTATAAAAGTATAGAAATGCATGGCGGTTTCAGAGTGTGAATTTCTCTGATGATACAAAGCTAAGCGTGTGTTAATGCTTCACGCGTTAGGGCGGTCACCAAGCTTCTGGAGGATCTGGTCTTCTTTGTGGTGGATATTCCCAACAATGGACAAGATGTTCTAGAGATCATGGTCAACAAACCCAACAGAGAACGACAGAAACTCATGAGGGAACAGAATATTCTCAAGCAGGTAATCCCATAATACACTGATTGCAACATTTTGGACTCTTTAGATGACTTAAACCTCTTCTAATCTTTGTCATAACTCAAAGTGGCATGTTTGTCAAACCCAGTATTTGTGCCAGCATGTTCTTCTGGCTTTGTGTTCAGCATGGTTACAGTTGTCACGACCGTATCCCTTTATTCAGATCTTCAAGCTGCTGCAGGCTCCGTTCACAGACAGCGGGGATGGACCCATGCTGCGACTGGAGGAGCTGGCCGACCAGCGCCATGCCCCCTTCAGACACATCTGCCGCCTCTGTTATCGGGTTTTGCGTCACTCTCAGCAAGACTACCGCAAAAACCAGGTACGATTTGTCAGGCCTGTATGAGCACCGGCACTGTATGTGGTTGGGCGTATGTGCCACCGGAGCTGGTGGTAAAGTGGTGCTTTCCAAAGTGGAAGGCTCTTTGCTCCGTAGGAACTCTGATTTGACAAAGCAAGAAATACCTGCCTCGTGTAATTGAATGTCCTGTACACTTTGCATCACCTGCCAAGCTCCTTTATCAAATTTTCTGTTCATATGAGTACACAAAGGTACAGACAAGCTCGTAAATGTAAAATACAACATCCCCGTTTTCTAAGAAGAGTCCGTTTCTCTTAAACACATTACAGTCTGGTTGTTAGAGGTGTCATTAAATTACGTTGAATAAGCAGGCAGTCTGATCTTCGAACATGCTCTGTTTTTCTGCACACAGATGGCCCGTATCAGTCAGTGTAAGTAATGGATATAGACATAACAAGTTTTAAGATAAAGGATAAAGGGGCTAGGTTAAAAAACGCCACTGTTTCCACACAGTGAGTCTGTGCCTCCTCGTGTCGGTTCGTGTACTGTACGCTCAGACTGTTTATCTGCTTTTTTCCCGCAGGAGTATATAGCCAAACAGTTTCGCTTCATGCAGAAACAGATTGGTTATGATGTCCTGGCCGAGGACACAATCACAGCTCTGCTCCATAACAACCGCAAGCTGCTGGAGAAGCACATCACTGCTGCAGAGATCGACACGTTTGTTAGCCTTGTCCGCAAGAACCGTGAGCCCAGGTTTGTGTCCCGCTGTCTCTGCACACCGTGAACACAGTGGTCTGGGTAAAATCAAGAGTCAAAGATGAAATGGTTTGCAAGTTAATAGGCATTTTTATATCCTCTTTTATATATCCTGCTTGCAGTGGTTTTAAATCTTATGAAGCATCATGGGTGATTGAATTTTGTATATCTGTGTGTGTGTGTCCAGGTTCCTGGACTACCTGTCAGACTTGTGTGTGTCAATGAATAAGTCCATCCCCGTGACACAGGAGCTCATCTGTAACGCGGTGCTGGATCCAGCTAATGCAGACATCCTCATAGAAACTAAGTGAGTGGCCCTCACCCTCTGCGTCTATCTATTCCTGTCTTCTCCTCCTCATAACGCCAATGTACATGATGTGATATCTGCAGAGCCACAGAGTGAAATTGATTTCACAAACAATCTGCTCTCGAAAGTTTTAAAATGCACATTTATTCCAAAGTTGCGCTGAAGAGAAGTTAAGTCTGTCTAAGTTATGTCTCGATAGCTGAGCAGAGCTGCCTTGTCCCGTCCCTTCTCACTGCTAATGGTGACAGTAATTACATTGTCAGTCACTGTATTGTCATATTCATAGTGCCACAAATTCTTACTCATTTTTCCCATCGACATTTACACACAAAATAAAGAAAAACATTTTTTTTAAAATCCTTCTCCCTCGGCAGACTTGTGTTATCGAGATTCGAGATCGAGGGTGCGCCGCTTGGGGAGAACTCTGTGGAGTCAGAAGAGGATGAGGAGGAGGTGTGGTTGTTCTGGAAAGACAGCAATAAGGAGATCCGCAGTAAAAGCATCAGGGAGCTGGCCCAGGATGCCAAGGAGGGGCAGAAGGAGGACCAGGAGGTGATCAGTTATTACAGGTAGCTGCACTATATTGCTATTTGAGTGTCTTGGTTTAAATAGATACTAGTCCCTGATAACTGGGTCAGTTTGGGTCACATGGGAACGTAAAACAACAATAGTCTGGCTCTATTTTGATTGTGTGTATTTACCCCTACAGGTACCAGTTGAACCTGTTTGCAAGGATGTGTTTGGACCGGCAGTACTTGGCAATCAACAAGATCTCCGGCCAGCTGGATGTGGACTTGATCTTGCGATGCATGTCCGATGAAGACCTGCCCTACGACCTGCGAGCCTCTTTCTGCCGCATGATGCTGCACATGCACGTGGATCGTGATCCTCAGGAGCAGGTCACGCCTGTCAAATACGCTCGACTCTGGTCCGAGATCCCCTCAGAGATTGCCATTGACGAGTGAGTACACGGACAAATGTAATGGATTGTTCATCGTAGAACATATCTCATGTCGAGAGCCACTTTTTTTATCGTACCTTGTGCTTTTTTTGTGGTCTTAATCTAGTTACGACAACGATGGAACATCTAAAGATGAAATCAAGGAGCGATTCTCCCAGACTATGGAGTTTGTTGAGAACTACCTGAGAGATGTGGTCTGTCAGAGCTTCCCTTTTGCAGATAAAGAGAAGAACAAGCTCACCTTTGAGGTAACGCAGTCAAAGTCACACTCACGTGTCACAGCCGTCACATTTTTGGCCAATTTAATAAACCTGTCTTCCATGTTTAGGTGGTGAATCTGGCCAGGAACTTGATTTATTTTGGCTTCTACAACTTCAGTGACCTGCTGAGACTAACCAAGATCCTGCTGGCTATTCTCGACTGTGTCCACGTGAGCACCATCTTCCCTTACAACAAGATGGAAAAAGAAGATGAGAGTAAAGGTATGAATGATATGGATGCTCCATGGAGGACCCAAGAATCTCATGGTGATCGTGAAGTTGATATTTATGTGTGTGTGTGTGTGTGTGTGTGTGTGTGTGTGCGTGCGCTCGTTTCCAGGCAGTAACGTCATGAGGTCCATTCATGGCGTAGGAGAGCTCATGTCCCAAGTAGTCCTGAGAGGAGGGGGCTTCCTTCCCACAACTTTAGCCAACAGCAACGATGGAGACACAGTCAAGACCCAGACTGAACCTGAGAAACAGGACATACTGGTCATGGACACCAAGCTCAAGATCATTGAGATCCTGCAGGTCAAAAACATGCAACACCTCAGTACACGTGCAGACATACATACTCATTAGTATATTAGTATATTGAGTATACATTTCACCTTTCTGCCCTATAGTTCATCTTGAATGTGCGCCTGGACTACAGGATTTCATGTCTGCTGTCTATATTCAAGAGGGAGTTTGATGAAAGTAACTCCCAGAATGAATTATCTGTGACCGGAGCGGTGGAAGGACCGAACAATATGCCAGGTTAACTTATGGCTGCATTTTACACAGATGTGTGGGCGCGTGAAATGGATTTTGTCGGTTACAGTTTTCTGTTTTTAATCCCAGGAGCTCTGGATTTTGAGCACATAGAAGAGCAGGCAGAGGGGATATTTGGCGGAAGGTAATCCCAGTGTCAAGGAAGAAAGAGTCACCAAATCCAAGAAAGAGGCTGTGTTTTCATCGGAGTGTGTGTGTGTGTGTTCTGTGTGTACCCAGTGAAGAGAACACCCCGCTGGATCTGGACGAACACGGTGGCCGTACCTTCTTGAGGGTTCTGCTGCACTTAACCATGCATGACTATCCTCCTCTGGTGTCCAGAGCCCTCCACCTGCTCTTTAGACACTTCAGTCAAAGGCAGGAGGTCTTGCAGGCTTTTAAACAGGTACCCTAACAACTCATCTAAACCCATCTGATCTACTGAAGCCATGAAAATCATACCAGTTCAAGTAAAACATAATGTATTGATGCCTTTAGGGGCAACGCTTGACTGTGGAATCGGCATCATCTTGCTGTTCCAGTTTGCTCCGCTCTGCCCTTCGCATCGTGACATTTTCAGTATATATATTCACAGGTCCAGCTGCTAGTCACCAGCCAAGATGTGGAAAATTACAAGCAAATCAAATCGGACCTCGACCAGCTGCGCTCTATCGTAGAGAAGTCTGAGCTCTGGGTGTACAAGAGGCAGGGACCAGATGAGGGCATGGACGGAGGAGAGGGGCTCTCCACTGAGCCAGAGCATAAAAAGGTGCAGTACATTCAGCATCAGAAGACACTGAGAAGCCAGTCGCTACAAGTATCTTTTCATCTGATGCATTGTTTCTGGTGTACTCTCTAGGGGGATTCAGGGGGCACAGACAAACCAAAGAAAGCAGAAAGCACCAGCAGTTACAACTACAGGGTGGTAAAGGAGGTAATTATTTTACTTCTAAATGTGGTTAACAAGCTCTTATTTCCCCTACAGACTGTTTTCTGTATCCCCAACCTCCCCCCTCTCATTTTCTTTCTTTCTCTTCTGTCTGCCCTGATCAGATCCTGCTGCGGCTCAGCAAGCTGTGCGTCCAGGAGGGTCTGTCGGGTAGGAAGAGCAAGAAACAGCAACAGAGGCTGCTGAGGAACATGGGGGCCCACGCCGTTGTCCTCGAGCTCTTGCAAATCCCCTACGAGAAGGTATCAAGAGCCTTGATGTGAACTGTGCGACGTCTTTGTGTGTAAAAGTGGACAAACCTTCACATAAGCCGTTTCCCCTCCAGGGAGAAGATTTGCGTATGCAGGATATTATGAAGCTAGCCCATCAGTTTCTACAGAATTTCTGTGCAGGAAACCAGCAGAACCAGGCGCTGCTGCACAAGCACATCAACCTGTTCCTCAACCCAGGGGTAAGCAGCGATGCCAGATGGTGGGCCACTCAATACCGCAGTCTTATTAATGACAGTTACTGATCTTGGCTTTAAACGACATCATTTTGATCTTGGTGCTCTTCCTTTTTGTTATTTTGCCCAGATTTTAGAAGCCGTCACCATGCAGCATATCTTCATGAACAACTTCCAGCTGTGCAGTGAGATCAACGAGCGCGTCGTCCAGCACTTCGTCCACTGCATCGAAACGCACGGCCGCAACGTGCAGTACCTCAAGTTCCTTCAGACGATCGTCAAAGCAGAGAACAAATTCATCAAAAAGTGTCAGGACATCGTCATGGCGGAGGTCGTGCTTCGTTACCACATTCCTGATTCAAACTGTGCTGAAGTGTTTTCATGTCCTGATCTAATCACGTATGTTTGTTTCTTCCATCAGCTGGTGAACGCTGGCGAAGATGTCCTGGTCTTCTATAATGACCGAGCCTCCTTCCAGACGCTGGTCCAGATGATGCGATCGGAGCGGGACCGCATGGACGAGAATAGTCCTCTGATGTACCACATACACTTAGTAGAGCTGCTGGCTGTCTGCACGGAGGGCAAGAACGTCTACACGGAGATCAAGTGTAACTCCCTGTTGCCGCTGGATGACATCGTGCGGGTGGTGACGCATGAGGACTGCATCCCTGAGGTGAGATGAGCAGACTCTGTACGTTTGATGAAGTTTCCCCCCACTGTTGTATTCGACTGGCAGTCGACTCACTTTTTTACCTGAATCTTTCAGGTGAAGATCGCCTACATCAACTTCCTGAACCACTGCTATGTGGACACTGAGGTCGAAATGAAGGAGATCTACACGTCCAACCACATGTGGAAACTATTTGAGAACTTCCTGGTTGACATTTGCAGAGTAAGGAACAGCCGGCACCTCCACCTTACTTATACTCAACCGAAAAAGATGCGAGCGCTTTCGTTTTTACGTTTCACGATTCCAGGTGTGCAACAATACAAGTGACCGCAAACATGCAGACACAGTCCTGGAGCGCTACGTAACGGAGACGGTGATGAGCATTGTGACGACTTTCTTCAGCTCCCCTTTCTCTGACCAGAGCACCAGCCTGCAGGTATTTAACAAGCAGCTATCCCAATAGTTCACTCAACATTCAACACACATACACACAGTAGCTTTAAAGTGCCGTACGAATGGAAAAAGTAATCGCGTGTCACTTTTTTAAGTAAAGCAGGTTTCACCAACAGCAGCTGTGGCAGCGTCAGTCACACATGGTCGAGTTGCGTGTCGATGAAAGCAGATGTAAATCTGTTTCTATGAACTTTGCCTCAGTCGTGTCATGCTCTCCTCCAGGATGTCTATAAATGTCCGGTGCACTCTCAAGCTCATCTTTCTCAGAACATACTCTACATGACCGCACCCCTGCCATTATATAGGCGTTAGATAATCAGAGAGAAAGCCTTTTCCAAGAAGGAAAGACACAGTAACTGACAGATGCAGTAACATGAGATAGATGGTAGATGGTTGAGATTAAGCAGTTCCTCTCACCTAATATTTACATGTAAATGCCGGCTTACCACCAGTCTATTAATGTTCTGTGCGTGTCGTGCCGTAGGTCGCCATCAGAAAGAATGTAAGTACAGACAGAACACGTAATAGCTGTGTAGTGTAGCTTGAACCAAATAGTCTGACTCCCCTCACTCAAATCAAGACTTTTAGAGTAGAACCAAACCATCCACTGCACATTAAGTGCTTCCTTAAGTGGCAAAAATTAGTGTTTCCAAGGAAAATTAGAGAGTTTCATTCTTCTGATTGACGTCACTGCGGTGTGAGTGACCTTCCCCGTCGTATGTGCTAATCAGCAATATGTTAGTCATGGTCCTGTAGAGCTAATCCAGTGTTATAAAGTGAGCAGTTATTTCGTGATTGTTGGCGTCCTCAAGTTCTTCCTTGCATATTTGCATGTTGTACTTCTTCACTGCTTCTGTCCTCTGCTGCAGGCCTCTCTGCTGGGGAAAATATTTCAGGTATTTGTCGTAATTCAGTTCAGCAGGGAAAACACGCAGTTGGGTGTTACAGAGAAGATTTTTTTTCTTGTTATTTCTGTGTGTGTGAGAGAAATGTTTTTCACTGGGCTGGGGTTGGGGATATGTCTGCTCGGGGACTGATGGGTCTCCTGGAAAAATAACAAACCACTACTGAGTCAGGATTCTGTTCTAAGCACAGGTGCTGTCAACAGACTACTAGGAGGTTTGTCCAGTTCCATAAATATAATAAACTACAGCCCCTCTGCTTTTCTCCCTCAGACCAGGCAACCAGTCTTTGTCCAGCTGCTGCAGGCAGTGTTCAGGGTCTACCACTGTAACTGGTTGATCCCAGTGCAGAAGGGCTCTGTTGAGAACTGTATCAAGGTGCTCTCCGACGTCGGTAAGATCAAGATCCATCTCAACACTCACAGCAACTTCTGTTTCACAAGCTCTTACTTTTAAGGCCTGACTCAGTAAAGCAGGTCCAGAAGTTTTATTGCATTTGTTAGTTAATGAGAGTTACTGGATCTGCGTGTGTCTGTGCGTGTGTGTCCGACAGCCAAAGGCAGAGCCATAGCCATCCCCGTGGACCTGGACAACCAGGTGAACAACCTGTTTGTGAAATCCAACAACATTGTGCAGAAGACAGCCATGAGCTGGAGACTTTCTGCTCGCAACGCCGCCTGCAGAGACTCCGTGGTGACCGCTTCGCGGGACTACAGGAACATCATTGAGAGGCTGCAGGTGCGTTATTTCTGCATGTTTGCGCTGACTTACAGTATATGCGTGCCAAATCGTTCAAGCAGTAAGAATCTTTCTCCGTCCGGACTGCAGGACATTGTGTCAGCTCTCGAGGACCGCCTGCGCCCGCTAGTCCAGGCTGAGTTGTCAGTTCTGGTGGACGTGCTGCATCGACCCGAGCTTCTATTTCCTGAAAATACAGACTCACGCAAGAAGTGTGAGAGTGGAGGTTTTATATGCAAGTAAGCTGTGAAAGTATACTTCCTTCGGCCTATTTATTATTAATGGATGAGTGAGTGTGTTTGTTGAAACTTATGAGAAATAATGTTTGTGTGCAGACTGATCAAACATACCAAGCAGCTGCTGGAGGAAAACGAGGAGAGACTGTGCATCAAAGTTCTGCAAACATTGCGAGAGATGATGACAAAAGATCGCGGTTACGGGGAGAAGGTAGGACGAGCGGCTGCCAAGCACAGAAATGGGGTTACATACTTCGTGATGGCATATGACATGTATGTGCATATACTGCATTTTATTTTATCCACACCAGACCAGACCAATCTTCAATACTTGACATGGAAACAGAAAAATGATTAACACATCAGTTGCAATGTATGAAAACCTATTATACATCACACATTTGACACACCAACTGACAAGCGTACCCTTATTTTGAAGAGAATTAGCCTCTTCCTTCCTCTGCAGTCAGTAGGGTCAATAAGGCATGACTGGTCCCTTCTCACAAAAGCTTTCAGTCACGCTCACCACGGTATGAGACTGCCCTAATTCTGCTCACTGTGGGTAATTTCCATTCATAAATACTGTTTCGTCAGTGCTGCACACAGTCCTAACTCACTTAACTAACGTGTAGCTCAGCTTTTAGTTTCGTCCTTCCTGTGTTGTTATCTAACTGCCTCTGTTCTCTTTCAGCTCAGGGCCTTTGATGATGAGATGGATATGTCTAAGGTTGTTTCTCTATTTCTTTGCTTCATGCCCTTCTCTCCCTGAGATGTTGTGTGTCTTGTCCGCGTCAACGCTAGTAGTCCTTCTGTAACTGTCTGCAGCAGCTGCTGTGATCTGTGCGCTGTAGTTAGCTGAGGCTCTGCCGTAGGCGCAGCTGGTAACAAAGAGTGGTAGGCTGATTGTGTCCTACACACCTGCTGCACTGTCTGCCATAAACCGCTGTGTGGATCAACTGAAAACGGTGGGAAAGAAAGAGAGAGAGAGAGAGAGAGAGAGAGAGAGAGATGCTGTGGGGAGATGAATGCGGTGGTTAACTGCTCGGCGCTCAGCAGAGTTGTGTTATTCCACTTTCTGAGGTGAGTTACTCGCTGGCTGGGCAAACTGCCCACCCTACTTTCTGCCAGTGTAATCGACATGTCAAGTAAAAGTCACATTGGGACATATTTACTGTATTTTTTAACATTAATTCCAATTTAATACTGATGTCAGGTGTTATTTTACCCTCATAGAACAGCATGAATGCAAGAGAGGTCATGAGGCTGTGGGCTTACACTAATTAGAAATAAAAAAAAGTAAAAAAGAGGTGCATAAAATAAGCAATGCAGCAAAAACATGCAAGAAAAAAACTTTTTTAAAACTTTAGAAACATTAGCAAAAAGCAGAGGTGGAGATAAAGTTATAAATGCCAGATCACTTACTTCCCTCCAATTTTCTTTCCATCTGTGTGTGTGTGTGTGTTTAATCGTCTCTGTCAATCTTGAGCTTCTTGCTGGGTGTTTCCCCCTGTGTCTCCTTCAGGCGGCGATAGGGGGCACTGTGACCGTGTGCGTGCCGTACGTGTGTGCGCGCGTGTGCATTAATGAATGTGTGGGGCTGTGGCAGTCATTGAGGCTGTGTCCTAGTTTTCCTTGCTTGAGAGCTGCACGATTCCTGGGCCCCTGCCAACTCCGGGCTGAGGTTACATAAGAACCAGGGTTTTTTTTTTTTTCCTGGAACACAGCCCCTCCACTGATGTGTGACCTTCAGCAGTAATTGCCAATAAAAGTGTGGAGGAGCCGTTGTGTGTACACCTGTTTGTGTTTGTGTGAGTGTGTGTCTGTTGGAGGAAGGGGTCGGGTTTGGGGGGTGGCGTGTGGTGCGGCTGCTGTTTGCATGAGTGTGTGCGTTTGTGTGAGAGAGATGATCCCCGCACACACCTGTTAAATGTTGTATCTCTCGTCTGTCTGTCTGCACGCAGCTCTGATGTAAGAACGGCTGCCGAGTGGAAACCATCACCTTTATTGTCTCCTCTCCTCTCCATCCCCCTTTTTTTTTTGACCCATTAAGTCATTGCGACACAATTCCTCAAACACTCCCCCACTTCCACTCGCACCCTTTCGCAGGGATGCAAACACACACCCACTCTGTGTAAACTAAATGAAGTTGGCTGTGAGTGTGTGAGTGTTTGTGTAGGTGTGATATGAATGTGCGTCTCGACTGTTGCCCTTTTTTTTTTGGACTAAAGCAGGGTAGCGTAGAGTGCGACTAAAGAGGAACGGAGTGAGAAGATCTTAAATGGGTCGCATGAGGTAGATTTGTGCCGTAAAGTATTCTGCATAAGTTATATCAGGCCTTTTTTTTTTTTTTAAATGGAGATTGCAGGACACGTATTTTTGACCTCCCCACGCGTGCATACCACAGTGTTGCTAAATGTCAGGGAGGTGATTATCAGCTAAATCCATTGCTCTTTGGCTGCCTTATGTAAGAGCCAGAGGAGTTCAGGATACGCATGCAGTGTTGTAGTGTTTACTCCCAGGCTCCCCTCTTCACCTGGCCGTGTGTGTGCGTGCGTGTGTGTGGTCTAGCCAAAGCAGTTATGCAAGCCCTCCATGTTGGAAGCAAGTCATGTTTCATCCCCTTCGCCTCCCTGTTTCTTCCCTTGGCAAGCTTGGACGGATTCGGAGGAAAAATCTTCTTTTCAATTTGAAGACAGCATCCGGCTCGCTTTTTTAATCTACCCAACACGTTTTCTCCCACACTCGCAGCAGTGCTTTGCCCACTCTGGCCAAGAGTGTAAAATTCATTTTGCAGTGTTGGTATAGAAGTAGGTCAGTTCCAATGAAAATGACAGAGCACCGTCTTTTAATTTAGTCTGCTTTCTGTCTGCACATAACGAGCAGCCGAGTGGTAAACCCCAGCCTTCATGTCATTCACCGCTGGTTTAAACATGACTCAGTCCTAGCATGCAAAGACATGTTTATTTACGCACTTTCATAAAAAACACCTAAACATAAAGCAGAATGGCCTCTGTGTGTGTCTGTGTGTGCGCACTTTTATTTTCTATATTGTTGAACTGAGAGGAGACTAATCGGGGGTTTGCCCCGGGGAGTTTCCAGTTTGGTGGAATGCACTTTTGTTGGGGCGGATGTGGCAGCTGTGAGGGGTTACTCTGTGGTGTGTATGGTCAGACTCAAGAAGATTAGCTGCACATATCTACTCTGATCAGCATATTGGTGGTGTGGTTTGATGTGGTGACAGTGAGGCAGTGTCCACAGATGTGTGGAAGATGTTGCAGCATGTTAGTACAAAGTTGTGTAGCCCCCTGACCTGCCGCTGAACTCTGCCACACTATGAAATCAATTGTTGCGCATGTAACAAGCGACTCTCAAGTCTTTTACATTTAAAATCCGAGGCTGACAATAAAAAGCATGAATAATATAAAATCAGCCATGTCAAGCTTGTAGCACAGGATATTTAATAGTGTCATCAAAATGTCATCATTTGCATTCTGCGTGTTCCAAGGCATTTCTCTGAGTATATTCTGTGTTTTCCCTTTCCACTTTCAGACTGTGTCTATGTCTGTCACTTTCACTTTCTCGTTCTGCCTCACGATACTTTCACCCACCCACACACCGACAAACAAACGCTCTCTCTCACTCTCTCCTTTCTTTTTTGAAACACCGTTCATCGGCGGCCGTCTGACTCTAAAATTGATCATTTTTGAATTTTTAAAATATCTTTTATGGCTTCAGAAAAATCTAGCTGAATTCGAGCGGCCTTGTTTTTATTAAAGTTTTAGAAATACAGGCAAGACTTTGAGTTTGGAGAGGAGGAGATGTTTTGTGTCGGGCAGGGAACTGCGTAGATTTGTGGGGGTTTTTTTTGCCTTTTGTCAGGGCAGTTATGCATTTTTATTATTGATCCAAGGTTAGCCTTGCTACATAAGCAACGTCCAGCGTGTGCTGCAGTGTGTACTGTAATGTAACCCGTATGTGGCATTTGAGTGAATCTGGTTGCTCTTTCTCGTCTCCTCCATTCCACCCGCAGGATGGCACCTTTTGTGATTAGTGGCAAACTGAAGGAAATGAATAAATGAGTGCAGAAACAGAACCTATGCACGCTGCCAGCTTTTCATTTTGTGCATGAGAGGATGTGAATCATGGACGGATCTCAACACCGCTAAACAAGATGTTAGACAGAGCTCTCCACTAGCGGCACCAAAAATGTGTCGCCTTCCTCCGGAATAGTTTATCTGCAAACCGTGCCGTGGTTCTGCTCTGCTCTGGAGGCTTGTGTTGGAAACAAACCGTACTGTATCACTCCCTTGACATTGACCGACGGAGAGATTAGTTCAACTGTCAAACTTTGTAAATCAAAGCGTATTTGTCTCTCTCTTTCACCCTCTCTGCCTTCCACTCGCTTTATCTCTTGCCCTCTGTGTTTTTGGTGACAGATGGCCACTGTAAGCAGCTCTGTGTCACTGGTTTAGTGGCCTGGTTCCTTTTGGACTGATTATGTAACTCTAACCCCATCGGCCCTCTCCTCTCCCCTCGCCTGCACTTCCTAGTGCGTCTTTTTGCATCACAGTTTATGTAAACCGTTGGCTTTTGCCACTTTCTTTTCCCCTCGGTGAACACATACTGTACATAGAGGTAGTGTGCTGAATTTTACTGCAAAATGCTGTCTAATCTAGATGATTATTAGAAAACGACCAAGGAAAACTACAGGTCTTAGTGTGTATTTCATCGTGCTACACATAGCGAGAATCTCTCACCCTGTGTTTATTCATCTCTGACTTGGAATGACTGTTTCAGTGTGATTTCAGCTTTCTCTTTTTGACCTGTCTTTGAATATTAAGAGAATAGTTTAACATTTTAGGGAATGAGGCTTGTTCTCCTTCTTGAGAATGGCCAAGAAATACAGATTAAACAATCAAGAGTTAATTAATTGGCTTTTAGAAATGCTGAAGCTGGCTAGCTGTGCACATCTCCTGTCTCGGCTCTCTCAGTCTTTCACACCCATGTTGCTTCTCTGCTTTCCAACATGACGGCAAATGCATGGCGGTTCACACCAGGCAGATCTTTGCACGGCCGCTTAAAACAGCTGAATATGTACATGCTCTGGTTATTAACCTGACAGTCTCCTAAATCTGTACTGCATGAATACTAACCCTGTGTTTGTATCTATCGGACCGCTGTGCTCACACTCCTCACTGCACCCAGCAGCTGGATCAGAACCAGCCTGAGAAGCTGTTGGAGGACCAGAAGAGGGTAGGTACTCACAGCAGCATGGCGGCTTAACTCAGAGATTCACAGTGTGATGCCGATTATGTCGAATCAAAATCGACCTTTCTGTAACTTCTTCACTGCTTTCCGTAACACCTAACCACTCACAACTAACTAAGGTTTAACTGAAGGGAGAAAAGGAAATTGTAATAACTTTTATGACGTGTTTTATTCCGCCGTTTCTCTCTAATGGAAAACTTTATGGCAATGCAGTGACTCTACAGAGCCTCAGGTGTTTCCATTTAAGAGGCAAGCTTTCATTTTAATATTCCAGAATAACAATAATGATCGGAGTTCATCAATATGTAATTAGCATCTCCAGGAGAAGAACATTATTTAGCAAGCAAGTATGCTCAATGGCTGTTTAGCAGTTGATTAAATATCCCCAATAAGGAGTCCTCATCGTATTAATCACAGCGCTGCATCTGTTCCAGGTGGGTAGAAAATTCACCCCATCGAAAATTAATTTTTTTTTTTATTACTCACTAACTTCATTTTGGCAAATTAGTTAAAGTTCATCAAGCTTTACAGCATAACTTTCCATCTGGATCGATCTGAAGAGACATCAGGTAAAGTACCGGCATGATGGTGTCATAGTTTCACTAAATTGCTAATCTTTGACACACCGGGTTTGTGCCAACACGATGACAGAAAGGGCGCGATAAGGATTTGGCCGATGACTCAAGACTTAAAAAAACAACATTATTCCCCAGTGAGCGAATAATCTTAATGACTATGACTGTTCATACCTTCACAAACAATAAATACAGTTGATTAATTTCCTGCCAATAAGAGATGAGAATAGCGTTCCTCACACCTCCTACATAAACTAATGTTGACCTCCGGAGCATAACTATGGCAGCGGAGCTTACATAATGCCCATGTCGTCTATCAGGGACCACCCACAATCAACCATGATTTGCACATAATCACACACACACACACACACACACACAAAAGCAAGCTCTCTTTCATTTCCTTCATTTTATCCCATGGGAGGTCTGTCAGGTAGCTATGTGCTGCAGTTGCCATAACGACGGCAAAGTCGTGCTGCTGACTGCTCAACGGTGGATGAGTCACAGTGTGGGAGAGCTGGCCCCAGGTCTGTCTAAGTGAAAACCAGGACCTCACATTGTCACTGCGCAGGGTCACTGCTGCTGCTGAAGATTACCAAAACAGTGTTTGGACGTGTGGGTGGTAGATGACACAAACTTCAGGCTGTGACTGCGAGTTTCTCCTTGCACGGAAATTTAGGAATTCTTTAAATTCAATATTTAGAATGAAAAGTTCGCGTTTGCTCCACAACTGTGGATGACAGAGCGTGGTGCTAATGGCAGGTAGGCTCATCGTTCTCTTGAGCCCGTGGGTGTGTTTTGGCGTCTTGATGCGCATCTAAAAGACACGATGTAACACTCAGGGTGCACGTTATACAACATCTCCTCTGACATCATGACACATCTTTCCCTTTTTTTTCCCCTCTCGTAGGGCGAGGCACTGAGACAGATTCTGGTGAACCGTTACTATGGCAACTTTCATCGAAGTGGTGGGCGTAGGGACAGCTTGACGTCATTCAGCAATGGCCCCCTCAGTCCGGTAGGACCCGGCAAAAGCCAATCAGGTGGGACTTTGACTGTTGTCGCTCTTTTTTCTTTTTTCTTTTTTTAACACCGGGAATAACTGGTTCTTTACAGCAGGAAGTGAAGAGCGCGGTTAAGTCGCAGCACACCAGGCCGTGAAAACGGTGATTTCAACATTTCTAATTGAGCTGGCGTTCCTGCGAGGAGGCCACTGTCAAGAAGAGAAGCATGACTTTGCTGCCTGTAGTGACTACGCCTACTATCAGGGGGGCAAAGTCGAGATAAAGCCTTTTCCTGTTGGTTAGCCAAAATGTTTTCTGCCATCGTAGACGTAGTAAAGCAAGGTTCTCTCTGTTCTGTTATATAAGGACTCTATCTGACTGGCCCTGAGCTGCTTATCAGCTCCAGAGCTGTGCTGTGAGCTGCCCTTTGAGCACACAGAGCACAACACTCTTATCGCCACCCGATAACGTGGTCATTGTGTTACTATCTGCAGTCAAAATACTGAAGCAATAAATCTCTGTGCAGCGTTTCTCCCTCTATTTGAGTTATTGCTTCTGATGTAATATTTTATCAGCAAATAGATTTTTGAGGACATATTTGCAGCCAAAGCTATGCGCTGTCTGATTTTCATATAAATTCAGTGCTTGCATATTGACCTATTAACAAGAACGGGTGTCATCTGCTTTGGCGCGCGCAGCAGAATATTAACATTCAGCGTAACATGGGTGTGATACTATCATTTTTGAATATTACGTGTGTTACACAACTGTGACGAGTTGCCCAGATGTTGCATTTGTAACTGCACTTAAAAGAAAGCTCACCCTGGTTCCCGGTTCACCGTCTCTCCCATGTGCACCAAGAGGTTGGCAAACTTCCAGACGACAGGAAGTGTACCCCTCCCCTTGCGTGATCGACTTTTCGCTGTTGCTAGGTGACGGGCTGCTACTTCCTGTGAAAACAGCCTTTGCACCTGTTGCAGAAACAAGAGCCAGGCTGAGAATTCCATATGTACCCTGAAGCTGAGGCCTCAGCAGGGGGACGTGCAAGCAGAGTCGTGTACAATGAATTACTCCGACACACTGTACCGTTCGGCTGGTTAGTGCAGGGTTAGCATTGCAGTAAGTAGTAGCTTTGGATGCTTGTACAGTATGTGTCTTCGATGTTAACCTGGATCAATAAATGTGTGATTAAAGGAAGCATATTATAAAGCATACCTTTAGTTTCAGTTGTCTTATGAAGTGCTGCAGTTTAGTGTATAAAATATATAAAATAAATAGACCTGAGGATTCAAAATGTTTGTGAAACTAACATATAATTTCAAAATAGTTTAGAGTACAGAGTTATGTCATCACATGTCTGCAAACTTCTCAGCGCGGATTCAGTTTCTCTGCAGATACTTAATTTCTTTGCGCAGGGTTAATTAAATTTCAGATTGATCTTACAGCTTCATTTTAATGTATGCTGCTACTGCATGCTTGAATTTCCCTCGGGATCAATAAAGTGTCTACCCATCTATCTCTTTTAATTTAAATAAAAATGCCTAAGATCAAGAGGCAGGCTAAAATAATAAAATCCTCATAAAATATGTTGATAAATTCATGTACCAGGATTATTGTAAAATTAAGATGCAACTACTGACCATGAGATTTCTTTTTCATTGTACTGTTGACACCTTGTCGGTTAACTCAGCCCCAAAATGAATGCATACATGATGATCCTGAATGTTTCCTCTGATAAATCTGTGCAGATGACTTAATTTGCTGTCGAATAAATAGTCTAGCTTCTGATGAAAGGCAGGCAACGTGGTATCTATGTCTCATTGGTCATATATGTACGTATTGTACTAATGTGGCCTGTCCCACTGTGCTCTGCTCTGTCTTGCAGCATTAGGGGGCCCTGGGGGACTGAGTCGAGGGGAAATGAGCCTGGCAGAGGTACAGTGTCACCTGGACAAAGAGGGAGCCTCCGACCTGGTCATTGACCTCATCATGAACACCACCAGTGACCGAGTCTTCCAAGAAAGCATCTTGCTGGCTATCGCATTGCTGGAGGGTGGAAACACCACCATACAGGTCAGTTGACCCAAAATGCAAACATGGAAACTGGAAACTGAGGGCGTATCCTGCCGGCGAAGAACCCGGCTGTCACAGCCTGTCTGAATCTTTTTGTTAAATAATCTCATGGTAGAAAAAATATATATATATATACATTTACCTACTAACCTACTTACCTGTTAGAGCGGATCTGGAGTGTTTTTAATTTCATGAGCTCTTATCAATGTAAAAGAGCTCAGCTTATCCTGCAGTGCATCTGTAAATGATCTGCTACAATTTGATGAGTGAAAAGAACACACTGTGTCATGGATGGATGTTTTCATTACTGGAGGATCTGCAATATGTGGGTCAGTGTGCCAATATAGCTGCACATGTACATTACAAAGGCGGCCTCGTATCTAGCACTAAATCATTTGGCTCAAAGCCTCGGCCAGCTGCTAATGATGTCAGTAGCAGATAAGAGGAAATCAGAGTGTACATTAGAGTATATTATAAAGGTATATCATAAAAGTTTAGACTTTGGACTGTCTTCTGTGTGCATTAGGCAGTGTAAATGAACATTTGCATTAACCTGAGCCGCTCTAACCCCTGTCTGTCTGTCTGTCTGTCTGTCTGTCGCTTCCTGCTCATCTTTTTCACATCTCCCTGTCCGTTGCTCTGTCTGTTGATCTTCCATCTTTCTGTCTGTCTGTTTGTCCCTCTGTCTGTCTGTCTGTCTGTCTGTCTGTCTGTGTGCGAGTTGTTGTGTAAGCATGGTGCTTGCATAATCAGCTTAGACCGAGGAAGCCACTGTGGCAGAGATAATGCTTTGGCTTCCCACGGCTGCTGCAGAGCTACGTCACGTGATCCATCCGTGTTACATAAGGCCTGTGTGAATGAACAATGAGGAATGTCTCAGCCTTCAAAACATTCCAGCCTCTCTCCCGCTCCCTCGCGCTCTCTTGTCGGCCCAAACTGGGTCATGCTGGGCCTCCGGAACTGGGGCAGTGGGGAGAGAGGGCGGAGGGACGGGGGGGGAACACAGAGGGGATTGAAGAGAAACCGGAGCTCCTCTCACCAAAGTTTGTTCTGAAAAGGGAGTTTGGTGGGGAGGGGGGGGACACTACTCCGTATGCGGTGCTCGAAATGCACCACATAGTACAAATATTTGTGTTCTTTGAGTTCCTGGAGAATTTCCTAAAAATTGTCAACAGTTTGTGTTGTGTAAGTGAACCAGCATCTCGGGAATCTGCCCACGGCGATCTCTCGCTTTGCACTGACAGCTTAAAGGTTGAATTCACAAATCAGGTACACCTTTTTCCACAAACTTCAAGTGTCACCGTGAGAGAAAAAAATACCACTTTTGCTCTCTGCTCTCTTAAAGGAAGCACACTGAGGAGGATAATACGAGCTGACTTTTGTCTGTGTCTTTATTTGACATGCCAAGCCGAGCACCTGTTGGGTTGTGGATATCTTGTTCTCACGTACCAGAGTTAACTATTTACTCCTGACCTACATAGCGCACCGAAATAAACCACGCAGAAGAACTCGGGGTGGCTTGCACGGTTGCTCGCGCGCTCTCTTTCGGCTCCCATGCACAGCTCATGCGTAGACAGTCGGCGCGTTTTGATGCTTTCTAGCCTCGTTGGCTCCTCACCTCCCCTCTTTATTCCCGTCACATTCCAGCTCTTCTGCGGCAGCCGCGCGAGCTCGGCTCGGGCAGCTGTAAATTATGTTGTGACACGGCGACTTGTGACATTTCACTCGTCAGCCATCTGGCGTGTAGCATGCATGCTGTTCTGTTTTCTGTCCAAAACTATCCCGTTGCAGGCGCGTTTGACTGGTGCTGCAGGAACCAAAACAGTGCGGTGCACGCGCTCTCTCTCTCTCAGGTGGTCAAAAGACAAGAGAGGCTAATTTGAGGGGGGGAAAAAAGGAAGAGGTAAAGGACAGGAGGAGAAGGTCTTGGAGGAGAGCAGAGCTGCAGTTTCATTTGGTTTGCATGTGGTGCTGCCTGACATGAGAGGGAGGGTGAGAGGGAAAGGGAGCGTGAGTATAAATAGCTGTTACATAACTTCCCTTTGTTGATGCCAAGTGGCGGAACGGAAGGAGAGAAGGGAAAGCGCTATGACCTTGTTTTTCAGCGTTGTCCGCCCCCACCTCGTCCTACTCCTCTCGTCTCATTCCTCTCAGGGTTTGTCTCCATGGATACAGACGGGCTCTGTGTTTACCCAACACTACAGGGGGGCCCCTGAGATGCTTGTCCGTCTCCTCTCTCTCTCTCTTATTGTCTCCTTCATCCTTCCCTGTTACTATCACTCCATCCTCTCCTTGACCACCATGTGTTACTTCATCCCTAACGTCATTCCCTCCATCACTGCCACTCTTGTCCTTGCCTTTCAAGTGCTATCAAAACACAGATGGTGTCTTGATATGGCAGCACAGATTTTGTTACTGGGTGCGTAAGGACCGGCATCAAAACACTACAGAGGCAGCAGGCGTGGTTACCCATGAAACTTTGGGTTTTCGCTTCACTGACTCATTTGGAGAGGCAATCACACATACATTTCTAAGGAAATCATAAAATGAAAGTTTGCCTGCGGTGTTCGTCTTCGTGCGCAGGCTTTGTCTTTGTTTCAGTGACTCACTCCATCCACTGAAGTCTGCTCAGTTCTTAGAAACTGTCTGTTGTAAAAACCGTCTGCTTGGTGAAAACTTTCGCTGCTGGACAGTATAATTAATAAATCTTGCTTGAGGAATACATTCACCTCCCAGCCACCGCCAATCAAACAGCGGTGAGACACAACAGCTCTGCTTACACCGATCCACAAGATGAACTGTGGGCTCAACTGCACGCTGCAGCTGATTCTTTAACCTGGGATATCCTCGCCGAGCACTACGACATTAATAAAATGATAGGCGGTGGAAAATGAACGCGATTGCATAAGAATAAAGTTGGCAGTCGCAGAGATTCAGAGAGGATACTGTACGTGGGCGTGTCCACTTGAAACTGGCATGTGCCTATACTGGAGACAGCTGACCTACTTTTGTGAGTGTAAAAGTCAGTGGGCGTATTAGCGTATGCGCGCCACGGCTTGCGTGTGCTTATACTGTACGAGAGTGTGTGTGTGTGTGTGTGTGCGTACGTCTGTGCAAGTTATGTAATGGTAAAGGGCGGTGGGGAGAGGAGGGGTCGATGGTGAGTGCTCTTCTCTCTGCTTACTCTGGTCCAATCGATGTGTGTTATCCTGGCCCTGGGCCTCATGCCTCACCCTCCCCGTCCCGCTCTTCTCACCCCTCCTCACCCCCCTCCCCTCCCCTGCAGGCCCACGCTTTAGGGAGGACAGAGTTATGTGAGCAGACACAGACTGCTATGACCATCACTCCACCTCCCCACCACCGCCATCACACGCACGCACACACACATCCCTCCTCAGGCATGCTGTGAGTTGTGAGCTGTTAGTGGGTTGCCAGCGCTGCAGCTAATCCCCTCTCTGCACTCTCCACTCTGTCATCAAGTTGTTTATTATGCGATGGCCTTGCTCGGCAGCTCCCCTCCCCTCCACGCCGCTATCTCCTCGTCCCTAAGTGTGCGCTGGCAGAGTGTGTACGTGCAGGAGGGCTGCTGCTCAGTGGTGGAGGGCCGGGGTGGGGCACGAAAAAGGCTCTGGAATCCGCCTCGGGGCACAGGCACAGTTATGTCATTGTTTCTTCAGAAAGAAACTTGGCCACAGCACTGCGTCGGCTCCGCTCTGTGCCGTGTTAATAAGCCGCACGCACTCTGTTGTTTTGCTACTTCATTGGCCGGTCACTATTTATAATTTTGAATGAACAGACTTCACAATGTGTTTAACATTAAATTCCGATGCATGTAAACCTCTTAGCGCAAACACCCGCACACTGTGTCCTTGGAGGAGGGAAAAACAAGGCTTGTTTTGTCCACATTTTCCTTGTGACTATCATTTATTTGTTTCCTCCAGTAGCCCAGTTTTACATCTAACCTGGAAAGACAGATGGTTATGTAACAAACTTTGACAACTGGCCTAGATACCGTCTGATAACATTCTCTCCCTCCCTATCTCTTGCTCTCATTTCCCCTCTCTCAATCATCTTTTTTTTTTTCTCTGTTTTACTCCCTTATTCCCTCTTTGGTGTCTGTCTTTAGTCTATAGCTCGTTTGCTCCCTGCTCCCCACCGTCTCAGTTTCTCTATCTGTGTAAGTAGGCCAGGCTTCTCCCTCTCGTTTCATTTTTCACCCCGTTAGTGTGGCGAGGCTGCTTCTGCTGGTCAAAGCCTTTCCATAGGCTGCAGCAGATAACAGCTCTTACATAATCAAAACAACAGCCCTGTGGGTTGGGACACGGTGTGCTCGCAAGTGTTCTAATTCTGCATGACCCCATTCCACAGCAATAATTGTGGCGTTTAAACCCAAGCATCACACCAAATCCAGGCTGGCTTAATGATAGATGTATAATGTTCTGTGAGGGTCCAGTCAAGTGATTTATTTGTGAAAAAAAAAAAAAGCTGACGCTTGCAGACTGACGGAGAATTTTAAACAAAGCCAGACCTAAAAGTTGGCAACTTTCAGTCAAGTCCATGTTCACGGTTCCAACATCACGTTCGCTGGTTTCACTCTTAGTTCACTGCACTCTGAATAACTTATCAGTTGCGTAATACAAACATGGAGTGGAAAATAAACTTTGTATGTAACGTCAGCGTGTAGCAACTACACAAAATGTCATAACTTCTATTAAGGGCGACACTCCTCACTGTTTTTTATGATTGACTGATCTGATTTCATTATTTTGTCTATAACTGTCTGAAAATAATGATTAAATCTTCAAATGACTTGTTTGGTCCCATCAAAATAGATAAATCCCATCACATTTGAGAATATACAACATGAAAATACGCAACGATGGTGTTTGACATGATTAATCGAGCGGATAATAAGATCACTTTATTTTCTGCCTTTGTCTCCAGCGTTCGTTTTTTTGCCGTCTGACAGAAGACAAGAAATCCGAAAAGTTCTTCCGGGTCTTCTACGACCGTATGAAGGTGGCTCAGCTGGAGATCAAAGCCACGGTCACAGTAAATACCAGCGACCTGGGAAACAGGAAGAGAGACGACGACAGCCAGGACAAAGACGTCCCTGTTCGCAAAAAAGGTCAGAGGTGACTTGCTATGATCTGATGTCAGTTTGTTACCAACAAAAGGAAAGCTAATTTGTGACCTAGATAATTTGGTCTGTTTGCAAATCAGGATTTATGTGGTTGTCCACTGCATCCTTAGTCCTTCTGTGGTGCTTATCTCTGTGCAGCCAGAGACTCAGCTGTGGTCATGACGGAGGATGTGAGAGAACAACTCCTGGAGGCCTCGTCTGCCACCAAGAAGGCCTTTAACTCATACCGGCGCGAAGCAGACCCCGAGGACCACTTCAACTCAGCCGACGGCCAGCCCAGCAGCGGGGACAAGAACCAGGACGAGGGAGAAATGAGTTTTGTGATCATTATCATGCAGCCCATCCTTCGCTTCCTCCAGCTGCTCTGTGAGAATCACAACCGCGACCTACAGGTGTGACAGACTGACTCATTTTACAGATAAACATTAGAGCGGAACACACTGACATGTTATCCGCATATGCTTTTACTCCTTCACTGCAGGCCTCAGACTCGGGTTTCGTGGTTTTATTACCAAAGCCAAATCCCTTCATGATAATTGTTAGTCATTTGAGTGGTCAGGCCTGACACAGAGATGGCTTCCCAGGAACATATTTTATTATAGGAATATGAAAGGAAAACTCCCTGCTACATTTCTTCTTTGACTGAGCCGGGAAAGGGCTGCGCTTAGTTCTTATTCCTACGGTAACTTCCAGCTGGGGGACTTCACTGCGTTTAGACATTATGCAAACCCAAGAGCCTGCAGCTGCTTGACTTGATAAGAAAACGTATGACGCAAAGTGCAGCTCTTTTAATTGAGATGTAACTTTGTCATGAGTATGTACAAACTTAGCTTGTCATTGTTTTGTGGGTCAACTTTTGGCCTCATGAGTAGTTCAGGCAGTTCACGGCAGTAAAAGTGAAAAAGTACACTTCCCTTAATTATTTCAATAAGGAAGACACAAATACACAAAAATTCAAAATGATGATTATTATTATTATTATTATTATTATTATTATTATTATTATTATTATTATTAACTGTATGATTTGTTCAACTGGAGAAAGTTCTGTGAAAGTTGCACCTGGTTACCAGCATACCTTTGTTCAGAATATAAACATGTGCACAAACTTTACTGCAGTGGGGTGCAAAGCAAGATTTACAGCATGCCAACTAGGTATTTTCTGGAGAGTTCAAAAGTTGAAAAGTTCTGACGCGGGCTGACATAACAACATAAATATGGGCGCTCATTCATCCTGCCTTCGGTCTTCTTCAAACTTCCCCCGAGGGAGCAGAATTTTTTTATTCGGAGTGATCTAATCTGTTTTGCTTTTCTTTTTGTGTTTTGATTGCTTTATTGCTGGTTTGTATCACAGTCACGTTTCTGCTCTCACGTGCTAAACACTGTTTTTATCCCCTCAGAACTTCCTTCGCTGTCAAAATAACAAGAACAACTACAACCTCGTGTGCGAGACGCTGCAGTTCTTAGACTGTATCTGTGGCAGCACCACAGGGGGTCTCGGCCTCCTGGGACTGTACATTAACGAGAAGAACGTGGCCCTCATCAACCAGACCCTGGAGAGTCTCACAGAGTACTGCCAGGGTCCCTGCCATGAAAACCAGGTACATAAAGAGACCAGACAGGAGAGGGCTGGAGGGGCTGCGGCTGTCTGTCACTATTGATTTTATTTCATACATTTTTTATTCACTTCCTCCAGAATTGCATTGCCACTCACGAGTCCAATGGAATCGATATTATTATCGCCCTGATCCTTAATGACATCAACCCACTTGGGAAAAAGCGGATGGACCTGGTGTTGGAGCTCAAGGTGAGGTGACCCGGCTGCTCTAAGTGAAGCAGTGGAAAGATCTGCAGCTTCATTTGAAACCTGGGGAACGGGTTAACTCTGGTTTTGGGTCTTGGGCCACAAATGAAGAGGGGGGAGGTGGGAGGAGGGGGGCTGTGCAGTAGTTTCCTTTCACAGCAGGATGGAATATCACTACAAGTACAAGAACTGGACATTCATTTGTCTGAGCCGAACCAACTGTTGCGCTCGTCTGCCAAGATAAATAGCTGCAGAGTGAATTTTCCTAGAGCACCAGGGTTTTCGTCTGTTTTCCCTGGATGAAGATACTGACAGAGCTTAAGTCCTTTTAGTGCTTGCTCTCATTTTTTTTCTCTTCACCCCCAGAACAATGCATCCAAGCTGCTGCTCGCCATCATGGAGAGCCGTCATGACAGTGAGAACGCAGAGAGGATCCTGTACAATATGAGGCCTAAAGAGCTGGTGAGGAAATCATGCACCGTGCACCTTTTGTCTGCTGAGTGATTTCCCCAGCTGTTTGGCACCAAAGAGCAATGATGTCATGTTATCCAGTAAAAAGTATAAAGTTGTGTGTGTGTGTGTGTCCAGGTGGAGGTGATAAAGAAGGCCTACCTGCAGGGAGAGGTCGAGTTTGAAGACACGAAAGAGGAGGAGGATAACGGGGAAGAGGAGGAGCACGATGCCGCTTCCCCCCGAAATGTTGGGCACAACATTTACATTTTAGCTCACCAGGTCAGCTGTTCATCTCTGGTTCTGCAGAATCACAGACAATTTTATATAATTCTATCAAATAATAAGCTTATTTCTTGGCTGTGCGTCCTCCGTGCAGTTGGCGCGTCACAATAAGGAGCTGTCCATAATGCTAAGGCCAGGAGGGGCCAGCGGAGAGGGAGACGAGGCCTTGGAGTTCTACGCCAAACACACTGCTCAGATAGAGGTCACAACACACACACACACACCCGTCACACGGCAGAATATCAGAAAACAAGTTAATCATCTAGAAAACTCAATGTTTGCAAAGAAACCGTCACAAAATATACATCACGTGAACCGGCAGGGGCCGAGGTATTTGCTCTGTGGAGGTGACCGCGTGCGTCTCTCTCTGTTCAGATCGTGCGCCAGGACCGCACCATGGAGGAGATAGTGTTCCCCGTGCCCAACATCTGCGAGTTCCTGACCTCAGAGTCCAAGCTGCGAGTCTATTACACCACCGAGAGAGACGAGCAGGGCAGCAAGATCAACGACTTCTTCTTGCGAGCGGAGGACCTCTTCAATGAGATGAACTGGCAGAAGAAGCTCAGAGGTAGGCTCAGGATGTAGCAGTTTCATGATTCACCTGGAAGCCTTCTTCCGTGGAGATGGGAGACACATTGTTAAATGAACTATGTTCATAATTCATTAGGTGAAAGAATGAATGAGTTGTTCAGTCTGTGTGAGATCAGAAAATAATCATCAGATACACAAAACTCACAAAACTCAACCTAGTCTGACTAAAGCAAAATGTCAGATCGTCAGAAGTGCTGCTGATTCGTTCTCTTTTATTCGGCCAATGGACCAATCCACTAATTGTTTCACCACTATACATAAGAGTATGGTAGCAGGAGACAGAGGTAGCAGCATGTACAAAGTAAGAGCAAAAAATAACAAGGAACACTGAGTGAGCTTGCCGGGTGTTAACTGTCCTCATCAATGTAACTATTTATAAGATTTGTGCCGATCAGCTGACGGTGTGCGTGACTTCATTGTCTTTTCCCTCAGACTAAACACGATGAATATCCTCGACTTATTTGCGGCGCGGTGGCCCGGCGATCCGCTGACTCGAGCCTAACAGTTCCGTACCTGTCAGCCAGCTGTGGCCTTTCTTGGTGTAGTTTGCATATAATGCTCGTGTTTGTGTGCCCCGGTTTCCTCCCACAGTCCGGAGACATGCAGCTTATGAGATCTGGAAACTCCAAATTAACCATAGGTGTGAATGCGGTTGTGTGAGTAAGCCTTTTCGGTGACAGACTGGCGACATGTCCAGGGTGTGACTTGCCTCTTGCCCCACGGCAAGCCGGGGATAGACCTCAATCTCTGCAGGAAAATAGATGGAGATGGGCATGGAAAATAGATGGAGACATGTGTATCCTTGTCGAAAACAGCATGGCTAACAATGTCATCCTGTGTGTGCGTGTGTGCTTGTGTTATGTATGCGCTTGTTTCCACTGTCTAAAAGCAGACAGGGGCTTTCCACATTCTTTGAGCCGTGAAACATTTGTACAGTAACCTTATGAATCACAACTGAGAGCTCTCTTGCTCACGCACACACAAACGTACACAGGCAGACCCGCACCCACACTCAGTCACACTTCTAATCCACGTACAAACTGCATACCCACACAAAGCCGTATTTTGTCTCTCACTTAGAAGTGGGGATGGACAGAGAAAAGTCCCTGCATCTGTTTCTTTCTTCACAGAGGACAGAGAATAGTCAAAGGGACGGGTGGTTTAGAGCATTTTTCTTCATTAAAACTCAATTTCAGTGTTGTTTTAACAGTGTTGTTAACAATGGCGGCTGTTTTCTGGCATTTTTTAAAAAGTACCACGCTGTCCTTATATTACTTTTATATAGGGACAGTGCGGTACTTTCGTGACAGGAATAATTCAACCAAATATTACATCTTATAACCCTGCAGCTTGTTCACACATTAAGCGTGTGATAATGAAATTACTGCTGAAACTTTTAATCAGTCAATAAACCAGCCATTAGTTGAAAACATTTTGGATCATCGATTCAATAGTTTTTCTCCTAGTGGCCTTAGATGTAAAGATACGCTTTTCTATGTTTTATATCATTTTGCTGGAATGTCCTGTCAGTTTTCTTACAGTTTTCCAACTAAAGCTCCCTGCATCATGAGTGTATGTCTCATAAGTGTACTGCACGTGATCGAATTTAATGTTTTCTGTCTCGCCGTGTCCTTTTCAGCCCAACCGGTGCTGTACTGGTGCTCCAGAAACATTTCAGTGTGGAGTAACGTTTCTTTCAACCTGGCCGTGCTCATGAACCTGCTGGTCTGCTTCTTCTACCCACTGGAGGGAGTTCATGGAGGTCAGTCACGCACGATGATGATGATGATGATGATGATGATGATGATGCTGACATCCCGTGACTGATATCTCTGAAAGATCATTTTATATTTGGAACTCTGTTCTCTGAGTTTTGATGAAACCGTCTGTCACTTCGTCGTGCGTGTAAAGTATTTCTTGCATTTCAGTCGATGTGTTACAGAGGCGTATTTGTATGAAAGGCACGATTTTTTTGCATTCAGATTTCTTTAGAAACTGAGGTCAGACAAAGGTTATACGCTCAATGATGCAAAACAGGAAGAACAGGCTTGTTTTTTTTTCTGCAACAAACTGCTTCTGTTACATTTTACAGCCAGCGACCAGAGATCGGGGAGTAGTGAAAAGGTCGCCCGTTTTTAGCTTGCACACAGCCCATATTTTGTTTTCTTTTACATTTATTATAGAAACTATCTGGAAAGGCAGCCACCCACGGAGATAGACTTTGATCTGACTCTCAATCCTTCTCTCGGGAATCAGCACTGACCCACTGATCTCCTTTTACTGCCGTGTTCTGATCTGCTGACTTTTAATCACCTGACCAGGATTAGGAGCAGGACCTGAGAAGCCCTCTACCTTTGTTTAAGACACACCCACACACAGACACGCACACAAAGACTAACCACAAGCCATTGTTTTAAAGCTCGAGCTCATATTTGACTTTCAGCACTATGGTGACCACACCGAACACAGCGGCATCCCGTGTCATTTAATGTCCCATAAACAAAGCTTACATTGGCTGAGGCAAGACACACACGACATGTCCAAAAAAAAAAAAAAAAAAAAAAGGTCATACATCATGCTTTACACTTCAAACAAGGCGATGTGCTCAGCTGCCAAATCCTCCTCAGCAGTGTTTGCTTTTGTTTTGTCACCGGGTTCAGTTTTCCATTTGAATCTCCTCCAAAGTGCTACTTGGATTCACATACAGTGTTGGGATGTTTGCAAATTGTAATGATCTACTTGCGTGTATTCAAAAATTGGATGAAGAACATGAGGATAAAAATTTTAAAAAATGTACGGAGAGAGCAGAGCAAACGACGCCAAATAAAACGCTTTGGTAATTCATTCGATCTTAGTTTCAGCTTGACAAAACAAAACTCCACGTAGTTCTTCATTCCTGTAAAGAACTGAGCACACAACATGAGTAACATGTGACTGTATTCCTGTGCTGGAACTGGTCTGTGTGCAAGACATCGTCACGTGAGGCTCCGGCATACCTTTGGCCTGCTTTAACAGGCACTTTTATGGTTTTAGGCCCCTTCCTTCTCTCACTTACTCACTCACACACACACACACAGACAGACACACACCTCGGCTCTCGTCCCTCCTCTGCTCGGGGCTTTAGAATGAGGGTTATAAGAGCACGAGATCTGGATCAGTGTGTTCTGTCTGCATGCATGACTGACTGTCTTTTGATGAATAGCTTTGGTTAGCACGCTCGTACCACACGCTCGCACGTACACAGCGCATGCCTCAGCTGTTGATTTTTCTCGATGTAAGGTAGGTATACAGAGTTTGCGAGTGCACGTAAGCACCCCCCTTTTTCTTTTTTTTTCAGTCTGCCACATCACTGGAGCTGTGTGTTGCTCCCTGCTCGGTCCTCATGAATCTTTCAGCTGAGGTATTTTTAGAGATGGCTGTTATGTAAGTGGCACCTGTCATGTGATCTCCACAGGGATTGGGAGGGAGAGAAATGTAGAGGAAGGGAAGAAGGGAAGGAGACAGAGAGAGGGAGAAAGAGAGAGAGACGGGCAAGGTGGGAGTAGAGGAAGTAGGGGAGGAAAGGAGGCCTCCCTTTACCCACAGAGTACTCCCCTTCTGCTTTCTCACACTGCAACTCTGTTGTTTTTCTTTTTTATCCTTGCAGTTCTGCCCCATTTCACATTCTCATTGTCTTCTACCTTATCCATTTTCTACGTTTCCTTCGTCAACACAATGTTCTTCTTGTGGCCAGTGCTCAAAGAATACAAGCATGCACACGGCAGTCCTGTGTTTTTAAAAAAGGGGGATCAGTTACAGAGGCAGCAGGTTGGGTGTGGCCTTGTTTTTAGGCTGGTCAGACCTGGTCAAGGGTTTTAGCCTGAGTGACACGCTGTCACATGAAACCCCTGACTCCGATGCTAATCCTGGATTTACCCCAGGATCAAGGGAAGCATCAGGTAGGCCATCACTAAAACTCAGTGCACACACACACGCACACACATATACACAAAAAAGTATGTCATATACTTTCGGGTGTTATGTAACTGGCTCCCTTTCAGTTCAAAGTCTCGCTAAGGAAGGCCCAAGGCTTGCCCGGGAGGGAGAACTCGGTAGAAGCCAGTTAAAAATCTGTTAATCCAGACGAGGCCTTGTTTAAGCTGCAAACTATTCCGCGTACGGCAAATTCACCGCGTAACAGGGCTGCACAATTCAGCAGGTTTTGCAAGTATCCTTTATAACTTGCATGTGCATTACCTTCTGTGTGTGTGTGTGTGTTTGTCTTCTGCAGTTGTGCTGGATCCCCACCTGTCTGCGCTGCTATGGATGGGGGTCTTGGCAACGTTGGCCATCGTTATCATCATGCCGCAACCGCTGGGCATCCGTGCCCTCGTCATCATCACCATCCTGCGTCTCATTTTCTCCGTCGGCCTGGAGCCGACCCTCTTCCTTCTGGGTGCCTTCAATGTAAGTAATCGGCACATTTACCGCCGGTGGTTTCACGTCGTGCACTGATCATTTTGACATTCTCTGGTTTCAGCTTCTTAGGTGTGAAGATTTGCACCTCAAATGTGATCAGTTTACCTCCTTTATATCAGGGTAGAGGCAGAATATCTGCAACAAAGTAAAATGTTTTATGTAATTCTGAGTAAACAGACGTGTCTTCTCTGTGCGTGAGAGTGTGTGTTAGTCATTTTCCCTAGAGAAAAGCTTCAAATTCACCACTTCTATTTCACCGTTCCCACACACTCTACTGTATGTATGCGCTTTGAAATACAGAGAAGTCTCCACCACTCTAGTTCCAGTTCTTCTTTCAAGTCTCATTCATACTCATGCCCAGTTGGCAGACCGCTGTCCCGTCGGCCTGCGGTGAAGCCCCCGAGCCCGACAGTTCTGCCTGGCGATGCCTCACTGTGTTATGGGCTGTGAAGTGCGTCACAGGACCCCAGAGAGTGCGACACCACGCCTGCACTCGCCAAAACATTTCAAAATGTGCTCTTTGACACACACACACACACACACAAAATAAAGTCTTCCCCCTGTCATTGCCTTTACATGTAGATAAGAAACCGGGTTATTGAGAGAGATCATGTGAAGGAAATCAGAGAACTTGTTACTATTGACAACCAGTAACCTGGTTACTCCAAACTTTAACTCACATGCAGCTGGTCAGTGGTCCCACGTGTCCCTGACTCTGTCTTTGACAGTTATGAACACATTAAAGTCTTTGCAGATGTGTGATGCACTAATAATGACCTTTACATGCAGTTCCATCCCACTCCTGTTACTGTGATTCTCCCCCCCGCCTCCGTCTTCATCGTGTGCCCCTGTAAAAACCCAGCTAAACCTATACATGACCAAGAAGTCAGGTGTCCCTGGCAGAAGCCGTGTTAACCGGGTTTCTGTTAATCCCTTCGCCTGGTTTCTTGCTTAAGAAATGAAGTCACCGCAGAAAGCCAGCAGCAACCAGGTTACTTCCGCTTGTAAACACACTCAGCATGTGCTCACTTAGCTTCATTAGCATCCTCTGTCACGGCCGTGTCGATTCTTCAAGTGACTCATGGTTGATTATCTTCTCATTCTCGTTATTAAAGACTGACTTTGTCTTCCAGGCGTGTAACAAAATCATCTTCATGATAAGTTTTGTGGGGAACCGAGGAACCTTCACGCGAGGCTACAAAGCCATGGTGCTGGACTTTGAGTTCCTCTACCACCTCATTTACCTCATCATCTGCTGCCTGGGGGTGTTTGTCCATGTCTTTTTCTACAGTCTGCTGGTGAGAGAAACCCACACACACACACGCACGCACACAATCACAAACCGAGAATGCACGCTTTAACACCTTTGCAAACTCACGTACTCAAACCCACTTTAAAGAGGTAACAACAGGCAGTTGAAACTGTTAAGAAATATGAAAGTAACAGGAACCATGTGTAAAATATTTCTTCTTTCTCTGAATGTAGCCTCAGCCTCCCTTCATGGTGCATTCAAGGACATATCCTACTTGCAAGCCAGATTCTCCCTTATTTGGTGCTGTAATGATGTTGTTGTTGTTGTTATTGGGGTGTTAAGTGCTGTGTGCCGGTGCCTCAGGTCTGCTTTATAATGTGCCAGACTGAATATGCCAGCATTTAGAGTTGTTTTCCATTCACATAAGTTGCAGCCTACATATTTACATATTTCTGAGCCTGAATAACAAGATGCTGAAAACTTATAATTCACGTCAGACACGGATGCATTGAGGATTCAGCACAAATGAAAATGAAAGGCACATTTTTTGCAAAGAAATCAACACACGTGTTTATTTCTTGCCACTCGTGTCTTCTTGTGGAACATGTGCACGCGCCGCGAACTAAACGAATGCACGGCCTGTTCGTGCTTCGCCTCTGCAGCTGTTCGACCTTGTGTACAGAGAAGAGACCTTGCTGAATGTGATCAAGAGTGTGACTCGTAACGGACGCTCCATCGTGCTCACCGCCGTGCTCGCCCTCATCCTTGTCTACCTGTTCTCCATCGTTGGCTACATTTTCTTCAAAGACGACTTCATCCTGGAGGTGGATCGCATCCCCAACACAACTCTGAGTGAGGACAGACCCCTGTCGCTTATTATTTTCTCAAACAGTGTTAAAGGTTGACTTTTTAATATAGAAAAAGGCGATAAAATGTGTGCACCCTCTGTGTCTTCCTACTTTCTAGAAAACGGAGACAGTCTGGCCAGTGAGTTTCTATCCACAGGAATGTGTCACGGTGGGATTGATGAGAACTGCACCACAGGAGCTCTGCAGGAAGGTAATGTATACTGCACCGCTGGATTTTACAGAGGATTACTTTGAGAAATGTGTCTTAAGCGAAAAAGAAATCTGTCAATATTTGTAAAGCTATGGAAATTTAGTCACGCATTAAATCATCAGAAAGTAGTAACAAATAACAAAACTTAGAATGTGACTAGTTTAGAAAGAGACTGCAGAGATGGAGACCAAACTCTGCCTGAGCTGACCTTGGACGTTTAATTTATTTGCAAACAAACATTTATTGAGGAAATCAGGATTTGATTTCATTTCCCTGAGCTCCGCACAGTGGCTGTCATTTATTTTATGCAAAACGAGGGTAGTGACTGCTAAAATCAAAATGAGCCTTTTTAGTAAAAGTATTAGAAAATTAGAGAATCATTAAGGATTGGTTGAAACTGAAAATTTGAAAATAAAATCCAAACAAATGATTCTCATGTGAAGGGTTTATGGCGACTTCAAAAAATATCATCCTTGCTAAACAATAATAATTTTTGTTATTGCATTTTCTGTTCTGCTGTTTCACCCTAATTCACCCTTACATTCATGTGACTTCGTCAACTGTCACATGACGTGACATTTGACCTTAACGATTTACTTGTGACCTCCTTGACCCTCATGTGATATCAACATGTGTTGTCCCAAAAAGGTTCAAATGCCTGCGAGTCAGGAGGAGAGGCGTCTCTGAGACTAAAATAGAAAATACAATTAAGGTTGAATGTTTGTTATTAGATTTAGAGAGACACGCTCCAAAACATTGTCACAGAGACACGACCCATAAACCGGTCCAATTAATTCATTCACAACAGATCATTCTCTCGGGCGTCGGCACAGACATAAGAACCATACAACGACTTGGCCAGAAATAAACCCGGTTAACAAGGATGTCATATGTTGTATCCTGTTCATCATGTGACTGCGTCAGAGGACCATAATTTCATAAATGTGTCTGTCTTCCTCTTAACTATTCTACAGTGACCCACAAACTTAATCAAACTGGATAAATAATTAAGAATCGTTTATCTTTTTTTTTTTCCCTGTTCCTCGGAACAAGATCAGCAGAAGCCGTTGTCACATTCCAGCGAAACAAAAACCACTTTTACTTTGACTAACCACATTCACACTCTGAACCAAAACATGTAGTGCATATCAACTGAGCCAAGGATGTTTATGACCAAACAGCAGACGATACACGGTGGCTACAAGGCTGCCAGAACCCGTTCTCACACAGATTGTGCTGAAGTTATTTACAGTCAGAGCAAAAATCCAAAAACAAGATAATAATCCAGTTGGGTTGTTTGATGTCGTGAGGCATTGAGTAAAAAATGTGCTGCTGCTGTTGCTTGATGACACTGTATTATAATACAGGACAGTTATGCTACAGCCTATAATAAAAATAAACACCGGAGTGTATTGAATCGTTCCTCACTTTTAGTTTCTCTTGATTAAATGTTTGAAAAGGTCATTAGCATGTCATGCTACCGAGATTGCAACATACTTGCGTAACCTCTTAGTTTAGTGCTTATTATGATGCACAGCCTAATGCCTTTGATTTTGCACAAACTAAAATAATGCAGGTCTGTGTGGTCATGCTTACTGAGTTACACTGGTAATGCCGCTTATGAAGCATACACTCTCCGAGCTTACAGGTTGCTTTTTGAAAGTCTGTGAACAAGTACACACTTTATTTTGCAGCATTGATCAGACTAAAGATTTCTCTCTCTCTCCTCAGAACATGGGAATAGCAGTGAGGAAGATGATGACGACATGGAGCGTACGTGCGACTCTCTACTTATGTGTATCGTCACTGTGCTGAGTCATGGCTTGAGAAGTGGAGGTGGTGTTGGGGATGTTCTCCGTAAGCCTTCCAAAGAGGTACACGCAACTCTGATTAGGCCCCTCTTTGTGTGTGTGTGTGTGTGTGCGTGCGTGCGTCTATGGACTCAGTGGGTGTGACGCCCGCAGCTGCAGCACGAGTCATGTGAGCTGGCTCTGAGCCCATCTGCGCTGAACTTTTTTTTTTTCTTTTTCTTATTTCAAAAGCATTGAGGTTTCGCAAGTTCCATACAGCTGTAGTGCCTCCGCCTTGTGTGAGAATTAAACCTCAAAATAGATTTCTACTGAATTCAGGCTCAACCACTAATGATGTCAAAAGAGGATGTGAATATCTGCCTCACGTATTCACAACACACAGCCGCTTGGGCAATAGTAAAGTGTTATAGCAGTTAGGCGCATAATGACACGGGTAGTGGAGTAGCTCAGCACCACTGGTGCTTGAATATTATAATTTAAATAATACTTTTTTAATGCCTCTGTAAGCGTGAGTGTGTGATTGTTTGACTGCATCAGCGGGGTAATTCCCTCCCGTTGAATGCATTCAGAGACGAGCTCCCCGCGTTGCTTTAAAAAGGCTATGACTATAAATGGAAATGAAACTCCTGAAAGAACTTAATGCACGTCGGCATCGAAGCCCGACGTACCTCTACCGGCTAATGCTCTAAAATAAACGTTTCCCCTCTGTGTTGCAAAAGTAGGCCCGTAAACCGCGTCCTTCCTACAGAATCAGACTGCGTCAGGTTGACCCGACGGCTTTCTGTCTGTCGTCTCTGTTACTGTAGCATCTGGCAGGTTTCAGCTGTGGTCTTGTGTTTCCATTAACATGCATGATGACGAAGGTTAACCTTGTTTTAGACCCATAACATCATCCCTGACACATGTTTATGTAAAGGCTTGGCCTTTGGGTCATACATTTAAATGGAGCAACCTTTCTCGGTTAGCCACCCACCCACGATTTAAATTTTTTTTTAAACTCTTTACCTTTAACACACTAAAGTGTCAAAATGTGTATGATTATAATTTTCTACTTTCTTCCTCCTGTACAGAAGTCAATGCTGTTCACCTTTTAGGTTCAGCTACACCGATGTTTCTTAAACTTTTTACACCGTTTGCCACCTCAGAAAATATTAGAAAATGGGCTCTCAGCGTCCCACCGTTATGACGGACATTAAAATACAGTAGTGCAGTCCGACCCTATCTAGTTGCAGACAGTTTACACAGGAGGCAGGTTTACTGCTAAATATAAAGATTAGTATAAGATTAGATTAGATTAGATTTATTGTTGAGTTGAACAGTGCAGAGCTAATTTGTTGGACAGCAGTGCTCCTGATCCGCACTTGTCTTTCTATTATTTCTATTTCCCATTTGCAGTTTTTTGAACGACTCATTTGACCTCTGCTTACTATATTTTTGTCACATTTGATACATGAACATGACTAAGTAGCAGTCGAAATGCAAAACCTTTTTGAGAATCAAACAGTTTGATTGTATAATATTATTTTAATGAATTATTATTATATTACTGTTATAGTACCAGTGCTGGGCGGTCATGTGCTGTCAGTGGTACACGCGCAGTGACCTGTATTCTACATTTAACCCTTTTTCCTGTTACCTGCCCAGGAGCCGCTGTTTGCAGCCAGAGTGATATACGACCTGCTGTTCTTCTTCATGGTTATCATCATTGTCCTCAACCTCATCTTTGGTGTTATCATCGACACCTTCGCTGACCTGAGGAGTGAAAAGCAGAAGAAAGAAGAAGTCCTGAAAACGACCTGCTTCATTTGTGGTAAGACCTCTCAGCCGAACTCATACGAGAATAGAGATAGGTTGTTTGTTCTTTTCTTTTTTTTTTGGTTGAGTTGCTATATGGTACTTGCACTTTATAAAGTTGACTGGAGCTAAAATTATTAGTTGTTCAATACATTTTCTTAATCAAGAGGAAATATGCACGATGAAAAAAGAGAAATGGAAAATACGTGTTTGTTCCAGTTTGTTCACTGTGACCGCGTTTGTGCTTTTAACTGCTGACTGACAAAATGACTCCTGTTAACTCTCTTTACCTCAGACACACATTTATTTACTAGTTATGTATAACCTTTATCTTATGTGACGGCTGCCTTTGCAGTGAATTCAGCAGCCTGTGCTGGGATATTTTTCTCGAGCATATTGTCACATACTGCCAAACCTTAACTTTCCAGTAACATAATTACTTCCCTAATCAAAAGGGCACCATGCCGGCCTGGTAGGACTGTGCTCGGTTGTTGGGAGGGCTCTGTGCTCGTGCGTCAGTGATACACTTCCACAGTGCCACTTGGTTCATTCCCAAATTCCCCTCAGAGAATTTTTGATTTCTTGGTTCGTTTGTGGTGTCTGGTAAGTACATCTCTAAAGGTGTATACAGTTTGTTGCAGTCCCCCCCCCCCCCCCCCCCCCTCCTCCTCCTCTCTTCCTCCCCCTTTTTCACTTTGCTGTCGTTCCAAAGAAGGCTGAGTCATGAGAGCTTCCTGCCACTGCTCCGCTCGCCTCCATAATTCATGTCTGTCTCACACGCACACACATTTTCTCCCACTCGCATACTTAATTTTCGTACCATATGTTTTGTGCAACCTCACCGATACACTGTGTAGCCTCATCTGCATTTCCTTATATGTACACTACATGTAAAACAAGTGCCCGAATAAGTACATGCTACTGTGTGTGTGTGTGTGTGCGTGTGCGACAGTGCAGTATGTGAGCGTGAGCCCAGCGGTACGTGCCGTGTGCGAACATGTGTGTGCCTGCCTATGTTGGGTCAAGCAGTCAGGACAAGTGGTAAACATATGGAACGAGAACAGCATTATGTCACCCAGCCTGCCATCAGCTCTGACTCACTCATGTTAAAGAAAGCCAGGCCACAGGGGGAGCTGCCGTCTCTATGGTTTCCAGAAGGACCGCAAGAGAACAGGAGATGCAGAGATTAGGAGCCGACCTCCACAGGCTTAAGTGGCTCTCCATCCTCCAGCTGGGTTTTATAAGCCATCGATCTCTCCCTCTCTCCCTCTCTCTCTGTCTTGTATTAGTTTTTAGAACATCGGGTTTGGTGCCAATGATTGATTTACATTGTGGACTTCCTGTGCAAGTCCGGCTGAGATTACCTATGGCTGAAATGAACCAGGCTCAACCTCACAGCTTCAATCTCCATCTTGTTGAGAAAAAGATAAAGAGGAACTGGACTGAATATGTTGATGACACTGTGCACAGATTTTGTACTAATGTCCTGGATTTCTGAACATAAAATTAAAATGCTCCCACCACCTGTTGGTTTTTATACTTTTGGTGCAGGTTTCAAATCACTTGGTTTTGCTTGTGTCTAAAGAAGAAGGCTAAGAATGAATTTAAGAATGTGAATATTTATTTTTTAAAGGCCAACAGCTTTGCTTGATAAGTTGCAAGGCTCTTGAGTTGTTCCAATCTACATGACAAGCTGAATAATTTTATAGGCCACGCGTGTGAATCATATTGACTGGAGCCCGACGGGACCGCTGAAAGTTGTGAAACATCACACTACTTAGAAAATGATGAAGTGTGAAGCTAACAGACAGACCACATATAGCAGATAATTTGCTTGTCAAATCCACCTCAAAAATCCCCGAAGCAAATGCCTCCCTTGTCTTACTCTCCTCGTTTTATTACCGTCTGCAAAGAAGTGCAAAACAGAAAAATGTGCAATTTCGTGTCTGTCACGGACGCGACACGAGCTGCGTTTGTCTGATGGCCTGTCTGACGGTCATGGGTGACGATTTCACGATTCATCTGCAGGATCTTTAACCCACAATTTAGTCCGGATGTACTTCTTGAGTGAACCCTGCTTTACAGTATGTTGCATTGTATTCTGATTTTCTGCATTTTGCAAGATAATGTCAGTTTTCCAACTGATAACTCTATAACTCAAACTATTTCCTCATCGCCTCCCCACGTCACAGAACCTGGGAGACAACATATCATATCACATCATAAATAGTTTGTGTTATTGCCCCTCTGCAGGCCTGGAGCGGGACAAGTTTGACAACAAGACGGTGACTTTTGAGGAGCACATCAAAGAGGAGCACAACATGTGGCACTACCTATTCTTCATTGTCCTGGTCAAGGTTAAAGACTCCACCGAATACACAGGCCCCGAGAGCTACGTGGCAGAAATGATCAAGGTAAATACAAAAAAAAAAAAAAACCACACAGGCACACCCTTAAAATACACATCCACCTACTCAGGTCATGCATATCTTTTTTTCTTGCCTATGAGTTTCATGTAGTATTAGACCATGCCGCCTTGGGAGGAACAGTGATCCACATGCTGCATGAAGTCGGGATATAGTAAAAGAGAAAAGTTAGTCTGCTCTGCTGAGTCACTTCCCTGTCTGATGATTTATATATTTTGTCGTTGTGCCTTCGTCGTTTCAAAGCCCTTCTCTGGAATTTGTGTGTGCCTTGGCTGCCTACGTAGATGAAAGTCTGCTGCTGCAATCTTGAATGAGAGAGCAGAGACATGGGCGTTTCTTTTTGTGTCACGTTTTCACCACAGCGACTTTGATCAGAGAGTTCATCAGGTTTTGCTACTGAGTCAGACTTGTAAACATGTCCCGGCGTGCCGCACACACCTTAGTACAGTAATGTGTTCCTCTTTTCTAATCTCAATTGACAGACGCACCGGTCGTACGCATTTAATGACACTAACAGACTTTGGCATACAAACAGGAAGTCCGTGGAACAAGACAGTACAACCCTAAAGCTGATCAGAGCGAGATAAAGAATCGTAGGTCAGTTCACCGGGATTTCCATTATGGCTCAGTCTGACATCATTCACTCCCTATTGTTACTCCTGCAGCAATAAAAGTGTCATTTGTAACTCAAATTTAAGCTCCTGGTTGCAAAACAGCGGCAGCTTCCTCTTGAAACTACCAGTACTGTTTGACTTGACTCCAACCTAATGAACTCCCAGCAAAACACTTCTAAATTCTCAGTGGCTCATATCCTCGGTCGATCCGCAGGAGCACAACCTGGACTGGTTCCCACGGATGCGCGCCATGTCGCTGGTGAGCAGCGACGCAGAGGGGGAGCAGAATGAAATCAGGAACCTGCAGGAGAAGCTGGAGTCGACCATGAGGCTGGTGGCCAACCTGTCCGGGCAGCTGACTGAGCTCAAGGAGCAGGTATATCATGTGACAGTGAATCACGCACACCCTCGTTTAGTTGATTTCTTTCTCCTCTGCGTCCACTCTAGATTTTCCTGAGAGTGTTTTTAAAGGTCAACAATTACTCATGACCACCATGCTGTAATAAACAATACCACAGGAACAGTTTTTGGAGGTTTTCTTGCCCATTATGGAACTGGTGAGTCAGGCAGCCTAAGTTAATAACTACTGCCTTTGAATGAGTTTGTTAATGCATACATTTAAAGAAGTGCAAAACTATATATGTAATATATCACTAAAGGACACACAGTTGCCTCGAAGTCTTAAATGATCAATGTTCTACTTCTACTGTACTTTCTTGAGAAGTAGATGATTGATCCCACTCATGACTGTACGGTAAATCTGAACCTATAGCTGCAGCCGTGTGGTTCAAACATGAGTGTAAAACATGTCAAGTTGTGGTTTTAGAGGATGTTATATGAGAATAACATAAACCCCCCCCCCAGGAGCTGCAGCTTGTTTTTTTTACACTCAGTTTTTATGCATTGTTTACGTCTACGCTTGCCAGCTTGCAAGCTCCAGCACGTGTAGAAAACTTTGCTTCCTGCTCGTGTTGCTCTTCCGCAAGGTGCCTTGAAACTACAGTGCGGTTTTGTGAACCCATGCCAGATGACAGAGGTGAGGCCAAATGGAAACTGTTCTTTTTGTTTCCCCCGTGCAGATGACGGAGCAAAGGAAGCAGAAGCAACGAATTGGTCTTCTTGGTCATCCCCCTCACATGAACATCAATCCTCAGCAGCCTGCGTGAGGGCCCCCGGGGGCCAGTTTCACTAGTGCCTGAGCACTCCTGACTGTGTACCACATGTTAGACAGGAGGAAGCCAAAACGTGTCCGTCTCCAGTATGTATGTGCAGTAGGTCGATGTCTGACTGTGTACTTCGCCAGATGCTCCTACAATAAGTGTTTCTACAACATGTGTGCTTCTGAGTGTCTGCTTGAAGTGGAAGTTATCCGAGTACGTTACTCACAACCTGTAGTGTGGATGTGTCCGTGTGGGGTAGAGAGAGAGCACCAAGTGCCTCGGGACCTGAGGAGCCAGTCCTGTAGGTTTAGGAGATGAAAAACACTTAAGCTGACTTCAGCTTTTACAACCCCGAATGCCTTCTGCATTGTACCACACTAACAGCATGCCAAAGTTCAGCCATTGTTCCTGGGGGAGTATTCCTCTCAAGTGGCCTTGTATCGAGGGTTATCCTCAGTGTTGCACCAGCAAACTCAGGTCACATGTGGATTTGAAGGTTTGTTTGACACATTATTTAATATTTTGCTTTTTTTTTTTTTGTCAGCAACAGGCAATATGAAGACTTAACGATATGCAATGTCTTAATGACAACGAACAGTTTTTGGGAACTGGTATTTGCTTTTTATATTTAAAACTATACTAACGTTTATTTAAAATATGAAAGAAAACCTGTAAACAACCCTGAAGAGCTCATCACACTTTTGACTCGATGCTGATATGAAACCTATACAGTGTTTTGTTTTTATCTTGAGCTCCAGCATTCGTTATCACTTTTATACTTTTTTTTTCTGTCTCAAATCAAAGTTCATCCCAGGACAGAGACTTCTGAGGGGACATTGAAATGTCAAAAGAAATAATATTGACCTGTTGGAACCTTTTCTATCAATATTTTGAATAATGAACCACATAAAACCTACTGAACAGAAAGAGAACATCATGTTACAGCTTCACTCTGAAGCCAATCCGGCGTTGTGCTTAATAATAGAAGTAATATAGAGTCACAGTGTTGAACCAAACTTATTAGATTTTTGGGAGAAACGTTAAAATTTGATTCATTATTCTTCTCTGCACTGAATTATTTAATCTTCCTTTCATTAATTTAGTCCTAAAGCACTGATATTTTCTGTAGCACACAAATGTTCGTTACGTTTTGGTTGGTCACTTTGTAAAAGATCCACAAGAGAATGAGTGTTTGAGTGTCTGGGTGTCTGTGAAGGGGAAAAAGAAGGACTAATAGATGTTATTTGGAGTGCTGCTTGACCAAACTGAGCTTTTATACTAATAGATATAGTTTGTGTCTGAATGTACATTCCATTCTTGGAGTCTATTTAAATAAACAAGTGTGTAAAACGACGTGTTGGTGAGTGTTAAAGACCACGTGTGACATTTTTCTTTGAGCGCGTCTTATTTGTTGCTCACCGAGGCGCTGCAGTCCGAAGAATGAATAGCCTCACGGAGAAGTGAATTTAAGAATTTGCCTGCCGATGAACCCTGAAATGTTATCTGTGGTTCTCTACAAATGAGGAAGTGCGCTTATCTCCTGTGATGAAATGTGTAAGCGCGTTGAGCACATACAGAAGTTGCACATAATTTACTTCTAATTTGACCTTTTGGGATTTTGTTACGACACGGGATGATTTTAGAAATTATAAAACTGCCTTTTTGATTTTGATTTTTATAAGGGCAGATAATATGTTACAAATACAAACCTAAACATCAAGCTTGTGACTAATAATGAACACCTTGACATTTCTCTTCAGTCATAATGAAAGGGCAGGATGTGTTTTCCAGGAATGTTAAAATGGTATAAAAAGGCTCCCATTGTCAGGATTTAAAGAAAATCTAGTTCAGGGATAAATTGTGTTATATTTGCCTCCATTCATTTTATGGGGTCTTCCGTCATTGCTGTTATTTAATTACTCCTGAATCACTGTGTTGTAGTAATTTTCTGTTGAGTCCTTGTCCCATTTCTAAACCAATTAAACCTTCAGTTAAACTAATTGACATGGTTATAGGATGTGAATCTTCTAAAGAAGGAGAAGAATGAAGCGCTCACTTGTTACTGTGACAGAGGCCTCTTTTCTGATATATAAAAAAACCTGTTTAATCAGGATTGTCTTGTAAAAGCTGCTGCTTATCTGTGTCAGATCAATTCGATTGATACTCCAAATAATGATCTCGTAGCATGCAGGAGGGAAAACATGCAAGATGTCCAACTCTCTGCAGCGTGAGACTCATCTGGCTGAATGCTGTATGCTCCTATCTTTATGAAAACGTCCCCAAAACCGAACACAAGCAGTTATTTTGCTAAATGGGATTTCCAGCCTGAGAGACACGTGTGGTCGAACGGGGGAAAAAGCTGGATGAACTATAACAGCTTTTCTGTAACAGATGCAGTTACAGCTTCACAAAACCTCGTCCACAAATTATAGAACTTAATATGAACTTATGAACTTAATGTGGCTGATGAAAGAATATTTGCAGTTTTGCACATTGATGATTGTGAAATGAAGCCACACCTGTGTGGCTGTGTGTATGTGGCAACTACATACAGGCAATATATTAGGGTGATTATAAGTCATTGCTGAGTGGTAACGCCCTTGTGTATCAGTTTTGTTAGGACACAATCAAACCCCATATATTCATCAGTATTTTGGGTTTAAACTTAAAGCTCTTTTATCTTTACCAGTTTTTTAAAGATATTTTATTTATCGTGATCATTTCAGCCAACCTGTTTTCATTTGCTATAAGAAAACTAAATTCACAATTTCACATCTGCATTACCAAAACAAACAAAAAAAAAGGTGTAGTCTGGTGTGATGTGTGCTTGTAGCTTGCAGCAGACAGGTGCAGCTGCCCTGTGCTGGATGTGCTGGATGTAGCCTGCTCCGCTCAGCAGCCTCTCGGGGCCATGAGGAGATCAACGTGACAGCCGGCATCGCCTCATGACAACAAACACGGACTCCACACACACACACACACACACTGATCCACGCACAGGTGCACGTGGTTCTCCGCACTGTCGATACTGTAGCTTACCTGCTTTGTGCACATAGATCAATAATGTCACTGCTGAATTATTCTTGTTTTTGTTGTTATTCTTGGGGTAATAATACCTAACCTGATAGAAAAATAAGTTGGTGCACAATTAAAGAAATGTCGGTTCAAAAAAACATAAAAGGCTGATTAATGTCCTCTGAGCACAGAGTTCATAACATTTCTAAAAACCGAAGAATAATCATAAAGCACTCGCTGTATAATAATCCTGCAGGATATTGTTTACGCCAGTGGCCACTACAGTGTTTTAATTGTGTTAATTGTCCATTTCTGTTGGCAGTGGGTATCAAACCCGCTCGCCTCTCGTGCCCCGGGCCTGTTGAACTCCTGCTCTGGTTCCCTGCCAGCACGTTCCCCGAGCCGTGGCGAGCGCAGCCTTGTTTCCATACACTTCAGCATGGTGGTACACGGGATCCGAGACGCGCCGCCCCCTGCTCTGACGTCCGCCGCCGTCCGCCCACTGAGGCTGCTTATCGGCAGAAAGTGGGCCGTCCCTCCGCCGAGGATACAGCGCCGTTTAACACGTGAGCCTCATGTGACAGAGGTAGGTCAGGCTGAGCGGAGAGTCAGAGGGTTTATTTAACTCGTCGCTCTGTCCTCCCCCACTTTCCCAACGCGCCACCAAGAGGGTTCCTTCAGCGGCGGGACCACGCAAGGACTTACTTTAAACCATCATACCAAAAATAACCTCAGCATTACCAAGACTGGTATTAAACATAATAATTTAGTGTAGATTTTTTTAAAAAATATCACTAACTTCAGCGTTACAAGTTTGTTTTTCATCACGCGTAAATAAATGCGTATTTATCCGTGACTGCATTGGAAAAGTACCTCGACGTTGACTGCGTAATTGGAGTAAAAAAGAATGGAGCGAATTCCAAGCGCGCAGCCACCTCCTCTGTCCAAACACCAGGCTGATCTGTCAGACGTGCAGGGGTAAGCTATACTTTGAAATAAGAAAAAAAAATCTTTCTCCAGACTGTGCAGCCTTTTCCTTAAACGCACTTTATATGTGACATATGATTTATGATTTATTCTATAAACCTCACTGTCTTTTTTTTTTTTTTCTTATTTCTTTAGGATGGATTTTCCGATGTATGTTTATAAACCCAGACGAGGAATGAAGAGAGGAGAGGAGAGCAAGGTCCGTTACTCTTTTGTCTCCTGCCAACTTGTTCACTTAGAACCACTTTTGTTGAAGGGTGTGAACTACAAGGAATTAGGCTGGCAGTAGTCCTGTAGTCCCATAAATGGCTGACCTAATTTCTGCTATGACATAACTGCTGGAGTCCTCCCTGTCGGTGTGACTGCCTCTGATCATAAAGAGCTAACTGTGCGCTCCCGGATCGCCTTGAATTAACCCCGCGACGTCGCTGTTTATTCTTGCAGGAAACCTACAAGCTGCCTCACAGACTCATCGAGAAGAAAAGGCGTGACCGGATAAACGAGTGCATCGCTCAGTTGAAAGATTTATTACCGGAGCACCTGAAACTCACGGTAAGTTCACGCTGTAGCGCGGAGGGGGTGATGGGATTCAGTGCGTCGAGTGGCACGCACCATCGAGTGGCTGCGCGCCGCTATTACATCCTGCGCGCGGAGTGCGTCAGCAGCCGGTGAATGACAGACGTGTCATAAATGTAGCTCAGAAAAACAAAACAATCCAACACACATATAATTAACACTCCAGAGTGAATATTATCTGTGGAACTTCTGCTAATATGTCCTCCAGATTATTTTTTGCCCTTTATTCGTTGCTGCTGTTGCTGCTCGCAGAAGACAGCCGAGATCATGTGTACATGGACAGCAAAGCTTAGTGTCTCTGCGTTATGTAAGAGGTGAGGAGGTGATGTGCTGACTGTGTGTGTTCCTTACAGACTCTGGGCCATCTGGAGAAGGCTGTGGTTTTAGAGCTCACGCTCAAGCATGTGAAAGCCCTCACGTCTCTTCTGGAGCAACAGCAGCAGAAGATCCTCGCCCTGCAGAGCGGCATGCAAATTGGTGAGCTGCAAATCGCTTACACACACGTTACACACACAGAAATATGCATGTGGAACAGGATGGTTTTGTCGGACAGAATGCAAATAACCAACCGAGATGAATACACAATGACAGGATTATGCAGAAGTACAGGCAAATAAGTGATTTCAAATATAGTTGTAGCTGTTGGGAAACAGAGTCCGAGTCAGAATTGCTACATCCATGTCAAATTACAGAATTTCTGACCATGTGGTTTCTTGTTGGGTTTACAGAGCAGCCTCCAGTCAACCAGGAGAAGTCAGAGGAGATGTTCCGCTCTGGCTTCCACATGTGTGCCAAGGAGATTCTTCAGTATTTAGCCAGTCACGAGACTGATGATGACTTCACGCCGTCCCATGTGATCAATCACCTTCACAAGTTAGCTGCCGAGGTGCTGCAGAGTCCAGCCCGACCCCGCACACCTCTCAGCCCCAGACCCGAGGAGATTCCTACCTACCACCAGCACCAACCTCACAAGGAGATGCCCACCAGCTTACCCCCCAAACCCAGTGAGGGTTATGGAAGGAACTGTGTGCCTGTCATCCAGCGGGCGTACGCCCCAGCCAGCAGCGAGCAGAGTGGCAGTGATACTGACACGGACAGCGGCTATGGGGGAGAGCTGGAGAAGGCGGAATCCGGAGCGCAGCAGGGACGTCCAGATTACTACGTTCAGGAGAGCCAGCTCAAGCGAGTGCTGGGCGAGAGGCAAAGCTCCGGCATCAAGCAGGAAGACGACGAGCCACGCCACAAACGACCCCGGGTGGAGTCTGAAGATGAGCTCCTCTCAGGCGGAGAATCATCATCATCCTCTAGCGGTTATGGTAGTTACATGAGCGTATCCCCCAACCACCCACCTCCTCCACATCCCCTTTGCATGCCTTTCTACCTCATTCCACCTTCTGCTGCAGCCTACCTGCCAATGCTGGAGAAATGCTGGTACCCCGGAGCCATGCCCATGCTCTACCCGGGCATGGGAGGCTCTTCACCCGCCATGCCCAGCGAACGACCGCCCCCACCTCAGCTAGTGTTGTCTCCCAGGGGAGGCTCTCCAGCCCCAGCCATATCTCAGACCCCCATGGACTCGCCTGCCCTCCTTCAGGCACTAAAGCAGGTACCACCCCTCAACCTGGAAACCAAAGACTGAGAGACAAGAGAAGACGGGTGAAGAGAAGATCCTGTTCTAGCACCGAGTAGCAGAGACAGAAGACAGACGTAGGAATGAAAACATGACTGAGCCTTTCCATTATCCATCCTTTTTTCTGTCCTCTGTTTTTCCGTCTGGAGGTCAAACAGCAAACGAGAGAACTCGTAGAAATGATCACGAAGAGATGGAGAGCAACATCCATCCACACTCAGAGGGCGCAAAGCTCTGGCTGAATGTTTAACGCTCAGTGGTATTACTCAGTGCAAATGTATCATATAAACTGGACCTGCCCTGCACAGACACCGACACACACACACACATAGAAACACACACACACACACTTGGTTGAATGTAAAGAATGATTTTAGATGCTGCTCTTTAAAGAATAAAGGCCGATGACACTGATGCATCTCACTCGTAGCCGTCGCAATAGAGACACGCCATCTTCAGAAAGTGCTGCCTCAAATGTCAGCGGTAAAATTTCACCCAGAGTTTCTTTCCTACGTATGACTTAAAACGCCCGTCAAAACCAGACACTATGATGACTGGAACCACACAAGGCTTTTTCCTCAAGTGTGTACAGACAAGAGTAAGGGTACACCTGATGTATGGATGAACGAACGGGCTCACACATGACCACACCGAAAGAGAAGTCTTGTTTTTCATTAACAAACAGGCAGTTAAGATGGATTTTCTGTAATTATTGTTCATAGACTTCTTGTACATTTCTATTTTTGATACCTGTTTTTCGCACTCTGTCCGTCCGGAGGGATAGAAGGTGGACAGCGTGTGGACAATTGTACGTCGTGTACTCAGAAACTGTGTACATACTGTAGCACTGTGCTGGACCTGGTCTGCATACTCATCATCTGTTTCTGCTCAAGTCAAACCTGGTGTTTGTTCTTGCTGTTGCCTTTTACTTGTGAAAAGCTGATAAATCTCAGATGTTTTATTCTCTGTACTACGTATGATTAAAGGAGTCAAAGGAGTGAGAAGTGAATGTAAACGTTTTACCAGAAGACTAGTTTTCTATAGAAAGAGGTACTTGAGATTTTATATTTTGGGACCTACATGAAAGATGTTTGATGTACATATTTTGTCTATAAATGTTGATATACATTATATAAGTGTATTAATAAAGTATTTTTTTTCCCGTGGAAATTGCATTGACTCTGTATTTGAAATAGAAGTGTGTGCGAGTACAAATAGCAGTGAAATCCAATCTGTTCGGCTTTAGTTCAGCGCCACAACACGCATGTCACAAGGAACACTTATGTAATGGCAGATCCGTAGCCAGGCTCTCCTGCTGGTTAACCGTCTGTGCCCACTAATACAACAACAAGTGAACACATGAGTGTAAACAGTTTCGGTTAATCTCCTGAGGCAATAATCAGGATCCATCTGCATCTTGTCAACAGCCTTGACAGGGAGACGTGTTTCTTATTGGCTGTGTGATTCAATGTGAAATGCTGTGCCAGAATTGCAACACCCCCCTCTGTCACATCAGAATACGCGCACAATACGAATCATCAAAACACGCAGACGCATAAATCACAACAAATGCTGCAGCCGGTGTTGCACATTGTGCAATCACATCTGTCATCTACGTGAGCACTTTCGATCGTCGAGGTTTATCTCAGGCTGCAGATATCAACAAGTTTGCCAGCGTTTCCAGTGTAAGAGTTCAAACTCTCTGGTCATGTCATTTCAGATCTGGAGGCGTGTTGTTTCATTCCGTAACCTGCAGCCTAAATGTCATTAGTTTCTGTTACATTAAATTATCTTCAGTTTATTTCCATTCATTTGTGTGAGGAGGATATACGTGTTTTATTGCTGTCATGAGGTTCCATCTGCAAGCTGATTTTATGGAGTGTAGCGTACCCAGTTCTTCAGCCAGACTGATTTCCACAGCTTTCAACACTGTTGTTGGGTCCATGGGGAGCAGTGGTTAATACGTATGCATGATATTTAACTATTTCTGCTAATCTGGCCCCTTACATCTTTCAGTTGTTTATTTTAGCCCGGCATGTTCAGTTCTTGACAATAAATACAAAATGATAAAAATTCTTAAAAGGCCAGAAAAAACGAGGTGTTGCTGAAGATGTACCAACATTTGGATAAAGATCACCAAACTTGTTCTGGTTCATTTCCTCTCCTAGAAAGACTCTGGACTGGAAAAGCAGTGGGTCTTTATCGCCACCTGCTGGCGTTGATAACATTAACATAAAACTTATTATTTATTTTTCTAAAAAAGGGGGAAAAAAACATGAAACCGGTGATCATTTCATTCTGTAATTTTCTACACAGTCATCTTAAAATCTCAGCAACACTGGACGGACATAAATTAATCATGTTTCATACAAAAGGACTACACAATCTTGTTTTCTGTTACAATCATGTTTTAATCTTAAAACATTTATATATATTCCAGGCAGCCAAAAAAAATGCCACTGGAATAAATATTATGTGTAACAAATTGCTACTAATACAGGAAGTTAAAATGACTGATATTGACTTTGATGTTACACGTTTAAAGCCTCAATGTGAATGATTTGACCATGATTGTCTTAAGTTCCTAAACACATATAAAACAAACAAATATGTTGTTCATCAGGCATCATCTCATCCAAATCTAAATTAATAACAACGTAGATACTGACAAAACTTCTTACTGCTGTTTGCTTTCTTAAAGCTCGACAGCACTCGTGTCAGTGTTCCCCTGGGCACTCTCCTTTATATTTGGCCATTCTTTGCCTCCGCGAGCAGAGGATCATCTGATGCCTGTGGACACTGGGATGAGAAGACACGTTTGGATTGCGAGAGGCAGTGGTTCCAGCTACAATGTTTGGTCGCAAGCTCAAGACCTGCAGGGTCGGGAGGGGACCCCGGAGTGAAGGAAAGACCCGGGTAGAAGTCCTGTGTTGGGGCTCAAAAGCTGTCTGAGGAAAGAAGGATCTGGAGATGTGTGATCCATGGCCTGGGTTGGGCTGAGATTTACACTCTGAAATGTTCTGAGGGGGGCTGAGAGAAAAGGAAAGGCTCCTTGGGACCAGAATTGTCCCGTTAGCACCAAGGCTCAAACCCAATCGTCGTGCTTTCCTCTGAGGTTCGGTGTGTAGCACCAAAGGCTGTTCAGATACCAGACTGCGACGGGACCTGCGAACGCAGGACGTGTTCTGAACTTCAGTTCTCCCCTCGCATTCCCTCTTAGGAGATGCTGATATCAGCTGCCTCCTTTTCTCCCCAACGCCTCGGTTCTCCTTGCCCGAACGAGGCAACTGGAAAGTAGAGACGGCAGAGGACTTCTGACCTGACGTTTTATGATGTGCGGTTTCAACCTCTTCTGATGATGACTTCCCTGAAGGGCACTGGATGGTGACAGCTTGGTTAGAAATAATATTTTGTCTATTTAATGGAGGTCTGGATCGCCTTATGGGAGCTCCTTCCACCAGCAGGTTCACTCCCACATACTGAGGAACTTCCACTGCAGCCTGGGAGGACGATAAAGACACAAATAAAATTATAGAACTTGATTTGAGCATGTGTTGCCTTTGGGCATTGTATGAAAAGATAATATTCCAACCTGTTTGTATATTAGCTGGAAGCCTCCTGTGTAAGCACTAGGGTCAGTCCGTCGGTCAAGCACAACCCTCAGTGTGTCCAGCTGCACAGCAGGGCACAGGCGAGCAGTCACAGTGGTGGAACAGGCCATAGTCGGACTGGCATTGATCTCCAGGAGCCAAGGCCTCAGATCTCTGCCCAACATAAAGTCGGCTCCATAGAGCTCAAAGCTTGCCTTGCGGGGTTCAATCAGATCCTGAGCTGTCTGCAGGGCACGCACCACCGCTTGCTGCATGCCTGGGACCACCACCGACTCCCACTCTGCCCCACGGCCCTGTTGCTGCAGAAAAGACCTAAACTGAGAGCAGGACCACATATTGTCCTCAGGCACTCCTGGATGGCGATCATGGGATGGCTGGAAGTGTTTCTGGATGGAGTTGTTGCACAGGTGGACTGAACTGAGGAAAAAAACAAAGCAGGTAAGGTCATGGAGCTTAGTGTAAAACGTCCTACGTGCATCGTTAAATCAACCCCACAGTAAATGTACATAATTAGTCTCTTTTGTCTGACCTGTCCAGAGTTTTTGTTGAGTAGGGCTGGGTGGAAAACCGCAGGTAGCACTCTCTGTAGAACCAGACAGTCAGAGGGTTCCAGTCGGTGACAAGGAACCACTGCCGGAGGTCAAACTTGGTGCCGTGGACCAACAGAGGACGTTCCAGGTATTTCTGAACCACCCACTTGCTCTCCTTAGTCAAGGCTCTGTCACTGTCCACGAGTGCCAAAATCTCATCCAAGCGATCCATACACATAATACCTAGAGGGTTGACACAACCACAGACACTCCCTCAAACACATGAACACTGCAGCAACATGAGTGCGAGGACATGGCTGTCTCCAGTGGCCTTCTAAACAAATCGCTGGCTAACATTCATGTACCATTCTGAAGCTGAGGAGAACAGTAGTATCATCATATACTGTATGTGTATTATCCTTTTATTTCTTCTGTTTAAGTGCAGTAAAAGGAAGTGATAGTAACACCCAAATGTCAAACCTCACAACACAAAACGACACTGTGTTTCTTTCAAGGTTTTTTTCACTATCTCTTATCATCATTACAAATAAAAGCCTCACCTCGTCCTCTTGACTTGGCACCTGGTTTGATGATCCAGATGTTATTTAGACCGTCTGTGTCCAGCTGAGGGCAAACCTCGTGCAGCCTGATTAACATGGCCTGGCAGCGCTCCACCAACACACTGCTACACGTGATCGACGCACCTTCACTGCATTAGACAAACATTAGACCCACAAACTGAGTTTATTAATGTTCAGATTTACTAAATCTTACTATTAATCTTTATTCCAGACAGCGATTGTGCTGGGTATCCAATGTCTCAAAGACCTCTTGTATACATCTTTGCAAACAGGGTCAATGTCCAGCTTGTATGCTGTGCAGTAATTATATGAGAAAACTGAAAACACTGTCGAACCACTGCTTTTCTCATTGTGGTGTTATTGAACATCGTCGTCCAAAGTTATGCACAAGGGAAATAGAGTTGGAGGAGAAAACTGGCAGGAAGCTACTCACTGCACAACCATGTAGTAGTCTTGCAGAAACTCTGCCCACTGCTGTTCCTCCACTGAGGGGTGTGTGTCTACAGTTACATCAATGTCGCCATGCTCTAAGACATTGAGAAACTCCTCACACGCGTGCAAAGCCACGTCAATCATTCCCGGCCCGACACATCGACGCTCCACATTATCCAGCTCTGTGGAGAGAAACAAGATTAGCGTCACTGAATTTGATACATTGTCTTTGTCCCTCACTGATGGCCAAAGGTACAGTTTTAAAAATTCATTCTGCATCTATTACCATCAGGCACACCGTTTGGGGCTTTTTGATCTTTGTCCTCTGCTCCATCTCTGCTTGATCTACTTGTCTCAACCACATGCTGCAGCAGGCTGGTGCATGCTGTCCTCCTGAAGTCCTCTTTATTGGGAAAGGAAACAGAACAAGAGGACAGGAGAGAGAGGGAACGTGATTTGTTTAATATATCACTAAAAAAACTAAGACTGTGGCTTTGACTAGTCCACTTATAATGTCCATTTACACCTTATCCATATCAGATTATGATTTTTCCATAATGCACTTAGACCTGTTCACATGATCACATGTTTAATAGTGCACAATCTTGGCTAATAGAGCCATCGTGCAGACCTATAAATGCACGCTTTTCATCCTCTGCCCCAAGCCTGTAGCATCTTGGGAAGAATGTGTCCGGATCTGCTGTATCAAACCACTGAAGGTTACGTAGATTCACACAGAGCCCCACCTGAAAGAAACATAGGACACAAAGAGTAATAGCTTATCTATGGACAAAGTTAAGGAACTTGCATTGTTCCTGGAGTGTCTTTAGAAATGAAAACCTTGGTAGTAAACGTTCCAGCATTTGCATAGTGATTGGTCATCTGGTCGTGCCGTAAGGTGCGACAGTCTATGTCATCCCGACGTGTTGTCCAGTAGAAATGTGTCGTTTCATTTCGAACCAGGCGAGACTAGAAACAAGTCGGGGAAAAGCGAAGCTAGTGAGTTAAAATACACGGCATCACGGGGGGAAAAAAGGAGGTGGAAATGATGTAATGTGAGAAGAACAATAAGAGCACATTCAGTTGCTTTCAGACCTTACAAGATGTCAGTGTCATGTGGATTCACTTTGTCTTACCATGAGGTCATACATGTCATCAAGGTTCTCCTCTTTCTCGCCTTCATCCACTCTCTCTGTAAAGAGATAAGGAAAGAGAGAGAGTGTGTGTGTGTGTGTGTGTGCATACAGGCGTTCATGTGTAGAGGGGTATGTTAAGGTAGGGGTCTATAATGTCGTATGCAATGTATCATCTATCAGTGTTAGGGGTATCCATCTATCCATCTAAACTACTGCTCCAGTTACAGTTTACATCCCCTCCTGCACGTTTGGCTTTAACAGTTAGGAGAGAATATTACTGATTTCTCTCAGACAGAAATCATGAACTGAAATACAGCTAACTGGAAAACATATTAATATAATAACATCTCAAATAATTTTGCAATTTTATGAATGCAGTGTGCAATATTTCATTTCTGCAGTATTCTCTATAGATGCTCCTAAATCTTCCACGCTGGACCTTTACCATCCATTTTGCTCACCAGCAATGACATCAGCATCATCACCATCCTCCTCCTCATCGCCATGGCAATGAGGTGCTCTCTGGACAGGATGGGGCAAACGTCGTTCCACCCACCCTCTGGCCCATAAGGCAGCACGGATCACAGGATAGGGTCCCTGAACTGAAAACACTTTCCTCACCTGGGAAGACAGACGGAAAGAGTCAAATGCGACAGATAGGTGTTATGCCGAAGTCTGGTTTGTACTTAAAATCACCTTCACTGCTTTCTCCACCAGCGCTTTAGCTGTTTTCAGCCTGTCCGGCTTGATCGCTGGCAGGCTCGGTACACTCCGACGTAACCTGCCCTCCACTGGAGCCACTGTCGGTGGTAACACTGAGACAAATTGCTCGATCAAATTTCAATAAATAATCTGTGCACACCCATGTGTGTGTGTGTTTGTCTGTTCACTTACCTGGCATGTGTTGCATGCTATTTTTATATAGTGCCGGCTTCAGTTGATCAACAAGTTCAGTGTTCAGTTCCCTGGGAGAAGAAATATAATCACACCAGATCAGATAGATAGATAGATAGATAGATAGATAGATAGATAGATAGATAGATAGATAGATAGATAGATAGATGCCTCTGTGGGATGTAAATTGGGTCAAGCAGGCATCTAAATCTGGACAGAGCTGACAGAGGCTGTCATAGCTTCTCACTGACATACCCACGCGCAAAAAGGCGCGCACGCACACACACACACGCAGACATGCAGGAGTTTACATACGCATAGACAAACATTACAGCATTAATAAAGCATATATACTGTGAAAAACACCTACAATAAACTATGCCCACGATGAGCGTGCATTTACTGACCACCCCTCTCCATGTGGACAGCGGCTGCTCGTGCATAGAAACGGTTAGTCAAGACACGTCAAACAAAATCAGGACACATTTTACGATGAGCATTAAAATACACACCTAAAGCTGTCACCTCCCCGGTGACCCGACCACTCTGCCCATAGACTCTCTCGGCCCCGCTTCCTTCATGCTCCCGCAGACCGTTCCCATGACGACGTGCATGCTCCCGCAGCATGTTTATAGTCGCCATAACAACCGTACCCAGGAGAAACAGGATGCCACGCGAGTCGATGAAAAAAATCTCCCACCTTTAGCCATGCGTTGAGGAAAGTGGATCACTTATCGGACGCTATCGGTTGCCGTGTGGCTTACGCGTGTTGGCGACATGCACAAGGACCGTTCAAAACAACAAAGATGTCGTATCTTATTGCAGTCTGAACTCTGTGCTCAGTAAACTCTGAGACTGGCTGAGGAGGGTCAACCGGCTGAGCTTAATCCAATCAAGTGTTTGACAGTGTGGCAGGTGGTCAGTCTCATTGTTTGCTGTGTACCAGAGACAAAACACTCATCTTAAACTGGTTCATTGTTTGCATCCGTATCAGCAGAGGCGACCATCTGCAGCGATGAAGGAAAAACATATCAGATGTGAGCTTTAACATGTTGTACATGGAGTTATGCTTCAGCTCGCCACAAGGTGTCACCCAAAGCTTTCCAGTATGTTCCACATTCAGGATCAATACGATCTATAATGTTGCTGTCTTTCATCCGATGTGCTCACTGCTTACTTTGCCAGCCACAACTGAAGTCGCCATTTCATGTCTTGTTTGATAATTGATAAGGTAAATGATCAAACCTTGTGTCAGCCCTGGAATTACGCACAGATTCTTTCAGTGGAGGATTTAAGAATGCTGTACTTAAACATGTTCTTATGTAATTAAATGTACTTATGTTTTGCTGCCATCATTTCTCTACTTTTATGTCAGTAAACATCTGACTGCAGGTGCTTTTAATGCTGCTCGCTCATGTGAAGGTTCTCGGTACTTTTCCCAGAACTTCACTAGAGAAAAATAAATCAGAATTAAACATAAAGTTTTCTCTGAATTGTGACATTTGCCAGCATAAAAGCTGCTTAGCCGTTTTAATGATGTCTGCAGAGTGCTGCAATATCAAGTTAAAAGAAAGCAGCAGCTCCACTGTTTGCTGGACACAATGGTCACACTCCGGCACGTCTTAACACTTGAAACGAGAGAAGCTGCCAAACTGGATATTGTATAGAGTGACGTCGCTCTATAAGCTTAGAATAGTCTTGGCTTTATTGTGTTGGGTAGCAGCAGTGCGTCGCAGCCCGCTACGTGCCTGTGCGCTCTGATTGGCTGAGGCTGCAGCGATGCTCTCTGCATCCTGCTCCCAAAGCCAGGGCAGGAGAGAGGGAGGGCGGGGAGCTGGAAGCGCGGCCGGGAAATCATCATAACACTTGGGGGGGTGGGGGGCACAACATTTTTTTTTAAAATCATTTTCAACCTCATCTGGAAAAGATGTTTACACTCAACATGTCTGCAGAAAGAGGAGAGGCTGCTCTCACCAGCTCGTGACTGCTTCTTCAGAAAAACGTCCTAACACAGCACCGAGAGGCTGATCAGCCCCCGAGAAAGTCTCACCTTTACTCTCCATCAACAGTGAGCAGGTTAACCCACAGGCCACGAGCATGCCCGTCACCGACCCGGAGAGTATTCTGAGCTACCAGGTAAAGTGCCCTTTAAATGTCTAATGCATGGCGTGCTGCTTTTGACACTATGGGATGGTACAGAGCAGCCTGCACACAAGCTCCTACAACTGCAACCCACAGTTTGGACATTGCTTTAACTAGAAATTCATATATTGCTGCTCGGATGAGGGACTGTGATATTTCAGGAACTATTTAATGACAGAAATAATCACACCTGTTCTCTACTGTTGCATTTCTCCATGCATGTCCTCCAGTTTTACATTTAGGCCTGGCATGTCTAGTTTTATGTTAATATTATTATTTTGCACATTTTGTGTTTAATCAGACTGAATAAACGTTGTCCCGGCAAGTTTGAACAGGGTCTTACATGCCCTGCAGGATGATGCCGTATGCGGAGGATGTTGTTGATATATTCTGAGGTGCCAACACGTGCAGTAAGAGCGCATCACATTGCAACGCACAGGGACATTTCAGTTATGACGATTGTTCCGTAAGCACAAGCGAATGTGTTGTGGTTACATTAATGTGAGGCTGCAGCAGATCATTGATCAGATGCCGATGCATTTTAAACACGGAGCTCCTTCAAACAGCAGCTGCCTCGTCCCGAAGCCGCGTGTGTGAGAGGAATAACAGGGACGGGACAGTCTTCAGATGCTTCTTGCACAGAAGGCGTGTTATTTTCTGTGTTACCCTCAAATGACCTTGACGCCATCCTTGCACCGTGCACCGTACACGCTGCTGGGTGTCTCCTTGAATGCATGGTCGTTATTAGCCAATCCTGGAGACAGGGGGGAGGACAGCCTGTGGTCAAGCGAGGGCTGAAGGGGAGAGATCGTTTATGTAATGTTGATGTGTGATCCATTATCAAGTCCTTGCTGAGCTAATGATACAGGGGTAAAGGAGGAACCAGTTAGGACAAATGGACCATTGAACACACCAGTGCTCAGGGATGTTTGTTCAAGCTGGCGTGCAGTGGTGTTTGTAGGCCTATAGCTTGATTATAGCTACCGTGGCATGCAGTATCACACCTTCAAGGACTTATAATGACATGACTCTGTCGGGCTGGGCTGACTTACAATAATAACATCTAGTCTGAGGGCAGGAGGCGGATGGAGAAGGACCAGAGGTGAGCTGGGAAGTCTCTGATATGATTAGAGGGCTTTCAGACAGGGGAGGGGAAATTACCTAAGAGCCTGACTCTTCAAAAAGTTATCCAAGTTAAATCTGAAAGTTTGTCTCTCCATCATTTCTGCCATCTTTTCTCCCCGCCACAAACCTGCTGACATATTTACCAAACTGTTGAGGTGTAGTGGGAAAGATCATTAGATCGAAAGCAACAGACAGAAGAAGGACACCTATCCACAGTGTTAAATAATAATTAGTATTTTTGCTCTGCACATTTGTTTGCCTGACCAACAGGTTCAGATACAGTAAACATACACCACTTTCTTATGGGTTCATTTTTATAGTTTTGCTGCACATATACAGTACAATATTTCCATATTTGTGGTGTATTTCCACATGTACTTGTAAACGAAACTGTACAAAAAGACTTGAAATACTGGTCATATTTGTTGTACTTGATTGACTACATATATGCCACGTTATAGAAATATTGTAAACATGTCCAACAAAAAGATGTTAGATTAGATTCTAAGAATTTAGTGGCAGACCGACTCAACAGTTCCCACCATGAGCAAACACAAAAACTTGGTGATGGTGGCAAGGAAAGACTTTATTTAAACAGGCAGAAACCTCGAGCTCACTGGTTGGTTGGCTGGATTGGTGGCCCTTCCCAAACAGATTATGTTGTTGATAGTGCTGCAGGCTTACTGCGAACAACACTCACCTCTATTGCACCACTCCAAAAAGAAGGTAATTAAACAAAGCAGGTTAGTGCCAGGGTATAATCCGCAGGCTTATATTAAAGCAATTAAAGCAAATGGCACAGATAAACACAGTGTAGGTCATGAAAACATGTCAGCAATCCACTAGCACTTGCACTAGTAAATAAATAATTAGTAACACTTAATGCTGCACAAAACTGAAAGGAGTTACTGTGGAATAAATGAATGATCTGATGATTAATTAACCATTAATAAGAAGTTCTTAACTAAGGCCATAAGCTTTTATCAGTGGCACAAAAGTTTTTGTGCCTCCTAAAGTAAAGTAAAGGATCATCATCCAAAATTAACAAGTCGGAAGGAATCACAATTATCTTCTTAATGGGAGCTGTGGTTCCTTCAATTAGTTCAGCTCGTCAACACTAGATAAATGTCAGCTACAGCAAGTTATAATTAAAAATGATTTACCCCGTACACACTCTGTTTATGACATTTTACCTCTTCATGTTCAGGCGTTGGCATCACTAATGCTGAAGAATATGACATGGATGTCAATACTACTACATATGTGGCCTGGTTTGTATTAAGGAAAATATTTCCTGGTAGCAACTTGTCATAATAAAGAAGTAATGAGGACTATTTAGTAACTACTCAGTATTATATGCCACCACTGATTAAATAATGAGTAATTAATGAGCAGTAGTTAGTTTGTGCCACTGATTCAGGAATGATTCATGAAGAACGTGGTCTGTATGGAGATTTACAGATATTTATGAACTAATCGTTGCCTAATGATTCATTAAGAATCTTAATCAATCATTTTCTTCTATACAATCCTCGATTCAGCATTCAGGTGCTACTTAACGAGAGACACACTCACAATCATGGTGTCGTAACGTGTTTTCAAGAATATGATCATTAAGTTTAAAACCTTGATCTCATCCCAATGACTAAAATACTACGAAAATACTACAGCTTCTGATGTCGCTACCAGCTCCAACAGAGTAAGAGTAAGTGACTCCTGTTCCAGGTTTTTAAATGATTTACGGTATTCATAAAACACATTATAAATGTGTCTCAGTCTCAGCACTCCCCGCACAAGATTGAGACCTTTTTCAGTGCTTTTTACATTTGGCATCCCTCCCAAGCTTTCCTTTTAATCAGTTCGGTGGCACAGAGCGATCCATAGCTGCCTCTATGACAAATCAATGTGTATCTTAAAGAGCAACACAGCATCTGAAGGACGAGTCTGTCTGATTTAGTCATATTCTTGGTCACAAAACATGAAATGTTTTAAAACGCTCAGTATTTAACATCTTTGAAAACTATTGTAGTTTTAGCAGCATGCCCAAAGCCCCTATTTAACCAGATTCATTTAGCTTGAAAGCACATGTATTAGACTGAGAGAGCCACGGAGGTTTCAACTCACAATTCCCCAATCAGCAGAGCGACTAAGTCCTCAAACAGCAGGTCCTGTTGCCTTTCACATTAGTACTTTTAGATATCAGATGTCCAGATGAATCTTAATGTAAGAATCTTTCGGTCTTTATTAATAATTCGATAATATACTTTGCAAGGTGAATATCTGCAGTTTTAATGACGCTGCATGTTTACCGTCTCTCACCTACAAACCAGCTAAGGCTGCAGTGATCTTCAGAAAAGAAAAACAATTACAGAACGAAGGCGGCGGAGAGGCAGAAATGAATGTGTGGCGTTGAAAAAGGTGTGTATGACTCATGCTACCCATGGGCTGAAGCAGTCAAAACACCCACCCCTCTCATCCTGTCTCCTCCAGCTCTCTCCTTTGCTGTCTCACTTTTTCACCATTATCTCTCCCTTTCATCCATTCACGTTAACCCGCTCCCATCTGAGAGGAGCGCTGTCTCCTGTCTCTTTACAGCAGCACCGGCGATGGCGCAAAGCTACGAAGGGTCGGTGCTAGCCTGCGGCTTTGGCATCCTTTGGCTCTCAGACACCAAGCCCGGCCTGAAAGTGACAGGCCCAGTTGTCTGAGTCAGGATCTGTGTCCCTGCTGTCGGTTTTGAGTGCTCGTGGGAGGAGAGAGCGTGGGGGTCAACCTCGAAAGAGGGGGGGGGGGCATGAACGGATAAAAATAGGAGATGCAGAGAAACACGAGAGAAGAGGAAGTTGCGCTGAGAGAAATGTTACAAGAACTTTGCTAACGGGAGGGAGGTCACTGTAGTGACAGACGCTGAAAGAGTCGAGGGCCCACGCTGCTGTGCTGAATCATGGAGGCACTTTTATGATTCGCTGTGTTTCTCCTCGCGGCTGATGCACTTATTATATTTATACATACTCATTGATAAAGCTCTTATAATCTGCTTGTCTGTGATGTGTTTTGTTCCTAGCAGGCCTCACTCCTCTGGAGCTGGCTCCGCTCGGGGCTTCCTCACAGTCCTGATGGACTGAAAGAGCATTTTGGCATAGAAAGCATTGATTGCCCCTCTCACAGTCAGGAGACTGCGATGCAAATCATTTCAGCTCTATTTGTTTAGCGCGTTTGATTGTAATGCATAGTGTAATAGCTTATGATTTCACCTATTGTTGCCAGAAAATCAGTTTTACCTCCAGAAAAATGTTGAATTGCAAGAAATTAACACCTCAGACCAGTCAGTGGCATCATAGCCCGGGTGTGGGTTTCCCCACAGCTTACGTATCAAAATCAATGTATGAACCTGCGTGTGTTTATTTATCATTTGCTGCATCAATGGGAGGTTAATGAGCGTCGAAAGTAGGACACTGTGTGAGACTGAACTATTCTATTCTGCTCCGGAGAGCTAGCATCTTTCTGGGACAATCTGCCCTGCCAGGAAACACATCTTGTATTTGTTTGGTTATCAAATGTAGGCGAGTGATAGCGTCTCTATTTTTGGCTTTTACATGCTGAGAGACTCAGGAATCAGGGTGCCTGAAGTCTTCATCATGTGAGATGAGCCAAAATAAAATTTAAAAAAAATACACAAACGCATCTAATAGAGGGATTAGTACGAGGCTTCAAACCGACTGGGTATTTCAGAGAATGAAAAACAAAATTAGAGTATAACCACAGGAGATTCCCACTTGACTTGAAGCCTTATATTAGTTTTAAACACATCTTTACACAGAACTGGGACTGTGGATTTTGTCCCACATATATTGAAGGTGCATTAGAAAGATCCTTCACCCCACCACGAATCATTTTGGAGCAAATCTGGAGGGCAAACTGAGTCGTGTGTTTGTAAGAACATAATGCTCTTACGTTTCTTTTTTCTTATTGTAAATCCCCATCACGGTATCCTCAGGTTATTTCATCTGGCACTATCTTCTGTTCTCATGATCACCCACAAGGCAGCACCAGTGTGTGCTCCCCATGGGTGGCTACACCACCGACGTGCTTGTAAAGGACAGAAACTCAAGGACAGGCAGCCATTTTGGTTCTAGCTGTGGAGTGCTTCCACGGTGCAGTGGCAGAATTATTCTTGAGTCATAAAGCCTCCCGAACACGGTGACTGATACGAAGCTTAGAGGACAAGAGTGGAGTAAAAAAGGGGACGGTTGCCGGGAGATAGAAACAGGCGTCAAAGAAACGCAAATTATTTGCCCTGTCAGTGGAAAATCGCGCACACGTGCATGCTTTGAGGGTCACAGATGTGCTCACCCGCAGAGAGGAAGCAAACTTTTAAGTGCCATGTGAGCTTTTAATTAGCTGAAGCACTTAAGGTGGCACAAGGGAGGTGAGTTGTGAATGACAGGGAACCATTAACCTGGAGAAAAAACACATACCTGCACGAATTTGCGATTAATAAGGCGATCTTTAGTGAGCTGTGACCGGGATGACTGGGAGTCATGTTGTGTTATGAAGAGCAAGGGCTCAGGAGAAGCAACACCATGATTATACGGAGCAGTGCAACCTGAAAATATGATATGAAAAGAGTTTGTCGTTCTCTGAAAGATAATTTCACCCCCCTTGTTGTTACAGTTATTGAATGAGCCTCAGGAGGATGACGCCTCCTTTTTTTCCTGTATATGTGCGCGCAACAAATGGATTCAAGCTAATTGATGATGTAGATGGTCTACTGTCCTTTCTGGGACAGAGAGCTTTTAGAGTCGCTCTCATACTGTGCGTCTATATGTTTGGTAAAGCTCCAGCTCTAATGGAGCTGACTGCCTCCGGCCTGAGCCCCAACCCACACGCTGCACAGGAGACCTAATTCACCCGCTACAGCTGCACTGACTGATAACATTGTGTGTGTGTGCAGTTACATGTGAGGGCGCGGCGACATTCAGGCAGCGGACGTACACTTTGTATGCAGGATTGTTGTCTTTAAAGGGTCACGATGTAACTTCTAGGAGGATCTATTGGCAGAAATTGAATATAACTATTACCTTAGACTGAGCACATTATCTGCCACTCAAGAGTCCTCTTAATTTCCTGAGTGGAATTACCAAGATTACCAAGATTAGTGGGAGTCATGCTGTGTTATGAGGAGAAACAACAGACAGAACAGACAAACCAAACGCGGGCTCTGAGTAGTGCCTTTTTTCAGCTTTACCAAGCTTTACCTCGAGGTTCAGCTCATCTCACCCACAACTTCGCGATTTTGGTTCACTCTCACTGCCCACCTAGAATCGCTGCATGAATTATATGCGACCTCTGCTGCATTTGTTGCTGTTGAAGGTCACAGATCATTTTCTAAAACACATAAAGCACAATATAACACCCTGTGTTTGTCATTCATAGTGTGGCTCGCTGATGTGATCTGAATTTTGGGCAACAAGATAATTATGTCACAATCAGCTTTGGCTACACAGAAAACACTTGTTAGAATCAATTCATTGTTTGTTTTAGTGTTTGAATGGGATTCTTTAATGAGGAGAAAGAGATTGTTGCACATTGACATGGACTCATGCTACATCTAAATATATTTGACCACAATCCTTCATTTCTGTCACGTCACTTCTATCCATCGAGTAAATATAATATGCTCGAGTCACATTCAGTCTTCAGCCCAGGTATGACCTCCTAATTAAGTGGCCTTATTCTTTGAAATGACAGAATTGTCTTGGGATGAAGAAGTGCTCAGTCATGGAAAGAGAAAGAAATCCCACGGGGCTGATGTGGTGGAGAGGGTGTGAAAGGAGCGAGAAAGGCAGCGCCAGGCCACCCACACCTGTGAATTAAGTGGATGTCTGGGGATCCCAAAACTGTTTTTAACTGTTGTGCGAATGATAAGTGTCTGTCTGCATTGATATCAGAGCGTTTTGGAGTTGGATTTGACTTTTGTTGCTTCTAATCAGGTAAGACATTTATCTGTCTGCACTGCATGTTAATTAGTTTCCTCTTATCACCGTCTGTACGAGCTTAGCTGTTCAGGTTTTAGCAGCATGGAGAGTCTAAAGGACTAAGACAGGAGATAAAAAGCAGCTTATGGACTTGCAGTGTGCATATAAATAAAGTCTGAAATAGATAAAGATAACACGCAGAGCACTATCCGCATTTATCATATTTCATAACTGCAGGCGGAAACCAGCGTGATCCAAAAGTGGGTTCTTTTTGTCAATAAAGTGTGCGTGGTGTTTTATCAGCCAAACCTCAGGAGAACTAAGAAAAATCACTGCTGGCTTTTGCTCCATGCACACATCGTCTCACACACACACACACACAGGGTACTTTGGGACGGATGTAGCTGGAAAGCTTTAATGAGGGGACCAATCGCTCTCGTTCAGAAGACAGATAGTTTTAGATTTCTGAATAGAAAAATGTCTAATGTTTTTTTAATGACAATCCTGCTCTGACATGCTCTGACATTTTCATCTCGTCTCCACTAACGAATTCTCAGCTCTTTCCAAAAGCAATTCGGGAAGACAAATTGCAATTATTTTCACCTCTGTGGCCGTGATGTAGCAGCCTGAGCCGCAGTGCAGGCTACGTCTGCTATGCCCCCTTGATACTGGATTGAACAGTTGTAGATTTTCCTTAGTTTTCACCCAGAAAAGGTTTGTTGAACATCATTCTTGCATATGTCTTTTGATGCACAGCTGAAATGCTAACTAGCTGCTAACATGCTGCCTCTGCCCTAAACTGAGACCATTAGGTTTAATGCTGGTGATTAAAGGTCTGCAGTGTTGCTGCAGGATGTGGACATCATGTGAAATCGAATCAGGAAGGCACGATAAAAGTTTAACCAAGTTATCAACTAACTGATTAAAGGTCCAGTGTGTTTAAGGAGCTCTGTTTAAACAGAAACAGAAATTAAGTATAATATCCATAGCCATGTTTTCTTTAGTGTATAATAACCTACAATAAGAAATTCTATGTTTAAGAAGGAGCCTTTCATATCTACAGAAGTTGTGTGTCCTCTTCCACGAAGGTTGTTTGCGGTCATTGCACTTCGCACTCGAAGTGAGCGAGGCGAGGGCGTTGGCAACACTGCTAGATGCCACTAAATCCTCCACACTGATCCTTTAACTAAATTACTCATTCTTGAATATTAATTCTCCCCTGCACTTCTCTTTTTTTTTTTTAGATTATTTTTTTGGCCTTTTTATGCCTTTTATTGATAGTACAGCTGAAGATAGACAGGAAGCAGGGGGCAGAGAGAGGGGGAGAGACACGCAGTAAATGGCGTCCGATGCGGGAGTCGAACCGGGGCCAGCTGCAGCGAGGACTGTAGCCTCTACACATGGGGCGGCTGCTTAACCCACTACGCCACCGACCGCCCCCTCCCCTGCACTTCTCATCGGTGCCATTTCTCTGTATCTATTCATTTCACCGTCATACATTTTTCTTTTTAAGTTCGCTTGGCACCGTTAATCTTTTTTTTTTTAAGCGGCCAAATGGCAGACATTTGCATCTTCTGTACCAGCAAATCACCCGGACACATCCAGCACATACGATCATGTGCTCATATAGAGTGGGCAGAAGCATCTATTATGTCGAGAGCTGCATTTATATACCAGTGTCTGTATGTGTGTGTGTGTGATTGTATTTATAGGTTGTAGCTATTGATTTTATTGCTAACAACTGCAGCCAGCTTTTGCATACATCCACTGATGTTCTTAGGGCTAATCCAGCATCCAGCAGCCGGCATCCAGTCAAAGGTTACATTTCTGCCAGGAAACAAGGGGTGGGTTGAAGTGATTTATACTTTGGTGCAGCGGTACACACTCGCTATCTTTAACAGCATGTGGGAGGTTCTGAAAGAAATTAAAGATTTTCTGTTGCATGCACTTGTGCAGAGACACTGCAGCAGCACGGAGCCGCTCCAGAGGTTCTTGCAGCGCTCTGCCCTCATTATCATAGAGCCGATGCTTGACCATGGATAACACTCACCCATGCACGTCAGCAAACGGCTCCGCTTCTGAGTAAGCCTTGTCACTGGGGTAGTAAAATATAGCGACAACCTGCAGTGGTTTGCCAACAGCAGCACCCCTGATGGATATGGCACTCTGCTAATTTGATTTGATTTCCTATGGATAGTGGCACATTCTCCAACTGACTCATGCTCTGTTTACCTCTGGCGTGTGTGTGTGTGTGCGCACGTGCCTGTCCTTCTTGGCGTGTCCGTGCCAGACGGTCTGAGAATAGACTGTCTGGAATTTGATGCTTATTATTGAAAGGCCCTTTCCAATTTGGCCAATTAGTGGTTCTATTACAGTGTCGGGAGTTTGTGCTTAACAGGATACTTCTGGACACGATGACCTTTCAGGTTTCCTTTCACGGACTGATCTTGAAAGGGTGAAGGTGTTCGACAAAGTTGAACTTTTCCCGGAAGAACAATATGGCTGCTGGAGACAGAGGGCATTGTGAAGAAATGTATTATGCGCTCTGAATATCGTCCAAAAGAGCTGTAACGTTACACTTACATGTCTTTATGTGTGTGTCCATCAGAGGCCAGATGAGGAGGTGGTGGTAGACCAGGGAGGGACCAGCTCAGTCCTGAACATCCACTATGAGAAGGAGGAACTAGAAGGTGAGTAACATGCACAGTCTGACCCCTCACGTAAAGTCGTCCATCATCTATCTAATCATATTATTGTTGTATTGTTGCTAAATGTTATTTGTGCAATATGTCTGTGACAGACAATGTTGCACACCTGACCAGACTCAGAAGGTCTGCTGTTATATCACAGGAGCGTACATCATGCAGCAAAAATTGATTTAGTGTTGATTTATTATCACATTCTTGGTGTGAAATATACTTACAATATTTATATATTGTTTTTGCAAACAGTGGCTTGGCAGCAGCATAGTAAATAGTGCTCCCCGTGCCCACTTATCAACAACCTGCACAGCTGCAGTTTGTATTTCAGCTGAAGAAAATTGTTTTCTGTATAACAGCTCTGCTGGCCAGCCGTGAATCATACTTTATGAGCCCAACAGATGTTTTGCATGCGAAACTTGAATTTGCAATGTAACTGCATCCATCAGGTTTCCTAACAAAACAAGTGTTGTACAATTCAGTCTGAAACACAGTTAAACATTGACATACAGTATGTTTATTGTTTAAGACTGTTGCATGCATTCAGTCCATCAGTCATTTCTAGGTCTGTGTGTGTGTGTGTGTGTGTGTGTGTGCGTGTGTGTTTGTGTCTACGTCAGGCCCATTATCACTTTCCTGGTGGGATAATAAACTGATCAGAGATGGAACACACAGCTGTAGCTCAGTAGCTTTTGTGTCGCCAAAATATATTTGCCAGGCACAAACAGAAACATACACACACACGCACACACACACACACAAATATCTTATTATTTATGATCATTTCAACTGCCTTTGCTTTGATGTTCAAATAAAACTCCATTGTTGTCAGTGCCATGTTCATTCAGTCTCTTGTCATCACAGCGGGTTGCATTCGACACTGCATGTGCTGATGATAATTACCGATGGCAGAGGCTGAGACTAATGTGGGACAGGAAGTAGTGTCTCTCATGGAGCTTTGAGCCATCACCTAACCTTCACGTTAATGTCCTTCTCCTTTAGTTACTTTGACCACCTGAGATGAGCGACCGCCGTGCAGCTTATTCAGCTCTGCTTTGTTCTCCTTTCGTTTTTCATTTCTCTTTCAGTCGCTCCATGTGGAATACAGGAAGTGTCGGTTTTATCCTCAGCTAATTTGGATAAATGATCTCATCAGATCTCATCGGAAATGAAATGTACTTGTGTACGTGTTTATAGGGAGTGGACAAAATGACACAGACATCAGCCCCTGCATGGAAACAAACCTCCACAATATGTTAAAAGAGGTTGGACTATCAGACAAACGTATTCGAAGCACAAAATAAGTACAGGACGCAGACAACAGACACAATTTAAAAATAAAAAATTAAAAATAGGAAAAATGTTTTTAAAAATAACGTGCATGATGTTAAATTTGCTTCATCAGCCAGACACAAACTTTTCGCTTGCCTTTCACTGGATCCTCTCCTTCTTTAAGTCTATTCCGGAAAGCCTGAAGCTCATCTGAAGACAACAGCCTTTTATTAGATTAGTATTCATGTATAATTAAGCACTGTTTAATTTGCCCTCCTCTGTGTTGTTCTAAGGTGCAGTTACTGAACTCTCAGTGATCTCTATGGGCATTTACATTTTATGTTTTTTCCAATTCTCAGATGAACGGTGTTTTATTTATTTTCAAATAAAGCTGCAGATAACTGACTTGCTTAAGCTCAAAACCTGATGATGTTACAGCCACACTATGAATGTGTATAAAAATATTACTCAGCCATGAAAGTAAAATCTCCCCTCTCGTCTCCCTTTCAGGCCACAGGACTCTCTTTGTGGGCGTTCGGATGCCCAGGCAGAGCCATCGACACCACAAGCCTCATGGCTCTCGGCACCGCAAGAGAGACAGAAGGGCAGGAAGCATTGCAACACAACAAAGTGAAGAAACAGAGACGACGACATTGAGTCATGGTAAAAACACGCGTCAGTATAGTGCAATGTAGTGGCTCAGTATGGAGCTTGCATGCATTCTTGCACATCATCCACCTCCCAGAGATGAGGCACTGGTTGCTGAACAAAGCCCATCGATACTTTTGGTGCACCCTTGCACACATGCATGCAGCACTCCAGGCTAAAATTGACAAATCCACTAATTAGCTACCGAAGAACAGGAACTAGTCAGCATGTTGCGTGTGTGTGCACATGCTAGATTCCTCTTAATGTGCGTGAGAGCGTATATGGACCCAGCAGTCATTTGAAAGGCATGTACCGACAAAGTAATAAGTGTTGTGAGTGTTTGTGAAAGTGCCGTGAGAACCATAGTTCACCTCTCCTTCCTCCCTTGTACCCTCTCACTTCATCAGACACGCCGTCCCAGCGGGTTCAGTTCATTCTGGGCACAGAGGAGGATGCTGAACATGTGGCCCACGAGCTGTTCACTGAGCTGGATGAGATCTGTGTGAAGGATGGCAAAGACGCTGAGTGGAAGGAAACAGCCAGGTCAGAATCTCCTCTGGGAGCTGTTGGCAACAATGCTAGGCAATAAAGCCTCTGACAGCCCGGCAGCTCTGCAGCTGCTCCGTTACGAAGAGGGACAAGCGTACAAGTGGTAGTTATGTTTAAAGCTCAGCGGATCATTTTTTGGTCCGTTTGCTCAAAGGTAAAAAGCTCCACAGAGAGGAGCCAGCTCATTTCTTATGGTTACATGCCAGATCTCAGTTTAACACGCTAATCCTTCATGTTGTGGGGTTGATATTTCTGTCAAAAGGATCTGGCAGGAAGTGGTGTGAACCACAAAGTAAAGGGTGTAAAGCTAACGTGTGTGTAGGATGGGAACATGTCTTTTGTCTGGAGGTTTAACGCCCCCTTCTTCCTGCTTGCATTGGGCTGATGTGGGCTCTAAGAATTACACTTTACATGATCTAAAGACACAGAACTAAAAAAACTTCACTGAGAGCAAATAAAAAGACAAAATTACATACATAAATAGATGAACCTTTATGTGATCCCATGATTAATCAAGGATTAACACAAGGATATTGCTTTGCATGTATTATTAGTGCTATTATTTATGATGGTCAATGATATGTTGTACAATCCTTCCAGAACGTGTCTCAAAAGAGTGAAAGACTGAAGTAATAATACTTGGCATTTGCTCCTACTTACAAACTTCTTGCCTGTCTTTTCCTCACAGGTGGCTGAAGTTTGAGGAAGACGTGGAGGACGGCGGGGAGAGATGGAGCAAGCCCTACGTCGCCACTCTCTCCCTCCACAGCCTGTTTGAGCTCCGCAGTTGCATCATAAATGGCAGCGTGTTGCTTGACATGCACGCTGACTGCATCGAGGAGATCGCGGGTGAGAGTTTTTCCAATTGGCATATATTAATATCTCCGTGCCGGAGTTTGACGGGTGTCGCTTCTTCAAACGGATATATGATTTCACGAAATATTTTCCTGTCTGTCTCTTTACCCCGCTCTCTTCAGTCACTCCATGCCCCCGTCCTTGAGTAAATCTCACAGTTATTGATATAAAACCGGCTCTATAACTCAGCCAAGATGCTCGCTGGATGTGTGCTGCAAATCAATTTATCCTCCTAAGAGAGGAGACGCACATACAGCGCATGCCTGAGGGGCGGATCGTCGTCACAAACACACACACAGACTCATTTTATCAGTCATACGAAAGTCTCGATTGATTTTCAGTTACTTTCTTGTGAGGTAAACAAACAGGCATGACACTGTCCAGTGCCATTCCACACTTACAGTCCATCAGTGCTGCAGGCTCAGCGTGGCTGAGTGTAGCTGGAATATTGCAACTGAACTTCTGTTGAACCTGATTTGCATTAAAATCTACAATTAGCTGAAGCTGGCTCCATGGTTCAAGCATTTGCATACAAGTATGCCATTAACTACGCACCTGTAATTTGCATGCGAGCGCATGATTTATATACAACTGCAAACATTCGGTGGATCAGCGCCCCTCATCACGCTGTCTCTTACAAATTAATAATTAAACAGATTTAAACAGATGCAAAGAACGGTTGGCCACGGTTCCTGTCCATCCACCACACACACACACACACACACACCACGCGCACACACACATATGGTCACATGGTTCAAGGCCCTCCATCAGTCATTCTTCCTCATGGTCAGATTGTGACAGCTTTACAGCCTTCAACAGCCTCGTTGCCTGCATTCATTCCTCTCCTCCAGCTCTCCACTGCTCTTCTCACTTCCCTCTCCTCTGCATGTGACTCCTGCCAGCAGCACCTGGACTCCAAATGGTAGCCAAGATGTTAGAAGAGACGGAGACCAAAAAAAAAAAAAAAAAAGTTCTGTCTTTATTTTTGGAAGTGTTGCAAACTGAGACCAAGAGAATGCAACAGAAAATGTGTGGAAAAAAGGGTTGCATAAAATGCATATTCTAATCTTTATTATCAACAATAGACAAACCTTTATGCTGAAACACAAGAATGAATATCTGCAGACCCCAGGGAGGGGTCTTCTCACACCTCGACCAGTCTCAGTCAACCAACTCAAGCCCACAATGGCAATAAGTACTGGCCAATCAGAGACAGGAAGGATGTCCCTTTTGCTGAGTAGCGGTAAAAACAGAGAGAAAAGAGTCACCTGTCAAAATGTAATCGCCGCCAAAACTGAATAAAACTCAATGATGGGTCCATCCCGGGTCCAGACAGGACAGAGTCTGGATCTGGACCCAGGCTACGGTCCGCCTATTAGTGACTGTGTGCTATAGGATGGATAACTAGTATTGTCTAATTCAAGACTTTACCGAAAAATGTCCAAATAACAAGAATAACAGTGTGGAGAAAAAAAACCTACAACCTCACTGACCAGATAATTCATATTCATTAATACGTTTTATAAAATTCAAGCAGGTACGCTTCTTTTATTTTGGAAGTCAGCATCTGTTTTTAAAAGCTCAGATATTTTTAGAATGAAAGTAGCACACTAACAAAGTGTGTGTGTTTTGTGTACACAAAATTAAAGGCTGCCTACACCAGTTCTTTGAGCATGACATGACATTATTGGATGTTTCTGTAACTGACTGATATCTGTCAAGTGATACAATGGAGAAGGCAGAGCTGTTTGTCGTACTCCCAAATTACACAGAACATGATCCCTCTGGAGTGTACGAAGCGCGAGCGGAGGCTACGTTAGATGTGTCATTTGTGAGGTTTGATTTCAGGATCCTTTGTGCAGCTTTCCTGTCACCGTCCTTATTAGTATGGCTGATTATGCTGGTGCTGAGCTCAACACATTAGCCTTGAAGTGTGCTCAGAGTGAAGGCAGCCACTGCAGCGCGCGTGTGTGTGTCTTGTGTAGTTTGATTGAGTGTTGAGGAGGGAAGGGAAGGAGGAAGGAGATTTTCAGTGCTGACTCAGCAAGTCAGTATGGAAAAGAAAGGACTGGGAGGAGGGAGGAGAGATGCTGATTATTCTCTGCAGTCTCACGTCCCACCAGATATGTTGGACACATATCGACATCCCCACGCCAGCACGCACTTTTCTGGTCAGCACTGTGCCGTTACATACTGACAGATTATAACCACAGCAATAAGAGGGAAAAAGTAGCAAAGCAGCACAAATACATACATGCTGTAAAGATAAAGCCGGCCTGGTGCTCTTAATTTGAAAGTTTCAGTCACGTGAGCATGCGTGCATTTCTTTGTCCGTGGGCTACAGACATGGTGCTGGACCACCAGGAGGCGTCCAATGAGCTGGACGACAGCGTGAGGGTGAAGGTGCGCGAGGCTCTGCTTAAGAGACACCACCACCAGAACGAGAAGAAGAAGAACCTGATCCCCATCGTACGCTCTATCGCTGAGGGAACCCGCAAACAGTCAGAGACCCATCTGACAGGTGGGCTTCATACTGTACACCACACACACACACACACACACAAAAAACAACATTTCCAAACTCTTTCACAAGTCAATAGCATTAAAAAAATCAGTGGATTTAATTTATGTGGCTACAGAATTAGTGTAAATATGAGGTGACTGATCTTTTAGCAGAGTGATGATGGAGAAAATAGCACTAGTAAAAGCAGCAAGACTAAGTAACTGACAGACACATTCACACACAAACAGTGACACTGAATGCTTGCTTGAAACCAAATGGGCGATATATTGGCAGTTATGCATGACTGCCGTCATAGGCTGTTGTTTTTTTTCATTTTGCATTTTGGCAGGCCAGTAGATGTACGTACTGACTGATTTTCTCTCTCTCAAACACACACACACACAAAAACACACCCACACCCTTAACGTCCAGCCGGGTCAGCCACATCTCCACAGCTTCTACCACCTACGGAGCCAGCTAAGAACGGTGGCGGACAGGACAGCACCCAAGTGGACCTTAGCAAGGTAAACAAGCAGGGTTTTTTTTTTGTGTGCAGTTTCTCAGTGCGTGCTGTTTATGTACAGAAGTGGAGGCTGTGAAGACTGCAATAATATACATGTTTTACAGAATAAACATTATATTTATGTAACATAATCAGTGTGACACATCTGATCTTGTTTGGTTGTGCAGGGTGATTAGATCTATGCGCCGATCTATACTGTGCGATCTGAAATCGATGTTTGGTGTGCAGTCAATATCATCATCTAGGTCACATGGTGCCCCCTAGGAAATAACAAGAGAACTACAGTTGTCCAAAGTACATCACTGCGAGTACAGCCACACCAGGCAAAGATAAAAGCCTCCACTTGCTTTCCATTTCCACCTTCCTCCTCCACCCTTTTAAGTGCATAACTGTGCAGTTTAATGTTCATAGCACTGAAATGCTAGCTGGGTTTCTGGCATTACCTGTGATGGGAGAGCTGTATGTACAACTCTCAGATAGTTTTGAAGTTACATCTGTTAAAAGATAAATGCCACTGCAGATTCATTCAGTAGTTCATTTGGTATTGTTAATTAACTTAATTAACTATTAACCCTGTCCCACCAGGTGGACATGCACTTCATGAAGAAGATCCCAGAAGGTGCCGAGGCCTCCAATGTACTGGTGGGAGAACTGGACTTCCTGGAGAGGCCCATTGTGGCCTTTGTCCGCCTGTCCCCTGCTGTGCTGCTCACTGGACTCACTGAGGTCCCCATACCCACCAGGTAAACAGCCACTGCTCTCTATTCCGGATGTATAAACAATGCTTTAGTTATAAAATCAAATTATGTGAATTCAATAAGCCGGGAGGGATTTACATACTCTCATCTGTTGGCAAATGTCAGGTTCCTCTTCATTCTCTTGGGCCCAGATGGTAAGGCTCAGCAATACCACGAAATTGGACGCTCCATGGCAACCATCATGACGGATGAAGTAAGAATCCATCAATTAAAATCTAGCTTCAGAAATCGTCACAGACCGAGTCGATCCTCATCCTCAATCCTTTCAAACGCAGACTGTTAAGTTTCCTCTGTCCTACTTGTGTTTGGACCAGATCTTCCATGATGTAGCCTATAAGGCAAAGGACAGAAGTGACCTGCTGGCTGGCATAGATGAGTTCTTAGACCAGGTGACAGTCCTACCACCAGGAGAGTGGGACCCCTCTATCCGCATCGAGCCCCCTAAAAATGTCCCCTCTCAGGTAAACAGCTATGACGACAGAGAGATTCTACAATTTTTGTTTATAAGTATATGTATTTTTTGATTTTCGTCTGTTCCTGAACTGTTATTGGGCTCCTGCAGGAGAAGAGGAAGATGCCCGGAGTCCCCAATGGCACAGCCTGCCAGGTGGAGGAAGAGCTACACGCTGAGCACCATGGCCCAGAGCTGCAGAGAACTGGAAGGTAAGCTATCTTAAATAGGCTTGTTGCTTCAGTAACTTGTGCTGTAATATTTTGTAAATATAGATGCCAAATTTAGATGTCAAAAAACAAGATGTTATACATAGTGAACGGTGAATATCTGGACATGCTGTCACCCAAAAAAACATGAGTTTAGCACTTGTTATGTTTTCTGAAGGCATGCCTGGAAGCCTGGGGCTGAGTTTAGCACTCTCTTGTCAGTTGCTGCAGCGACAGAATCTAAATTTAGATTTGTGAGGAGCTTAGGTGGGACAAGCGAGTGACAACCACGACGGCCAAGTATGACAGCCTGAGAAACAAACATTCACAAAGATTTGTCACTTCATTTCTTAATAAGTTAATACCAACTGAAAATTTCCACGCAGAAGTCCAGTTTTATTTTTCATCTTCGATCCTGCACAAATAACTGCATCCAACTGGTCAGGTCACCAAAACCAACATATTAATAACGTGCAGAAAGAGAGTAAGGAGAGGTCAATCAAGCACAGTCAAAAGACGCCCATGCAGTCCTAAAAAGAGTGAATTCAGGGGAGTGCAAACACCTGTGTGGGAGGACCGTGGCTGTGTAGAGCCTTTAATTATCCTGTTAGTTGAAGAGTAGTCTTTAAATGTCATCATGACACAAGTTAAAAGAACTGAAATTTGCTAATGAGACCCTACATGGGGGGTTTCAGAGTCACCTCCTTGCCATACATGTAGCTTTCTTGCTGAGAGTTTCATGCTACCTCTTGTCTTTAAAGCTGAACTACTGCACTCTCTTGCATGCCGTGATCAGGTTGTTCGGCGGTCTGATACTGGACATCAAGAGGAAAGCCCCCTTCTATCTGAGTGACTTCAAGGATGGCATGAGCCTCCAGTGCGTGGCCTCCTTCCTCTTCCTCTACTGTGCCTGCATGTCTCCTGTGATTACCTTCGGAGGACTGCTGGGAGAAGCGACCGAGGGACGCATTGTAAGAGCGCAAACACACCCAAACAGAGACAGACACTGTGCTCGAACACGGATGCAGCATAGACATTGTACACGTCACTGAATGCTGTACTGCATACGAGACATACTCTGTATTTCCACCGTGTGTTGCAGAGTGCCATAGAGTCCTTACTCGGTGCGTCTATGACTGGAGTAGCCTACTCTCTGTTTGCTGGTCAGCCTCTCACCATTCTGGGTAGTACAGGTCCTGTGCTGGTGTTTGAGAAAATCCTCTTCAAGTTCTGCAAGTATGTAATACAAGCACCTCTGTGTGACATTTTTATCATCACGCCAGACGGCATGACATTTGTTTTGCTAACCCCCTAATCTCCTCTCCTCTCGCATCAGGGACTACGACCTGTCTTATCTGTCGCTGAGGACTTGCATCGGACTGTGGACGGCCCTGCTGTGTTTGGTTTTGGTTGCCACAGATGCTAGCTCTCTGGTGTGCTACATCACCCGGTTCACAGAGGAGGCCTTTGCCGCCCTTATCTGCCTCATCTTCATCTACGAGGCCCTGGAGAAGCTCTTCAAACTGGGCGAAGACTACCCCTTCAACGCGCACAGCGAGCTGGACAAACTCACGCTGGCGTAGTGAGTAGTGAACAAACTGTCCCGGTGTTCACCTGAATGTTCAGATGCCTTATTGTTCATTGTGTTTCAGTAATAATATCTCTGCTGTTCCCTCTTTGTAAGCATCTCCTCACAGAGTGGCACCTTGTCCTTCCTTTTTAATCCCTAAAAGCCTTCAAATCACAATGCTGTCACATTTACGTCTAGCCAAATTCGACTGATAAAAGCATTTAAGCCGCTGCAGCCACTGAGCGCCATACTGTCTCTGTCTGTGTGTAGCTGTAGATGTGCAGAACCTGATAACCCCACTAATAAAACCTTAGAGCTGTGGAGTGAGAGGAACATCACAGCCTCGGCTGTATCCTGGACCAACCTTACTGTCAAGGTAACGTAACTATGTGGAAACAAACACACACACGCGCGCGCGCCTAATCTCAGTGTAACTTTCACATGATAGCACACATTGCATTTGCTCTGACGTGTTTACTTTTGTTAACATTCAACTAACCCCCTCACCCAAACTCCCTTAAGGACCTTTGCAAACACTGACAAGGACGTTCAATCAATTAACCTTTCGTTGCTGTGTGTTTAACCGAGCACACCAAAGTCTTCTTTCTTCTGTACCGTGTGGGGTTTTTTCTGCTTTGTAGACTCTTGTCTTGTCTGTCAGATAATTTAGATAAAACAGTCATTTGATCCATTTCCTTTTGAGTCCCCTGAGGCCATTTCGTTCTCATGTAACCTCTGTGAATCTCTGCAGGAGTGCATCAGTCTGCAGGGCCAGTTCGTTGGAACTGCATGCGGCCACCATGGACCCTACACCCCCGACGTTCTCTTCTGGTCTACAATCTTGTTTTTCTCAACCTTTTTCATGTCAGCCTTTCTCAAACAATTCAAGACTAGTCGTTATTTCCCCACCAAGGTAATCACCCAGTCTTGACTGCTAATTAAGCTACCAGACTTGGTAGCACACTTGACACAAGTGTGAGTGTTGTTGTCTCCCGTGCACAGGTGCGGTCCACGATCAGTGACTTTGCAGTGTTCCTCACCATTTTTGTCATGGTTCTGCTCGACTACGCCATTGGAGTGCCCTCGCAGAAGTTGAAGGTGCCCAGTAAATTCCAGGTATAGCAGAAACATTAATAATAATGCTCTTGATATCAAACTCCATATGTTTATGGTGGAATAATGGCCTCACTCCTCTTTAACGGGATCTTCCAGCCTACCAGAGATGACCGAGGTTGGTTAATCAATCCAATAGGGCGTAACCCATGGTGGACAGTCCTGGCTGCATCTATTCCTGCTCTTCTCTGCACCATCCTTATCTTCATGGACCAACAGATAACTGCTGTCATCATCAACCGCAAAGAGCACAAACTGCTGGTATGAACTTGTTATCTCTGCACTGCTGCTTCCAGCTGCAGACTATAAGCCCACTCATTCATCCACCTATCTGTCCTTCTCTTGTGTTATGCAGAAGGGCTGTGGGTACCACCTGGACCTGCTGATGGTCGGGGTAATGCTGGCGGTGTGCTCCATCATGGGCTTGCCCTGGTTCGTAGCGGCCACTGTCTTGTCCATCTCTCATGTCAACAGCCTAAAGCTGGAGTCAGAGAGCTCCGCTCCAGGAGAGCAGCCTCGCTTCCTGGGCATCAGAGAACAGAGGTTCACTGGCCTGGTCATCTTTCTGCTCATGGGCTGCTCTGTGTTCATGACCGGAGCTCTGCAGGTTTGTCAGACAAGCTATGCAATGTTGCCCCCCTCTGGCTGGGACAATTAGTCAGAGGAGTGTGAACATTAAATAGTGAAAATACCAAAAACTCACTGATGTACAGTATGTTGTTTTTCTTCTTTCAGTTCATTCCCATGCCGGTGTTGTATGGTGTTTTCCTTTACATGGGAGTCTCTTCATTAAAAGGCATCCAGGTAACATACAACCTCACACATATATAAAGGTGACACAGGAACATTATCTGGTAGAGTACAGATGATTAACGGTAAAGTTAATATGTATACAATTTAAAGATTTCTGACTTTAAATTTTCTACTATCTAAAACCTGTGGATTATTTTAAACACTATATATGTACTTATTACTTCAGCTGGGAGTAATTCAAATAAAAATGTTCCCCTTGCCCTACGTATTCCAGCCCTGATCTCATTCATTCTGTTCAATTCAGTGAGGCCTGACAGTTAATTGTCAGACCAATCTAACTAAATTTGTCATTTATAATCACTTCCGTTCTCTTGCCATATTTGCCATCTGTGTCTCTACTCCTCTCTCATTAATTCCTCTCTCCCCTTACCCTCTCTTGTGTCTGATTTCCCTGCCACCTGCGTTCGTCTCATTGATCTTCTCAGTTCTTTGACCGCCTGAAGTTGTTCGGCATGCCAGCGAAGCACCAGCCGGACTTCATCTACCTGCGCCATGTCCCCTTGAGGAAGGTGCACCTGTTCACTGTCACCCAGCTGACCTGTCTGGTGCTGCTCTGGGTCATCAAGACATCACCCGCTGCTATCATCTTCCCCATGATGGTGATTTGACCACCGCCAACATCCCGCTCGCTCTCTTTATTAGCCTCTCCATGTCCTCTGTTACAATAACAGGCTTTTTTCTGCAGGTGTTGGCATTGGTTTTCGTCCGCAAGCTGCTGGACTTGTGCTTCTCTAAGCGAGAGTTAAGTTACCTGGATGACTTAATGCCCGAATGGAAGAAAAAAAATCTTGATGACGCCTCCAAAAAGATAGAAGAGGTAGTCCACAGAGAATCTTGTAACACAGAGACGAAAGTAAACAGACATGCACGTATTGATTGCATATATTTGTTGGGGGGGGGTTGTGTCTTTTAGGAATCACAGATTATGCTGAGTGAAAAAAAGGAAGACACAGTTCAGATTCCCATGGAGAGCAGCAAGCCTGCTCAGACCACAAAAGCACATGACCCCAGGTGAGATTATGAGAAAAACGTTTCACCTTCCTGTCTATCTGTATGTACTATACTATACTATAGTCCTGTCTGGTCCTGTTCTGTCCTGTGTTGTCTTGGGTGTGGTGATGGGTTTCAGGTACACCCTGTGCAACTAACATGCAGACCCACATAACCCCCACACCTTATCCCTGATCTGCTTTTGGCTCTCCTCCTCCTACTTCTTTCCCTGTCCCTGCTCCTCAGGTGTGACCCCTCTGATATTAACATATCTGATGAAATGTCTAAAACCACCGTGTGGAAATCCCTCAACTCCAATCAAAAGGACACTCGTCCTGTGGCTGCTAAGAAGGCAAGGCCATATACCCTTTATTTCTCCTCACCCCTGTCATCTGAAAATATTTCCACTACACATTGCGATCACTCGCTGCTTTTGTGCCTTCCAATTGTTGCTCCAACAGGTGATTTCAGTTTGATGGCAGCTAACCCGTGCTCCATGTTAATTCCCGGTTTGTATGTCTTCACCCTGCAGGATTGAAGGGATCGCGTTCATAGATGAGTAAAGGATGTCCACAGTCCTGGCAGTCTCAGCTGTGTCACTCGGCTATAGTTCTGGACCACAGGACACTGAAATTTGGCTGCTCTGACCGTCGGCCTCATCAGTGCTTAGAGAAACAAGTCTGGATGATTTCTACCAGCTACCCAAAAACACATATAACGTCCAGAGACCATACAAAGACGTACACATGAGCTTCTATCTTTGTGAGGACTAGGAATACATTTAAAATCTTATCTTCTTGAAGCAAAGCCTAACCTTACCCTAACTCTGACCCCTTGAACTACAAACTAGCACCGACCTTAGCAATTTTAACCATCTTTAACTTGTTACTTGATTGCAACCACCGTCATCGTCTTCGCTTTTCATTAAACCAGATAAGGAATAAAGGCCTTAGTTATAATTTCTGGCCTGCAAACTGCCTTTGCCTTTTCAGCCTAGTTGAGGTTGAAGGATGATACCCAGGATGAACTCTTCCCTGTGGCAGCATTCACCTGTGAAAACTCAATAACATTGAATAGCTCGGTTTTAATTAATTTGTATAGAGCAACGTGACAGGGAGGGAGACAAATCCTGGAGCTGCTCCATTCACAGTCACGGTAAATAATGAAACAACTGCAAAGACACAGTAACAGTGGCTGGCAGCCATGCTGTTTTGATGCATTTACTTAAAACTAATCTGGATGCAATGTCTCAAACAGCCTCCAGTCAGTAATCTTGGTGTCGCTGCTCTCTGTCCAAAAAGGATAGTTTGTTTTTAGCTCAGGGGGACACAGCTGTTGCTTATCTATAAATAACAGTTTTACTGCCCACATCAATGACACAGCCCATTGTAAATTCCCTCCTTTAATAGTAGAACTAGTCGTACTAATTGAACTGAACCCTAACGCAGATTAGGAATATACCCAGTTGCCAGTTTTTTTTAGGTACAACTATGTAATCTTAATATGACAGCCTTGTAATCATTTCAATTGTTATAAGTTATAGTTTTTTTGTGACTATTTTCAAACTGTAAACCCAAAATGGAAATAGTCTTTAAGCCTCACCTTTAAAGGTGATACTATAACCAACATTTGCTTATTTACACATCCAGTTTTTCTGGCCTCCAGATGAATGTAAATCCAATATTCACTCTCTTTTTTTGCTCTGTTTTTGGTCTCCTCCAACTCCTGAAGGGAATAATTTTGTCCACTGTTTGGTGCTTTTGCAGGCAGCATGCTTTGGAGTAAAGGTGCAGGCCAGAAAATCTGTTTAAATAAGCTACAAAGTTCTGTAAAGATTTGTCGGTAGCCAAAAAAAAAAAAACACTGATTATAAGATGCTCTAAAGATATTTTCCCCTCACAAAGATAGAAGAGCACACACATAACAACAACAACCTCCTCTTTTCCACCATTTCATCAGAAACACCAGGTGTCAAACCTCACTGTACATTTAGCTGTGCTATATGACGGAGCATAAACGCTCCTTTAAAACAAACCAGGTTCTTTTTAATAATCTAAGTAGGTTTATCAGTCATGACTCCTTAAATCTACTACAGTCTCTTTTTATTTAATCTGCCATTACTGTGTTCTTTTTCTAATAGTGATGATATGGTCGATAATTTAGTAGATTTTAGAAATACATTGCAGGTTCAGTAACACATAGACGAATCCTCTTTGGAGGCATAAAACTTTGTGTCAGTTTTGTGTGATGATGTAAACTGAAAACTGTAAATGTTAGAAGACCCGCTTCAGTTGAAGCAGTGGCACCAATAATGTTAACGTGTTTTTTGAGGCGTACAATTTTCCCCTTTATGGACGTTTTGTCTTTAATCTAATGATTGTGTGGGGTGGAGGTTGTTCTTACAGAATCTTTGTCATGTGTTCGTGCAGTGTCTTATTTCTTTACCTCAGCCGAGTTCATGAATGCTCCTGCAAGGCACTTTGGGTGACGTCAGGTCAGGGAAAACCAGAGTGGACAAAACGGTGTGCTGTGTGCTTGTGTGCAAGTGAGAGAGAGCGTTTGTCCCTTTGAGTATCAGGAAAATAACTATTTTGTTCATTTTGAAGGGGGCTACAGAATTTTCTTTTAAGCAATAATCCACCCAAAATCCAACCCAGATTGATCTCGCTGCAGCTCTTTATTCATCAGGGTTCTTTTGTGCCAGTGCAACATTTTTTTTTATTAATCCCTGAGTGGAATAATAACAGTTCAGACCTAAAAACAACTTCATTACACATGAAGAAGAACATTTCAACCATCACGCACAGCTAAAAGATATCTGGAAAAATAACAGATATCTTAACATTCTCACACTTTCATTCACTTTCATGGATTCCTAAGACATGCCAGTTTGGATGAAGAAGGTTCTGCTTTAATGAGCTCCCCCTCGTTTGGCAGTTGTCTTTGATTAATTTAGGGTAGTACTCAAAGCTTGGAGAGCCGAAGGATAGCGCCGTGAAAGAATGAACTTCAATAATACTTTATTTGTAGCTGCACTTTCTGTAGATAAAGAATTTGTGATATATTTTATTTTCAAGAGATCTATTAAGCAATGAAATGATTTTACAATAATTACATATTTATTATTTATTACAATCATATTTTTAGATATAAAACGTAAATGTGTTCTCTTTGCTTTATGTATATATATTATGTAATAAGCAAGATGAGCTAAGGGAAGGGTTGAAGAATGCAGCACATGAATAATATACTTATGAATGAATTAAATAAAATACCTTTTAGGTTATTACACAAAGAGCAAAGTGCTCTGATGGGAGACGTCACTGTTTCAATGGAGGATACAGAGAGCCTTAAAACTGCTCATAACTCAAATACTGATTGATATTTAAATGGACAACACACATAAAAGTCTCATCATCATGAACTCTTAACCATGGCTGTTGAAATTACACTGTTAGCATCTTAAAGTGACACAATCTACTGTAAGTTTTGTTATAAAGTCATAAAGGACAAAGTAAGGCTGTAGTATTATGTATTTATCTGTGGGAAGAAGAAGGAGTTCTTTAAGAAATATAGATTCCAGATGACTTTTAGGTTGTGAATAAATTAACCTATCTGGTCTATTTTAAGCTCCTTGTTTAACCGCCCAGTTAAATATCAATTCATGACTTTTTTCTATAACCATCTTCAAGGCTACTTCCTCCATAGTCCCCATCGTTTCTATTCAAGTGACATTAAAGTGCACAAGTACAGTAATCACTGTAACATCACATGCAGTAATACCTCCTCCAAGACATGTATGAAAGTTATTTTGTTCTCATGTACTTCTGTGTCAGACTTTTGAATGTTGAAATAGTCTTGTGTGTCTGAGGACCCATAACTAAACTAATGAACGGCATGACTAAATATTATTCATTGTGTAAATATATATTGTAAGTCACACGAGAGAGTGCAAAACAAACGCTGTGTAAAAAAAAACATGAAGAAATGCTTCCATGATGGACCAGACCAAATCGTGAAAACACCCAGAGTTCAACGACTGTACATGTGCTTCGACAAAAGAACTTATGTAGTCATTTTAATAAGCATCATGTGTCTTAAACTTGATTTTCAACTCATTAATGTGTATGTGAATGTATGGTAAACAAACAGTTTAACGCCTTCACTATGCTGTAGGTTTACCGCATATACCATGTGGCCGAGAGAGGTCACAAATCTCGATGGATGTGAGTATAAATAAATGTGCTGTACATGTGTGCTTGTCATAGAATACATAACCACTTCCTGTTGTGCTGTCACCGACCTTTGACCGCCATACTTACTTACGTTACCCGACCAAAAACAGACCTTTTAAAAGCTTAATGAGACACAGGCTGTCAAACATTTTTGTTTCCCATTTTGTACAACTGTTGAGTAAAAAAATGCAGCAAGAGACCCACGTTTCAAACTCCACCCACGTCATTTCCACGTGCGGATAAAAGTGAAAGCTGTGCACCGTGTGACGCCTGTGTCCTTCAGATGAATATGAGACAAAGCTTGTGTCTGTTTCAAGGACAAGGTCAGTTTGACGGGAGTGGGAAAGGATGAAAGACGAAGGAGAGAGGTGTGCTTGAAAGCAGGAGCAGGCTTTCAGAGAGAGGAGCACCTGTGCTGCGGTAGAATTAACCCTATTGTCTTGGAGCCATAAAAGAGAGCGATGCCTTGTCTCTACAACCGCTGAATGATTAGTCTCGAGCAAAATGATTCTACATGTTTTATATGTATATGTAATTTAATTTTTGATTATGGAAAAAATAAATATTTACAGTTGAAATGAACTGCTGTTTGAGTTTTTGCATCGTGTCTTTAATTGATACTCCACAGAAACATGTTTACAAGTTTATTTCGATGTATTTAATGCAGCGTGCCACTAGGTGGCAACAGAGTCACAATCCTTTTAAGTGCACTCTTCCTGTGAGCTACAATTAGTTTAAACTCAACGCTGCTGCATCATTTTAAGAAAGATAAACACCGTCCCCAAACACGAGGTGTCTAAACCTCCATCTTCTTATCCACCTTCCTCCCAACCTCTTGGAGCCGTTCCATTTTTATTGGACGGCCCACCTTCCCTCCTTGCGCTTGCACCCCTCCCCCGGTTTTTATCCTGAGGTGAGAACACAGTGTGCACATCTGGAGGTGATCCTGACTGCAAAAGAGTAGCCTGTGGGAAGGGCTGTGAGGTTAAAGATGCACTGCGCTCTGTATGTATATATCTATGTGTGCATGTGTGCCCTGAGGGTGTCATGTGATCCCGACTCCCAAATGCTCCTGATTGCAAACAGCTGGCGGGCTGCGGCCTTAACCAATCGGATAAGCTGTTGGCTGTGACATCAGGTGAAAAGAGGGAAGGTGGGACATTTTACCTCATGAACCAACATGAATCAACTGAATCAGAGCTGATCCATTAAACATAAGATGTTGGATCCCCCACGTAGGGTTTGAATGTTACCAGCGGGTCAGGATATTCATCATATTTACCCACTATGTAATTTCAGCCTGTCTGTTTGTGTATTGCATTGATTATTATCATGTGGCTCCAGTGTCATTGTGGCTCATGGCCAGCACAGGGCCAATCAGCTGAGGAGGTATACCCTGGCTCTAATGTCCCTCTTCTAAGACTTAAAGCATTCAAAGAAATCCTTTGTGCTCATGTGAAGGTCCTGTGGTTTTTTGTGAAGGAAAGCTGAAGAGCCAACTGGAGCTGGAATGCAGACTGGAATGCATGTTTTCTTTCTCTGCAGGGCCGCCACAAAATGCTAAATGATTAGCGGTGATTAGTGGGCATTAATGGCTTTTTCAATAGTTTGCAGTGTCATTAATTTACCGCGGAGCTGATTCACGAATGTGTGCGCGAGGCTGTGCAGTGGGAGGCTTTCACAGCAGATTTGTCATAGCAGGAAAAGCACAGGTGTAACTAATCATATTAATGGTGCGCTCTGTGATCATGTGGGTTTGAACCTACATGGATAATGATATAATAATCTGCCCATTATTGTAGTTACATTATAAATGTGTTTAACAATTGAAGTGCCTGTCTTAAACAGTTAAACAAGATCTACTTATTTAAATCAACTATATAGTCTGATTCAGTGTTACATAACAACTAAAGGACTTAATCAGGTAATTGTTCATTTGATTCTCACATCTATTTCCCATTTTGCAAAGAGTTTGAGGAGAAGATTGACACCACTCTTGCTTCTGAACCGTAAATACGAAGCTGCCACCAACAACTGCTTTGCTTAGCTTAGCATAATGACGAGAAAGGTGAGAAACAAAAGCTGCATGGTTTTGCTCTTTATACTTTTCTTTGTATGGATGAAACAAACAACGCTAATTAGTGAACTTTTGAGGTGCTGGTACCCAGATTTTGTTCCCGATTCCAGCATTTACGACAAGTTAAGCTAACTGGCTGCTCGCCTCGCCTACACACTCGCCACTCAAACGTGAAAGAGGCGATGATCTCCTCGTAATACTCGACATGTTCCCCCACAATGTGGAGCTGTTCCTTTAAAGAAGGTGTAAATCCTGCTTATGGTTTCCATTTGTCCACCATTAGCTCAGTTTGGCTAAAATACTAACAGATGGCTGAATTTTACGAAACCTTTTCAGGCTTAGTAGACCTTTTTTTTTTCATATATGCTGAATATAATTTAGCTGCTTGAGTTTCAGGCTCCGGGTGCTGTGCACGCTCTGTCAGGACTGACTGACTTAAATAGAACAGAGCCATCGTTAATGTTATTAGTAACACCTGTGTTTGTCCCACTATGACCAGCCAACATGTCTGCTGTGGAAAAGGCCTCATGGTGCTTCTAAACAATAATTTGTACTTTAACTAATTTAGCCAACATACTTATTATTATTTTACGCATCAAAGATGTCGGGTTAGATGTCTGACTCTTCTGGTTAGAGCAACATAAAATATGATTCTTCCTACAAACTCAAAGACAAAATTGTTGGTCATCCAGCCAAATCAGTCCTGTTTTTTTTTTTTCTTTTCTCTGTTTCTGTTTGACTCGCTGAGCTGTTGTCCTCTTTTCTCACTGAACAGAGGCGGCTCTCCGCTCGTCCCTCCCCTCCATCAATCTCTGTCATAAATCTGTCAGGCAGAGAGAAAGGGAACTGCTGAATACAGATTTGTCAGCAATTAATCTAACCTCTATTACTAGAGTTGGATATTGTGTTCTCTATGCCGGAGAACAATAAGCCACTCTAACATGGGGCACTGCACTGCATGTGTGTGTGGTGTGCGGTTGTGTGTGTGTGTGTGTGTGTGTGTGTGTGGTGAGCTTCCTTGGGTGGTTTTCCAACTGTTTTGTTGATCACATATAAAATCTTGTCATTTTCCTGTTCGGTGTGAGTTCATGTGATCGGGCTCGGGGTTGTTCTTTGTACTTAACTGCCTTCTTAACTGCCTCCTGGCGGACATTTACTGTGCTGTAATTGGAAATCATTGGTACGGTAGTGCCATTTAACCTTGAAAAGACACACAGTCTCTGAATGTGACGCCGGCTAATTGACATTCTGCACTTGATGAGAAGAAAGGACACATGATGAGTTTGTGCGTGCGTACGCACGTGCTGGTGTGCGCACCAATGTGCTTTGCTGCTCCGTCTTATTGATTTCCTTAAGGACGAGGCTCGGCGTCAATATCAGGTTTTTCCAAACAATGCAACAAAGAGAATAAAAAGTAAAGTAATAATGACGATGTACTCCATGTCCACGCCCTGCTTTTATACAGTTTATGAATTAAGATTAACAACACATCTCTCAGAGACGTTCATCCCCTGCAGCAGTCAGCCTCAAGCCTCGTTTTATTCCTAATGAATATTAAAAATCAGATCACACATTCATAGCTTCATTTTTCAAAACGGGCCCAGCAGTTTTATAAACCACCCGAGTGCTATATGTTCTTGCACAAACAAGAGTTAAACAGTGTATTCGTTGAGGACTATATTAAACCTCAGATTAATTAAGCCCATGCTCACGAAATAAGCTACATCAGGCTCTGGCTACATCAGGCTCTGGCTACACAGGCGATACGTTGTCTTTTAACGGGGTTAGTTGACAGTCCGAAAAATCTAAAATATCACCAGAACTTATCTATTAAATACAAGGCCGGTACTGTGCTGACACTGACATTGCATGCGGGAGACAATACACACATTTCCTGTCCTTTTTCCAAAGATTTCCTGTTCCTGTTTTGCCCTCTCTCACCCTCTTTGTCTATGTTGCTCTCTCGCTGTCCCATAATTCACCCTTCACATCATTTTCTGTACGCGTGAACGTGTTTGGAAATGCGGGAATGAAAGTTGTATCGCAGCTATTTAACTCTTTAGTTACAGCTGTGGTCCGGCTATTTACATCATTAACCCCATTCTCTCTTCCTACACGCACACACACATGCACACACACACACAATTATCATTACTGGGGCAGTTCAGTGGAGCAGTGGGCCAGTGCTCAGCTGCTTGAGACAGAATTAGAGTGGCAAACAGCTGAGCTTCTCTGGGGTGCTATCATGTGACCTATCCCACCCACAGGGCCAAAGGGACCCAGGGTTTGAGTTACCATGTCCAATTTCCAGTATAGCCATAATGTGTGTATGTGTGCGCGGCTGTGTGCGTGTGGAAAATTCTGTCTTCCTGTGTGCCTTTTTGTTGCGTATCTGTTCCAGTAAGTCGAGTTGAAAAGGGAATTTCACCCGTCTGTCTGTTCCGCTGAACTTGCTCTCCAGCCCGCCATCAGCCGCACCTTTCTGGTCTGATCAGCACGCGCTCTGCCCTTTGTCCCTCTGCTTGTCCCAGTAACCTGCTTAGGGCCTCGCACCTACACGGGGAGGCGTTCCTGACGTAACAACGGACCACATCTGGGGGCTTCGACTCTGCAGCGAGAATGTATCAAACAGCCCAACTTCTCTGCGATGAAAAGAACAGCCCTCGCAGCACATTTAGGATTGTTTAGATGCATTGTTTCCTCGCCTGCGAAATAACAGCGTGGCTCTTTTTCCTTTTTTTTTCGGTGTTTGTCAGCAAAGCAGGTAAGGGGAGAAAGAGCTGAGTGCTGCACTAGCCATTACTCCTCTGAGTCACCTGATGAAAGGTCTTGCAACGAGCCACCACCTCCTCTGCTATTATTGGCAACAATTTAACACATAGCACTCTCAAATAATAAGCCTGACATGAGCTTTTCCGCCATAAATTAGAAGGAGTGCGGCGACACAGTACTGTCGGGCTGATGTTCGTTCTGCTCTGTAACCGTAGTCATGTGATTTCGGCAAGGAAAGTTGCAATTTGTGTTGTAAGCATGGCTCACACATGTCAACCATGTGCTTGTGTGTGTGTGTGTGTGTATGGTTGGGACAGGGCCTGGTGTGTCCAGCAGGGCCTGGAGTGTTTACAGCAGAGTAACATGAGGAGTGGACCAGCTTGTCCCTCCTACTCCATAACTCTAAATGCAGAAGCACAGCTGTGTTTCTACGTATGAGGGACTGGGGTTAGAACAAAATAGGGTCCGGAGTGAAAGAGCTAAAGACGCCCCTGGAAGGAAAACGATAGAATAGAATATCAGATATTGATACATTACAGGTGAAGGAATTAACCCACTTTTTAGCCAAAGGTTTGAGGCCAATGTGGAGGTCATTTGCTGCTGCCCATGCATGTGTGCAGGCTGGGGTGTGTGTGTGTGTACAAGGGGGGGGATGGGGTACCAGAGGAATTAGGTAATATTGACACGGTTGGTTCAACCCCACCCTCCCAACAATACTAAGATCAATGTACCAGATCAATAGAAGTCATTGACAATAACTGAACTTCTCATGTGATCAGCGAAGGAGAAAATTCACTATTTTTCAGCGGCGTGTCCCACACGCTCATCCATCACACACACAAGGCCTGCGATGAAATAAAAACATGCACGCACACATGCAAATAAGATCATACACTAATGAACACATGCAGAAATGCATGCACACACACACACACACACACACACAGCAGGGGGAAACAAGCTCTCCTCTGACACTGCATGATTGGTCACTTTTTCCCTCTCTCTCCCTTCCTGCTGAAATAGTTTTAACAAAAGAGAGGGAGAAGGAGGGGGAGGGGTGGCGTGGTTGGGGGAGGGGATGTATGTGCTGCTCTGTTGTCACTGGGCGAGGGAGAGCGAGCGAGTGAGCGAGCGAGGAGGGAGGAGGGGGGGAGGGAAAAGGGGGCTGGAGGGCGAGTGAGGGAGTGTAGGAGAGAAGGATAGGGTCCCAGAAGAGAGTACCAGCCTCCCTCTCTCTCTCTCACACACACATACACACACACACACACAGTAACACATCCACATTTACATCGGCTCCCCCTGTTGTACTTTTTTTGTTTTTTGGGTTTTGTTTTTTTTGGAATACTGGATTACTTTTCCAAATTGAAGCAATCTGCGAGCAAATTCTCAGGCATGGTCAGGTCAGTAAAGCTTTTTACTCACTTGTTGAAAATTAGTTTGTGTCCTTTGAGCAGGAATGACAATGTTTCTGCGGCTTCTTGCACATTCCTGTCATTTCCAGAGCTCGCTGTTCTCTCTTCATGTCTGTCTTATGTTATAGTTTATTTTCTTTATACACATAAATGGACATTCTCATCACTGTCAACCCCAGATTGGCTGTTATGTTGTTTTTTTTCCCACCTCATGCATATCATGTTAAACGGGCTTGCTTCCTTGCTCTGCTGAGTACAAAGTTCCTTTTGCTGTTATGGTCAGCAGTGTTTGTATTGAAACGTGGGTGGGTTCAAAAGAATTAGAGACTTGTCTCCGCTGGCCGTGCGGTTTTGTGGTCAGAGGGTAAAAGCTCCCTCTCTGTCAGAGCATTTAGCATTCAAACTGTTTCTTGATCGGTCACTCGCACACGTGCATGTGTGTGTGTGTGCGCGCATAAACAGACAGAAAAACTGAGGAAAGCAAAAGTAAGAGCAATGAGCAACCCATTATCAGTCAATATCGCCTTCTTCCTGTAGTATTTTCCAAAAGTTAACCTTACAATAGTCATTTTTAAAGGAATATTGAATTTAACAAGCAAGGAAGGGCATGTTTGATCATTTCTAGATTTTACAAGAATCTGGCACTGAGTGACAACACGAAATAAAAATACACAACCCATGTTTGCGTCACGTTTTTCGGTGTGGCTCTGACACTGCCGTGTTTGTGCTCTTCAGGTGGCAGCATGTCGGAGCGGTTTTGAACTGTGAAATGAACTATGGAGGGGTGCAGGAGGACGGTCACTAGCCGAGCCAGCAGCCGCACGACCACCACAACCACCACCAGCAGCAGCAGCAGGAGAAGCAGTAGCCCAGGGAGGCCCCGCAGCATGCAGCTGGGTCCTCACTAGCACCAAGTGGACCCAGTCCTCTCCTCTTCATCTGGGCCCAGGGCTGCAGAATGCTCAGTCCAGTCACCCCATACAGTATGTGTTTGCTTTTTTTAAACACACACACTGCTCATGCTTGGATTTAATATGTCGGCTGGTCCAATGATGGGTCTGTTTGGCACGTTTGTGTGTGAACAATGTGATCTATAGATTGGTTTGAATCTGTTTTTTCTGTACGCTCTCTTTCTTTTGGCTCCTCTTTTGTCCAGGACTCATCTCCTGTGGTTCAGCAGAGGGAAGCGAGGGGTTTGGGGAGAGAGAGAGAGAGAGAGGAGGAGGAGGGGGGGGTCTCTGAGAAGTCATTTTGAGAAGGCAGATATGCTAATGGCTTTAACAGCTGAGTCTCCAGGCTTTGCATTGAGGAATTTCACAGAAAGTGTTCAGTCGTTGTTTTTTCAGCTCCTCCTTGTGAATATAGTACAGGCAGCAATTTGTTTAAACAGAGCAGCTGAAGCGCGACTGTCTGTCTTTTCTATGGAGCCGCACAAACATGAGGGTATACGGTTAGCAGGCTGTGTTTAGAGATCTTCTTTAGTACATAGAAAATGTTGGTCACACGCTTTTTAAACAAAGACAGCACCAGAGCATCTGATTCAGGGATTATTTTTACTGCCTCTTAATTTCAAACAAACTTTTTTTTAAACGTGAAAGCGGGTACATCAAATTCAACGATGCCGTCTTTGTGTTGAAACATCGCGTGCAGTCTTCCAGTGTTATCAGAGTAGACGTTTTCTGTTAGTATGGAAAAGTAGATTAAATCACATAAATCTCTGACATCGCAGTTCAGTCCTGGCTTGTATATGTGCTAATCATGAGAGGTTGCTATCCAGGCTGATGAATATGCTTATATTGATTGACTGGGTATTGATTAGGCCAAGCTTTAACAGGATTACAACGCTAACCTGATTGGAATAATGCAACAGGGATTTACCTCTAGTTGTTGTTGTTTTTTTTTGTATATCTGTAAAGAGCTGCACAAATATACCAACAGGACAAAAAAGAGGAGCGGACAGAAGTTTCAGTCACGTATGAATGTTACATTCCTCTTTGAAGAAGAATCACAGCGTCGCATTCGAATTCTTCCCACAGGAACTTTGACGATACACAATCCTGCTTCTCTCACAGACTCGCACACCTCTTGTCAATCCACACACACACGTAAACAAGTAAACATATAATCACAATCAACCACACCTCATTATGGCCTCTGTCCGTAATGATGATGAAGAGCGTAATGAGCAGGTTTAGCCCTTTTTAGTTCCCAGTTACCGGGGTGAAGCGATTTTGTGAATGAAAGCCAGATCGTTGGTAACCTGGTGTCAGCTTCTCATTAGGCCTGTATAGATGGATAAATAAACAACTCTCCCTCACACACACACACACACACCAGTTCACCATAGCAATCATGGAAGCTTGTTAAGCAAATTGTAGCCTCCCCATTAGGTGTTATAGTTAAAACTCGTGGTTACATGACAAAGGGAGACAGAGAAAGAGCAAAGTGAAGGGCAGATGGAGAGGACGCCAGGAGGGACTGGTCAGCTGCAGCCTGATATATGAGTGGACACAATAAGCAAAGAGGGGGCCAGGCTAGCCTCTGCCACATGTGTGTGTGAGCTAAAGAGGTGGGGGAGGGTGAAACTGACCACACAGGCTCGGACACACGGCCCTGTCTTTACTACAGCACAGAGGGAAGGCGGGAGGATCAAAAAAATATATATATATGAAAACGAGAGTGAAGAAAAAGTTAAAAATGTAAACATAGTCAAAGGATGATTGAAATGATTTAAACTAAACCAGCTTTCCAGTAGTGTTTGCTGAGAGATTCATGATTGGGTGCATCTGTGATTGAGTTGGAAAAGCCATGCTGACTTCAGTTGTCATAGCTTGAAATGACTCGTACGATAAAGACGTGCAAAACATAATTCACATATGGTACAGTAGCTGATTGGCTGACAGCGGTGTGGCCTGGTGGACTGTGCAGGCCTGGAGAAAAAGGGGGGGAAGGGGAAAGAGGAGGGAGAGGGAGGGTTTTCTCCACAGCAGATCCTCCTTCACACTGGCTTCAAGCTCAGTGTTTAAGACTTTAGTCAGTGCTTACATAACAATCCAACCCTCATTTACTCTGTAAGCAGGGAATACAGAGACAGCTCGACGCTGCGTGCGTGCTCCACGTACATTCACACGCCCTCTCCTCTGATGCGTTCTGTATTGATCGTACAAGCCGTGGTGAATTAACTGTAACTAATACAAATCACCTAATAATGTGCAAACAGCTGATAGGGTCATTTAGCATTGTAAGTAAGCATCTTCTCCCTCTGCTCACTCCCTTCCCTCAGCCCGGGAGTGGACAGTGTGTGTTGAGCGTATGGAGAGGATATGTGCTTTGTAAATAGATCTCAGGTTAGATTCCTGGCATACCAGCAGCCTGACTCATCCGATGGATGACCAAGAGCTCGTCTGCCTGTTGGCCAGCTGAAGCTAAACACACTGCACCAAAACCACAATATAGCAGGAGTGCTTCAGCCTGTGCTGAGTGTGTTTCTGAGTGTCTGTCCATCCTCAGGAAATGTAAGTCTTTGTTTATTGTGAGTGGAGTAAAAAGCACTAACAGAGAAGCTTTCAGTTCCACCGGGGTGATTTTTGTTTCCACTCCCCATCCAGCCAACCAGCCGCCTCTGATGCTCCACAACCCCCAAATCCCATTCCAGTCAAGCCCCTTCCCCCACACGTACTTTCATCTAATTAACCCCTAATTACTCATACTGACCATGCAGCAGACCACAAGTAAAACCAGCCTCCGCTGAGCATCCATGACTTGCATAATTGTGTTTGCTTGACAGAGCAAATCATTTGGTGTATTTCAGGAGCTTGCTGCGTATGTGAATGACAACCCTCATTAAGAAGCAACATTTAGAGAGCGCTGAAACCGGTTTTAGTGGTGCTTGTTGACAGCTCAACAGAGAGCTGGAAGGGTTACACTCAGTCCATCTCTTTAATGGATGCATTAGACTGCTGTTTTACCCCACTCCCTGCACACATACACTACGTATTTTCTTAGTTTGATGATGCAGCATTGATACGCATGCTTAGATGGCGAGAGAAGACGAACAAAGGAGAGTGATTTTACTTCCTGCACTGGGTAGATGTCATAGTAACTCTGCTGTTCGTGACCATGGTGTTTCTTCAAATATATAATTACCTGTAGCGTCTGCAGGATTGGTCAGCATGGGTTATAAGTATCTCCTTCTAACCTCTTTCTGCTTGATCCCCTCTTGTCTCAACATGTTCAGTAGTCTCACAGGCCATCTCCTCTTCTGATGTTATCCAATTCCTCTCAGTAAGGCTGCACAAATGAGTAATTTTTCATTCAGCAAAGTGTAAACATTCTCTTCCCCACCGATGTCACTGATCTGTGTGAAAAAATTAAGACTGCATTTGTTTTTGGAATAAACACATGGAACTGTTGTGGTGCTGCCATCTATCTTCTACTAGAAGCTTGACTACAGTGACCTTGTAAAGCTTTTATTAAAGCTTCACTCAAAGCGTAATTTTAATGTAACCAAATTTGATCATGATGTTATCATTCAGAAATATGGCAGCAGACAAAAGTCCTTTATTTTGTAAATTTTGTAAGTCTCACCTCACCTAAGCTATAAGTCGGGTGTCTAAGCTGTCTGCATCGGTACAAAAGATTAGGCCACGTTCCAACATTGTCCAAAAAAGCAGCATTCTCATTTATTTCAAAAAGAACTGGAGAGAAAGTGGTTGCTAAATATCCATGGATGTCTGGATATTTTTATTTTCCTGTATGTTAAAACATCACTTCATTAGTAACTGACAAATTACCCTCCCCACAAGTGACTAACGTAAACCTTCTATAGCTACCTGCAGTGAATGTTTGACACAGAAAAGATGGATTCTGGGTAGTCTATCTCTTTAATGTAAACACATATTCATCAGCAGGTGCTCCACTCTAAATTTACTTTCCACTTCAAGCCGCACCATCAAAGCATGGACAATCCCCCTTGATGTCCTGATGTACATTCAAGTGATTTTTTTTGTAGAAGAATTGTTTTTAAATGCAGATATTATTCTGATTTTTCCACTAAAGGACTAGGAACAATGACTGAGAACTCCAGCTTGTGAACTAATCTATTCACAAGCTGCCTGGATAAACCCTGAGCTACCCACGAATTAAATGAACAAGAACTCACACTGAGCCCTAAATACTGAGTGAACCCAGGAAATCCTGTAAGCACTGGATGGAAGCAAATGGGCAAATAAGTCTTAACGGGGAGCAAGTTATCACATATTTTTGATAAAATCTGACTGGCCTTAAAAGATTTGACCTTCTTTCTTTCTGTTTCTGTCGTTTTCTCATCCCTTTCTGATGCATCAAGTAGCTGAACTGCTGCAGGACAAAGAGGAAACATTGGTGCTGGTCGACACTGTGATAATCACAATGATTACAGAAAGCTGTCATAGCACCCAGCTGGCTTAATGCTCATCTTTGTTTCTTGGTAAGCCAAGCATGGCCAAGAATGGAGGAATGATTCCAAGCCCCGAGACAACATGAGGTGCTAGATTAGGGTTAGGGGCTCCCTCACTCATCCCTCCAAATACCCCAAACCCTGCTCCCTAATATCCTCCATTTAACACAGATGTCTGATGCTGCAGCACTCGTTATCAGTAAGAGGTTTTAATCTGTCGCAAGAAGTTACATTTTGCGGCAGTGAGGCAAACATGATAGCATTATCTTAGGTTTTATCCTCTAAAATGTCACATTAAGAAGGAGCCATAATAAAATCTGAACTGCCTTACTGTGTACAAACCGTGGAAATATAAAATAACTGGATGCATAATAATGGTCAGCTGAATATGAGAGCACTGTAGTTACAGTGCCGCATTGTAGTTTTACTTAGAAGTATCCATCTAAGTTACAAGCTTACTATAAGGATGAGGAGTAAGCTCACTAGTGGTGATGCCTCTTTAATTCTTGTCCATGACTGTCAGATTGTCACCAAGTACGCTCGCATAAGCCCTGTGTGCTCTAATCCTTCATTAGTCTGGTTTCCTCAGTCTAGTCTTTAACCCATCCAGGACCTTCAGTTTGCCTCGTCAATCGTCTGAGCTCAGCGTGATCCTTCGATTCGATCACACCCGTTCGCTAAATCCTGATGAGGAATCCCGACTCTATATTATTATGGTCGAAAATGCCTTGGACAGACCACAATGTAGGCCACCGAGTGAAGACAAGGTGAGAGGAGTAGACTGAAGACGAAGCGGCAAAATGACTGGCTCATGCCTGCGATCAACATGACCACTGAGTATCTGTCCGATGACCCTGTACATGTCTTTGTACGGGCATGAGACCATTTTTAAAGAAAGTTTTGATTCTTCATTTTATGGTTGATTTTGTTGTCTTTGTAGGTTCCTGCAAGATAAAGTATGTTTGTGTTGATTTAAGCATTTCTAATGAAATGAATATTGTGCATGCAGCTTAAGTCTGTGAAGAGTTGCAGACTTATTCTCAGTAGTCTGTAGTATTCAGTCTATGGCAAAACTAAAACATTATAAATGAATGAGCCCTTTGATTCTGTAATGTTAATGAGAGTCACTTCATAGGAGGCACTGTGGTTAGGGTTTAGGGTGTTCCGGTTCTAACCCCTGGATTACCCTAAATCTGTGCCCAGGCCTAGGGTAATCCAGCAACGAGCCATAGATTTACTGTGAAATACAACGAATCAACACCCTCTTGTCAGGGTTAAGTATTTTTCTGGGTCTTGATGGAGTAATTTTGATTTTAGCCTTGGTGTACTGGAGTATCATATTCCCTCCTGTTGAGAATTTGTGGTGGGTCTCTACCATTTGGATTACCTAGTATGAACGTGTGTTGTTGGGAATATAAGCCTTTTTTTCCGGCGTGTGCAAACAATGTTCGTTGTTAACAATCAGAATTCCCAGGAGCGCAGGGATTGCTATGATCCAGGGCGGAGCTTGTGCTTGCTGCGATCCCTGGATTGGATGAGTGGGATTATTGGGCTGAAGGATCATTTAATTTAGGGATCAACATGTGGACCGTTTGAGGCCCATCTGGTGGTCCTATTGGACATGTGACACAACCTAGCCTAATCCACATGCAGACAGTTTCTGACCAGACGTGTGAGCGCGTGTTTGTGTGTGATAATGAATAAATCACTACACCTGCTACTGCTGCTACCATTTTCTGCTTTTCCCCAGTTTTTCCAAACATGGCTTAGTCTTATTTATAAAATATTTATTAGCAATTTTTTCAGACACTGATTAATTGTCGACGTGTGAATAAGAGTAGCTAGTTTCCTCTGTTTTATATATCACTGTAAAGTCACTGTTGATTGGACAAAAACTTGAAGATGTCACCTTACGCTCTGGAGTTTTACTGGATATTGTCTCTCATTTTATTGATAAAACCACTGATCTATTAGTGAAAACAATTAGTGGCAGATTAATCAATATTGGAAATAATTCTGAGTTGCAAGTCTTAAATCAAAGCTTAAGTCACACAAGGTAACTATTCATGGTACATGGTGCTATGTGTCAAACTGAAGAGGAAAACATTCCTCTAAGATAGAAAGATTATTATAAGGAATGAATACCTAATTTATTCAAAACTCAAATAGCATTTTAGATTCTGAAATCTAAACAGCTCAAAAGGAAAGACACAATTATGCCCAAATTCTCTAAGAGAACAATATTGCTAACATTTTTGTTGAAACTGAGGCAGTGGCTTCTTCATGTCTCCACTGCTGTTCTAGGGAAGCCCCTCTGGCCCAGGCCTGGGGTCAGGACAGTTTAATAATACTCTGCAATGCCTGGAATGTCAGCCTAATGCCTGTTCAAAAAGACAAGGCCTGCAAAAGCCCACAACCACTAAACCAGCGGATTACTCTGTTTGTGTAAATGTGCATGTACGATCACACATGGTACGTGACTTTTTTGACCGGTCAATCAATTGGTACACTTGTAATAGTGTTCATAGATGTACTGGTCAAGTCTCTGTGTAGTATGGTGAAAAACTGCCCCATACACCACCACCCCCTCCTTCTATTCCCCCCCGTCCAGCAGATCCCTGAGGTTTGGGCCGAATTAGATCACACGCTCAGTGGGGGTGGCTTTGTGGACTAAGAGAGACAACAATGGTCCCAATGTGAGAGAGGCAAAGGCAGAGAGGGCAGTGCGCAGCCTGATAGAGGCTTATCGCCGTGGAGACCAGGCTGGGGGCTATGTTGCCGGCTTCACATAAAGATTAGAACAGTTGTCCCCTGCCTGGATGAGACTGTGTAGAAGACCACGGGCTATGCATTGACATGATTCTGGATTCAGCTAGCCAAGGCGATTATGGCACATATTAATGAGGCCAGACACTTAGCTTGCTTGTGAGTTGAGACAGAAGAATACCTCAAATGTACAACCTACTGTTGCTACTCCTTATGTAAACATATGATATATAATTTCATGGTCTAATTCTTTGATTTTGTTTCTGTCAGGTCTGTTGAAGATGCACTGGTCTCCGGAGCACGCCGCCCCCTTATCTCAGTGGCCTGAGCAGCACCTAGATGTCACCTCTACCACCTCACCACCGTCTGCCCACAAACATGACCCCTACTCTACAACTTCTCGCCGCAGCTTTGCCCCTGCAGGTTACCCTTGGGCCAGTGATGACATATCAGCCCTTACTGCTTCTTCTCTTCTCAAACGCTATGCTGAGAAATACTCAGGCTTGGAACTGTCCTATGAACGTCCTCCTACAGGCGCCTACCCAGAGCCTGGAACTTTCCTGAAAAGTGAACCTGAGCCCTGGGCTCTGGGTGTTACCCAGGAGTGTTACCCTGGACTGGAGGCATTAACTGGTGCCAAGGTAGGCTCTGCATCTGTGGGCATCCCAGCAACAGGAAGTGTGACAGTAGTGAGTAATTTGGCCTCTGAGCCAGGCTATAGTGGTGCCGGGCCATGCAGTGCCCCGTCATCTCAGGAATACCCTCCTGCCTACAACAGCACCTACCTGCCCTCAGGATACTGCCCTCAGCCCAGTGCAGCACTTCCCCCTGCCCCTCTACACACTCTACAGGCAGCACCCACTCTAGTGCCCAGCTACAGCGCAAGCACTCCTGTGTACAACTACCCTCCCGGGTGCTACCCCCAAACCAGCCTGTCCTCTGGATACAGCCACCCCAGTGCCTCCTACCTGCCCTCTGGGATTAGCGCGCCCACTCCTCTTGCGCCGAGGCCCACCATGGTGGGGAGCAGTTACAGCTACCCATCTCACAGCCTTGGAGGGAGCTCTGAGGCAGGGGTGCCACTGAAACGCAAGGCCTTCGAGATGACCGAGGAAGGACAGGAAGGAGCAGAAGAGGAGGGATCGCGCTACAGAAAGTATGGCAACGGCCATGGAAACAGTCATGGCAAAAGTCACGGCAACGGGCACGGCAATGGCTACGATATGAGCGGCTCGAGCTCAGACCCACAGGCCTTCAAACCTGGAAAGCCCCTGATGTCACCTCCCTATGGTGGGGCAAGGGACTACAGCCCACCATCAGGCCTAGCAGGAGAGAGTGTGTCAGGGGAGCACAGCTTTCCTCAGCAACAGAGAATGTCTATGAAGATACCTGCATCGCATGCACGATCTGAGGACCCCACCGGAGGGCGCTGACAAACCTGACTGGCATCTGAAAGGATTCTTTCACTCTTTGAAACCAACCAGGGTTCTTAATCCAGACAGACTTGTGGGAATAAACTTGGATTTATCATTGAAAGCTTTCATTTCATGATAGAACACAAGAAGGCACATGACCAGTATTTCTTGTGCATCTTTACCAGTTTCAATTATTCATGTTTTTCCAAAGATTCACAGGGGCATTGTACCCTGTAAGGTTAAGGTAAGTCTTAGGGGTGAGGTGAAGGCATTCTCTACATAGACAGCATGAGTGTCTGTTTCTCTCAGGATACTATTTATTTCTTTTCTGCTGCTGTGGCAGCAGTACTGCAACGTTGCTGTTTTAGAAGTTGGTGTAATTATTTGTGGCCATTATGTATGTAAAAGGCCTTTGACTGCAATACGTTCTACCACACCACAAAAATCATTACTGACCAAAAAAAAAAAAATAAGGAGAGCAATAACTGAAATGAGATTGCCATACTACTTCAGCACAATCACTGCTACTTTACACAGCTGACTAAAAGGCTCGGTGTCGCTCGGCCTTGAGAAATGAATGTTTCCCAGCTCATCCCGCGCTTTCCCCTGACCTTTACTCACTTGTGAATTTTCAGTTTCCTTAACCCCTTCTTTCTTTTCATGTTTTTAATCTTATCTATCCTGGTGTCCTGCTTCTTGTTCTCAATTTTTTCACTGCTTAAGATTTTTTTTTCTGTCCAGTTTACACATAACAACAAGCTGCTTATCAAATGATTACACAGTATACATGAAGCCGCCCTTTAAATTGTTTTGATGTAAAGAAAGAGTGGGGAAATAATCTAAGATTTTATGTTCATTTAAAAATGTATTTGACAAGCAGATTATCTTCAGCGCGTGTTGTTTACTTGCAGTTTTCTGCTGATCCAACAGGTAAGAATCTGCTAATAATGTAATACCCGATCCAGCTTATGCCTTGTAACAATAACTAAACAAATCTTGAAACCAAAAAAAAAAAAAAAAAAAAACATGCTCACGTTTGCGTTCTGCTAAAATTCACTCAGAGCCTCTAAACTGAGACGCTTGCAGGTTGCAGTGGAGGAAATATGCTTCGAGTGAATGCCTCAATATCACATTCTTCATGAAGATCTACCCGCTTGTCTGCTAGGATTTACTTTTTTTTTTTTTTGAAAAATTATGCATTCTCTTTACTTTTGCCTCTCAAAAGGATGATTTATAGTTGTGTTATTGAATACTCAGGAAGAATATTGTTACCTCAGAATGATAAAAATAAGAATGTATGTTATTACCTTAGGGTGTTTGTAGGGAGCTTTATGGAGCGAGGTGGGAAAAAAAAACGGAGCCATGGCTTTTATTAAGAGCAAAACATACTCTGAACACTTCAGGGAAACCATGAACTCACAAGGCCTTTGATACGAACAGTAGAAAACACACAAACACACACACACACACACTCACACACACACATGCACACACACACATATCCACACTGCTTTTTAGCTCTGGGAAATTAAACTTGAGGTTTTTGTACCAAGGCCTGAAATGTTGAATGTAATTCAGATATTTTTTTTAAAAAGAGGACAATACATGCCATAATGTACATCGATGTTTTTAGATATATGAAACATATTTTCTTCATGTATAGATGTAATTCTCTTATAGGTTTTGGTGGAGAAATGAATGACATGTTAAGTGTTAGTGTAGTTAGTGGGGAAACGGTTTTGTGGACAAACTGTCAAAGCAAAGCACTCCTGATGAACAACTTTCGACATATCAAGACGTACACAAACTACAGTATATGCTCTATATGTTTATTAAATGTCTTAATGTGTCCATTTTCCATTTCCCATATCAGTATTGTGAAACTGCTTGACACAGTGTCACCAGTCAATCAGCTTGATTTTAGTTCTAACGTGAATTGACATGAAGTGAAATATTAAATATGTGCACTGTTGGAAAATACATTCAGTTACAACTAGAAACCTTTCTTTGTCACAGAGATGTAGCTTTGTTGCTCCATTATGCCATCCCTTCATAAGTTGTGCCATACAATTATTGTTGATCTTTTTCCTCCATAATTAATTAGCGGACGATTTGGGGCTGTAACAAAACCGAACTCTCGCCTCAAAGCATGCCCAAGAGAGCGGATCCCCTTTAATAGTGAAAATTTAGGCTGAAATGCAGCGTCAGATTTAGTCTGAAATTCAATGTCAGTAAGTATTTGAATGCCTCTTTTGGAAATATAAGCACATTCATAAATTTAAGTGTATTCAGAATGTGGTTGAGTGTGGAAAAAATACCCTCGCCACACAAAGACTTAGCTTCAAAACATGCTGAAGAAAAAGTACAGATTAATGAAAAGGTGTTAAGCAAATAATAATGTATTTTTACGCTCAGATTTTAAAAGTATTTAAGCGCTTAGCTACAACAATTGAATGCTCTTCAATGCCACACGAAAAGAATGTGCTCTCCATTGATCTACACGCCGCAACAAACAACAGTGTTTATCGGTTACTCTGATTCATTGACGTTAAGTGGAGTTGAATTTGTCCCACAGATGGAAAAAATGGCATTTCAGTGTTATCTGTTGTACTTTTGTTGTATCTTGTACATTCTCTGTAACCATTTCTACCTCATTTTGAAGACATTGTACATGGAAATATTTATTTCATGTAATTTCACATGCCAGTTTAAGGAGCATTGTTTCTAATTCTTGACCTGTTATAGTCTACCTCACTAAAGGCTGTTGTGTCATGGAAATGAAGATATTACACCAAACTTGACTTGGTCTTTTTGTCTTTGAAATCCCAAAAATGTTTGATGTTTGATTGTCATTATCATTCACTAAATATACTATGATGAGAACCTAACAGTGCGGACGTTTTCTCCTTACAAATATACACAAATATACTGACCAGCTTCAATATTTTCATGACTGTTCCCACAAGATTTTCCTATGAAGTTTCTTGGAAATATGTAATTTTGGCACTCTTATAATACTATACTATTATACTAATACATATACAGTACTATAATTATATTCTGAGAGTACATTTCTAATTTATTGACCGATTAGTCTTTTATTTAGTTGTCGGCTGAAGATGCAAAAGTGTTTGTTTGTCTGGAAACAAGCATACGGTTTTAAATATAAGAAGAGAAAAATGTTCTATAATAATATAATGATTATATATTTTTACTTGGGTTTGAAGGGAGCAACAACTGCTTAAGAACGCTCCTTTATCCTTTAATTTGCACAATATTACACAGTCCTTTCCAGTGAAATGTCTAGACATGAAAAATTAGAATTAAGTGTTACTGAAATCTTAAGTTTTATGAGAGTTTTATACCAAGCTGTAAAACTGTGATAACTACAGGGCCATTTGTGTTGTGTAAAGACCGGATAAGAAGCTCAAGAGAGCACAGAATAAAAGAAGAGAGAGAGTGGAGAAGATCCTGACCCTCTTCCACTGGACACCACCCCCTATCCACAGCTTCATTGTCTGCAGGGCGGAGGGCATGCGCTGGCGTGTGACAGATGTCTGAAACTTTTGTCCTTTCGTCCACAATGAATCTAACCCTGCTTGCAACATCGAAGCATTTCGCAGCAAAGCCTCCTTTGCCCCAAAATCGTTTCACATTTAACTCATCTTTAACTATAACGCTCATTATCATCAGCTGCATTTTAAACAGATCTCAAACCATATTTCCAGCACATTCCAGGCAGCAGCCATCCATCCTCAGTGAAACCTTTAGCTAAACCCTTTGTTCGAATCTATTCAGCTCAGCAGCCTCTCAGACCAAGGGTCAGTTCTGAGTTAAACATATTTATTTATTTCAGATATATTAAATAGGAAAGTTTATCATAGAACATGTATTTGACCTGCCTAAACACAGTGTCTCTGCCTTTCTGACAATTTCTCTTCAACTCACACAAACAATAACAGCTAAGTCCAACAGTGACACCTACAGGGTCTTATTGAGAAGTACCATAAGAGAACTTTGAAAATAGTAGCCTTAATTAACAGACAAGTCACAGAAACTGTCTACAGACAGACAGAAATACTCACACACAGGCACATATTTAAGGCCAATGAACTAAACATGGATGTAAACATCTCAGACTCGGTTTGTGTCTTTATATTTCAATGTTTCAATGCTGAGTTCAGCCTTTCTTTCCACCTTTGACCTCCAAAGTTAGGCTTACTGTATGTGTTTGTACTAAAACTGCCTTAAGGTGACATGACACCGTCAGGTTATCACGGTTTACTTACAGTCGTTTCCTTTCCGGTTTGGCTCGCCTCGTCACGCACGCCGTGTGGGCAGGTTATGGGGTCCTGAACTCAGGAGCTGTCCCATTGATGCCTGTCAAACCTGTTCTGGGTAACCACGGCAACCGAGCTCGAGAATGGCAACGGTGTGCATTAACATCAGTCAACTGCGCATGTGCTGCTGCGCACCTCAATAAACCTCATGTTAATTAGTCTTTTGGTTTTTCCGTGAGGTGAGAAAGAAGGCAGAGGGTTTATCTTATATAAAGTGACACACTACCTGCGCTACCTGCGCCCATGGAGGAAACAGAAAGCTGTTACCGGGGTTGGGTTCTGTTACATCCGGTACATGGGGGCAGGAGACGGCGGAGGCCTTCAGAAACAGAGCGGCGGCTGGTGGTGAGTTGTCTGGGTAAATGAAGGAAATTCGACTTAAGTCGATTTGAATTAAGCCTAACGGTGTAATTAAATCACTGTTAATTAAATCTGTCTGAAATCTGAAGCTGAAGCAGTTTGATAAAACAGATGACCTAGTTTGGAAGTTCTCAACTTTGAGCCCTCAGTACTGACTTACAGGCTGACCGAATAAGGCCTCATTCAAGTTTACACGTCACTGGGTTTTACCTGACACACATTAGGCTACAAAAAACAAAATATACCTTTACCTTAGAAGTATTACATTATAAAAGGCCTCAGTAGGTAGTAACTCCATCTACATTATAGATATGGATATGGATATATTTATCCTTCACTGAAAGAAGAAGAGGGATAAATACTGTGAAAAATGGGATTGTTATAATCATCGTTTTTAGTTGTTCTTTTTTCTAATACATAAATAAAACACTGTTTACTACCCTCTTAAGTCTTTAAGGACAAAAATGTCAACTTCCAACAAAAAACTGCTATAAAAACTTTACACACTAAATTTTTTTCTGCATTTATGAAAAACAAAACAAAGCAATGAGTTACTTCCCCCCTTTTTTCATATATAACAGTACATGCCATGTAAAGGGTTAATATCCTCAAAATGATTGAATAGTTTTGAACAGGGCTGAAATTGTTTCAGAGATTTATGCAGAAAAAAGCATGAATTTGTAAAGTTTAGCACTAACATGTCCTCGTTGCACTGTGCCATGATTGTTTCCCTTTGGATCAGCCGAATGACTGAATGTAAATGTGTGTGCAAGTTTTACTTGCAGAAGTGGCACAGTTGTCTTGAGTTATTCCTTTCAAGTCCCACTAGAGGGTGTAAGATAGCTGTAAGAAGTCATCCGAGGCACTTCACTAAGGTCTGTTGGAGGAGCTACAGTAATAAACACAGCAGTTAACGACTGTGATCTCTGCAGACGCTTAACAGGGGCAGGGATGAAAAACACAAATCTTAAACCAACAAGGGTAGAGAGGGCTGCGCTGGATGATAGATGGGGCAGTTGCCGCATTGAGGGCTAAACCGGGGGTAACAAAAACAACCTGACATACCTTTTATTCCATTCCTGCTGAGAAGAGCTCACGGAAATCTACTCAGGTTATAGAAAATATGAGACCATAATAGTATCAGACCCTTGCTCTCATGCACCTCCTCTGTACACACAACTGGGTCTGTTTAGATATATTTGATCGGTGCACCCTCTTCCTTTCCACTCATCTCCTGCATGGTGGAGCAGACCCGATACAGAAATAGAAAAACTATGTGTGAACAAAGTAAACCACTACCGCACCCAGATATCTGATCGCAGCAATGTTGCAGATTGCATGTTATTGATTCCTTAAAGACATACAATATCCCCCTCTCTGTATCCCTTTTACACACACGCACACACACTCTCTCTCTCTCTCTCCTCTCCTCACAAACTTGCTTCCACCCCCTCCCCAACAGCCCGACAGATCCCACCAACGTCCTACTTAATCCATGTCTCAACCCTGCAACCGTGTCCTGCGATTCACATGGACTCGAGGAGGACAGGAACCTGTGAGGTGTTTGGGGCAGCGCATAAACGTTTTGATGGTGTCTGCAGAGGAAATGCACACGTTTAGACACAGTAGGATGAGAATATATGCACAAACAGTCATTTAAATGATATGAAATAAACAGTAAGTGTGTCAGAATCCTCTAAAATGTATTCTCTATAGAGTACCAGTCAGGAAGATATCAATGTATGTCAGTGTTTCAGAATCCATAATAAGATTCAGCGTCAGTACAAAAGAAGTGATGCACTCCGAACACATGCAGCACTGCAGGTAGGATGTGAAGGATAAATCCATAGCAACAGACGAGCTTTTTACTTTGTGCGCCTCTGTTCATTGTTCTCATTTACTTTTCATCTTCCTGCCGTAGCTCGCTCTCCCTCTGCTTGCTTGCTTGCTTGCTGTGGGTAAGGAGGTGCTGTACAGTGCACTGTACAGTCTGAGCCTATTGGGAACATGCTGCTGACTCAGCCCAGGCCACTGCATTCATCTATCTGCACTGCAGTGCTGTCTCTGCTTACCCCCTCCCTCCCTTCTCCTTCCGTTATTCAGTGCGCCACCTTACACGCACACACACACACAGAGGAGGCAAGGAAGGAAAGAAACACACACACACGCATGCACACACACCTGCTTTTACAGTCATTTCAGTGCTGTTGCACCACGACACACCCTACCACACCGACTTAAACAGTAGTCCTGTTCAAGTACTATTGAAACATAAACAAAGATCGTGTAATTTCGGTCATTCTTAAGCGTTCTTTCGTTGTTTCCGAGCCTGAGCAGTCGATCTGCCTGTGTCTCCTAATGTCCTGCGTGGCCTTCACGTATTTTTTCTGCCATTTTTGCAACTAGTAAAAAAGCAATTGTGATGATTATTAGTGCAAAACACAAGCAAAACCATCGTCTTCGGTTTGTCACGAGTACACCACGTCGCTCGAAAAGCTTACAGTTATCCCAGTAAATGAGGTAATGGTGGAACATATTATCTGTGTAAGGAAAATGACAGTCATTAATGTTGTATCCAAAAAAGACACCAGTCAGAGGTGTAACTGGAAGGCTGCTTTATTGTTTGGAAATAGATTCGTGCTCAAATGAAGATATTCTTTCACTGATTCTCATTTAATTGTCCCATGTGGTTGTGCAACACACGTCCTCTCTCTGACTGTATTAGTGGCAAGAGATAATGACAGTCAAAAGTTGTTTTTTTTTTTCTTTTTCTTTTTTCAGTTAGCCTATTTTCAGGAAAGAAAAGAAATTTTTATCTCAGTCATGCTACAAAAGAATGGCCTCATATACCGATTGTTAAACCAACATTTGGAAATGAACATAAGTGTAAAACAGAAGGCAAGCTGTTCTCTTACTAGCCCAAGAGCCAGTAAACAGAACACACAGAGAGAGCACTTGTACTACATGACTCTACAAGATGTTAGTCCAGACAGTCTAATCTAGGTGGTGAGTTTTCAGTTTACAAGTTAAATTTGAACTCAATACATCGTTTCTATCGTGCTCCGTTTTGATTCACTCCCATGGGCTTTGAGATCCTCATTGCTGATTTTATTGACAGACTAAATAGGAAGCTAAAAAGGCACGTGCCGTTAAGAGATATTGCACCATAAACAAACACACAGACAGTTAAGACAACTAACCCTTAAAATCATTAGATATATCATATCGAAAGTGACAGCAAAATTAAAGATCAACTCCAAAATGCAGCAGTGTGTCAAGGGGGAAATATGGAGGAGGGTTAGAGCTGAAACGAGCAAAAATTTGTCACACGAAGTGAGCTGTGATACAAAAGGCTATGGGTGTGTGCGTGTAGGTGTGCATGTGTCTGTCTGCGTCTGTATTATCTTTGTGTGTACGTTATAGGAAACTAGGGGCAAGACATCTTCACACATGTACAAAAGGGTATGCTGGTAGTGCAATCCTCTCACCAATGCAGGCTCCACAATTCTCAGCAAGCAGCCAGTACAACACCATGCATTGTACGCTGGTACCCAGTATGCAGAAGTCCTGGGCAGGCCAGAGTTTTGGTTATTCTCTGAACATACCACACAAAGAAAGAAGCATGATCAGTTACACTCTGTGGTTCTGGTATCACCTCAATGCAAGGAGTGGACAGGAGAGTGTATATATATATATATATATATATATATATATATATATATATATATATATAGCTCTGTATATGTATGCATTGATTTATACAGTTTTAAATACATTTTCTGCTTTTTAGTATAGATTCTTTTAGCTTACTCCCCTCTTTTTTGTGAAAAGTGACTCAAAAATCTACTCCATCTAACAAATGTGTCACAGCCTAACAAGTGTGAGGGGTGTCAGCTGGAAGCCATTCTATTTACGGTTATTAATATTTAGTGTTAGATTAATAGCTGTAGTTTTTTAAGTAATCCTGTATTTACAAAAAACTACACATGCCGTTAAAATAAAATAATATATTACATTATTTATAGTTTCTTAAAAAGTCCATTCTTAGCTTTTGCAGTTTGTGCCGTATACAACATAGCCTGAACTGTTTTTATTCTCTTTTTTTTCTTTTTCCGAATGGATGTTTGTGTGTCTTATTTTTTTATTTTTTTTAAGTTTTCTTTCTGTAATACGTATCTGTGTATCCATGGTGATCTTGGAGAAAATGGACGGCAGTAGCTTTTATGCTTATCATTCAGAGTTTTATTTGGTTCAAGTTAACACCCACACTGATTTTGGAGATCTCATGCAGCAACTGGACCATAGAACTTGAGAACGGATGAGGGAGTTATTCATAAACAGGAAGTGACATCACTGCACAACAGGAAGTGCAAAAGCCGTGGTGTGGTGCTTAGGCTCACAGTACCATAAGAATGCATCCAGTGCTCTGTTGGTTATTTGGTATTTGTTATGCAGTAGAGCAATATGAAGAAAAATGGCAAATGAGAGGCTCAGAGCACTTGTTGTTAAATACTGAAATCTGGGGCCTATCCACTGAGCATGCCACTGCTGCTTCGGAAATAATTAAGTGTGCTGCTCAAACCAACATATCCCAATTCACTTTCATGACATCTCCTCACAGTGTTTCCTGTATCTGTGATTGCTATTGGGGTGAAAATTATTATTATTTGTTTATTGAAATTAATTGAGACCAGACTACAGTCCATAATGACTTAACCACAAATGTAATCTGCTATCAATATAAACGCCGCCATTACAAGCGAGCGAAATGTTGCTGTTTCACTGAGATGCTTCTAGCCCTATAATTCTAAGCGTCATAAGCAGGAAGCGCCAAACTGGCCCCTGACCGGGCGGCTGCCGGACTAAGGCAGCCAGCCGAGATCATTGTCCATCAACATGGCATAAAACACAAAAGAGTAAAACATGATTTCATAAATACTCCCATCACATTCACTTGCATTTTGTTGCAGAGCTCATAATAGTACATCTATAATATCTCCTGAGAAAAAGGGATGAATTTTTCAAGCATTGCATACATTTCTAGGGTCTCTCTGTCGAATAATGACAGCGAAAAAACTGAATGGGCAGGGCATACTTCACCCAATCCCACTCCATGGACAAAGGGCAACAAGGGATAACAAGGCAGATCTCTTTGGCTTCTCCACACACAATGTTCTCGTCACCCAATCATAATTTTCTGTTTCTCAATAAAATAGGATACAACTAACACCCGACAAATATGCTCCAGCACAAGACCATTTCCCTCGACATCATCTTAGATGTGGCTTGTAGAAGTGTGTAAAATAAGACTCATCACCCACCAAAACATGAAAAATACATCAGGGAATAAAACAAACAAAAAACAAACAAACAAACACACACATACATAAATAAGCTACATGACATAAAATTATGTAAATTGAACAATAATCAAAACTCTTCTCAGCCCTTTCAGAAAAGGTCTAACCATCCATAGAGAAACATCAGAAATAGAAAGGAGTTTGCCATACCTGTGAAATCCCCACAAACCACTTAGAACCGACTGTAGGACTCCCAAAATGCCCGCTCACACAAAACTAAAGGCAGATGGTATGGAACATTACATAGGTGCATACAAATTATAAATATAAGCTTTTGTAGTTTCAAAGTGTTGCACCCTTGAAAAGATTTCAGTCCAAATTAACAAACATTCCAGTCCCATGTTACGCACACATCTTACACACTCAAAATCTCCAGAGCAGCAAATAATTGTTTGGATTTCACCCACTGATCCACTATGGCGGCATCATTTACCAGCGTGTACCATCCTTCTGTCTATAGAGGCAACAATTTAAACATCATCGTTTGAAATGTGTTGAGTAATGAGATACAAATTCGGATCCATTTTAGATTATCAACCCCCATATCACTTATCTTTGTTAAACAAATTACTCTGAACTCTGAGCTTTCAAATTTTGACAATGTCTCGATCTCACAGTCGAGCCACTGTTGTGGTCTGAGTATTAGTGTCTTGTGGACTATGATAATTCATGCAAGATTTCTGATCAAAACATGCCATCATGCAAGTCATTTCTATGCATTGAACAAGCACAATTATTTATGTATTTGTTTGGAAATCTTTCTGAGTAAATGTAAGCCCTTGGCCCGAGTTGACCCCATAATAAACAGACCCTTAACCAATTGGTGTGAAAGCCCATGTAAAAAAAGCGTTTTGATGTGGGTATAACAAAGATAAAATGAGTAGAAGAGTTAAGTGACATGGGCAAAATGTTGAATATTGTTCTTTTTTTTGTCTGTTTGCATTTTTGCTGCTCAAATGAACAATTTCTAGCTTTAATAAAACAGAAAAGTATTCCCAACGCTCTCTGTCATTTGTGTCTTTCACTCACCAGTCATCCCTCCGTTTGCTCTTACAGAGTGAGCGTGTCATTTTGCTTCTCTATACAATTCAGTACTAAATGACACAGAAACACTCATTGGCTGCTATAAGAGGACAATTCTTCAGCATCAAGCAGCATCCTTGTTTTTCCTTCACAACACTGTCTTCCATAGGAATCCATTACTTGCATCCAGGTGCCAGATTCCTTTAGTGTTTTTTTGTTGTTGTTTTTTTTTTTCATTCTACCTCTTGGTGTAGAGTTCCTGTCTTATCTGTAGACCAGTGGCAAGTGAGCAGTCTGCCTTTCAGCAGATACAGACATTCCTTTGTCTGTTTTTCATTCCTTTTTGTTAAGATCAGTAGTCCAGATACAACAATGTCACACAGTATGCTGATTATGTTTGGTTTGACTGAAGTTCAAGAGTCTTCAAGCTGTAACAGACCAAGCTGCTTCCTTCTGCATCAATATAAGAATGAAGTCTGTAAACAAAATTATTGAATATTATTTTTTCTGACTTGCAAATGAAATAATCTGTACATCTGTGTGGGTGAGTTTCCTCTCGCTTTGCTTGAAGTTACATTATTATATTTTTTATTGTTATTACTGTGATTATTATTCCAACGCTCTAACATTTAGATTCCCTGATGTCTTTTTGGTTTCTTCCTTTCTCTTTCCTCCCTCCCTTGCCCTCATTGTTGTCATCCTGTTTCTCCTTATCAGGTTTGGTTACACTGTCATAAGAGGGCAGGGAGGCAGTTGAGGGAGTGCCCTCCTTCTTTTCCTGTTCCTGATTGTTCCCGCCATTCTCCACTTTATTATTGGCTGGTTTGCGCTTACAGACAAATCCCCGCCTAGCCAGGTAGGAACGGTAGGCCCTTTGAATGATTCTGGCTGACACATCCTCCTGCTTGCGCCTCAGAGTGGTGGTGATTGGCTCGTAAGACACCTTGGAGGGATTGGCTGCCACAAAACGCTCCTCCATTTGTTGCCTCAGCATGTCCAACTCGCCACTGTCACCCAGCACGCGCTTAGTGAAGGCAAACAGGATGTCCAGGCAGTGGATGCGGTCGCCACTCACCATAGGCATGTCCATGGCGATCAGTTCGATGGTGTTGGGCTTGGGAACTCGGAGTGGGTGTTCAAGTGCATCAGCAAAGTCAGAAAGCTTGGCATAGGTGATGAACTGGGAGGCATCCGGGTCAAACTTTTCCCAAATCTCATAAAAGGTCTCAAAGTCGTCCTCGCTAAGCGGATCGGCACTCTCCTCTGTGGCCACACTGAAGTTCTCCAGGATGATGGCGATGTACATGTTGACCACAATCAGGAAAGAAATGATGATGTACATTACAAAGAAGAAGATGCCCACAGAAGGGTTGCCACAGTCTCCCGTGGCAGGGGTGCCAGCATTTTCCAGTAGGGGATCACAGTCTGGAGGGTAGTTAAGAATGGGCAGCAACAGACCATCCCAGCCAGCTGACGTCGTGATCATGAACAGGATGATCATGCTATTGCCGAAGGTCTCAAAGTTATACATGTCATCTATTCCAGCCCCGTGTTTCACATAGCCGAAGTTGGACATGCCAAAGATGGAGAAAATGAACATAACCAGGAAAAGTAGTAGGCCAATGTTGAACAAGGCAGGAAGCGACATCATCAGGGCAAACAGTAGAGTTCTGATTCCTTTAGCCCCCTTGATGAGACGCAAGATCCTGCCGATTCGAGCCAGACGAATCACCCTGAAGAGTGTTGGTGACACAAAGTACTTTTCGATCAGGTCAGCCAGAAACATTCCTAAAGTTAAAAGGGAGCAAAAAGAGACACAACATATATTTGGTTAAAACATAGAGAATGCTTTACTCAATACACATTACAGTATTATGTCTACAAGTGAGACCAGCACATTCATAGAAAAAAGTCTGTAGATTATCCAGAGCAATGGAGGATATTGTGTCTGGATGAACACGTTGCTGTTCATGGAGCCCCAAAACTGTCAGAAAGCAGTGAGTCAGTCAATCAAGTCAAACATATAACATGATACATCAATAAATAATAATAATTCACATAAGATGTTTTGACTTATCTGATCTTTCTACTGCATTTTGTCTGTTTTGGAGCTTCATTGCTGTTGATTTTTTTTTTTCAAATGTACTTGTTCGACGTTGTGACCATCAAAGGTTGCAATTCCAATCAGTTCGTTTATAACGGGGGAGCATCGGAAACCTAGAGACTTGCATAGCTTTACACCGAGTGACCCTTTAAACCATCTCAGTGTGCCCTTAAAACGTATTTATTCATGGACAATGTCTGAGCCATTTCCAATTAAGGTGCTCCACAGTTCTTTTCCCATGCATGAATGACTCTTTTGAATACTTGCCCACAATTGAAAGGATGACCACAACCACATCGAAGATGTTCCAGCCGTTGGTGAAGTAGTAGTGACGCAGTGAAAAGAGCTTCAGTAAAAACTCGCCGGTGAAGACCACAATGAAGAAGAAGTTAACCCAGTAGAGCACATCCTCTGTCTCGTTTGACTGATCATCCGTCTCCACCATCATGGTGACCATGTTGAGGCAGATGAGGATCATGATGGATATGTCAAAAACCTGCTGCGTCACAAAGTCAAACACCATGCCCTGGAATTTGTTCTGAGGAGAAAGGGGGGGGATTGAAGGAGAGACATTTTGAGTCATTTCCTGCAATGCAACACACAATTACAAACTTGCTTGGTCGTGGAGATTTAAGATATTTACCTGAGGCCTGGGTATTGGTTTTTGTGGCTTCTTTGACCCTAGTTTCTTCATAGCATTGTAGTATTTTTTCTGCTCCTCAGTCATGAAGATATCCTGACCTCCAAAGTGAAGGGACAAAAACAATTTGGTTACAATCTGCGAAGATTCAGACTTTTCAGACTAGTCCTAAAGCAGCTGTGGTTTAAAATAAAGATTAATTTGATTGTTTTCTTGACAAGAGCAACACAAAAACATGCCTAATATTTGTTTATAATGTTCAGATACAAAGCTTAACAGAATAATCCAGCATATTGGCTTTCTTGCCAATAACTTGCCACTCACCACTCTGAAGTCTGTACAGTAAATTTATGTGAAGCTACCACCAGCAGCAAGATAGCTTAGCTTAGCACAAAGACTGAAAAGAGGAGGAAACTGCTAGCCTGGCTCTGTCTAAAAGCTGCAGTACCTATCTTCCCCAAATATCTAACAATTCCATTAGAGCATCGAGAAAGCAGGTTGTTCTGGTAAAGTAAGGAAAATAAATCTTATCTTTTTCTTTTGTTGGTTGAAGTTATCAATGATGACACCAATGAAGAGGTTTAAGGTGAAGAAGGAGCCAAAGATGATGAAGATGACAAAGTAGATGTACATGTACAGGTTGTCCTCGTAGATAGGCTGGTCCTCCACCTATACAACAGTGGCAAAAGTGAAAATTTATATATATATATATAAAAAGTTGACGCAAGTTGATCCCGAAGTCGGAGTTTAAAAAAGCAAAAAGCTTACCTTTCTAGAATCTATTGCTGCATACATAATGTCCATCCAGCCTTTGAATGTTGCCTGTTAAGTGGGCACACATAACACGACAAAACAGGTTAAATACTCGACATCAGAGGAGAGAAACAAACGAGAAGTGACAGCAAAAGTTTCTCACCACTTGCAGGAGTGCCAGGTATCCTGCACCCACATTGTCAAAATTGATCTTGACGTTCTTCCACCTGACTTCTGTATAGTTCGCGTTAATGTACGCGAAACACTCAGTTTTGTTGTTGACTACTTCAGGGAGGAAGGACTCCTCGGCGGTCTCATTGAAACAGTAGTAATACTTTCCAGCAAACAGGTTGACACCCATGATGCTGAAGATGAGCCAGAAGATGAGACACACCAGCAGCACATTCATGATGGAGGGAATAGCACCCACCAAGGCGTTCACCACAACCTGAAGGGGACAGCAGGGAAACAGAGGCACTGTAACTTCGCAATCACACGCCAGCTGCATGGAGATGTTCACACATAAGAACATCAACACACACAAACATATAAATAGAAATGCACATTCTTTCCCTCCATTAGAGATGATGTCCGATTTCTTGGCACACAGTGAAGCCCATCACAATAAAATACAAGGGGGTGTAACAATACTGTCAGCTCGGAGTTCGGCACGACATCATGAGTTCATGGTTTGATGCGCTCATGATTTGGAGAGAAAACAAAACGTCATTGTCCAGCTGTGACTCAGATTATTGTCCAATCCTTCTTAAACATTGTTTTTCTTATTCGTTTTTGCTGCGAAATGTGAAATATTGGAGAAATAAGAATGAGGAAATGAATTTGAAAAAATACAAAACGTTTTCACTTTGGATTTGGAGGACAAGGCCAGCCTTTACGGCTATGAGCTTGTCACATGCAGCAGTCGAGACAGCTTACGTTTCAGTGTTAATGAAACTTAAAAGGCAGAATGAGTAGGATTTCCCTAAAAAAAAAAAAGAAGAAGCTATTTATAGACTCATACAAAAATAATCCCTCTCAAACACTTATGACCCCTAGAAGTGTGAGGCGGTGTGTGTACCTACACAGACACAGCAGCCCTCTGCCTGTATGTTCTTATACTGCTGTGTTTGGGACATTTCCGGGCATCGAGTTTAACCCAGCAGCCAATAACGCCATGCAGGGTGTGAAGGCTGGGCTCTAAACCGGGTGCCAGATTGTAAGCATGCATCCTAGGGGAAGCTATGGTGTTATTGAGCCAGAGATCAGGAACCAACTTTGATGAAATCCTACTCATTCTGCCTTTAACTGCACCCCCTGGCATTCATTTATAACTGATTATATTGACATTAATTTCAGCTCTATATTATGACATTTTTGTAACACAATGTATTAAGCCAAGATGTATTGTGACACCCCTATAAGTATTCTTACCTCGATATCCAAATATTATATGTAGGATTGTATAGGTGGTAGATACAGTGACTGTATGTAACTGCTACAGGGTTACAAATATTGCCAAATGAGCATACAGTAGAAGTGTGACTCTGCATTGAAGCAGTGTGGGCATGTTGGAGGAAGGCGCCATATAAATGTGCATTTCCAAACACAGAGGAGCCATGGTAACAAAAAGCCAAATAAACCAAAACTATATAGGCAAACATCAAATGCCAAAAAACTCTCTAGGTTCTCCTTTAATATCAGTGTTCTGCATCATAATATATAGACAAAGCATCAATATGATCAGTTAATATAACTACTGCAAAATGGTGATAATGTAAATTATGGTTATGACATTCACTGAGGAGTGGTGAGCAAGAATGGCGAGGGAGGGGGGGTATGCAACCAGAAGTTTGTTGATCTTCCAGTGTGACAATGCCAAAGCCAAACTGTGATAAGATCGGATAACAGGACACTTGAGGCAGAGGGACAGTCAGAGGATGACTGAGCTTAGACACTGACAAGATTTTTTCTTTTTCTTTTTCTGCCCAGCAACAACCAGAGGTTGATCCAACCCACCACACACTGAAATAATGATCAGGAGAACCCGATTATCACTGTTAAAAAGAAAAATGCCAGCAAAGTATAAATAAAGTGTACGCACGGTCCGGGGACGGATCAATCAAGTGTGTGCACACATTTCTCTATCAGTGTGTCTATCATATAACAACCGGACAGCTCAGAACCAATTAAAGTTGAGTGCTTGCTCAGATTGCGTAACTTTGTGTCCTGCGATTCAGTTCAAACAGGTTTTGTGTGATGTTTCATGCCAACCTCTAGTTGTTCTCCAGCTGGGACTGAATACTTCAGAGCTGAGGAATTATTATAACGTGTTGCTTCATTCAGGTCAGAAATCCCTGTTATGGTCTTGTGTTTCATAAGGCATGGGACATGTTTTCAAGGTGTTTTGTTCATATATTTTTTTAATAGATAAATCATTGCAAATTCCCTTAACATAGCACTAAATTTATAATATATGAAATGAAATATGATAAATCAAATCAGATGTATCGTGACCATCTGAGATGATCTGCATCCATGCAAAAAGCTTCTCATCGATAAAAGCTAAAAAGAATTTGCCTTACAATCTTCTATGTTGCCATCTCTAGCATGCGTTGATGCTTTTATTTAAATCGGCATGCAGAAGGACCAGCTGTCTGGTATCTTGGGTCTTACCCTCATCCCTTCAAAACGTGACAGGGCCCTGAGGGGTCTCAAGGCCCTCAGTGTCCTGAGTGATTTAATCGGGCCTAGATCGGAGAAGCCCAACGCATTAGCTATAAGGCTGACTATAGACACCTACACAGATAGGGACAGAAGGAGAGGGAAAGACAGAGGCAAAGGAAGAGAGGACCCACATAGTTAGAGGGGATATAGAGAGAAAGGTGGGCCCTTTATATATATATACTGTAAGGATGGCTGAATGGTTATATACAGATATATATAAGTACATATATAGTTTCTATATGTGTAATTATATGTATCTATATAACATAAGGTAAACAGGGGTTATTACAAGAGACAAAGGTCAATATCGTGTACATGACCCAAGATTTCTTTTTTTCTTTTTTTTTTTATGTGTTTGTTTGCTTATGTTTGTGTTTGGTTTGTTTGGCAAGCCAGTCTAGCGTGATAACCAGCTTTACAGCACAGTGAGCACACCTGGAAAGAAACTTGTGGTTGACACAGTGAGAGGGAGAGAAGATAAAGAGTCAAACAAAGGGAAAAAATTAGAGGAGAGATGTATTCACAAACACTAAATCAATGTGACACAATAATATACACACAGTACACAATACAGAACAGTACAGTTTCCACACCAGAGAGCATCTCACTTAAAAGAAGGGAGAGAAACGCAGAAGGTTGAGGACAACTTTCAGGGTTAGAAGAGAGAGGATAACCTGTGAAAGTAGGAGTCCCCAACACAGCACACAAACCTTACCCTGGACCCTCAAACAACGACCCTCAGTCCCTCTCGCCAGCTGCACAATGTCTCTCTTAACTTAAAGAGAGACACAGTTATAGGCACCTGCTGTGAGAGAGAGGACAGGTCAATATTAGGGTAGAGACTTGCATGGAAAGGCAGGATAAGGTATCTGCACAACACATTGGACATTTTACAGTAGAATATACATTTCTGCATTGGAGAATTTGTAAAAAGGTAATAAACACTGGATCCAACGTCATAATCTGGAGAATTTGGGGGATTCTTTTGTCTTCGATCACTACCTATATTCACATCCAACAAGGCTTCTGACAATAAAGGTGGGGCTGTACCTAGTGGTGGAAATGTACTCAGATCTATTACTAAAATACACAGTGTAGAAATACTGTTTACAAGTACTACTTAAGTATATGTAAGCCTTAGCATCAAAATATATTTAAAGTACCAAAAGTAAAAGTACTCCATTTCAGTATATAAATATGACATTATTATTGTTGTCATCGCTGCATTAATATGTAAGTATTACTAATGGTAATGTTGCTGGTAACTAACGGAGCTACCTTTACATTACTGCATAGATTAACCTATAATATCATAAAAGTATTAGTTGATTGTTGTTGAATATTAGTTATATTTTAAGTTTTAAGTATAAAGTTGCAGAAATATAGTATCTCAAAAATGTATAGTACTTGAGTAGATGTACTTAGTTACATTTCACCACTGGAAATAAGATAGTGTCTTCATTTCAGTTTCACAGGAGAGAACTGAAATCACAATTATTACAATTATTTTATGTTCTATAATTTCTCAAAATATTTTTGTTATATACAGTGATACAGGAAGACAAATGAACAAAAGCACCTTGCGATATAATGCATTCTAATGCAACAAGAACATAGACTAAGATCCAGGGATTTACCATCACCGGGTACAACAAACACACACTGTTCTTCCTGCTCGTCTCATGTCAGACGACATTTAGGTTGTCCCCTTTGTTCACCCAGCACCATATCTTGAGAGCTTCTACTGACCAAACAGCTCTAAAATATGGTATCCATTCATATCCACAGTCCCAAGGCATCAGACAGACAGAAATCCTAATGATTTTTGGACTACATAACTATTTACAAGCCCCCATCAGGTTAAAAATTTACCATTAAAGGTCATTTTAGGCCAGATTTACATGAAGGTTACTCGGAATATTCATGATTCCCTGAGGATGGATGTTTTTTGAGTTGAGCTGGTGATTTTAATTAAATTTTCTCAAGAGGATAAACCCTTTTAATTAAGTGTGTGGGAACGCTGTCCATTGTTCTTTACCAATTTAGCTAAATGAGTAAGGACAAAAAGGCAGATTCACAATCCATACGGTCACAGACAGGTCACGAACAAAAATACTTCTGGCTGAGGCACATGCACATCAAAGGGCTGCCAGGTAGTGGGCAAGTGTGTTTCATGTTTAAAAGACTTGATTCCACACTCCAAACCCACTTTGGCGAGGGGTGTACCACAACTGTTTGTTTTACTGCACAAAATCAGTCCAGCTGTTGTCCGAAATTCGTCTTTTTTTGGGCCGAAAATAATCAGTAGACACGTAGAAGTGACATGCTGGACTCAAGAGCCTAATATTCACTGCACGATTACAGCAGGATCTATACAAAACTTCATCAATGAGACACATGAAAATGTTATCAGGCAGAAACCATTCAAAATAATCATGTTATGTCTCTTATGTGAAGTAGACCCGCTTGCTTTTAGAAGAGTCGGTTTAATTGCTTTATTAACCGTATTACTCGAGTACTCCTCTCAGCTCTGGAATATGTATTACGCACACATTCTTCAATGTAATCTGATTGTAACTGAAATACTGTACGGCTGATATCTATTCGTTCATCACATGCAAATTAAAATAAAGCCAACGAGGTAACAGGATGTCTTGATTAGCCCCAGTGAGCTCAGATGTACCTTCAAACGCTTGCTGTCTTAACAAGCACTGTGGCGGTCAAGAGAAACAACTAGACTGCAAGCGTAGGTACTGGGACCCACGGACAAGTTCGGAAAACCAACACACTAGTGCATCGTTATCATGTGACATCATGTGACACCGTCACATGATAAGGAATTTGCACCTCACAGTCAAAGATGGCAGAGAATTGGTGGTCAAGGGATAATAGATGACTTACCAGTCAATGCACCACATAAAACAAATACACATAAGAGGATTAGGACAACAAGGAGCTGTCAGAATATGAATTTTGAGAAAAAAGTCAGAGTACAGGGAAGTCGTATGTTAAAAAATTCAGATATTTTTACGTCACGCACAATGCATGATAGCAGATACAGTGGTACTTTGTTAGTAACCAAACGTATTCACGTCTTCTTACTTTGTGTGCGGTGGCATGCTGCAATTTGTGTCCGCTATAAAGTAGGGCACAATTATTTTCACTTGGGAATTTCCGACAACACAACACAAAATGGCGGACACACAAAATTCCAGACTACGCTGTATGAGAAAGTCAATTTTTAACACCACAAGACTTCTTCTGACTTTTTTCACAAGTCCGACATGAGTATAATTTTATTACGTGGCCCCATTCCTCTTCAGACGATGACATTATCACAACATTGACACAAGAAAATGGCGCCTTTAAGTTCCTGGAAAAGCGTCTGCACTGGTAAGTATGAACATAAAATATCCCAGTGCTTGTCAAAAAATATATATCTTATGCTGTTTTATATATATATATATCCCACCTCAACTTCCTGTTTCTACAGGAAATACATCACATTTAGGGTACAACCAGACAGAACACGGTGAAGCTGCCAGACGCCGCTAACACTTCGGCTGCTTGTGGAAAGATCAATCATGCTGTCAATCCAAATGCAGTTGCGTGTTCCTGTAGTTGTTGCAGTCTGCAGTTCACAAACGGCACAAATCAGTCCAGAAGCTACGAGTGAATTATGTCAGCGACAAAACAGCAAACTGTATTTAATGAACGTCGCACGTGATTGGTTACTGCACCAAGATTTTCCACACCTTCCAGGTGCCCCACGTCATTTATGTTTCCTGCCTATCCCGTATTGTCTGACTGTTACGTGAAGCAGCATCTTTGCCCAGCTTGCCGTGTTCAGTCTGGCTGCATTTTAAGAAAGTATGGACCTCATTTCACACGGCCTCTAAGCACATTGTGTCGTGTATGTTTTCTTTTTTCAAATACCGCCACAGGAAGAAATTCAAGTGAGAAACTCATCATGCACAAACGACAGAAGAGCACAAACGGCACGTATGCTGTTGTAACTGTCGGGTGACTCAGCAGTCCAGAGCCAGACAGGAGCTCTGAAACATATGAGGATTTAAAGATATTTACCGTGTCAGAGCTGCTGTCATGCGGACTGAAATGTCAAGTGACACCCTGGTAATGGTCGGCTATGGCACTGACACATATAACATAGCAGTATAATGGTAATACCGCATTATATATCCACTTTTGCTGTCTAAATTTAGGTGAAAACCAGTGCTTATACACCATAGTGACTCCATTACCACCTGATGCCACCCATGTACAACAGTAACATTTAGAGTTGCAGCATTTTGATGACTGCGTGGTCCACAAAGCACTGCAGCGAAGCCTGGTGATATACATTGGAAATTTGAGAATATAGACAAAAAATTCATCCATGTTTTACCGATAAAGCATTTTTTCTGATGTGGAGTCTGATGTGTGTGATAAAAGCTCACTATCAGCGTCTTTTTTAAAAAAAAAATATAATATATATAATACAATCTAATTAAAATGGTTATCACTTGGATAAAGTTCAAGCTGAAACCTGACAAATGGATATCTGTTGGAGTCAGGGATGATGACGAAAATCGTGGCATTTTCTAAGACGGTTACCGTGCCGTGAAAATCCGATACCGTTGCATCCCTAATCTAGTTCATGTGTATTTCTGCTGTTAGTCATCCATGCGTGCACTTGTGTGAAAACATGTTTTTCACAATAAAAGAGCCTTTTTTAAAATATATATTTCTTCAATTTCAGTGCTAAAGAATCCACGTTTGAACTAAAAAGAAGTGAATTCATCCTAAAAAGAAAAAGGTTAACGGTCAAACTGACCAATATATTTCAAATCCATGCCTTCCTTTGAGGTTGCAGTTTTAAAATACCATCATGAGGAATAGTGAAGTGGTATTCAAATGTACTTACATCCACAATGAAGAAGTCCAACCAACACCAGGCATTAGTGAAGTACTTGACAAAGCCGTAGGCCACCCATTTCAGCAACATCTCCAGGATGAAGATATAGGTGAAAACCCGATCGGCGTACTCCAGAATGATTTTTACGGTCTTCCTCTGCTCAATGTACACATCCTCGAAGGCCTGAAGAGCAGCAGAGAATCATAATATAATTAATTCTAATATATAAAGAAGGTGTTTTTAAATTTCACTGACATGGATTTTTATTGTTCTCGTCTTTACATGTTATATCTGTAAAGCAGCTTCTGTGTTGTGTTTACACAGTCAAGCTGGACTGTTCGGCTCGTCCATTCTCCGTTGCCTGTATCCACTCTTCAGCACATAAGTGTTTTGATTTGGCCACAGGCCTTCCCCCTCCAGAAAACTGCAAACCTAAGCTGTATTCTGCCAGTTGAAAGGTTGGTGCATTACAGCACTTTGCTGTCCATTAGCAACAATCATATCAAGAGCAGTTGCAGAAGAAAAGCAGAAGATGATCTTGCCTGCGCACATCTTTATGAGATTCTCTTCTTTGAAACGAAAAGAGGACGCCACATCCTTGTTCTTCTTCTCAGTTTACGTGTTCTCTTCTACATTTACAGCATAATTTTGTAAAGCACTTCAATATGTGCCATTAGTATCATTGGTATTAGTATAATGTTTATGCATATTTGTGTTTGTGCACTCTTACCAGAGCTCCACTGCTGAGCAGGATCATGAAGATGATGAGGGTTTCAAACCAGTTGTGTTCTACGATCAGGTAGCAGGTTTTCCTCAGGAACCACCAGTGTTTGCCCCAGCCGTGAGTGATGGGAACATCACAACACTTGTATTTGGCCACACACTCTGTATGACAAATAAAAACACAACCGCTGTTACACAAGGCAAAATGCATTAATGTGGCATTAATATAGCATGTATATTGTTAATAATAATCAAGTCTGTCATTGTTTTTTTTATATTTATTTATTTATTTTTTTACCACCTACCATCTGTCCAGCAGGCGTCTGGGTCAAGGTACTCCTCCACTACCTCCACCACTGCCACCTCCTCCACATCAGGTTTGATGTCTATTGTGCTGCCCTCAGACGAACTGGTGTCATCCAGCTAGGACGAACAGAGGACCAAAGAGATCGGTTCAACCTCTGGCTTTCTCCCTGAACATTACAGGCTCAGCAGTGAGATGCCGAAAGCATATGGCTACGGCACATTGCCAGTACAGTCATTACAGTAATGTCCCTTTGGGTTTGTATGCATGACATGATTTATTGCTGAAGGTATACATGTTGTTGCCATGTAGTGCAGCTAGATCTCCCTCTGCCACTGCCTATATTGCATCGAGTTATTAATAGACTTACAGGGAAGTAATTAAGCATGGGCGGTGACTGATTGCACTGGTAACGATGGTCATTGCTGTACATGCATAAATACATGACGGATTTATTTATTTGTGATGAAAGAATGAAAATAATACTTTTACAAGCACAGTTAAACAAATGAGTCCACAAACTAAAAGGGGAAGAAAAATACAACTACACTGTAATATCAAAAATTTAGACCAATATTATTTTTATTTCCCATTACCGCTTTACTAATGTGCAATGAATTTCAGAGTTGTAAGGAATAGTAGAGAGGTATGTGAAATCTTCCATGACTGGGTACCAATAAATCATGTCACATTTTAACAATAGGTCAAGGTGAAGTGAGGCAAACTAGTAAAACACCAGCACAACAGAAGCCTTATTGCAAAATACAGTACACGCACACTTGCGCACATGCAAACACAGACACTCAGCCAATTCAATTCACAAGAGAATGATACTGCACTTTATAATCTTGAGTCGTCAGCAAAGGACCGCATTCACACTCTCTTCCACTCCCTCTCCTTTCTCTTCCTCGCTACAGCCAGATGGATCCCTGCTTTTCTGATTGGCTGTTAGCAGCTCTGTCTGTGTCTGCTGCCTGCAGTGTACCCCGTGGCTGGCTGTGGTGCAGGGAAGATTGTTGTGTGGTTGGTTGAGGGAGCCCAGTGGAATATGAACCTGGTGCAGGTACAGTAGTGACGCTGCTGCATTATCTCCTTTCTTTCTTACTACAAACCAGGTCAAGGTGACCCATGCATCAGACTTCTCGACAAGCTTTTTGTCTGGCTTACCCTTCTTCCCACATTCGCACTATAAAGCAGGCAGCATGTTTCTCTGTCTGTCGTCTCGTCAGGACTGCCTTTGTGTCTGTCTGTCTGTCTGTCTGCAGGGTCAGCACTCAGGCTCAGTGTTGCAGCTCTCATGTCTCAGTGGATGTTCTGAAATGTCAGGTACGCTAAATGTCTTGTGTGGCAGGTCATACCACTTCTGATTAATGGATCAAAAGATTCCACATGGGTACAACCAAACGCACACATTTACACGAGGAAAGCTAAATTTACGAACACAAGGAACATCACAGCTATTGCATATCACTGAGTTGACCTATCTATATCTATAATAAAGAGCAAACCACCTTATAATCTCCCTCCAGCAAGCAATAATTTACTCAAATCATCATCAAACTCTTAAGCAAGGACATCTCTCCACCAACACCTCGACTCCATCTTCTCACACTCTTACCGGTCCTCATTACTCACGTCTTTACTGTTCTCCGCATCGGATTCACTGCTGAAGTCTTCCGTATTAAGGTTTTCAAAGTCCGACTCGCCAACAGCGATAGGAACGCAGACAGTGAGGTTGGGGTTGTGGATGAAGGACATGTAGTCCTCATCAATCATATACTTTCCCACACTGCTCCCAATGCCGCTGGTGGTGCCATTGCCATTTTTAGCATAGTCCAGTTCACGGTTGATGTCCACTGTGTGGTTTGCAATGCACTTGAGCTTCTCATTATACATTTCGTCCAAAGGTTTCTGCTCGTCCTCGATAGGCTGCTTGTTGGAAACAGAGCAGACAAAAAACGGTACTTCAGCGACCATAATTCCCCCCAAGAACTGGTCATGCGTATAGATGTAGATGAGTTATGTGTTACCTTTTTCAACACTGTGGCTACAAAGAGCCGCGTATTGAGCTTGACCCAGGCAATCCCTAGTTTAATGCGGGCGACCGCAAGCTGGAGGTTGTTAGGTTCTCCATCGTCATCTGTGGCAGCGAGGTTGTCTGCGCTGAATGAGCTCAGCAACAAGGCCAGGAACAGGTTCAGCACCTCGGGGGAAAAAATGACAGCACGAACACTCGAACTCACGCACTCACAGTAAATGGATAATTCACAAACTATCTTATTATAACAATCTTTGTCTTTTCTTACCACCAGGTTTCCGATGACCATGACCATCATGAAGACGGTGAGGCACATGGTCTGTCCCGCTACCTCCATACAGTCCCACATGGTCTCAATCCACTCCCCACACAACACTCTGAACACAATCAGGAAGGAGTGGAAGAAGTCGTTCATGTGCCAGCGAGGCAGTTCGCAGTCCTGGGCGATCTTACACACACAGTCCTTGTAGCTTTTGCCAAACAGCTGCATGCCCACCACGGCAAAGATGAAGACGATGATGGCCAGCACCAGGGTCAGATTACCCAGAGCACCCACTGAATTACCGATGATCTTGATCAGCATGTTGAGGGTGGGCCATGATTTGGCAAGTTTGAACACTCTTAACTACAAGACAAAAGAGGAAACATTCAGATTAGGACAGTGGTCTAAAAGTGGTTTAAAAAAGATTAATATAATAACAGTTTAATAATTAAATAAAAAAAAAAGAAGCATGCACAAGATAAGTATGGTTTGCTGGTTGATTTGGAGGTTTAAACTTAATCTTACTGACTGTTGAAACCACGGACTCACAAATCTCAGTTTTAAGTTTTAAATGTTAATAGATGAACTATTTATTGAGTTCATGTTATCACAACATATCACATGCTATTAGGGAGGAGGGGAGGGCGTACGAGGGGCACTCTCAGTCATTTTGATGGAGACGGACACAGATGCAGCAGAGACAGATTTTCAAAATTAACTGTAACTTTCCTAAAATAATAATAATCCTGTTTCTCTTTTTTTAAAGATGACATTCATCATATAACTAGTGATATTTTGAGAAGAAGTAAGTTAACACTTCACTGTAACGGTTATTTCTTACAGTAGTTTATTTGCGGCTGCATGTTAATAAGATGAATGATAATAAAGAGAAATCAGCATTACGCAAAGATGAATATTTTTATATTCATTCCTTTCAGCCTGACAGCCTGTACACAAGAAGAGGTAAATCCCAGTCTCTACTCTTTGTCACTTACCAATCTGAATGACCTGAGCACTGACAGACCTTCCACATCAGCCAGTCCCAGCTCAACTAAACTCAGAGTCACGATGAAGCCATCAAAGCAGTTCCAGCCTTCTTGGAAGTAGTAGTAAGGATCCATGGCAATCAGCTTGGCAAACATCTCCCCAGCAAAGATGCCTGTGAAAACCTGCAGACCCACATCATAGTTACTCCCTAAAATTCTTTTTTTTCCCAACACAATCAAATGAAATTGAAATTGCGGGACAGATTTCACGGTCAAACATGTATGATAAGGGAGGACGCAGACAGCGATCGATGAATCTAAAGTGAGATTTGTGTTTGTTTTATTGGTTGGACGTTCCAGAAAGTAAGAGCAGCAGTAAAAGATGATTGTGGTTTTGTTTCAGTAGGCTGTGATTTGACTTCTTAAATTTTGACAAGAAAATCTTTAAAATTAATTTAAAGAGCTCCGATAATATGCAAACATACATAACAGACAAATTTCAAGTCATTTCCTCATTCTAAAAGTCTGAAGGGAAAATTGAAGTGCAGAACAAAACACTGACTTGCTTACAGTGCATTATATATGGATGTAATGCTGATTGAAAATGAACTGGAATCTGCTTAGAGTGAGGACTCTTCTGACAGGGCAAGGTCACGCAGCCGCGGCACCGGCAGAACTTGTATGGAGCTGTAGTATTCGGAGCTTTTCCTATAATGTCCAGCCAACGGCTTATCGTGTGCCGAATCAGTGCTGCAGAGAACACCCAATGATTCATACTGCACCATCTATCACGCCGATTCCTCTGACTTCAGTTCCTGTTTCACTCCTGACAGCATGCCAATCCCTATGACCTCATTTCCTGTCTTAGTAATGACATTGTGCCAATACTGCTGCTCTCAGACAGCTGTGCTACAGTGATATCTGACAGCAAGGGCAGAGCACAGACATATCAAAATGTCTGCTGTACATTTGGTAAATATGGACTTTGTCAAACCAGTGCTGGACAGATCAGTTTATTATAGCCTCATTATTATGATTGCTGCTGTATGTGTGTGTGAGAGAGAGAAATATAGAGAGAGAGAGAGAGAGAGATTTCAGTAGAGTTGAAGTAAGCAGGATGCAACGGAAGCAGGAGAGTGACCTGAGTGGGGTGATGAGAGTTTGGGGAGCAGGCTGGCTGGCTGCATTAAAATGGAAATAAATCTTTAATGAGCCCCCATCAGAGTCCTATATACACTCTGCGTGTGAGTATTCTTAAGTGCACATACCAAATGATGCATTGATGTATTGGTTTGAGGTTACGTAGGTGGGGCAAACTGAACCTGCAATGCTTCTGTAACTCCTGAGAGAGATGATGAGGTTCATGCAGACATAACAACTTACAAAGACAAATGGCGGCCGGCGGTGCGAGAAAGGACAAAAGAACAAACTGCAGCTTCTCACCAGGTTGCCGACAGACAGGACCTCCTCAAAGTGTGGGGTCATCGGGTAGTGCTCCATGGCCATGAAGAGGGTGTTGAGGACAATACAGATGGTGATTGCCAGGTCAACAAATGGGTCCATGACAATCAAGTAGACTATGTGCTTGATCTTCAGCCACAGTGGGAAGCACTCCCAGATGAGGAACGTATTGGCAAACTTGTACCAACAGGGTGGACACTTCCTCTGAGATTCCTCCAACTCTGCAGGAGGAGACAAAGAAAGAAAAAAATGATTTTCTCCAAAATTATTTAACACAAAATTTTCTGGATGTGATCTCAGTCAGGTGAAAAAAAATGAAATGCGACTCATGGGAAGGAAGGAAGCACGGCACTGTCTGTACCGTCTATCAGCGTGTTGGTGACCACGCTCATCTGACTGTTGGCACGGTCCTTTCCTTTGAAGGAGGAGTTGAGCTGATCCACTGATACCATGAGAGAGCCAGAGTGCTTCTTCTTCATCTCCACGTCAGTAGTCTGTACTCAGAGAGAGACACGACGTCAGTCAGTGACGGTACTCACATGAATGCATGCTCGCAAACATCATATACTGAAACACATGCTCCCTAAGATATCTAAATTATAAATGGTCTCATAATTCTGCTCAACAGATGAAAAACCTAATGGGAGAAGATCATTAAATACATTTCACAATGTATGACTCCCCCAATTTACCACATTTGTTTCATTTAAGTATTTCCTGCAACATATCATACAACACACTTCAAATTCATACTGCAAATTCTCAAATTGTTGCCTCAATTTACCACACCACTGAGAGATTAAACTATTTTCTAAGTAAACTAAGGTTTCGATTTCTAATTTCTCCTTTTTATTATTATTATTTTTACATTTTAAGAGGTCATTATTGAACACATTGAAGGCTTTTGTTTGAGAATTTACAGTAAACTTTCTAAACCCTTTATCATGTACTACCCAAAAAAACATAACTAAACTACAGTCCCTAAGTAAACAACATTAAACTGCATGCAACTGCATGCTGGTCAAGAAACAGAAGGGAATTCAAGACAACATTTGCTACTTCACCATGCTACATTTTAAGAGAGGTAAAAAGGTAAAAGCAGGTAGATTGGTTGAGAATTAAAGAGGGGTCTACCATGCTAGCTAGAATGAGGAGAAACACTGTCACAGAAAAAAAGTTTCAGATTTGTTCTTGCACCATCCAGTAGTTCAGGAGCAGAGGATAAATGAGGACAAGAAGGAAAGAGAAAGATGCAGAAAGAGAATGAAGTACTTGTGAAAATTAAAGAATTGATGTGGAAAGAAAACACCCCGAGAATGAAGTGAGTTTTTCTTCTTGTAAAATGTTTTGATAGTGTTGTGTTTTTTAGGACTGACAATGTGTAAGCGTGGTGACAGCAGTGAGAGGAGAACTAAAGGGGCTGATATCATATTTCCTAATATTGGATATCTATCAATGAAATGATTGTTATGATGCTGGTAAAGCAATGATTTTGTGGATACTGTTTCAGCTGGTTAGTGCCTTCTAGAGCTGTTAAAAAAAAGGAGCAGCAGAAAAAGAGCATTAGATTAGAGTGTAAGTGTAAGTGGCAGTGTAAGATGAAATTACAAGATAGAATCTAGATATTCAGGGAAGGAGAAGCGAGCTACTGAGTTCGGGGAAATAGGAACAAGAGCCAAGGGGAGGAGGTTGTGAAGGAGAAGCTGCAGAGATCGGGGCCACCACCATCATGCCTAAACTGTATTGGTGTCCCATGGACGTCCTTACACTGTCATCAGTGGCTGCCTTATCTATTTTCACCTCAGGCAGAAGCCGTCTGCCGGGCCCAGGGCCGATGAGAGACACCACGCCATTGCAGTCCACTGTGCTGTTCCTCTTCCCTCCAGAGTGGGGTGCCAGGGGGTTGATGCGTGATGAGCCTTGGCTGTAGCCACTGTAGCTGTTGCGGCGGTAAGGGATAAACAGGGAGCCTCGACGGTCTTCGCTTTCCTCTACTGTACTGTGCTCGTCGTCCGCAAACTCGTTCTCTGAGCCCATGTCCTTGGAACGGCCTTTGAAGCTGAAGATGCTGCTCCGGCTGTTGTGGCGCGACATGAATGGCGAGCCTGGGATGCTGAGTAGTGACTGAGGAAGAAAAGACAGATGCAGAGAGGGAGAGTTGAGGGGTTATTAAAAACAGCAGGAGTTAGTTGACGTGTAAATAAAAAGTGCCAACAAGGTGAAGGCGGCAAGTGGAGCACAGAGTTAGCAAGAATAAACCAGAGGACGGAGAGAGAAATGAGTAATCTCAAGCAAATGGGAAAGTATGTCAGATAACGGCACACAACATGACAATACAGCTTTCTCATACCCATCCATTTTGTTTATCACGACACGAGAACTGCATCTTTGTGATGTGCTCCAATGTGACAAAGGAATTAAAGCTGCAGGGAAAGCCCTAAGATGGCTTTAGATCAAGATACGAGAGCCAAGGGGAAGACAGGGGAGCTAACATGCTATTTAGACCCAACCTGAGGCCTGATCTGACCATACTTTAGTCAAATGGAGGGGGTTGTACAATGGTGAAAGATAGAAAAATACATCAACACTAATGATGAGCGTAACAAGATGTTATTAAGCAGACCGTTCAGTAATGACTAGAAAAGATTGGTTGATTACTATGATACTACTATGATCTGAGAAATATCCACTGGACTAGAATAGTTACAGAGAATCTCATGGATATATAACCAAAGAGAAATCCACAGGGTTGCACATGATGCCTATGCCAAAAATCAACACACAGGCACCAACAACAAGCAGGGTAAGACTAGAAACTTCAAGTCAGGACCATCACAGTCAGCTTAGTGAAAGGTTTAGAGTCAAGAAAGGCAGAAGAGGCAAGTAGCCTTTCTCCAAGAACCACATCGGGGAGGCAACATCATCAAGAACATAAGGTGCTACATGCAGATAGAAGAAGAGGAGCAGCCAGGGTCGGGCAGCCATAGTCATTGTCAATCGCCTCAAGTTTACCAAGGAGTTGATGGAGTACAAGGAGCAGAAAGATCATCATCATTCAAGGTTACTTATTTTGTGATCCAGCAAGAGAGCAGTTGGGAGACTGTAAACCTTTAGTCAAGCTAAGCGTGAAGTTCTGTCAGAACTACAGCTCAAAGAGGTAAGGGCGGTGATCCGCAAACCACCAGGCTTATGCAACATCACATGGAAGGCCTACAGGAACTAAAACTTGAGTATCCACTGCTCTGCCAGTGGATACTCAGCACCTTCTCCATCAAGAATAGTTTAATTAATAAATCAGTCCAGAAACACAGAAATCTAAGGAATGCCAGGATTCCCAAAGCTCTGACAGCTTCAACATTGCAGCCACCATGATTGCAACCATCACAGAAAGACTGAAAAACATAGGTGAGGTGTTTGACAGGTGTTTGAGAGACTCAACATCCATCTGACCAACCTGCACTGAACTGAGGGGCTACCTGAAATTAGTGGAGCAGTCAAGGCATGGTTGTACCAAACTAGAATTCAGTCATGAATCCTGTGGCCTGGTGCCACTCTCGAGCACTGAAGCCTTAGCGATCTACAGGCACAGCAACAAGCCACACCTAACCCTTACATCTCTGGGAGGGAAGAATTAGAGGTTGGCAAGGATGGGAGAAAGGATGGGAGTAAACAGACTGAGGTGAAGACTGTAAGAAGGTTGCAAAGTAGGTGCTCCAGTATTCAGAGTCAAGGGTGATGAAAGCACCCAATGCAGAACAGGACTTGGATCCCTCCCAACATCCAGGGTCAACAACAACAGAGAGACTTATCTCCAAATTTCAGGAGGAGGTGAGGGCAGCAGTGGTGGAAGAGAAAACCTGCAGAGTGGTGGCAATAAAACAACAGGGCACCTGGTCAAGATGAAACAATGCCCTTGAGAGAAAGATGACCTTGTGAAGATTGCTTGGATGAAGCCTTTGTGAGGGGCTGGTCAGCAAGTTTAGGAAACATGGTTTAAGAGCGAGGTATGCCTGATGAACTTGGATGCAGGGCCTTTGCAGCCTGATCTCTTGCCAGAGCTTGAAGAAGTGATCAGCAATATCACTGAAGCAGCAGAAGTAGCCTCAAGATGGATATGGCTCAAAAGCAGAGAGCAACAGGGAGGCCATAGCTAACTTTTTATGACATTTTATGATATTCAAAGACCTGAAACACCCAATAGCTGTTGTAACATCACTTATAATTGTTTAGAAGCATCAAATCAATCAGTGAACGAGTATAGTTTTATTGGTTCACTTTACCTGGTTCATGATGGATGTCTTCCTACCCAGCCGGCTTCCTGGAAAACGAATGGTGCTTTTCTTGCTGCCATCATCTGACTCGGACTTCACAACCTTCTCGCTGTCTCCTTTCTCTTTCTCCTGCTCTTTCTGACGCCATTTCTTCTTGCGATTGCGACGTTCCTTGGCACTCTTGGAGCTCAGCTTGGAGACCTCAGAGGAGCTGCGGGACAAGTGCCCCCCTCCTTCATCCTCTAACGCAGCTTCTGATACAGTACCTGCCGATGTCGCCATGGCAGCAGCCTGAGAGAAAACAGGACACATGATGATCATAAACTAAAAAAAATGGGCAAACGTGTAGCTATGTGAAAAAGAGAAGACGCCAACCTGCGTCTCCTCCTGCTGCTTCTTGAGCTGCTCCAGCATGGCCTTGAATTCAGCTTCTTTCTGTTCTGCCTCCTCAATGGTAGCCTGGTTCTGCTCCTCATAAGCCATGGCTACCACAGCCAAGATGAGATTCACCAAGTAGAAGGAGCCCACAAAGATCACCAGCACAAAGAAGATCATGTAGGTCTTTCCTGCAGCTCTCAGGGTCTAACAGACAAAACAATGAGAACTCATCACACACTGAGGGAAAATAATCTTTTTAAACATTGCCCAACTGATAATATTTAAATTTCATCTTACAGATGGTAAAGTAGTTTTATGTTTATGGGTTTGTACTGTATGTATATATGTCAGCATTGCCGGTGGTTCTATATCCGGTTCATGGCTTTCTTCAGGAAACCTCCAGACAAGAAAGAAGCCAGTACAGGAATTCCCAGTTTTAAACACACACACACACATACACTAAAACAGGGACTGGCCTATTTGCCAAATGAAGTGAATCTATTATGGCTGCGTGGTGCAGGTCTGGAGGAGGAGAAAAGCAACGATAGTGCTGTGTCATGGTAGTTCAGTTTAGCAATATAGATACCCATGTACATGTCATATATTTCGTATGCATTTGTGTCAGAACGACAGCGAATCAGAGGGCTGTAGACGACAGAGACGTCTGATTCAGAGGTCTCTTATAGGACAGAATGGGACTGCTCTAAAGATCGTTTAACAAGAATGTACAAATACCAAAATGTGTCATAATTCAGAAATATTTTTGAACAAAATTCTTGCGGCTTGTCACACACTCATAGTTTTCTGATCAGCTGTCCTTCCTTCCCTGTTATTCAGAGGGCAAATGAACTGAGGGGGGGAGCTGCTGAGAGGCACTTTTGCTGATTCATTCAGGTATTAGGATGATGATGTATATATTTTTTATGATGAAGTGAGGACAAAATCATTAGTACTGCTTAGTGGGTGTTTTACTTCTCTGGATGGGACAGGAGAGGCTTTAAAATAGGCCTCTAAAACAGGTGTAAGAGGGGTCAAAGACTTCATTCATAGGTCATACTGTGACAGAATGTACAGGCCTGCTTGTCGATTCTTCTATGTGGCTAAGGAGACACAGAGGAACCGAGGACAGCGCAGATTTTAACATTGCTTTACCAGCATGTAGAGATTCTCCCAGAAGTCCTGGGTCATGAGTCGAAACAGAGTGAGGAAAGCCCATCCAAAGCTGTCGAAGCTGGTGTAACCATAGTTGGGGTTCCTTCCTGCTTTCATACATGTGAATCCCTCTGGACATCGTCTAAAAGGAACACACAGTAACACAATGAGGTACAGATATACAGATACAGGCATCACGGACAGTGAAAGCTACAACAGAAACATCTAAATGAACCTAACCTGTTTATACGTGCAGACATGCATTATTTATTTTACAAACTGAGAAAATATTTAACATTTCCTGAATATTGGCCTCTATACTGACGATAATTAACTTCTTTTGAATGACACAAATTTCTTGTTTAAATGCTAATTAACCCTTTCTGTATACGTGGTAAAGTTTGAAAAATCTGTGCAGCTAACAGGTTAAAATTAGATGCTTGAACACAGACTGGTCAAGTGGCTACCAGCTAGCAGAGAGAATGGATGGGATCCAGTTAATGTCAGCTATTATTGTCAATATTCCTACTGCAAGGTTTGGTATTATGTAGCAGCAGGTGACAAGAATCCCCTTGAGTAAAACCAGCCAGACAAGAAAGCTGAAATCTCCAAGGAGAAATATAGAAAGTAGACAGCCATGAGGATAAAACCACCATGGCAGATCTTTGGAACATCATGAAGAAGATGAAGCTCATCGCTCAACAGAGTGGAGTGAAATAAAGCCCAGCGAGCAAGAAAGTAAATGGAAAGAAGCAAAAAAGGCCACCTGGAATGTCCCAAAGAGGAGACAGACCGGCGTTTCAACAACAGCTACAACGATTTAGAGAGGAACCAAGACTTGGGAGGCTGTGGCTTTGATATCACCCAACAACTCAACCTTGAAAGCAATCAAGGAGGTCAGCAGGGCACTAGAACAAGCGTGGAAGCCCCAGGCTCTACTGAAGTGGTGTATATGGTCTAGAGCAGGTCCCCCAGGCGCCTTAAGCAAATGTGGAGGACCGTCAAGGTGACGTTGGAGAACGGAGACCATAGCCCAGATGTGGAGATTTGCAGAGGGCAAATCTCCTCTAAAGGAGGAGCTGAAGGCAAGATAGTCTTCAGCTGTTGCTCAACAGCTGACGGTGTACCTCCAGGGTGCACTAAACAGGAGTGAGCAGCACAAGAAGGACCTGACACATCTGTGGTAGCTCTTTGACACGGTGATCTTGTGGCAAGGGTTGATGCACATATGGTTTGGGCAATGTTTAAAGCCCCCAAAAAGAAACTACAGAAAAATGTGAAACATTATAGCATAAATACGGGAGCATGCATTAAGTGAGTACAGCACTGACTTACCCTGAGTCAGAACTATTTCCACACAGTAGAGCATCAAGCTGACCGGGGAGGAAGTAGAAATTGGCTGTGGAAAAAAAACACTTGCATTAGCCACTGGGCAAAACTGCGCATAACCTTGATTACTCACTGTGTCTGTTAATTCTGTCGGCCAACAAGTTATAAAAGAGAAACAACACAATGCAAAGAGAAAAGAATGACCGCACGGATGCCCCATCATGTGCAACTAGTTGTCCAGGTGTCAAGGTAATCACTCACTGTTATTCATGATGTATTCATTCCAGTCAAAGCCCCTGCTGCCATTTGCAAGGTACTGCTCGGTCATGTTGATTGGCCAGATTACACACTTATTCCGCAGGTTCCCCATGAAGAGCTGCAGTCCAATCAGAGCAAAGACGCTGAGACAGAAGACGGTCAGGATCATCACATCCGACAGCTTCTTCACAGACTGGATCAGGGCACCCACAATGGTCTTCAGGCCTGTCGATTAATATATGATAAACACACAGGCACGCGCACGCAAACGTGCATGAATGCACATACACGAAAACAGGCAAACTCACACACACACACATACACACAAACACACAGATTCAAATGCACACAAACACGCACACAGAAAGACACAAATAAAAAGAATTGCAACTTTTGGCGCTGCAAGAGTGCACAAGTTTGGTTTTCTAGCTGCAATTCAGAGCTGACTGAAGTCACATACAATAAAGTTAAGTTAGGTAACATATATCTAAACCTGTATTTAACCCTGTGCTGTGCAGGCTCTTACATAAATCTAAACTTGGCAGGCATCAGAATTATTTCTTGAGCACCTACGTCCAGCGCTGCCAAGCTTCAACACCAGGAATCGACTTTCAGTGTATAAAAAGTATAAAACCAGTGTGTGGACAGTGCTTGTTGTTGTTGTTCCTGTCATTCCTACTTTGATATAAATCTGTAATTGTCTCTGTTTAATTAATTTTTCAGATGGATGCTAAGCATATTGGGGGTATTTAGCTCATGCCTTCATGCCTTTAACACCTCAACAATATGTGAAAATAATCAGAATTGATAAATACGGACCCAATTTTGATCTTTAACTGTTAAATTTAGCTCTTCGTGTTGCAGAATTAACTGATTAGTCTGCACTGTCGTTAAGATATCTGAAGATTGTAAATCAATATAATATGTTGATCATTATTCAGGTGATAGTTTACTAAAATTTTATGCTACTACGTTGCAATAACAACCACGACAGTGGAGAGTTCATAGAAGAAAGCTGAGAACCCCGTATGGGTGTGAAAGATATTCAGCGTAGAAATTGGAATTCTCTGATATCCATACATAAATAATGTAAGCACAGGGCAATAATGGCACAGGTATTCCGATAAGGTAATAAAAAATGTAGCCTGCCTCTGTGTGTGTGTGTGTGTGTGTGTGTTCGTGTGGGGGCTTAATATCTCCAGCCATTGTCTGCAGGTACAACCCTGCAGCTCTGAGGCAGGAGAACATGTTGTCCTGCATCTCCGTGTCTCCTGGGAGGAGACTCCTTTCCTGTGCTAATTTTCTTGTTGTTGACTTGCATTTTCTCTTCACATGCTCATTTACGTATAGACTTTACTTACGTTACTGTTACTAATTATGTGCATGTTTTTTTTAATAATAATGAAGAGAATGATCCCATAGCATGACCTCTGTTTGAAGCTCCAGGTTTTAATAATCAATGTGATATAATTTAAGAAACATGGCTGAATGTTTGTGTCATTAGAAAGTAAAGAAGTAAATTTCAATCTCGCCTATCTTTAGTGTGTTAAAGAGGATAAATATGATACACGGCTTTATTAGCAGCTTCTAAAATCTACTTATATAAACCACCATACTTTTGAGTATGTTTTGAGAATGACTATGGCCTAATAGTCTTCTAATGTGTTACCCCTGACCTGTTGTCAGGTCTGTCATTTGAGCATACGATTTGCAAATGTGCATCTCATTGTATAACAAATACATAGAGATCAAAAACCAATTAAAGGTCTCTTTAAGAGTAGATCCTGCATAATAAATGCCCTCGTCTCACTATGACTGACTGTGTCCTACATACATCTTTCAAAACGGTTACCAGTTGTGATTATTTCATGTGTAGGAGTGTTTTTGTCTGTGATTTTAAGTGGGTGGAGCTCAGGAGTTGAAAAATGTCCCAGGATCGCTTAAAGTTGATCGAACCACACCCACACAGTCCCAGTCTGTCTGACTGAACTCTTAAATTATAACTTAAATAATTAGTAATAATTTAGTTTTTTGATTTAGTAATGACTGATGTTGTCCTAACACTGTACGTCCTAGCTGCAAACATTGAAGATAGTATTCTATAAAAACCCTCATTACATCACAGTCTATTGTAAAATGTAAGTAAGTAATCACTGCTTGGCAAATTTTTATCACCAAAGCAGATGTACGCACTATGTCAGTATTCATGTACTGTACGTCAGTACTTCATGGCATGAGATCGAAGTATTTCTCGTGGTTCTCAAAGATAAAATCGTATCTACTAATGACAGCACACCTATTCAATGATAATAGTGCATTCAAGTTGAACCACAGATATAAAGGTCACATTCATTTTTCTTTTTTCATAAAACACAAAACACCAAAAACAAAGACTGCAGCTGTATGGGATGTTTCCATCAGAAAGACACGTTACCCCACGTAAGTAAACATTTCTATAGAAATGTGTCGTAAAAATCTGAATTTCATGAAGCATTTTCCACTGAGGAAGAAAATGCAGCTCTGCAGCTGGATTTAGGATCGGTCCAGAGAGGGAAAATTGTATCATAAATAGCTATTCACTCCTCGTGTCCATCTATGGGAACATTCCTAAATAACTGCAGTTAATAATTATACTGCATCCAACAAATCAGCTGAACGCAGCAGCATCACAAACAGCAAACAGTGCGCCGAACTGGGCTCAGTCAAGGAAGCAGGAAGTGAAGAGGAGAAAGAAAGGACAGGCGAGGAAGAGTTGGTTGGGGAGGGGAGGGGAGTGGGGCAATGAGAGGTGGCATGCAGGTCATTTAAACGCCAAGGCTGAAGGAATTGACTCTGTGTCAGCATCACCTGTCTGTAAACCGTGATGGTGACCTTGACTTAACTGAAGAACCGTTCCCATCCCAGGCATCCATCCCTGCTGGGCGAGCCCTCAGGCTGGTTTAGCCCAGAGCACAACTGAGCACTAAGTGCTGGAGGCTGAGCTTGTTGTACCCTATTGAGTGTGTGTGTGTGTGTGTGTGTGTGTGTGTGTATGCACGTAAGATATATGTGCATGTGTGTATACTGTACAGGATGAAATACAGTAACTTTGTGTTTGCATAATATAAATGTATGTTACTGTGTCCTTGGGAAAAGAGAAATACATGTGCACAGAATTTTACTCATCTATGAAATTTATTCAGTATTTATTTCCCTTTCACTCCCAGGATGGACAAAGATCTTCAAAAAATAAATAAATAAATAAAATAAAATAAAGCCTGAATCAAATAACTCTCATAACTCAAAGATAAAATCCAAAAGAAAAGCCCCTTGAAGCCAAACTTGTAAAAGCATATGTCTCAAAGCTTCATGCAGCGTCGATGTGTTGTTAAATTAGGCTTGGCAGTCAAATAGTCTTTGAAAACGAGGAGGCAGTATCATAGCTTGTGAGAATTTGGATTAATGTGTGAAATAAAAACGAACACAAACCAGATGTGGAAAGAGATGATGATCATTTCCCCCCCTCCTAATCAGACGATATCAGCTGATATCATCCTGAAAGTCCTTGGATATAACATCTAAACTCTTCCCCTGTGTTACCACATTGTTTTTTACATTAATGTATGTTTCATTTGGGGTAGAAATGTACAGTACATGTGCATAACCCCAGCTGTCCATATGGGATGCGTGAGCCCACAAGACTGCCAGTAGACTGCTAAGCCTATCAAAAATGTATTGCTACCATTTTTGATTGTCATAGAAACAAAAGAAAAACAACAAAACAAAATAATAATGTAGAAAATCTAAAACATCCTCTGTAAAAAAAGAAAAATAAACCAAAATAATAGAAATAAAGACAGGTAATAGGAAGGTAAGCTCAGCCTTAGTGTTTAAATGGGAGTCTCACCTGGAATGACAGAAATAGTTTTCAATGCTCGGAGAACCCTGAACGTTCTGAGCGCCGAGACATTCCCAAGGTCCACAAACTCTGTTATATATCTGTAACAAGGTAGGATGACACACAGAACAGAACCCCATGACACACAACACACACGATAACAACACACACACACGCACGCAAGTACGCGCAAGAGCACGACACCAGCACCACCATCGAAGACCGGGAGGGGACACCACGGTGAGAGAGAGAGCGCCTGTCCGACCAGTGGGAAGAGAACGAAGGAGGAAGAGGAGAGGAGAGGGACTGAAACAAAACCACACCTAACATCAACCCCGTGACTCGCCCACCCGCAAACACAAACACCTGGACTGTCTTACCTGGGATAACTGAAATTGTTTTCAAAGCCCTCAGAACCCTGAACGTACGCAGAGCTGACACATTGCCTAGGTTTACAAACTCTGTTATATACCTGCAAGGTGGATCAGATACAGTTACTCAGTAGCCATCCCAAACAGAGGAAAGAAAGAATAGATTGTTACATAATATCTTCATAAGCATCATCAACGTTCATGATGGACTGATGTGGATTGAAGGTGCTGTAGGTTTAAGAACTTGTTTTCACCTCACATCTCACGATATAGCATTCAAACTTAAATTTCAAAAGTCCTAATGACCAATCAGGATAGCCTGTCAATCACACATGCATGTCTCAGTCTAGTCTTTACAGGTAACAGGAAACAAAATAATGGGACATTTGGATAAGAAATGCAGAGTGTAACTTAACGTAACTACTAGACTGAGCTCACAAAGATGTGTCAAGTGAAAAATACTGATAATAAAGGTTGGCTAATGTTAATAGAAATGGTGTCTGCCCTCCACTGCAGAGCAAAGCTCAGACAGGAATGTGTTTGTTGCTGTAACTGCTCAACGTGTGGGATTTTGTTCATACAGATCCTGAAACCTGAAGCTAATTACAAATCTCCTAAAGAGTTTTGGTTGTAATTTTCTGTAATTCTTCTGTGTTTCTAAGTCTGTTGATCAGCTGGAGCCAAATTCATAAACTCAGACTTTTTTGACAGTAACGCACAGGTGTCACCAATTACTAATGATTGTTTCACTCACGTCTCAAAGGCTACACCAGAGAGTCAGCGTGCACAATAGCAGGGCTGGAATATTGTCATTGTGAGAGTGACTGATTACACCTGACTGTACAGTGAGATTCACCTGCTGTTATCGTCTATCCACGAGCTAAAATGTTTGGTTTGCATTAATCATGTTAAAATCCCATTTGTGCTTTCTTACTTTTTCCCTCTTTAATACTTTTTTTCTTTTGTTACTAATTATGAGCTAAAATACTTACGCCATTGAGATGACCATGAAATCCAGCCAGTTCCACGGGTCTCTGAGAAAGGTGAAGCCATCTATAGCGAAGCCTCTGGCAACAATTTTTGTGAGTGACTCAAACGTATAGATACCTGTGAAGGTGTACCTTAAAAATAAAGAGAGATAACGGTAAAACGTTGACAGACACGTTCAACAAGAATGTGATAACTGAGGGGAAAATATGGACGTGTACTTACTCTACTTGTTTGGACCACTCTGGGGGGTCACTAAATGTCATGAATATACAGTTGGTCAAAATAGTACACATGATGATCATGCTGAATAACGTGAGAGGACAGAAGTCAAGGAAAATTTCAAGAGTGCTACCCCGTGACACCCAATACATTTTAAAGGTCCAGTGTGTAGAATTTAGTTGCATCTAATCGCTGCACTGCGATCTCCTCACATCACCCTCGCCTTCCCGGCGTAAAGGAGAAACAACACATGAAAGGCACCTGTCCAGAGTCAGAGTCAGTATTTAGCTTTTCAACATGATGACCCCCCTGAACGAGGACCCGCTCCCACTGCAGATATAAAAGGTTCATTTTTAAAAATAAAAAAATAAATAAAAACATGATTATATTCCACGTCTGCCTCATTCTGAAAATAAAGGCCCCAAATCTTACACACTGCACCTTTAATGTACCAACATCTGAGATCAAACCCATGTAAACTCATTCACTGTGAAGCACAGAAAAGGATATGAATGTATCAAAATCTTAATAGCTATTCGCCTAAGTATATTAAAAGGGCTTAAGATGTACAAGGAGGGCGTGGCACTGAAGCGGAAGATTGTTTTCCCTTTGTTTAGGACTATAAATGTCTGCGGAGAGAGGGGAAGAGAAAAAGAGAGAGAGAGAGAGAGAGAGAGAGAGAGATAACACGACAGTTAGAACATTTTCAGAACAATTTATATTTGGCACATACGATTCAGTACATGGTCTGCAAACCTTTGCGCTATCTTGTTCTAAAAAAAACAAAAAAAAAGGAAGCGATGACTGTAGCTGATGTGAGTCCTGAGCTCACCTCTGAGTCATGAGGCACCACCGTGTTCGTTTCCGCTCTAAACTACGCGGCTAATTCTCACAGTACAGGTGACACTAAAATCCATTTGAACGTTATGGTGAGAGTATCACTGTGTTGTCCTTTTATCCATTTTAAAACAGCGAGCCGGGTTATAATGGCCTTAGTAGAATGGTATAGAAGAGAGCGTGTAGTCGGTGGCAGCAAGGACAAAAGACTTTCTTACTCCACTGACATCACTCCCTCTGTGGCCAGCCACCCGAGAACCGGGAGCACAGCTGACAACTCTGTCCTGGTTGCATCAGACGCAGAGTCTCTGTCCTGGCGAGGCTTTTCGCCATGACAGGCGGCTCCGCGAGCTGCCTCGGGAGGGACAGGTGCATGGGAAGCTCTCCCCTCGTCGTGGCCAAACGGCTCTCTTCGCCCAAAGTTTAAAGCTCTTACTGGAAGAGAACCGCAAATGCTGTCATCGATCAGAGGCAGATCTGCTGACTCTAAGCTCTCAACAACCACTCCCCACCCATAAACAGCACTGGGCCAAGTGGGGCTGGGCACTGGGGTGAGGCAGCAGTGTGCGTTTGTTTGTGTGTACTCGCGGGTGGTTTGTGGATGTTTGTGCCCAATTTTGGACAAAGACAATATGGGGTCAAGAGGAGTGAGAGGTATGAGCATTGTTTACAAGCACTACTGGGATACATTACATGTACAACTAACCTGGTAGCAGGGCTTCCAGTTTCCTTTTTATATATATCTCTAGGCTTTAAACTCACAATTAAAAATGCATGGTTTGGATGACAATCTGGATGTTAAGAATGCGTACACTGCTGTATGTCAACACCCCCCCCCCCCCCATGTATATTTATGACGCCACTACCGATGTTATCCGCCAGTATTCACAGGAAACATACCTGCTTGTAACCGGTACTGAAGAGCAGAGATTAAAATACAGCAGGCCACGAAGCCCATTGTCTATCCAGCACTCGCAAATGATAGCTCACTAGTGGAGAGCGCATACATGTATAATAGAGGCATCTTTTGTATGCGTGTGACACAACTAGAAAAAAAAAAGAAATACACGACGAGTTCACGGTTCACGCCGCGGGAAACACTAGAAAGAGACGGAGAAGAGACCAGAAGTGTCCAGAGACAAGTGGTGTCCTGAAATCTAATTAAATTAAAAATAGTGTCCGCAGTCTGGGGATAGACAAAATGTATTCTCTGCATCATAAAGACGCCTCTCTCTCTCTCTCTCTCTCCCCTCCCTTCTCCTCTCCCTGTTCCTTTTTGCCTATAGAGCATCTGCACTACTTAAAATATCCTCTCACTATTTTTCCTGTCACATGGAGGAAAGAATGATCTATACCTAATCACCGCTGCACGAACAGGAAAACACGGGATCTAGTGAGTGTTCGAGGGGCAAAGCTTTCTCCCAGAGGTCAACTCAAGTGTTTTGCTGACCCAGCAAATACAAGCGTGTGGATGGAAGAAGGAGGAGGCGGTTGTAAAATGAGCAATATCTCATTAGCAGTTTACAGATGCCTTGCATACATAAGCGTGCTCCATTGTTAAATCAATGTGAAGCCTACTGCCTTGGATAAACCCTACAGAGTTTTTCGAAAACAAGATTTCAATGTAGGTTACCCTCCTCTGCAGCGTATGGAAATTTAGGTTCACAATTTAGCCATAAGGAGGCTTCAGTTACTCAAAGAACTGTGTCGATTTAGAGACAGAAAAATCTGCTGTTGACGCAAACTTGGCAACCTGGCACAAGGGATGCAAATGTCAGGCAATTTCCTTAATTGATCGTCTGCCACATGAATCAATAACTGATCAGCCGCTGAAGTTTATAAAATACTAGTCTCGCATAGCCAGACCTCCACACTTTGTTTTAGCGCTGTGCCAGCGATGGGGCAAGGTTTGGAAGAGCCCGGCGTCATTTCCGGCTTGTTTGTGTTTCTGTAAACCGTCGCAAATTGTCTTGGACGTCTTGTCGGAAGACAGCGGAAAGGGGGGAGAATTTCAGCTTAAATAGTGGACCAGCGGCAGGCATATAACCACAGCCTACTTCCTATGAGTCAAGACAAATATAAGTACTAAATGCATGATTCTAGTCATTCTAATGGGGTCTTTTCAGAGCACAAAATCCAAAAATGTAGGGCTTACTTATACCTACACAAAGCAGCAACGATAATACGGGCTCCGGGGGAGTAATGGTAGAAAGGGAAAGAGCTACAGTGAATTAGGTGAATCTGCGGAAACTAGATGCTTATTAGTTTAGATCAACTCAAACCCCTTGCATGTTATCGACGTGAGCGGCAACTTTACTGTGCTGTTCCTGTGAAAACCTGTGCAAGCATCACGGGCTCCGACCGCGGTAATTCACAGTCAACATGGCGCAGTTACCCCAACCGAGTGGACGTTTGAGTCCAATCGCACCTGCACAACGTCCCACTGTGGGTTGACATATTCTTGATTATTTAAATTCTTAACAGTGATTAATTGATTGACTAATCACTCCCCCGTTTAATTAATTTCCCGACAAACTCTGCAAAGTAAGTTGACAGAGAGTGAATTGGAGCTCAGGAAACAAAGCACCGTATATGTAACACAGTAAGTGTTGAAGTCCTTCACGCAAAGCACATGGTGACACACGTGCATATCACTAAAACACTGATCTGCCCACATGATGACACACACACACACACACAGACATAAATACACAACTCAGCAGAGCAAGCTTCACTGTAAGGAAGGCTTATTTGCTGCAAAGCTGGTGAAATGCTCCTTATTCTCCATAGAGCGTTAAAGAAAAAGGCACATATGCAAGAATCAGGAGGCAGAATGCAGCTGCAAGGACGGCGTGTATGTGTGTGTGCGCGCGTGTGTGAGAGAGAGAAAGAGAGAGGGAGAGGAATAGTGGAGCAAGGATATGGAGAGGGGCTTGCAGGGGTAAGGGACAGCAGCAAAGAGAGCCGAAGAGAGAGAGAGAGAGAGAGCGATGAGGGGGTGGAGGGGGAGTGATGCAGAACAGAAAGCCAGAGAGCTGCAGAGGGGAGAGAGCCAAACCTGAGATGGATGGGTAGACGGAGGGAGGAGGACCTGGTAGGCATGCAGCAGATAGAGAAACTGAGAATGAAATGATGAGGAGGAGGGAGGGAGGGGAGGCAGAGAAATACAGAGAAAGCTGAGTGAGATGTAAGTAGGGAAACAATAGAGATTAAATCATGGGAAGGAGGTGTTGTACTTCTCTTAATCATCCCAGGACGGCAGCCTGACATAGACTGGTCTGTCACTTCACAAAACCGTCTGTAGATGTGGACAGAAGACCGATTAAATAAGGAGAAATGTCGGGATGAAGGAAGCTGAGATGGGCGTTCACCATTTTTCTGATCACTATTCTATGATATTTAATAGGCTACACAATTAATAGAAAAATAATTCTGTCAGCCAGAGCCTGAAATGACCTTCATAAACAGTGCTCCAAATCCACACACAGCACACATACACCCAGCCCATTCTGTAATGAGAACCTCCTATCAGCTAAGAGCATCTTGATTCAATTTACAGAGAAACAAAAATATCTACATGGAGTCGACTTCCACATTGTTCACAGTCAAACTTTGATTCTTTGTGACAAAACGCAACGTGGAGCTTTAATGTAATGTCGTTTAGCTTTACGTCCTCAAACATCTCCCGTCTGAGCTCACTGCAGAGAGGGCCGTGTTGTCTCCCCGAAACAACTGCAAGCTAATTTCTCTGCATATCATACCATATCAAAAATGCATCAACCCACTTCTTCACCTGGGTGCCGTGCTGCAAACCCCTCGTCCTCTCCTTACCCCACCCTCTTTCTTTATACCAACCTGGCTTAGCAGAAGCACACTAAGCCCTCCCCACCCCTATCCCTTCCTTCCTCACTCAGCCCAGTAGAGGAGGATGCTGTGTCATCAGAGACTGAGGACTCAGACAGAGCACTAAAGCCTGGCCCTCGCTCTAATTTACTACACCCTGAAAAAAAAAAAAAGCGCCTGAGAGGAGGCAGCGGAAGGGAAAGGGGGGAAAAGGAGAGTAATGGACAGAGACACGCACGGAGACGGAGATGCTGGTAGAGGAACATAATATGATGGTGTGTTACAGTGCTACATGATGAGATTCAGAGGCTGCTGCTGCTGCTGCTTTAGCCGTGAGCTCCCCTTGTGCGCTCACTATTAGCCAGAGCAGAAGTGACTCCTGTTGTAATACGACCGACAAAAACGGCACATTCAGGGAGAGGGTGACGCTTCTGCGTCGACGAAAACCTGAAAGCTGTTCAAAACACAGCGGCCGATTCAAGCTGAATCATCTTAACACAGATGTGGGCACGTGCGCAGTGCAAAGCCAAAAACGCTAGTACGCTCTCCATCCCGTCCTGCTCTTCCTGTATGACCACAGCAGCTTTAACATTGCCTAATCACATCAGACGTTTGAAAAGCCCAGGCAGTCCTCTCCTCATCACAGGGGAAAACAAGAACTGCAACGCTGCATTTCTCTTCCTCACCGCTGCCCCCTCTTCCTCTCTTTGATGCATGAGTGCTGTGATCAGGTTTCCTGCAGCTGACGGTAACACACACACACACACACTTAGCCTCACTCATTGACATACAGTGAAATGGTGAGCGATAGGATGACCGTCGGTCGAGTAGAGGAGACGAGCAGCCTGGAAAGGTGAGGACAGAAAGAGGAGGAATGGATGCTAACCATGGACAGACTTCGAGGCACTTCCTCAGGTGTGAGGAAGGACGAACACATTAGCAGATGAGGAGAATGATTGATATGAATGATAGTAAGATGGAGAGGGAAGATGAGGTCTTAGCCCGTGACTCTTACTGAACTTGCTGACACGACACATGGATGGGTATGATGACGTTAGCGTCACAACCCATGAACTATATAACACATTCGGGCCAGCAGTAGCTTATTGGTGGTCTGACTACCCCTCATTCCCTTTTGAATTCCCTAAAAAAGCCCATAAGGAAGGCACCAGGCTGCTTGGAAGCCAGAATATAATGGACGGTAAGTCTAATCCATCATCGTAAATGAATGATTCAACTGGATTTTTGCTATCTAACTAACTAACAGATTATTCACTAATCTACCAGACTGCAACCACTGGCACACAGTTTTGGACATGAGATCCATTTTATAGACAAAGTATCTCTTGTTATGGAGCGTAACCCTGCCACGCTGATGAGGTCGATGTCATCATATTTCACAATTCTTGCCAATAACAATTTGAGAGAAGGATGAATTGGGAGTAGATCTGATTGTTTGATTGAGTGTATTTAAGTCCTGGGTGGCTATAGGCATATTAATGTGTATGTTTATAGAGCTGCTGATTTAATCTACTTTTTAAATGTGATACATGCCAATCCCAGTCAGTCCCAGCTCCATGGAGATAACGTGTGCATGACGCTAACAACTGTACCTTCAATATTATCATATAGGATGTCTTTTTTATATTCAGTGCACTGTTACATAAAGAAACAGGGCCTTGAAGCTCTGTGCACAAAGGCTAAACTTGTTCAGCAACGTGCTGTGCTTTAGTGCTGGAAAGCTTTGTGACCCCTTTTCTGTTGTCTGTTCATCTGGATTAGATTTTAGCTACATTTTTGTAAATAGAGCCAATCTCTAATGCTCTACTCAACTACTGCATTATCATTATATCATTAACATATAACTTCTTTTAATTAACCACGTCTTGTTAGCTCTGGCCACGATGAACAACTCTGCAGCAACTTTCCTTCAATCGCCAAAGTGAGATGTCCCAGTGAGGAGAGGTTAAGAAGTATGTATTGGGCAATAAGTGGGGAAGGATTATAAGACAAGAACGCAGCCCTTCCTGTAGCCACCACTGAACTAGGGCTGTGGATCAATAGATCACAAAAGGCACATACATTTGATAGTTTCATCCGCCCTATGAGGGAGTGCTGCTGGCTGAGACTGCCAGACCTGCTGACTGGGCTTCCCAGCTAAGCCAACCCGGTGGCTGTATCCTGTAGGAATCATTGAACTCCTGTAGTGGCCACTGTTTCTGTGGTTTAGTGGTATAAAGTTCAGCATAAGGACAGAACTACATAGCTTATATTTCTAAAATTTCAAATCTTTTACCAAGGCAACAATATATGAAGTGGTAAACTTACACGGTTACAGTTAAAAGGCGTCATTTCCTACTCAAATCATTTTTTTTAGGACAAACAACGGGTTGCTGATTATCTAAAAATTAATGAATGCATGGCCACACATTTAGTGCCTGTCTCGTGGTCAGTTTGCCAGTAATGTACAAATCACAGGAGCGAATGATCGCAACGCATCGTCAGACCAATTCCCGCCACAGTTTCAGAGTAAGCTAGTGCCGTACACTTGACAGGTTATTGATGCTGTTTTCGGGTTTTCACATAGGAAGCTTAAGCGGGGAGATGTTGACTTCCTTGATGTGACTCATTAATGGGACTAAATTCGATATCAATGCTGCATTGAGTCATCAGATCGCCGTCGAGGGTGAGGAACACGTCACTCTCCGTGCACTTCCATTCACTCGTATTGATTCAATTGTACAACAATGTGGAAACGGGAATAGTAGAAACGTGGCAGAGCACGGTGCAGTTCACAATGACACCAGTAACAGCACAGCAACACTATATTAATAATAATTACTGTTCCGTTGCCCAGACACACCTACTCTCAGCGCGCTACACGATGATGTGGTTTTCCGACAGCCCTGCGTTGGGCGGCTAAGTCATCCAGTCCAACTTCGTTTTAGCTGAAACTGTTTTCATTTTGACAGGGGGTCGTCAGAAATTTGGTCTAGTTTAGCGCGCAGGTGTGTTTTAAACCCTTTGGAACTGGTCCCAAGCTAAGCTAGCCAGATGCTAAAGCAGCCCCATGCAGTACAATCCTCAAACAGTTTGTCGGACAGGGCGCGCGTCGTCATCAAATAATAATTAAATTAGCCATAGAACTGATGGCATATAAACAAAAGGCGTCACCCCCAACAGCTGTTACATCACCTTTACCGTTCATTAACGGACATAATTAATCAACACGGCAGAAACCTTCATGAGAATTACATCTGCCCGAGACCTGCATTCAATGACAGGCCTGCAGTGTTGCAGGAGCGGAGCATCCACATCCCTCGGCCTCCGTCGTGCTTTGAAAACACTCACACACGTGATCGGCCGTGCACCGTAACAACGCAGTGATAGTCTCTCTGACTTAAAAAGACCTCAAAAGCTTTTAAATACTTCAAGGTCGTCTTTGCTATTATGATATCCACACCACTGTTGTGAATACAATAACATTTTGGCTGAAACTGATAAGAAAGCTGTGTACGGCATGCTTAATTTACAATGCTGGCAATTTCAACATGAGGAAAAATGTAGAGATTTACAAGACTTTGAAGTTCTCACTATCTATATAAGTTTGTTAAAATACTCTACAATACTTTACACAGTTATTTATAAGTATTATTAATACTCGACAACATTCGGCCTGTGTGACAACTCACTTTCTTGTTCATATAGAATGGGTCCAAATCCTCCAGTGGGGTGGCGCACATTCCATCAGGAATATCGCCGTAGATGAAGGGCAGGCTCTTCCCAGCCTCCAGATCACTGTTGGGCTTGACCTCATTCTCGTCAGTTGTGTCGCGGTGACTACTGTCCGATCTGGGCTTGGGTGGCTTCTTGTTCTTTTCTTCATTGATGCGCTTCTCGATGTTAGCGAGCGACTCCGGGGTGAATTTCTTGAAGCTGTCAGGTCCTGGGGGTGCAAGAAGGGGTGCGGCCATGTTTTCATCCTGCAGCTATTTCCTCTTTATTTGTTTTCCATCCCAGACATCCAGCTCTGAGAGGAAGAGAGGGACACAGAGGGAGGAAGAGTGAGAATAAGACACAGATGAAACAAAAAGAAAAAAACAATAGTTTTTAAATCTTAAAAAAAAAACCTTTAAAATAATCATGTAGTTTTTTAATCATAATACTGACTAAACAACAAAGGGTTATGATTAAAATGGCTGTCAGACCAGTTGCTCTGCACCCCCCCTTTCAGTTTCAGCATTGCTCAAAGCCTCACAGATGGAATTTACTAGTTCTGCTGGAGAAAGCAAACAAAGCAAAATAAAGCTGAAAAAGTGCAAACATTTGGAACATGGGCCAGTAGGCACTATTTCTGCTTCCTCCATCAACCTTAATGACCAAAGCACCAATCCTGTATCCCCAAAAAGCTAAACTCAGGTATCCAGCACATAGAGAGGACAGGATTGAGTTCCCTTTTTTCAGGGTCTCTCTTCAAACGGTGGGCTTTTTTATCCCTGGATCTCTCCTTCACGAGTATCTTATATGACTTCCCTGCCAAAAGGCAGCATTTGAACAAATGGCTTGATCTCGCTGAGACTAAACATCCAGTCTGCAGCTTGATGCAGCTTTTAGCTCATTGTTTTGGCTTGGAAGACTCTACGGTTGAGTCTGAACGGCTCTCACTTGGCGTTAGCTATAAAATAAGTGGGAAAGTGGCTTCTCAGCACACCGGCTCACACCCTGTTAAAATGATAAGGGGCCAAACAATTTTAAGCCAATCAAGAAAAGCCGACCCAGATGAACGTATGAGTAAAGCTAGCAGGTTCATTGTGCTACATATTCAGCGTAAGCTGATACAGTATATCAAAGCTCATCGCTGTGAACCTGTTTGGGAGTTTACTTCTGCCGTCTTCCTGTCATATCCAGTGATCTATATTACAGATGAAGTATATACATTCATGTAGCTAGGATTTGTGTTGGGTGGGGTTCACTGAATGGGAATAATTCACATGACCCGACTTTAAAATACATTTCAAGCTATTATGGACACGATTATGAGTTTTTCTTTTTATTCTACGTGACAAACCTTCCACCTGAGAAACATTGTTCGTCACCTGGGTCATGCTGATCATATGTAACTACCCAACACAGGCCTGTTTGTATCCTGACTGAATAAATTACTCCACACAGGAAATTGTATTAATTATTAATTTCCAATAATGAATCATTCTCAAGTGCTTTAGTGTGTCAAAAGATAAGAAAGATTATTGCTCGAAATGATTCAACTTCTGCTGCTCTGGCTCACTGGTTAATCAGTGAGGTTGTAATAACATTATCAAATGCATCTGCCCAGCCTCTTACAATAGATGGATATCCCCCCTCCAGCTGGCTGATGGCCATGCTGTTTGATACACCATATTTGACAGTCAAGTCACAGTTCAGGCTATCAAATTAGACAGTGTGTGCAACATTCAATGAAACAATGACAAGGGTACAGACCTGGAAATGAATCAGAAAGAAGTCACACATCCACAGGCGGATAGCGGTCCAACAGCCCGGTATCTTCGAGAAGAAAAAAAAAGCAGAGCCAACCAGAAGAGGGATGAAGTCCGATTCAAGTAACCCAACCTCGACACAACCTCCAAGTCTCCTTCCACCAATGCTACATCAATTGATCTACCGTCAAGGTGATTCAAACCAGCATGCAATAGCATGGCCAGCCGTGCATGTTCACTTTACACATAACGCTGGCACAGTCCTAAAAAAAAAAAAAGAAGAAGAAGAATCAGGCTGCAAAACTAAAAGGGTTTGGTTTCGACGTCCACTAACTCACTAGGTCACGAGAGAAAGCGACAGTCTTGACACATTTTAATTTTAAAAAATGAAATAAAAGAGAGAAAGACAGCTCGGGTCACTCTTAAATCAATTACAGTGAATCATATTTGCGCATGTAACCGGCACCAAAAGCGCGTAGCCCATAAACGCTTAGATCCGTAACGAATCAAGGAACGAGTCCGGACATAAAAACTGATGGATGACACTAACAACTCCGTCAGCCTCGTTCGCCTCCCAGAGAAGAAAAGGATAAGATTGTCCGGTGGAGTAGCGTTTTAGCAAAGTCCTCCTACGCTGCGTCCTCTGCGCGGAGGAAAAGACATCCAAACGCGCCACAGCTTCCGTCCCGTCACCTGCAGGGGGGGGGGAGAAAAAAATCTTCTCTCCTGCTCTAAGCACTCTGATGATGACCTGACATCTGATGGGATCTATAACCGGACACCGCGGCGACAGCACTGCTTAGTGAGGAGGAGGTTGTATAGGGCACTTGCATCAGAGTCACATGGGCCGGGGGTAAAAAAGAACTTACACATCCTTCATTTCCTGCAGTGATGTCTCAATGCTGCCTGGTTCTTAAATTCAAGACGAATCCACGCAGCATCGCCCAGAACAGGTGAGCCCAGCGGGCCAAAGTCCAGCATAACCCGGCCAGCCAAATATTAAAGAGGCCTCAAATAACCCCTCATATCCTATACTGAAGGGGAGGGAGGGGAGGGAGGTGAGGGGGAGGGGAGGGGTGGAGGGTGCACGTTCATGTCTGAGCTGAGTCAATTTCAGGTTAAGTTATGACGCCCTGACTGGCAAATTTGATGAGTTATGATAATTATACATTATAATCAAGCATCCTGGCTGTTGGAGAGATGAGCACAGATAAACTTAGATGGGGTGAGGTGAAGCCTCCCCCTCCTCCTCCTCCTCCTCCACCCCTCTCCTCCCTTCAGACTATGTGTTTCATCATGTAAGCGCCATTCTTTGCCTGACAGTGATTTGTAGGCTCGGCAAAGTCCAATGTTTAATACCGAGGCGCGCCGCTGTCCTATAGGGCCAAAGCCTAAAATACTGCAGTGTGGTTTATTGCTGCTATAGGCTCTAACTAACAAACTCAGAGTAGGTCAGTTCAATCCACAAGCCACGTCCCGACAACTCATCCTCATCCCTCCTCGCCTTAAACTCCAGAGCACATCAGCACAAGACCAAATCACAGCTTTAAAACAGAAGGCTGAGATTATTTACAGCAAAGAGAAAGACAGAGAGAGAGAGAGAGAAAGTAAACCGGCCTTAAGGAAACACCACACCCGTCTGGGCTACAGAGCCTCTATATAATGCAGGTTTATCTCAACAGCATGATGGGAAATTTGTGTTTTTTTATGATTATTATTGTTAATTTGGGGAGAGACTGCGTGAAAATACCAGAAAAAAAAACAGGGGGTGCCGCGGCCCCTCTGAGGACTGCCAAACTAAAGACGCACCTACCTCCTCACGCAATACAGTCTCCAAAGAGATTGCAAAGAGGGAGGGGAGGGGGGGCGCAGAGGTAGGAGGAGGAGGAGGAGGAGGAGGAGGAGGAGAGGAGGGGTGGATAAAACTATCATAGTTATAAAATAATGGTGGCGAGGTGAAAAAAAAAAAATGCTGCCCAAAAAAAAAAAAAAGATTTTGCAAGCGACGCATTATCGGCGCACTTGGTGCACGTATGTCGGGATGCTGCGCTCCGGTCCGGGAGAAGTTTGACGCGATTGCACTTCTGCAGCCCCGCATGCGTATGTTTCACATACTGACACACTGAAATGTCATTCCATCCAGCGGCAGGCCAACACCCCAAATAACCAGCTGTCTCTCTCTGTTTTCCGCCACGCCGCACCACAAATCCGCGTCCCCCCCCCCTCTCCTCTCCTCTCCTCTCCTCTGAAAATCACCCCCCCCCCCCTCACTTCTGACTGATGCCTCTCTTACATATTTAGCCCATGTACCGGCAAGGACCCCCCCCCTCTGGCCCCCATCACCCCCACACACACGCACCCCCATACCCCCCCACCCCCCTCCTCCTCCTCCTCCACAGGCGCTAGGAAAAAGATGCTGAGAGAGAGGGACCGCTCTGCGGCACTGGGGGATGCAGTCAGTCGACAAAGTAGGACTGCGATCCATCCCACGACACAAAATATCAGACAAAGCAGAAAACAGATTGTCCACTTACTTTTTCTCGCATTAACAGAAATCCAGACAGCTGTCACTGAACTGCAGATGTAGAAAAGAGTCGAGAGTAACTGCGGCTGTCGCCATATTGTTGCTGCTATCTTCCTTCCCGGTGCGTGCGGCTACCCTGCATAATTGATGACTCTCAGCAAATTGTTAGGGAGTGTCGGTAAATGCCTTTAGTTTCAATAACGGACAAGAGACCGCAGCATCGTAAGCAGAAAAAAAAAAAAACCCACACGCACACCGTTCATGTAACAAGTCAACGATAATATGGTTTGGACTCATATAAATTGGAAGATATTTATTTTCACCCAGATCTGCTGTGATAATAACTTTCATAATAATAAAACTGTGTCATTACAGATTATTTCTAGAATTAATCCTGGAAGTTATTAAACAAATTCAAGATCAGTCTGAGCTCATGGTGTAAGCTTTAAAACAATAAACCTCTTTTTATAAATTCATGTTTGATGCCAAATTAATAACGGAGACTTGCTTTGCAGCTGTGGGTGCAGAAGCACAAATAATTCATTCAAAAGCGGTTTTATGTGCCTTACAGTGAAGCAGCTGAGTGTAACCAGCCTGGTTAAATTGACCTGCAAATCAATCACTTATAGTAACACGTGACTTTCAAATATGAAACTCAGCAGGACCCTGAAACCAAAGCAGCTCAGCGGAAGTTGCTCATCACTAATGTGGATATTTTAACTTTTTCTATACCATCACATGTCCTGATACTGTCACTGAGATTTACATTGCCTAGACTCAGTGTCTAAGAAACGTTGCAACTACAGCAGCAAATACATTAAACCCCCGCTGGCAACAGACCGAACCCTAAAAATCAAGATTCTGGTATTTAACTTACACATACAATCTCTAATGTCAGCACAAAATAATAACACATATGGAGGCGACGAGCCTTCTCTGCCCAAATCAAAGAGTTACATCAAATCAATTCAAAGCCGAAGAAAAGTCTACTAGCTCGGTTCTGCTCGAGGTTTCCGCCAGTTATAAGGAAGTTTTTCCTCGCCACCGTCGCCGACTGCTTGCTCATGGTGGTAACTGTTGGGTCTCTGTAAATAATATGATAAAGAGTACTGTCTGACCTGCTCTGTATGTAAAGTGTCACAAGATAACTTGTTATGATTTGGCACTATATAAATAAAACTGAAGTGATTTGCTTAGTGCAGGAAGAAGTTAGTTTCCATGACTTAGCTTTGTGTCACTGCTTTTGTGGCACCACTAATGTTCTCTAAAGTTGTCTGTAGCAGGACACAGTTTGTGTGTGTGTGTGTGTGTGGTTTTAGTATGAACACATGCAATATATTGCGACCCCTTTGTCTAATACCAATCCTTCATCCGTCAAAACCAGAGGATTTTTTTTCCAAGCGTTTGGAGTGTGACCCAACAATGTCTCTATCTGGTGGAGCTTTGAAGAACTGCAGCTGAAAGTTTACAGGAAATCAAATGCTTGCCATGCCAGCATTTCATTACAGAGAGCATGGGAAATACCGAAGAATGTAACCCCGTTCCTGTTATATATCACAATGTGTGCTGTAGTGGGGACAAAGAGGCATTTCTCTTGAAGTCCGAGCCTGGAATTTTCTCTGGAGGGCCCAAGGCAGAGCTAATGAGAGACACGTACCACACGACACATGTACTTTTAGCATTGCTGTTGTTCTGCGTGCCTTGTGTCTGTTTTGGTCAGTTTGTGCTGCTGTCTGTCTGTCTTGGCCAGGACTCCCTTGAAAAACTGATTTTTAATCACACTGAGACTTTTCCTGGTTAAATAAAAGTTTAAGAACAACAAAGTTCTCACTTTTGACTGCTTTGTCTTGTAAATGTAAAACATAATACTGCAATCTTTACATCTGTTTTTAGTCACATGTCTAGTCACAGTGATGCAATGCTACATGGGACTTTCCCTATGGCTCCAACTTGGGCAATCAAAGAATTTCCAGGGTGTAGTTCATATCTGTCGTCTGATAAGGCCTCTTTGCACTAATTACAGCACATATGTAGCAAATATTTCAAGGGAGGAATGCACAGTCACTACACGAAATTCCCCAACTAGGACTAGGTTAAGGTGCAATATAATTACTGACAAATAGGGCAAAGGGTACGCCATCCATCCATCCATCCATCCATCCAGCCATGCATCCATTCTCTTCCGCTTATGGGGGTCGGGTCACAGTGGCTTAGCAGGGCTCTCCAGACGCTCTTCTCCCCAGCAACACTTTCCAGCTCCTCCTGGTTTGCACATCCAAGAAACTTCTAAAGGCGGTAACAAGACAAAAGATTATGAAGCCTGCAGAGCATGTTCAAATCCTTTTGACAATGCCGCCGTTATATTGAATTTAGATTTAGATTTAGATCTGTACTGCAGCAGACATTAAACAGTGACTTTGATTTGTCAGCCATTACGTCAAGGTCAAGCCCACGTGGACGACTCCTAGAACCATGAAAAGTTTGAACACCTACTTTTCAGCCATGAGGTCAATTTTTTCAGCTTCAATTTAAAGGTGTCGGTATTCTTATCAGATGGACAGTGTAAGTAAAATAACACTAGCATGGGGCACTGGTCAGCTCATTAGGTCGAGTGGGCACCCCATGCACAGAGGCTCAGTCCCCTGGGTTTGAATCTTCCCCCCGTTTCTCTCTCTCTCTCTTTCCACTTTCCTGTCGCTCTTCAGCTGCTACTATACAATAAAGCATCAAAATTCTCAGTAAATATATAACCCTAAAGTTTCTGTTTCTGATCCACAGACAGCTGCACTGCAGCCAACGTCGCATTTTTACCCTTTTGCCTCAGGTGACCCTCGCCCTCAGACGCCTGGCTCTGGCGTGTTATGTTCACTTGCAAAAAACTGGATAGACTATGTATAAAAAAGGCAATAAAAAGGGTTCACCAAATAAGATGTTGTAAAGAAAGAATCACATGGCAGACACATAATGTGACCCCCCTGCTCTGGACAGAAACTCACTATTTTAAATGCTTTTTGACTTAATGAATCCGTTTCTGTCTGAATCCAACAATGTAATACTGTTTTAGTGGTTTAAATATCTCACTGTATGTTTTATTTTAGTTTGATCTCCCCTCTGGTTTCCTTTTACAATGCTTTATTGCTGTTTTGTAACTGATTGATAACCTTGATTAAGTTCACGCTCGACGACCTTTACTTTGAAAGGACTGGCCGGATGTCCTGTTTAGGCTCGTGTCGTGTGACTACTTAAAGCTGGCTTGACACGTTGTTTGCAGTTTAAAAAAAAAAAAGAAAACGCTGTTGGGCGCCACGCACTTCAAGGCCCGCAAAAATGACTTTTCTAATGCGATTTTGCGCCGCGGTTGTCAACGCGCTGTGTCTGCCTCTCCACCTGATGGATGCGGTCGGTTTGTATCAAATATACAAGCGCATCTTCCCGGTTTGTTTATATCGGATCTCAATAAATTACAATAAGAAAATGTACGACAAGAAGAAGGAGCTGTTTCGCAGCCTGTCAGAGTTCAAGAAGCCCGGCGGTCAGCTCACACTTCTGGAAATCGGATGCGGCACGGGCGCAAATTTTGAGTTTTACCCGCCCGGCTGCAAGGTGATCTGCACGGACCCGAACCCCCATTTCCAGAAGTATCTGAAGAGGTGCATGGATGACAACAGCCACCTGAACTATGAGAGGTTTGTGGTGGCGTCGGGGGAGGACATGGGGTCAGTGGAGGACGATTCGGTAGACGCTGTTGTCTGCACCCTGGTGCTGTGCTCCGTCAACAACATAGCCCAAACTCTGCGTGAGGCTCACCGCATACTGAGGCCGGTAAGTCATCCGCGGCTCCCGAAATAACCCACATGTTGTTTTTAAGCCCGGTAACAATTGCAGGCATGCAATGCATTGTGTCGAGGCTGCTCTACAAATGGGCGTGCAGCATTGCAAATTAATATGCAACCCACTAAACAAACACAGAGCAGGCGTGCTGTTTGCGTGTTCACCTTTTACTGCTCAGATTTTTTTAAATATACATTTTGGAAAAAATAATGAATGAAAGTCTGAGTGATAAAACTTAAAAGCTGGCATGCAGGTCGGTGTGTTGTTGCAGAAGCAGAAAGGTTCATGCAAAAAAAACACACACATAAAGGACATTTTAAGATAAAATAAACTGACATCTCATGCAAGTGCTGCTCTGTGCATGTCCTGTTTTACAGGCTTGAAAAGATCCAGTGCCCTAGATCCACTGAAAACATGAAATAAATACTCTGTTGTCCAACTTAAAAAGGAATATAATAACTGGGTCAAATCATGCACTGCAGAGGAGGGACCCCCTCACACAAGTGCTCATTATTCCAGCTTTAGGTTGTTATAACTGGATTTCCCTGTTTCATGAATCATTAATCGTTTCATTAATCCTGCTACCTTTGAACTGTGCAGTAACATTACACATCTGAAGCATGTGATAACGCCAGTGCTGTGTCATTGTTACATTTGTTGTGTTCCACTCGGTGCCCTCAGACTTTGACTCCATAACATGACACACATTTGCCCTTCAGGGTGGAGCCTTCTTCTTCATCGAGCACGTCGTGGCAGAGCCCTCCACCTGGGCGTACTTCTTCCAGCACGTCCTCCAGCCTTTTTGGTACTACTTTGGTGACGGGTGCGAGGTCACCCGTGAAACGTGGAAACATCTGGAGGCAGCTGGATTCTCTGAGCTCAAAATGAGGCACATCGAAGCGCCGCTCATCTTTGTGATCAAGCCACACATCATCGGTTATGCTGTCAAATAAATCTGGCCTGACTGGTCTTTGTAGTACGCTTGCCTCATAACCAGTGTGTCAATATGCCAAGCACTAAATGCCTATCACCAGTGATACCAATAATAATCAGTTTGATACTAATTTTAATTTTGTATTGAGAAAAATAAACCTTCTGTGTTTTGTGAAGATGAATTATTTTAATACTTACTTACTTATACTAGATAGACAGCACAAAATACTAATTTTGCATGCAGTTTAAGTGAAAATATATTGTCTTGTTCCATCTTTAATCATTCCCATCTCCCGGTTGTTTGCTGATATATACAAATCAATATGATACTGCCATAGGGACGTCTGTCTGTCAGTGTTTATGTGTGTTACTGCTGGGTTGTCCTGTACCGTCAATGCTGTGACCGTTTCACTAAAAAACAAACACACACGCATACTTTTGCTGTGATTATGATGACTGTGTTTGTGATTAAAGAGTTTGGTCAAGTTGTGTGATGTTTCTTTCATATTCTACAAGCACTGAGATCATACAAAGAGGAGTTCAACAAGTTCAACATTTGGGGTGGGGGGGTGGGAGTGGGCTGGATTTGGACTGTTTTATACTGTTACTAGTGCCATCCTGTGGTGAAACACAGACATTGTCTCTCAGTCAAAGTCTTTTCATTGTGTAAAATTTCTTAAAATGACTACAGCAATGCTTTCAGATTATCTGAGAAGAGAACGCAGTGTTGTCTCATGAGAGCTCTGAGAAGTGTGTGCCACAAGCCACACCACTGACTGAGCATGGCGGCGTTCTCTGCGTCCCTGGCGAGGACATAGAGGAAGTAAAATATGAGTCTGTGGACAAACCATGCTTCACATGCTGCCTTTAAGTTGCTGTGGGAAAATTATCTGTCCTTACATGCACATAGCTGGTTTAACCTGTTAGGGAGCCAACACCCCCACCACCACCATCCCCTGGCTGCAGCAAACGTGAAGTTTTTTGCCCAGAGACCCAGAAACCAAACTCTGGTGTGGGAGTAAAAACACCTGTCAAGCAGTTTGTGGAAATCTTCATCAAACACAAGTTTATTAGGGATTATACACCACGTGTGCACCTAAAATTAAACACAAGATAAGAAGGCTACAGGATTCATGCAGCCTTGGTTGATATTGTGCCAGTTTGGAGAAAAACAGTTGGTACAGTGAATCTGGGGCATTTTGGGGCCCTGTGAGGGAGGCACGGGGCAGTTTCCTGCCCGCTTTGCCTGCTTAACAATCCAACTTTGCACACGAGGTAGCATGTAGAACAAGTCAAGTAAAACTGTAGGCCTAGATGTTGCATGATCATGAGCACATCAGCTACTCATCAGCTAAAAAAACAGGATTTGATTATACTGGAGAAAGAGCTGCGTTGTTTTTCTGTCATGGGATTTTTCTAAGTTACACAAATGTGTTTTTACAGACTTGCCCAAATTCGTGTTTTTGCTGGCTCCCTCTTACAGGGTGGAGCCGTCTACTTTTTGGAATATGTTGCCTCAGATTGCTCCACCTGGACGCACTTCTCCCAGCATGTGCTTGAACCTCTGTGGCACAACCTTGGGGATGGATGGGCGTGCGTATCAGAGCAATGTGAAAAGATCTAGAGGCAGCTGCTTTCTCTGAAGCTCAACACACACTGAGGATCCAGATGTTACTCTTACAGGGTATATAAATACACTAACCACAGTATTTATTGAGTGAAAATATATTTATTTACTTATAGAATCAGCAACATTTCATACACTGTTCTTCCCCACCCCTCCCAAGATGTACATAATAAATATTACCTGGACACTGTGCTTTTTTTCCCTGATTGTCTAAGTAACTGCCAAGAAACAGCCAAACAAGCCACACTCAATATCATCGTTTGTTACCCTTTTATATTCCATTGCACAAAAAGAAGGAATGACAATTGTAACATCTCCTTATGGGGAAATGAGGGGAATTGCTGGTTCACAAAATAAAGAGGAATTATGTCTGTGTAGTAATCATACAGTCAAAATTCTGCTGATGCTGTTAGAATATTAAAAAAAAAAAAAAAAACTCCCAACGGCAACATTTTTAAAAAGACAGAGAGAGAAGAGGGACACATTTAGAAACTGAGACTCGAAGTTAAAGCTCACAATTTCAAACCTCCCATTATTAAAAATGTACACAACTATAAATGTTATAGCATTAGCAAATTTTTAAAAAAGAAAAAACAGCAGGTGGAAAAATGGCCAATTTCTTTTTTTTTTTTATTTGTCGAGTATATCTTTACTGCCATCACAAGTCACTTTTATATCAAACAGAGTAAAAAACTGGAGGATCTCAGCCTGAAATGAAGTGTTCCCAGAAACCCAGTTCATGTCCAAATGGCTGAGCTGTGCGCTCCCACATCATGTCTTAATCTTCAACCTCTATTCAAACAGATTATCCTGTTTTAACACAATAAAGGTCCTTTAATGTTTTCAGTTCCTCGATCAGGGTCTTGTTTTGGTTTTCCAGAACAGCTACCCGGTTTTCCAGGCATTTAACGTATTCCTTTTTCTTCCGTCTACATTCGCGAGCTGCCTCTCTGAAAGAGGGAAAAACACACAGATAGTCCAACTGAAAGATTATGCTGTTAGCGCCAAGAGTACATCACAATGTGCAGTGCTGTTCCTATTGTGACATGAGCTTATATGTGACCTAATCTCCTGAAGACCCAGCTCTTCAGAGATTACCTCCTCTCCTAGCACTGCCTACAACTGGACATGAGAAAGCTACCCCCTTTAATCGTCATAGCACTTATTGTTGCACTAACGCTTTCTTATCGCACTGTACCTTGATTGTTCCCTTCTCTGTTAGGCGCTTTGGATAAAAGTGTCTGCTAAATGACTAAATGTAAAAGTAGTGAGCCCAAAGCTACAGATATTAACACTAAAGTGTGTGCAAGTGACAAATGTACTCCACAACAAAGCTACTTCCAGTAATGCAGGGAGATTACGTAATGCGTAATGGCTGAATAGTAGCCAGTGAATATGCAATAGTTCCCTACTGTCAAACAAACATCTAAAGCAATGCCCAAAATGATTTATCTATCAATCGGAGAGCAGAACACACAGTTCTATTAATTAGTATTAATCTGACAATGTGTTTTATTTGATTTACCATTGCAAATAATATTTTACTCCCGCCTCCAGGATGTTGGAGGTTTTATATTTTTCTGACTTTGATTTGATCTAAAGTGCAGTAATAAAATGGACACATACCTGTTTTTTGCGAGCCTGATTTCCCTCTTCATCGTTGGATCGTCACTCTTGCCCTGAGACAGTCCCACGGGAGAGGTCATAACTACAGTCTGAGGCAGGGAGCTGGATGTGGGAGCTGTGCGGATCTGGTATGTCTGCATCTCCCCTCCTGCACCTGGAAGAAAATGACGACAACAGGGGTCACGAAAGCTCTGTTGCACAGCATGTATCACTTGTGAACTTGTGATTTTAGAGTATATACAGTGTTTTGCTGACCACACACACACACACACACACACACAACTGCAGCACATCAGGAGAAATATTCTGAGTTTTTGTTGCACTGTTACTGGTTATTTCCACCTTTTAAACCTGTTTGAATGTCCCATGAGAGGCATTAACTAGTTAACCGTGAGGACAGGCTTATAAAATTGCTGAACCTTGATATTAACTCCACTCTAATCAAATCATCCTCTTAGAAGTAAGGCACCTTGAGGTTAAAACCACATTCCAACTGCAAGAGCACTGTGTCAAATAAGTCAAGCAGCTGTGATGAAGTTACTACTGATAAAGTATGAAAGGCCGTCATGACAGAAATATTGTTGATTTATCTCCATGCTTACAAGGTAAACTATGGTATGTGCACTTACATCTATTTTTACCAGCATCAGCAGGTTTTTGTGACTCACAAGACAAGAAATTAGCGATCTATTAGCAGAGAAAACCAGCTGAGCAATCTTAGAAATTCAGATACACTTTCATAGAAACATGCTATGTTTTGCTCACCTTGTACAACAACCTGGTTGCTGGGCACCAGTATCTGCTGGCCGTCAGGTGTCTGGGCATACTGAAGGATGGTGGTGCCTTGCTGGGCGCCACCAGAGTTGGCCATGGTGACAGCCTGTAGACCCTGAATGCCTTCAGACCCGGGAGTCGCCAGCTGGATTGTGCCATTAGGAGCTATAGTAACTAGAATTATCACACAGATGGCATGAGAATTGGTGGAGTGCGAGTTGAAGAAGAAAAAAGAAAAGTCACAGACAAGTGTCTGGTAAGAAAACTCACATCAAAGCAAGCAGTAAGTGATTATTTTTTTATATGCAAGTATGATAGAAGAGAGCAGTTCGTACTGTACTGGCCGCTGCTGGTCTGGTAGATTTGGGTGGTGGGTACTGTAACGCCTGTCACTCCTGTGGAAGCCGGGCTGTTATCCTTTCCCTCGATGTGTGTCACTTCCTCAGATGAAAGTTCATTTAGGATTTTTCTGCAAAGGAGAGCAGAGGTGGGTCTGATTACTGAGTACTCACTTCAGAAGTCTTTTTTGTGTCGTGTCTGTGCTTGTCGTTTTCTTTACCTGTATGAAGGCCGTCTTGCCAGTATTTCTCTGGTCTTTTGGGCTGCTACTTCACTGTCCGATGAGTCCTGTGAATCGTCGCTATCTGTACCCGGGGCCTTGAAAGAGGAAGGCGAATTAATAAAGCGCAAACGAGCAGTTGCAGCAGTTTGTATATAGAAGAAAACCAGGTGATCTCACCTGTGCAGTCTGCACGTGAGGAGACTGAATGACCGATGACTGTGCAGACTGGATCACCCCTTGAACCTGAAACTGACCCCCCGGCAGCTGTACAACAGCAACAGAAGAACCACCCAGTGACATCTACAAACACACAAACACACAATACAGAATATTTATCATGGCGACAGCCTCAATACGTGTATGTGTGCACAAAACTGCACGTTCCAAAGTGGTGTCCAACTTTGGAGGAAGTTTTGGCTTTATGTGTTTAGGATTCAATTATAATTCACTGTGATTTCTGCCACTATTACAATACTGAGAGTGAATTTTATTTCACTTGCGATTTGAAAAACTCAAATATCATTTGAGCTTTCAAATATATATATATATATATATATATATATATATATATATATATATTCTAAATTATCTGGGCTTAATTAAATAATTATTATATATAAAAACAGTGGGCTGTTGGCTGAACTGTCCCAGCTGATTTGATTTTCATAAAACCAATAATATGTGTATGGTTAGATATCACAAGGGGTTAATTTTGTTCAATTATAATTTGAATGCACTAATTATTTAATATATGCTTCAGACAATATGATTGCACAAGTATCCAACAGTGATACAGTGAGACTTTATCAAGCAGGCTAGTCACACTTCAGATTTAATTACTGCGAAAGTGACATTTAAAGACTTAATTTATACTGGATAGGGAGGGAAAAGTACTACAAGTACTACTACTACTACTACTACTACTTGGCTCCATCTTTACTATGACATGCTCAGTGTGTAAATCTGAAAATGTGTCCAATCTTAACACCTCAAAATGTGTTTTGAGTGTGACATTCATTCACAAAATGGACCACTAGTGGCAATATTTCTGAGATACTTTCTTTTTCGAAAGGGATCTATTAGTTACCTGTTGGGCTATCTGTGAGAACTGAGAGGTTGTGATGGTAGTGGGAATGATGGCAGTCTGTGACTCGGTGCCATTGCTGCCCTGCTGTACTTCTTCCATAGTAACTGGGAAGAGATGAATCAATATTACCGCTTTAAAATGGCTCTAATGTGAAACAACAAGCGTCGCAAGTGGCGGAGATTGTCTGCCTGCCTGCAGTGTGCCGTACTCCGCTGTGTGGCCTGCGGGCTTAGCTTATTTAATAATATAATTAAAAACTCTTTCAGGGCGATATTAAATCACAGTTTCTTATTTTATCCAGCTGTGACTTGTGGTAACGTTTAAAAAAAAAAGGGTGAATCTACGTGCTCTAAACATCGACTTCCTCTTTGGTTCAACCGTGTTAGCCAGAGCAACTAAACGTTAACATGGAGTTACGGAACACGGCTAGGCCCCGCAGTCAGTACTGTTAACTTTTTCCACCTCCCGCATGATTTAACTAAATGCAAAAACATCGCAAAGAAGTGGGCGAGTAAATGTTTGGAGGAGCCGCGATGTGAAAAGTTATCCGCGTGAAATGCTCCGACCTCACCAACGTTTACCGTTGCTAGTTAACGTTAGCCTAACGTCTCGGTTTAAACGGAAAAACCGTTTTAAAAAAAACAGCCGTTAAAAGAAAAAAAAAGCTCCCATGGAGGCTCGTTTCGTTTCTCCGGGACTCGCAGGATGGATGAGCTTTTGTCTCAATGAGCAAATATGTGTAACTCTGTCACTGGCACGCAAGTTACCGCGTCAATAGACGTCAGCGATACGGGGAGCCATTAAGCTAACTACACCTTCCCTTTTCGTAAAACGGCGAGGAGTTGACGAAGCAACAGCCGCCATTACCGCCACAGCGGAGCAGACAGCTAAGAAGTGCACACACACACACACACACAGAAATTTAAGCAACAAACTGTTTACCTTTTACAAATGCCGCGTAACTGTTCTCGCTCACAGACGTGGACTTCGTGCAATTCGCGTACGCGCTTTGATACAAGATACGCCTTTAAAAGTTACTTAGCAGCGGTGGCTAACAGCTAAAAATACAAAGATGTCAGCTAAAAAAAAAAAATAGCTGACCACTTTTTTTCCCCAAAGGAAATGGGCGGCGCTGTTCGGCAAAGACGCATTACGTAATAGTTTCTTTGGGCCTTTGTGATTGGTGAAAAAGAGTTTGAGCAACTGGTGGACACGAAAACACGGCGGAAAAACTCACGTTTGTTACGTTTAATGCGCAGCGTTCAGCTCCGGCGACCGCGGCGGCTGTACCAGCACTGATACCTGTGCAGTACTTCTGTGTATAACTGTCACTTTTACCTTTTAGATAGTGTAGTATATTACATTTATACATTTTACATTAAAACTACTAATACTATATATATATATATATATATATATATATATATATATATATATATATATATGTGTGTGTGTGTGTGTGTGTGTGTGTATGTATATGTGTATATATGTATATATATGTATATATATACACGCACACACTAAATATATATATATATATATATATATATATATATATATATATATATATATATATATATATATATATATATATATGTATATATATATATATAAATAATACTACTCTGCATATCTGTCATATTACCCTGTACATCTGTGCAATACATCATAATTGATTTATTTATCCACTGTTTACATTTTGTTATCTAACCGTTTGTAGTAATATTTATTTATTCCACCACCTGCATCATCAGTCCCTTATCCAGTTTACAGTGTCTGTAGATAGATACACATATCTATATGCACACCATTCAAAGTTATTTTTTATATTTATGTTTCATGTTTTTATGTGTTTGCCTCTGCCTGTCATGTTCCTTGGCTTTTAAACTGTACTTATGTCTATAAGTGTGTACACACCTGGCCAACATCGATTCTGATTCTGATACTAATACTACCAAACATGCCACGTATACACGTGTCACTTTTACACACCTCGTTTTATTATTTATACAGTGTATAGTATAAGCTGAGATCCATCACGAACGTCTCCTCACACCCCCTGCATGACATTAAAACAGCCTCTTCAGCAACAGGCTGCTCCTCCCGCCACGTAAGAAGGAGTGCTACCACAGGTCTTCATTCTTCATTCCAAGACACAGTTATAAATTAAAATACTAAGAATGCTGCTAACATTGTAATGGATCAATAATAAAAATAATATAAAATAACACTCTCAGTGTGAATGTTGCATTGTAAATAATGTTTTAAAACCCTCACTGATGTTTCACATTGTTACTTGCTGTTGGTTTTTTATTGAGTTCTGTATTACCGAAAATTAATTTGCAGAAACATTTGAAGCCCTCAAGCTGGACCTCCTCCATCTATTCACATGAATAACGTGACGAAACTTCTGTGCATTTTTACTACAATCGCCTCGACCTGCAATGAGTTCAACATTGTCTGACAGCACTCTCAGTGCTATGACATTATTTCACCAGAAAGCCATACACTCTCAATGTAAGGATGCAATGTAAGTTTCAGTCAATGTCACACCATAACTAAAGCTCATGAATCATGCATCAGGACACCTGGAATGATTAAATGCTTTTGTTTATTCTGTATTACTTTTACATAAAGTATAAAACAAAGTACAACAAACCAAAATAGAAAATAAATGAGAAAAAAATGGGAATGGGTGTACCACCTTGATTTCCTAACTTTCTTTCTTGAATTCTTAGTTAAAACATAAAAGTTTCATCAGTGGATCACACCCTCATGAAGCAGGTTAGAAGTCACCAAATAATTAATATACAACATACCAAGAGTGCATACACAAAATATTGATAGAACAACTCAAGATAGATTAATACAGTCTTAAGTACACTACTGGTTAAATTTTGTCAGTCCTCTGTCCTTTGTTATTACAAAAATGTATAAGCATCATGTATATTTCACCAGACTGTGCAAGCTTTGAAATTAAATTGCACTGTCATTAAGATTGCATAGTGTGTTAGAGCAGAAACCAAAGGAAGCCCTCGTAAACTTCCCAGCGAAGCAGGTAGATGGTAGATGGACACTGGTCGTCAGTAACCCCCTCTTTTTGCTGATTAGGTTTGCAAGGTCTGCTTTAATTACAAGATTTGTTTGACAAACATCTACATTTTATGGGTATTATTCACAGATTGCACCAAGGGACCACCTGGTCCATCCCTGTGTTATGAGTTTTGTTCCCTGAATATCTCCCCCACTTGTGCCTCGAGATGATAAGTGCCTCAAGCTGATTTCTTCTTGTGCTTGGCTGAGTCATGCAAACATTCTGCTGCAAACGTAGGATGCAATGTTAAAGCTAAGATGAAGTGCTATTAGTATTTTTTTTTTTCTAGGTGGACTTAAAAACCGGGCTAAAACCAAATGTCAAGCATTACATCTGTAAAATTATTAAGACATTTAATGTAACATGAAGTGGGGGGATAGTTCAATTAATCAGTCCACACATTTAGAAACCTGCTGTACGTACCACCAGTGCAAAGTGCAGTAATTCAATGGATCCCGTTTACTTTGAAATGATTAAACATCTTTCCAATATCGTGTGTTTGGCATGATCGAGTGTTAAAATGGGACAAAAAAGTAAAAAAAAATAAACTATTTACATGTTAACATTTAGGGTCCATCACTGAAATACAGTATAATCCAGTACAAAGAACCTATAAATTATGGCAAAGGGCACAAGGAACGCACAAGATATCAGAAAACCAAATACATTTTGCAAATACATCTTGATGCAAAGATTTTTTTTTAACCCTTATCTTTTTCATACGATTACTTTACTTGCCAATCAAGGGTTAGGCGCTGTGGCGGGTTTCAGATGTGGCTCAGCTTTGCAAGTGCATTCACAAGTGCTTTTAAATCCAGTGACTGAACACAGAAAAATAATCCAGATACATGATGACTTGCCTCTATCGACTACAGACTTACAGTACCAACAAGAATCCTGTTGGGATTATTCAACGTAAATTTTTTTTTACAGCGTTGCACAAAGACAAAACACGGTTCGAATGAGTGTGGAGAGGAAGGGGGAAGGGAACACTTGCTCTGTTATGCAATACAAAACTGAGAGGGGCTATGACTCTTCAGCAATACAAAGTACATTGGCAATGGATATTAAATGAACGGTTGTGAACTTTTATGTTTTTACAAAATAACCTGGTAGCCTGAAAACAGTCATGGTATTGGTTTTAGCCTTTTCCTTACACCATTTTTTTTTTTTTGAATGGGCCGACAGGAAAAGTCCCTGGCATTAACAGTGATAGCCCTCCCAGTAAACTCTCAAAGCTCCTCAAGGAAGAATCCTAAGAATAATATTTGCTCCTGAACCGTTAGTTATAATGCCTCATTGTTATAATAAAATAGATTTTTTTTGAGAAAGTGCAATGTTAAATCTATCCTGACTAACAATGCTTAGAAGTTATTCATCGTTACCCTCCATCACACAACTAATATTCCACTTCAAAAGTACGGTCAAAACTGTTAAATCTTATTTACAATCTTCTTTCTGCTACTGTTGTCGTCTCCCAGCTGGGTTGACTCTCCAGAAACCATCAGCTGAGAGAGACAAGTCAAGCATTTATACATTTATACAATTAAAAATATCTATACAGTAACATACAGTATCTAAAATACAACAGGCCTTTATAGGTACAGTACAGAATATGGCCTCTTTCCTCTTTTATTTTGAATCCCTTTGGATATCTGTCAGGGCTTCCACTACTAGTCAAAACCAAAAGGAGAATTTATAACAGATTTATTAAAAATTAATATAGGAATGTATGGCTGAAGTTTTATAAGGCAGGAAATATATTAGGGCAGGAAAAATCTATTTGGCTTCATCATCATGGGACAAAATAAACTTTCTAAATAATGTACACAGACTGAGATTGGCTACTTGTTTAATGGTTTGCTTTCCTCTGCCCTCGTTTGTTCGTCCATGTTAGTGAGGAATGACAGCACATGCATTGTGTGCGTTTGATTGAGAGCTGCATGTAAAAATATTTCAATATAAGTGTTTTAGCTTGTGGATTCTGTGTAAACACACACAGGGGAAGGTGTTTTTAGGAGGTTTGTGGTAGGTACAGAATAAGAAGATGGATTTTCACAAAGACATTAATATAGAATTAACGCAGTGGTCCTGTTGTATGCGTGGTTTTGTCTTTTCCCCCAAAACAGGGCAGCAACAGCGGCTTTTTTTTTGTTGTTGTTGTCTTTGCCATAAGCTCTGCACGTTGCTTCTGTCCCAGTTTGCAAAAATCTATCTATAAAACACAGTGAACAACTCCAAACCTGGCAAGTCAAATCACAGACATGCAGTAGCCAAGATATGCTGGTGTCACACAGTGCTGGGTGGCAATACATGCTTTTTTCCATTTTACCATCTGCCGGCGCCTTAGACTGTGGATGATGGCTAAACGAGTCCAGGACCATCACAAACACCTCACATGTTGTAAGCGACATAGATGGGATCCAGCTGGTCAGCCAGGAAGGAGTCACGGAGGTGCATGCGTTGCTTCTCTCCTCTGGAGTTGATGGGTATGACCCCGGGGTCCACAATGACCACCACACCCACGATGAGGTGGTGCTCCTCCAGGACCACGTTGGTTATCAGAGGCACCAGGTCCAGCGCATCCTGCTCCGAACCACACAGCTCAGACACCACAACCAGTAGATTGGTCCATGTGAAGACAGCACTGTGGGAGGGGGGACAAGAACGAATGACTGAGAATACAGCCAAGAACAACGAGGAATAGTTTGACATTTTGGGGGAAACTGCCTTTATTTGCTTTCCTGCTGAGAGTTTGACACCACTCTTAATGTTTGTACACCAAATATGAAGCTGCAGCAAGCGACCGCTTACTTAAAACAAAGAATAAAAATGTCAAGTTGTGGTTAAACAGACAGGGACAGATAGCCGATAACTGTATTTTTTTTTACCTTCTCACAGAGCCAAGCAAGCTATTCCCCCTTTTTCCAGTCCTGTTGCTAAGCTATGCTAAGATAAGTTAACCTGAGCTTATCAGGTGCTCGCTGTAGCTTCCCATTAACACCCAGAAACGAGAGTGGTATTGATCTACTCAGCAAGAAAGACATTCTTCCCCCCGTTACTTCGGTATGTGGTCATCTTTCTGTAGTTTTAGTGAAATGTATGACACCTTGAGCCGTTAATTGTCTCACACAGGGGTTGTGATTTACACATCTTTCTTCTCCTACAGTCAAATAAAAAATGTGATGTGAAAAACGCTGACAGAATGAACATTAGCACCTAGTTAAAGCCAGTCTTTATGTTCTTTATACAGCCACTGAATGGGATCTGTGCATATTTCAGCACTATAGTACTACACTACTTAAGTGTAGTGTGATTAAATTTATATATCACAATATGCTTTCTTTTGCCGTTGCGGCAGTTTGATGCATTTAGAGCATTTGGCATGACCAGTCAATCTGTAGCTTAATAAAGTGTGTGGGTGTATGTCAGATGTATATATATCAAGAGTATTCTCACCTCTCAGCAATACTGCGGTGAGCCCGGGACACTGAGGTTTCAATGTCGATCGGGTGGTAGCGCAGCCCTCTTAGCTCCAAGGTCTCATCCAGTGAGCCCACCACAAACAGGGCGTCATGTCGATCTGGACAGAGAGATACAGGCGACACGAGTTAGAAAGAGTAGAAGTATAAGCAGCTATGCTTGCTTCAGTTTTGAGGTTTGTTATGAGAAATCTGTCTCATAACGGACTCATCACGACTGGCTAACCAGCTCTGTCAGTGTCCATTTACCCCCACTGGCATCCAACAGCTCGGTCCTCTTCACAAATCCCAAGTATCCCGTCCTGGCCCACAAGGTCTGCGGGTCTCCAAAGCTGAGCTTGGTGTTGAAGTGGTTGGCCTGAAGACTCTCCTCTCCGTAGATGGTGTAGTAGCCGCTGGCACTGTGAGGGCTGTTCACCCAGATCTAAGAGAGAGAAGCACACGGCGATGAGGAAGAAGGCTTTACACCGTCACACTGTCATCACAAACAGAGGGTGTCAGTTTCCTCTCACCTCTCCAAGGTGAGAATCACCCAGCGGACCACGGGTCTCTGGATTCACGATTATCACCCGAACACCTGGCAGTATCTTGAGACAAAAAAAAAGAGTCATACATTGTTCAACTTTAAACTTAATTCAGTAACTAAATCGATATTAAAAACAAATGTAGCATCTCACCTTGCCAGACTCCATTAGGGGAAGACTCTGAGGCGCTCCTCGCTCCACCAGCCTCACCCTGCAAAAGTCACACACGAGTTACAAGATTCAACTACTCTGAACACCACATATCAACCATTTATGCGCTTTAAAAGAAATTCTTCTGTTTGAACTGATCCCTCTGTTCTTACCTGTCATGGCGTAGCGACTTCATGTCCACATAAACTGTACACGGATCAGGACCAGTGGTGCCCTGTAATACACAAAAGAATAATAACATACAAATCCCACTGGTTCTCCCATCAGGGTGTTTCTATGTGAAGCCGGCTTAAGTTGGTGGGTGTACCTGCAGGCAGATGGCCAGGTTAACCCTGGAACCAAAAGCAGTGCTGACGGCTCTGGGCGACAGCCCCACGTCCTTAAAGAGCTTGGAGAAGGAGTGTGTGAGGGCGAGGCGAGGGCGTTCCTCCGCTATTACCACACAGCTACGCACACACGACAGGTTCACCCCACGGGCCTAAAACACACGCACACAAAATCATCAAACCCTCAAATAATCTGTCTGTCGTCCATGATGTCCTCTATATATATATATATACACACACATATATGTCTGTCCTTACCTTGAGTAACTCAGTCTGAGTACCGAGTCCTTTAGTGCAGAGCTCCATGACAGAGTAGGAGCAGAAGGTGTCTCTGATGCGGTACTGACTGAGCGTGCTCAGCCACAGAGACAAGCAGCTCTCCAACTCGAAGGGAGGAATCAGGATGGACTGGTGACCTGAGTAAACACTAAGGGACGAGACAAGAAGGAGTACAGGTGGATGAGTGGAGGAGGAACAACACGACAGAGACCAACACCGTGACGCGTATCATGTATGCACTGTATGTATAGCTTATTGTACCTTGAGAGGCACCACAAGACAAAGCCCAGACCACAGTAAGGATCCAGGCAGATGGCTATTTGGCGAGAGGAGTACAGTTCACACTGCAGCTTTATAGAGCGGCAAAGTGCACTGACTGCTGCATGAGAGATCTGCAACGAAAAGGAAGAAGCGTTAGGAGACTCAAAGGAAAACGATCAATATGTCATGAATCTGACAAGTTTGATGATTTTGTGATTTACTTTTCTCGTCTACTGATCTGCCAACCATCCGGGCCTACTTAATGTTTTGATGTCTTTTTAAATCCTGTGGTAGAATACTGCATAGACAGTGTGTTACTGTGTTTGTCAGCCTGCGATCTTCACTTCAGTCATTGTGGCCCGGCAAAGGTCAGTAAGCATTAGCTTGCCGCAGAGGTCTTTTCAGATGATTGACCTCTCTCTCTCTCTCTGCTTCCACGACATCATGTCCTCCTCCTGACAGAACGAGCACACCGATTGTGTGCGTGCACCTCACCTCACCTCTCACAGGATGTTTTAAACCTGCCATGATAGATTTTTTTTGGCCCCTTTGGGTGGGGGGTGCAAGCAAGACGTGAACACGGTGACGTTATCGTCACCTTTTGAGCTGATGTGGCACATGCAACAAACAAACTGTCACTCCAGCATTTAGAGAGCAACATTCAGGTCACTCAAGTCCGTTATTCGCTCATCTTTTGTCTGTTTTTGGTCTCCAGCAACTCCTGAGGGAAATATCTGGTTTTATGTTCACAAGCCAACCCTTCTCTAACTGTAACGGTCACTCTCTAACTCTATCTATCTGCCGTTTGGTGCTGTGCAGGTAGAGTGAACCAAAAGAGTGGACTGCTTGGCCAGGCAGCTAAACAATGAGCTGAAACTCACTGTAAAGTTCTGTAATAGGCGATTCCACATTGTTATCAGGCTGTGACATGCTGTTAGAGACCCAGTGAACGAGGGAGAAGGACGTGTAAGAGCTCAGCGGCTGTATACTTCAACACGTGGATAGTGGATTGGGAGCAACAGCAATATTTGAAAGTGAAGCTTAACAGTCTCACCTTCACCCCAGTGAGCATGCCTGTAGTTGACACACTGAAGTCCAGATAAGCAATCATCTCTGCCGTGGGCGGCTTATAGATCTGTGGGGGCCGACGGCGAGGGAGGTCATCTGCAAACAAGAACAGAGAGTAAACATTAAATTACACTGAGCAATAACGACATAGCACAATTTAATCTTTACCGGATGCGTTTTATACTATCAATTAAGGCTCTCAGGTAGTGCTACAGTACTGCAATCAGATGTTATTTATTCATCGTGCAAAGATATAAAAAAGGAAACAAAGAAAGACACGCAGTGTAGCTGCAAGGAGCGACCAACCCAAAGTGCACAAAGCCTTTATCTACCCACTGAGCAATTTTGGTTATAACTAGAGCGTTGCAGAGAAATGTCCCATTTCCTGTTTGTCTTAATGCTGCCACAGTCTACATCTAAACGCTTCTGACAGAACTGTGACTAACTTTACCCACAACCCATGATTTCAGTGCTTGTTTTTATGTCTTGATTTGATTCCTGACACTCTCAGCTGCTAAGACAAACATGTAAAAATCATCAGTCATTACCCTTTGCACAGCTAGTGTGGATTTAAGAGATAAAATATGTCTTAAAATTGATCTTTGGACTGATAATGGTGCCAGAGAAATTTTTGTTGTCAGACTTTGGAGTATTAAAAGTCCCGTTTCAGGAACTGAATGCTGGCTTCAGTTTCGGGATCCTGGTAACGTGCATGCCAGGTCACTGTCACACAATCATGTCCTACCCAGACACTTGAACAGAACAGAGCCATCGTTAAATCTGCTCTTTTCCTACTATAACAAGTTCAAAATGTCTGCTGGGGAAAAAAAGGGTGCGTCCTTTGTTATCTCACCCGTGTCAATGATTGTCGGCCACGTTTTAATGTTCACGGAGGCAGCAGCTTCTTTGGAGCGCAGAGTCCTCATCAGTTGCTGAGTGGTTAGGATACACGCAGCTTTACTGACCTGGTAATAAAACACAAGCAGAGTTCATTTCAATGAGAGAAGCCGATACAAACAGTCAAAAATTAAATGAGATCTAACTTTCTATGGCCCAACGGATGCAGATTTTTGAGGCTGATACAGGTTGATTGCTTCACTTGCTCTTAATTTTGGTTTAAGTCATTAAAGAAGTCACAGTTTTTTGTCTGAGCTAAAAAAAAATGAACAATTATTAATTGAAAATTTAATTTTATTCTCTTTTATGTAGCAGAGTCACCACTAAAAAGTTATAACATCAAGATATCTGCCACAACCCTGACATTAGGATTACATGAATGAACACACAAACCCACGAGCATGCAATAACACACCTGTATGTGCAAAAGAACACACACACACTTACATCAATAATCATGCGGACGGTAGGCAGCGTGGCTGCCAGGTTTTGAGGGTGCGGAGGCCTGACGTTTACGGGAACACATCCAGCGTAGAGACAGCCGTAGAAGGCGGCTATCAAATCGATGCCTGAGAGACAGATAGAGGACGAATGTGGAGTTAATGAAAGAATACATGTCTCAACAATAATTGAGCTCCATGGGAGTAATGCAAAGACGGACAGGGGGCCGGAGGCAGAACCCACCCGGAGGATAGAGCAGCACTACGTTCTCTCCAGTGTTGATGCTGCCTTTCTCCATGAGCGCCGCGGCTATCTTCTCCGCCCGCTTGTGGAGCTGGACGCAGGTGGCCGTGCTGACCGCTACACCCTGAAGGACAGGAAGAGCGCACGGATAACGGCATTGCAGTCAAAGCATACAAACTGTGTTTCCCAGCATGTGGACGGATCGGTTCGGTACCTTGGCATTAAGGAGAACAAAGAGGACGTGATCCGGGTCCGTCTGTGCCCTCCAGTGTAACGCCTCTGCCAAATACTGATGCTGAAATAATAAGAAAACATGATGAGATGTTTGCACCGCACATCCGAGGGTGCGCTTTAATAATCTGTGTGCGTTATTAAAAACACGACCATGACAGGTGTACACGGTGGGAGAGTTTTGTGCTGATGAAAGAACTTAATTTAATAAATAAAACAAAATAAAGTGGTGCTCAGGAACTGCATACCTCAGTCCACAGCTGTCTGACATAAATTATCTCTTGCCAGCGTGCAGACAATTTATACCGCGTACACCGAGCCAATCCGGCTCTTAAAATAATGAACTATAACTTAGGATGTGAAAGGTACATCTGCAGGGAGAGCTACAGGAGGTGCATATCGTGTAACGCAGATAAAAAATGAAAACATACACATGCTTGCGTGCTTAACACAAGCGCACAAAATAAAACCACGACACGTTCTAGACTGGAGTATGACAGAAAGGTGTGGGGAAGGTGTGCCAGAAGGAGGCCACAGTTCTTACCATCACAGTGGGCCACATACAGAGCTACATCCACAGAGAGACGAGAGAAGAAAGAGAGAAGATTTGGGAGCTGGAAAAAGTCTTCAAACCAAACTATTTACTGTGATAATACACCGTGGGCAAGGACGTGCATGTGAGTCATTGAAAAACAGGTAGTTATACAGAGTTAGTGGCTGGTTAAGAGCAAGTCGCAGCGTTCCTACCTTCCGGACAAGATCCTGGTCTTCGATCATGCCGAGGTCCCTGCCTGCAGCCTGGGCGATCCTCTTCCCTGCCACCAGGTTACCCACCATCACGGACGCAGGACCTACGCCGACTACAAGAGAACAAGATTGTGACAGAGGAGACGGGGCACAGCATGCAGCGAAGGGAAACTTTGGGCTGCTGCTCCAAGGACTGAGCCTCCGTTATCACCTTCCATTCGTTTGAGAAACATCAAGTTTGCTTTTAGTGGTCTGGCTGAGAGAACACAAAAAGCTAAAAAGACTTCTGATTGATCAGCCATGACTGTCCTACTTCTTACTATTAGTATAACGTCCCAGTATTTATTTATTTTTAAGTATTTATTGATTTAAATTTGACTTTATTGTAGTAGTTTCATCTGTTTATTTCTGGCTGTAATTCTTACCTGACTGGACAGTATAAATTCTAGACAGCAGAATAAAATCAATGCAAGATAACATAAAGTGTGTGTCACACTGGGTTGGACGTGGCTGGTCAAGCACACAGATTACGGAAATGGAAAGAGGGTAAAACTGCGTCTGCTACACATCTTTCTACTTTCACCTAAGGAGGTGGCAAAGCTTCTTTGTCTTGGTTATTTTAACATGCATCTCATTGTTTGTGTCAGTCATAGGTTTACTTATTTTGATGTTTTTGCAGGTCAGTATTGGATTATTGATTACGTTTCTGTTTGCAAGAATATTTGGACAAGTGCGTTACGTGTAGGTTGTTTATGACACTTGCTGAACTTTGCCACAGTCGTGGCCAACATGCCAGGAAAAACTCGTGTGCACATTATGTAACACTCGTCACGATGTTCTTATTTTACAAAACACAGATTACAGGAGGGACAATCAGACATTTCTCTGTTTCTCTCTATTTGTAGACATGGTCGGTCGTGTTACCCTCCATAAAAGAGCTGAGAACACATCACACACAGACACGTTTCACCTACCGGGCTGCTTCTGGCGGGGCTTAGGCAGGTTGGTGACGCACGTGTGGGGACACATCAGGATGTTGCAGGGGTGCAGGTTGCCGTCTAAGAAGAACTGCTTGGTGTCAGAGATGTGGATGCCACCCAGCGGTGTTTTAGGTAAGGTGTTGGCCGGGACCAGAGCCAGACAGTAGAGTCCCACCTGATGAATGCTGTCGATGGCCTATAAGGGAAACCAAACATCATTGTTGACTAGTAATCGTATGTTGCGAAGAGCAAAATGACCGAGTTGCATAAATGGTTCCATGTTTACCTGAAGCACTCGGCTCATCCACTGGAAGCTGTCCTCCTCGCTGGCGTCCGGCCTCTGCTCTGCCACGATCACGACCCTCTCATCGTAGAACACTGTGACTGAAAACACGGCGATCCTGACACAGAAACAAACACGTAGTTTAACCCTGAAACATCTTCATGTCAGCATCATATCCAGCCGTGCCTTGTTTTGGGTCTGCTGTGCTTCATTTCCACCACCAGATGTCAGCAGCGATAAATTAGTATTCACACTGGACCCCACAAAGGAGCTCATCATCTTTGTAAACACACTTTGTCTGTCTAACGAGGAATTCGTAGTCTCCTCACCTCCCCCTGTACACCGTCTTGACCGGCTCCACAGCGAGAGCGGTGGCAACCAGGTCGTCGGCGTTGTGCCTCCGCCCGCTCACCATGAGCAGACCCTCGATTTTCCCCACCACAAAGATGAGACTTCCCTGCACGAAGGAGGCGTCATTATGTAGTAAGTATGCAGACTCATTCAGAGACAGAGACAGAGTGAGGGCTCATGTTACCACTGATGCTGTGCTGTAATGAAACAGGCCTACTTACCGGGCCAATAAAGCCCAAGAGTCCTGACCGCACAAACGGAATCTCTCCAATGGGAACTCCGTTAGAATTAACCGGTATCACCTGAACGCAATCAGACAGAAAACACGCCACAGAAAGGATGTTAATTAACTTTGTCGTTTAATTAGACATTATTACATTATCATCAGGACCCGGACAGAACGGCTGTGGGTGCTTTCATACCTCAAAGGTGTTCTTGGTGACTCCGGGTAGGCCGTAGTACATGTTCCCCCCAGCACGGGAGTTTACGATTATCTCTCCTATCTCATCTGTTTTACACAACTGAGGAGGCCCGTCTGGCTTTACAATGCACATCAGAGCTGGAGACACACAAGGTTCACATTTAGAAAACTATGCAACAGAGTTACATTAAATTTAGGTCCATAAATGCACGTAAAAAGGTTTATTCTTTCTTTATTAAGAAATATCCAGATTGTGTGAGCAGAGTCGAGAGAAACTTACATAAGAGCATCAAGATTTAATTAACTGGTTTGAGTTTAACCTGTTTTCCAGCGTATGTTTATGATTTATCAATAATGTTTTCATTTTCTGGACATGAATGTCAAAAACGTTTTAAGTGTTGGGGGCCAGACGCAGCTGTACGCATGACCCAGTCATAAAAACCTTCATCGTCATCATTGATAAACTGTACACATTTTACATGTTTCGCATTAAATACGTCTTCCTTCCAGGCGGTTGGTTTAAATTTATGCGATAGCGAAATGTAAATCAATGCGCGATGCGAGATTTAAGTTTTGTCTGAGTTACTGCAGGTCGTCCATCACAGGGAGCATTTCAAATGATCTCATCGGCCTGTGCGCTTTTTTTCTTGTCGGTGTGTTCGAGTGCTTGCTGAAAGCTCCAACGAGAGTCGACTTCATATCAAACTTTTCAACAGCATTCACGTTTGCTTGTTGAGTTGCGACTCTTAAATCTTGTTTGTCAGATTTTCCCACAAGCACCGATCTGTCAGGAGTTTTTCATGCTTTCCTCTTGACTCATTTATCTTTCCTCCCATCGTTACCTCCAGGCATGACATGCCCCACATCTTGTACGGTCAGGGCGGAGTTCTTGTCCTCGGTGTTGACCCTGATGACACCGTGGCTCAAGCCGCCCATGGAAAGAATGGCACGGGCGGGGAGCGGTGCGCCAGGAACTCCCGGCCTACAAAGAAGTGACTTTGATCAGACATGAACGTTTCCATCCATCCCATCTGTCCTCACAGTTAGCTTATCTGCCCGCCCATCCATGTACGCCACCACATATGACAGACTATGTCTCCATCCACTCCAGAAAGGAAATACAGGTCAGCGACATACCTGCGTATAGCTACTGTCATGGCCTCAGGCGAGGTAGCACAGGGACAGATGACCTCAGGTTTCAGCCCGTGGGACTGAAACACATTCAGGAAGGCATCGCAGGAAGACACCGACCCTGACGGCGAGAGATTCAACATGTTACTCCTAATTTTAGTTAGCTGGGGGTCAAAGCTGGGAGCCATGAAGTACTCACAGGGGTTAGCACCATCAGCAACAATCAGCATACGTAACGAAGCCAAACTGGTGTCTCTCTGCTCACGGTGAGCCATCATGGCCCAGTGCAGATCACGGCACTTCACCAAAGCTACACGAGCTGCGCGGGAACAAGACCGACGTGTCACATGCATGTAATTCTTTTTTATATGGCAGTGCTCAAACCGAGAGAGCGGTGTGATTCACCTTTGTGGATGTGAACCCTCTGGACCCAGGAGAGAGGACAAGCCTTCATCACTGCATAGGGAACGCTGATAGTGTGTATCCTGTTCATCACAGCCTGGGAAGAAACAAACCCGTTTAAGCAGCTGATCTCCTCAGACTGGGACAAATTTAAATGTTCTTAAATGATAGAGAATGTTTCCAAGAATCTGACGGCTTAGTGCTTTAACAGGGAGAACGAATAACTGACTGTAGACACATTGGCATTTATTATCACATCCTTACAGTCATTATAGAAACACACTGTGAAATCTTCCAAACAGCACACTTACTGTGAGAACTCCATGCCACAGTCCCATGTCCTTTTTAAAGTCCAGCACGTTCACTAAAGTTTCCCCTTAAAGCGAAGAAAGAGAAAGTGAGGACTTGTTCAAGAAGAAACCTTCAGATAATAGACGACGACGACAACACTCGGGGTGTTTACTCACCCTCGCAGTAGTTGCAGGCCTGGGTCAGTGCTTGGCAGTGGGTCAACATGGCAACTTTAGACACAGCCACGCCGACCACCGTGCCCTCTTTACTCGCCTTGTACTAAATAGAGAGGAGACACGGGAGCTTGGTAATCGCACCAGGATGCAATCATGTTTTCATCTGTTTGTGTGCTAACCTGCAGCAGCTGACACAGCAGTAAGCAGCTCTCTTACCTCTATGTACGCAGGGTCAGTGTTGGCAGTGGGGATGTGCGGCTGCCAGTCTTTGGAAGGCTTGGTCAGGTATTTTGAGTCTGTCACCACCCACTTTAGTCGCGGCCAGCCTATCGGAGAAAGAAAAGTAAAATCAAATGAGTTTCAAACCAGTTCGAGCAAATTTGTGCCTGAAATTCATCGTCACTTCGTCATTATATCAAATAGCGCATAGCCTGTGCAAGTCTGAAGGTGACCTGAGATTTAGCCACCGTAAGAAGATACTTACTGACCTTTAAACTGCAGTATTTCTCCAGTGGGAGTCTTGGGTAGACCCTTGAGACAGATCTCACTGGTCAGAGCCAGACCAACACCACAGCTACCGAGCAGAAAGCCCACTTGGCTGATACCTGCATCCTAAAAACACACACAAACATAGTCAAAGTTGAAGATATACACACATATTTCTGGACCCACAAAGTGCACACGCTCCTCTGTGGGCTGTCTTACCTTGCGAGACAGCGGTACTTCAATAGGTACAGGTATAACTTCAGCCAGGAGGCAGCCGTAGAAGGCCACCCAGAACATCCCGGGGTCACTGTTGGGGTACACCAACGCCACCTACCAAGATATGTTCTACATTAGATTACAAAGAAGACAAAAATACGCCTTTATGGACATAAACACTGGAGACTACAAGGTCTACAGCCATGCTGATGCTTAGCACGTAAGTCATCCAAGTTTAGTCATGAGGATTCATCCTCTGGGCACCATGAATGTCTGTAATAAAATCAGTGTTAATTCAAATGTAAAATAATAATAAGACGAATAATTCAAAGATGTTTTAATTTGTCAGGGTGACCTTGCTTTATACGTTTGTTGTGTGAGTTAGTGTGTCTGTTTCTTGTCGGTGTGTCATCTCTTGCTCACCCGGTCTCCAGGTTTGAGGATTTGCTCGTTCTTGGCGCCCAGCTTGTTCAGGAGGGTGTATGCCAACTTCACACTGCGACTCCACAGCTTTCCTAACAGACAGAAGGTGGAGCGGGGAGGGGGAATTACAAGGGTGTGTCTCAGCAGTGCCAAATATTCTGACGTGTGAACACATCTTCGTATCATCCAGGTGAACTCTTGAACCTTTAACAACCTCTCGGTTTTAACTCCGTTCTACATGTTAGCGGCTCGTGCCTCACCATACGTCAGGGTGTACAGCGGTTTTCCCGTGATGTCAAGAGCAGTGAGGGCGGGGCTCTTCCCCTGAGTGGCCCCCCATCGGGCCAATGCTGCCTGCAGGGCTGGAGGCCAGTTACTGACCACACCCAAAGGTTCCCCTTTCACTGGGATGATCTGACGTCCCTCCGGCCTCGGTGTGTTGGGGTCTGGCTGGGGCACTGTGCGTGAGAGAGAGACATAACATGACAAGTTATTTTACAGATAAATGAGACTCATTATGAATGCCAGTTACCTAAAAACCCACCAAGTAAACACCAGTTGCGAACACAGGTCAAATTGTTTCGTACCTTCCACGATCTCCTCTGCGTCGTCGGTGAAGAACTCGCTAAGCGGCGGCCTCTTGGGCCTCTTCAAGGTGTTGAGCAGCTGCTGGATCTTTGTGGACACTCTGCTGCTCACGGGAACTCCTACAAGCAGGGCGAAGGCGGAGAGGGGCGGCGGCAGGACAAACACACAGTCACACACACACGATGCGGCTCGTCGGCTACATGTTTGAACTTCTTAGTTTAAACTTCTATCTCACGGTCTGCTGCTCTTCATTCGATAACACGAGATCTGAATCGACTGTAAACGTCTTTTGGGAACGAAGAGCAGCACACGTAGGTGTCAACAACACGAGGAGAACATGGTGAGAGAGGGTAAAGTTTTGATTTGGTTTGGGATCACACGTGAGGATTGATTCTGTGTGTGGATGTTGCTTTTGTTGCACTTATTTCTTAAAGGAAGGAGAGTAAAGGCCCTTTCACACACAACGTGACTAAAACCTCAGCGGGCGCTGGTTGGCGAGCTTCAACCCAAAGTTCAACTTTCGAAGTCGAAGTTTGGGGCGCAGAGGTTCAGATGTTTGCAGGCCACGGCAGCTACCGCAGCTCAAATCGCATTGTGTCTGAAAGGGTCTTCAGGATACGACAGCTGACACAGAAGGCTACGGACATCATACATTAAGGAGTTTCCTTACTCGGGAAATTACCTCTTCCTATCAGCCAGTCAAATAAACAGTGACAGGGTAGAGAAAGATCGAGAGAGAAAAGACAGCAGTAAAGACTGATTAATGATATTTTAGAATGACACTTATTTCGAAGAGATTTGTGAGTCAGGCTCCCGCAGAGAGACACATTAAAATGTCACGCGGCGTAGTCATTACCGTCCGCGGTCTCCATCATGCTCGAGCGGCTCTGCCCGCGGCTCATCCCTCTGACCACAGCGTTGGAGGGCAGGTCCACCCGGGCGCCTCTGGATGGAGGAGCCACGGCTGTCACATCTGGAGGGGGGGCGCTGTTCTCTGAGGGGCCTGCAGCGTGGAGAGATGAGTGGATTAATGACTTCCAAAATGCAGAACATAATAGATAGACCAGCACACAATGGGTGTAATAAAATCTTTTGGATCTACAGCACACGAGATAAAAATGCTTTAGAGTTTTGCAAAGAAGGTCTAAAACCTTTAATCAGTGAAATGGAAAGTGTTGCAATGAAGGAACTATTTACTATCTTTAGGAACTATTGTGTCTCTGATTATTAATTCTAAATATTACAAATCTCAGTCTGTGATGTCCTGTAAGCACGGCAGCTCAATGAAGGCTCCAGATATTTAATACTTTACTCTACCTCCACACGCTAAATTAACGAAGCTCACAAGATGTAGAAGAAATCTGGAAGTAACTCGTAACTGGACGCTGAGTTCAAGATCAAGACTCTGAACCTTAAAGCTCCTCGTCTCTTCACGAGCGAATGACACCTTTAGTACCAAACTGTGTCATCAATCATTCAGTGACTGTTTATACACTAGTAATAAATCATTACTAAAGCCATCAAAGTCAAACATCCGTGCAGTGCCTCACCAATGCGGCTATGAGCCAGCATGTCCGCCACCGATGCAGCGTGGGGATGCTCCTGCTGCTGGGACTGGGGCTGGTGCTGCGGCACGTACTGAGGCTGATACATGGGTTGGTACTGCGGCTTATACTGAGGCTGAGGCTGCGACTGAGGCTGAGGTTGAGGCTGGCTCTGAGGCTGCGGCTTGGCCTCTCCGTGGGACAAAGTGGAGGAGGCCGAGGAGGAAGTGGAGGAGCCCTGGACCGTGCGGTTTATCCAGGAGTCCGGGCTCTGCAGGTTGGGATTGACCTGAGGCGGAGGAGCGACCACTGATGACTGCCTGCGCACGGCTGTCTCATCTTCAGAGCCTGATGAGGAGTCTGAGCGAGGGGGAGAGAGGACAGAGTCTGAATTATCCAGCTCAAGGATCAACGTGTAGGACTGTCCCTCCTTCCCATCTTACCTGGCGGGGTGCGGGTTTCAATGGGAGACTGCACATAAGTGGAGCGTCTCTTGGTTGGCATGGGGAGTGCCATCTTCTCCTCTTTATGTTTAGCCAGGGCAGCTTGTACTGCCTCTGTATGGATATCTGCATAGACAGAAAACAGTGTGAGCTCAGGGTGAACTGCTGTTTGAATATTATTAGATTTTAATTGACAAGCAGAAAGTCCTGGAGAATATTTTAAGGTTTTGGGTTCCAGGACCTGGCAAAAAAAAACGCAGTGATATGCATTATTTGTAGAATTATTATTATTTTTTATTCAGTATAAATAAATCAAGTCAGATTAATTAAGGAAACAGGAAATAAGAAAAACAAACATAAGCTACACAGCCGTCCATTTTCTGTAACTGCTTGTCCTCATCAGGGTCGTGGGGGGTTGGAGCCGAACCCAGCTGGCACTGGGCGTGAGGCGGGATACACCCTGGACTGGACAAGTTGCCAGTTCATCACAGGGCTGACACACAGAGACAAGCAACCATCCACATGCTCAGCGTAGCTGTTTGTTTCAGGTTTAAAAGATTACTCAAATTAAACAATTAGAGAAGGAGCAATCAGCTCTCAGCTCACACACACATTAAACCCGTGACGGCTTGAAGGGGGAACATCATTTTGTTTTAAATGTTTCATAACCGCTGATTCATTCCTTTCCAGTAATTTCTGACAGCAGCATTTTAGCCATTACGGTTTCATTAAAGCAGGAACATTAAAATGCTGAGAAATATAATAAAAGCGAAGAAGTCAGGAGAAAATCCTCAAGAGGGTGACTGCATTTTCCCACAGAAGCAGAAAGCCACGACGGGAAGAGAGAGCGAATTAGCCCACGCGCTTGCCTACGCGCATGCACGCGGTAATAAACGCAGAGATACTCTCTCTGGATGACACCCACAGGCACGGTGAACAGCCACACAGTCAGGCTGTGCAACAAAACATGTGTAGCAAAAAAAAGAAAGCCCACTCGCTGACAAATCATATCTATTAACTCAGGGGATACAAATTCCATTCAAACATCAACACATTTAAATAAATCATCAAGAAGAGCTCGTTACACAGCAGCAGCAGCGGGGACCGTGATTACATAACTGGCATTCTGCTGAACAGATTGCTCAGGGCTAAATCATCTTCTCTCATAATGTGCCCATAGTCCACCCTCACACAGGGGCGTCGGGGGAGGCTGACTCCTTACACATGTCTGGGAGGATGAGGGCTGTCTCTATGGCGATAAACACGGGAGGGCGTGCGGATCAGCACTGAGATGTACGTATGGGCATCTATTATCTTTCATGCATACCTCTCTTTACAGAGCATACACGTATAACCCTCACACAAACCCGGCAGCGTTGTATTTTGGGTTGTAAAAAGTGAAGGCAGCTCGAGGAGATCAATTAAATCGAGGTTTTTCTGCGCTTTCTCAGCAGCCCATGAAATGAAAAACACTTTCATTTCCTCCGTCTCCCATCGCTGCAGCGTTTTGACATTTCCTTCTTCTAATTATTTGTTTACGCCGCGTCTCATAAAACTCTCTAAAACTTTCCATTTTTTTTTAGTCGTGCCGGGCTCTGCAGATGGCAGTTTCTCAGTCCACGTTAAAAAATATCTAATATATGTTAGATGATGAATCGCCATGAAAAGTTTGCACACACATTTATGGGTCTTTTAGACTTTGGTGAGGAGATCACCAAAGTGATGTTGACCCGTGTTGTGTTACACAGAGAGGAGTTTCTATTTTATGCACCTATGCAGCTGGCAGTGACTTGACGTGAAGTGAAAATTACAGGTGTGCGACGCGGCACAGCGAGCAGCTGTGGCTCAGGAGGTAGATATAAAACACCATTGTTTACTACGTTTGTAAAGGAATGATGATTATTCATGTCTCACTTTACCGCTCGCTGCAGAGTAAACCTATCGATTGTAGCAGAGGAGGGATATCGGACGCTTTCTGCTGCCGTCCAGCAGCCTAAATGAAACGCTGCATCAGTGCGGCGTGAACTGTGAACGGAGCAAAACGAAAGGCGCGCTCATTACATGGCAAAAGGCTCATCGTCCCTTTTCTTCTTGGCTCTGTGTGTTCCTCTTCTCGAGGCCTGCAAAACTTTTCTCCATATACTGCACCAATCTCTTTCCAGCTCTGATCTTTAAATCCTCCACCCAGATCTCCTGATAAAAAAAAATATTCTGGTCAGATTTTCTGACAACAAAGTGTTTTCAAACAACCCCTCCACCCACTCCAGACAGACTTTATATTAGTCAGCCTGGTGTTCAGCATGCTGGAGTGTGAGGGTGTTTCATCTGAGAGACGGGAATTGTTGAAAAGACAAGAAGGGAGAGGGAGAATTAAGAGGAGAGACAGCAGGGTGTGGGTCGGTCTGGAGGGAGGACGGTTTTACGGACGCTCTGAATCTCTCCTCACGTGCTCGGTGCTCTTTCACCTCTACTCTACTGCTCTGGTTTCCTTTATCCTGGACAGCGTCAGCTTTTCCCCTCCATGCAGATCAGTATTCCTCTGTTCTCCTCACACATAGCCGGGCAGTGACATCACTCTGCCTTCGCAGAGCGGGGGTCCTCACTGAGGGGCTCCACAGCTGCAGGGCTGCACTGATGCCTGTCTTTCTCCCCCCTCACAAAGCTCTTCTTTAATTGGTCCCTTTGAAACAGCTCAGTGTCTGAGCTTACAAACAGACTCGGCTAATTTGAACCCTGCAGCGTTATCGGAGGAAGCTATATATGTCCTCAGTTAAGATGTTTCACATTTGAGGGGGGAAATGTTGTTACATTTTGCTGCTGTCCTGACCTGATCTGTAGCGGTCATCCCTGGTTCCTCCACTGCGATGCGTCCTGCGGGAGCGGCGTTCTCTGTAACGGGACGAGCTGGAGGGTGGAGGGGGGTGACCGGAGGAGGAACTGGGAGCCGGAGGCTGCGCGTCATTCTGACGGGGCGGCGCCACTGACGAGTACACAAACAAGAAACATATATTAATTTAAAAAACACATGAGAATGTAGCCTATTAGCTAACTCCTCTGGTCTCAGTCTCTGAGAAGGCATTTCTGGAGGAAAACAACTTTAAGCCTCTGGAAATGTGGCTTGAAAGAGTAAAAATACATAAATGGCATCAAAGCTGATTGTAAAAATAAAGATAAAATTAGAAAATCTGGTTCAAAAACAGCTCATTTTGCTGTTTAGATGATTTCTCCAGGCTCTGTAGGTCTGGACGTGGACGCTGTATTTATAAGTCAAAGCCAACAGACCACACTCCTTTGACAAAAACGCGTTTTACGACGAGTTAACAGGGTCATCAAGTTGATTTTGGCTTTGGTAAAAGAGAGAAACTTCATTCAGGAGACGTGCGGTTGTATTATTTTTATAGTTTAATAAAGTAAACAGGTGTAAGAATATAACAACCTGTCCTTTCTCGGCAGGTTGTGACTTTATTTATCAGACTAAATGTAGCGAAGTCGGTTTCTTTCAGCTCAGACAGAGAGGTTTTGTTTTGTGGAAACTTTATGATCGGCTCACAGGATTGAAACATTCTCTTTTAAAAGCTTATTGTTATGTACATTGCTGATAAACCACAGCACTGTGCTTCACTTGCACAGATTTTGCAAAAGCCAACGATTTACCATCATTTGTTCTCCACCATCGGTGGGATGACACAGAGAGGGTGTCACTAGGAGGCAGCGGTGAGCATTGTCAGGTCTTAATGTACAATACAAACGTAATTTACAGCCACGAGTAAGTCTAATAATCCAGTTTATATTTAACTCAGTTATCACACAACACACTGGTGTTTTTTAACGCAAGAGTTATTTTACAGCGTGAAACACGAGTTGAAATAGAGACTATTTAAACTGGCAGCAGCAGAGCAGTGATTTTGTGTCAGTCATGACAATAACAGCCTGAAAGTCAAATCTTAGTCATCCCAGATAAAATTTTCTTTTCAATAAGTTTACACGTTGGATTTTCTTTTGCGTGTAAGCAGAGTTTGTTTACAGGGTAAATGATACAGGTGATGGGTTTTTACCTGGAGTATGAATGATGTAGGGAGCCAGGAGTTTGGTCCTTTTCTTCTCATAGCCCTTCTGTGTAATATCGCCTGTAAACAAACACAAAGCAAAGTCAAATCAACTATGATAAGATTATATCAGTCAAATATCAGTTCGTTCAACGTCTTCATCGTCTGGACTGATCTCTCTTCTCTTCTCACCTGTTCAAACGCAAGAAAACAAAAGCAACGACAACAAAGCTTTGCAAGCGAGGAGATGAGAAACACAGATGGACGCACGCAGTGCTGCCGTGATCTCCAGAGATGGCTGAGGGCGTCAAAGATGTGGCTCGGTTCCAGGCTCAAGTACGACACGAAGGCAAAAACAAAACAGGACTAAATTTGGAAATGTACGGAAGCGTGGGCGAGAGAGAGAGGGAGAGAGAGGGAGAGAGATGGGATGATTCACCGTGAGAAAACAGAGAGGACGCAAAGCTGAGGGTGAGAGAAGTGGGAGACGCACGTAGATAAAACAGGAACGTTGAGATCGCAGAGGATGACAGATGACAGAGGTGAGTGACGGTTCATCCGGAGGAATCTTAAGCCACGAGCTTAGAGAGGAGAGGAGCGAAGCATCCCTTGGACACCTCCTCGTGTCCTCCCCCCTCCCGCCGACAGCCCATCTGCATCTTCCTCCAGCCCATAAGACACAACACAGGCTGATTGAGCTCTCCGCTGGCCCGGGAGCCAAACTCCTCTGTGGGCAAAGCTGTCACATTTTCAGACACATACTAAAAATCCATCTGGAGAGCCTGCACTCACTTTTCTTGTAACTGTGTCGAGCAGCGACGATTCAGTCGGTACGTCTGCCAACAGCTGCTCTGGCCGCTCTCAAACCTCTTCATCACGAAGACATCTCCCTGTTTTTTTTTTTAACTGTACAGCGACTTAAAGTCCAAACAGTAAATCTGTCTGTGTAACAACACTGCTGGCCAGTCTGACAGGTGATCTTCTGCGGTTGTATCATCTGCTCAAGCTGCTGGAATGAACCCCCGATTAAAAATTAGTGCTGCCCGGAGACGCACTGAGATGAAAGGTTGAAGCTGTCTGCCGCTGATGTCATCTCTTCCCAGTTACACCGCAGATAACAACAGAGATCAGATGAGGATTTTTCTGCCTTACTGACACAGGTGAACATCTGCCACACACCCGACTACACACAGCACAGACTCGTGGGGAGTGTTGTGGTCAGTTTCGGCCTTGTTTTTGCAGTTTCATTGCAATCGGTTGTGTCCTCTGTTTGCTGAGAGGGGGACGCAGTGACACTGCTACAATTCAGCCAGAGGTCAGATGCTCTTCTAAACCAACACTGGATGTTTGCATAACAACTGGTCTAACTCCATCTGCAGATGTATCATGTAATACGATAAAAAAAGATGCAGAACAGCTGCTGAAAAGCCGTGTGGTGAGATAGTTGGACCAACTGCACTTTCCAGGCTCAAGAATGAACTTTCAGTCACAACAGTGTTGCCAGATTCTCCAAATCACTTCATCTGAAGTTAAAACCTGAACTGAACACGCAGAATATGTCATGTCTAAGCTGTGATCGATGTTTATTCTCTTCCAGATGAGTCTGGCTGACCCGAGAGGTCCTTTAAAACCTTAAAGTCTTACCAGACCCGGCCACATAACTCAAAACCTCCCATTCCAAAAGACGTCTTAGACATCCTTCATTTCTGTGCAAGATAAAAAACAACATATTGCTGAAGTTGACCGCAACCGTCCAACACCGGCCGGGTGGCACAGTTTGTTTTTGATGACATTTAGGTCCAAGAGAGTCTCCAAGCGGCCCGGCTACCGCTGCATGGAACGACAACATGTGGCTGAAGTGTTAATGACGCTGCCGTGTACAAAAATCCTTTTTGCATTTTACTGTATCGTATCTTGATGTGTACCAAGGCCACCACTCTTTTTTGTTACTATCTAGATTATTTGTCTGTGAACTGCACCGCTTACAGTGAAGTACAAAACTATGACGCGTTCCCCCACGGTCTTTTTATTCTGTTTTCTGTTCTGTACTTGTCTTTGTTTAAAAAAATGAGAACAAATCAATGAAAATATTGTTCGAAATTAAAAAAAACAAAACTCTTACCGCTTTCAGCCAAAAGCATCTTAAGTTCAGTAATTAACTTGGTGAATATAATTTACTGCTGCTGAGGAATGATGGCCAAAAACTGCAAAACAAGACTGTAATAAACCATAATTATTCTTTTTCTTTATGAACATGGATATTCAGTATATCACCAGATGGCAAAATGTGCCAGCAAAATAAACTATTGCCCAATGCAACAAAGAGAGCTGTGTTACAACAAATGTTATTCGATCCGACAGACGACACAGAAGTCAACAACAGAAACTCATTTGGTTTTAATTGTAATTTGGTCAACGAACCACAAACATTACAGCGAACTGCGCATCCGCTCAGCCGAACCTCCAAACTGCTGACGCACAACAGGCGAGCCGACAGAAACGAGGATGCGGCCTGAGAGGCCGCTGCAACGCGACAACGAGTCACGGACCGGGGCTCTTTCTCTCAGAGGAAAAATGGAAGAAAAGCAAACACTTCCATAAGTAATGCATGAATGGTACAGTTGGCCTCGCTCAGTCACATGATTTATTTTTAGCTCATGTGAACAGGCAGTTTCTCTGCACAAAGAAACACAGAGAGAGAGAGAGAGAGAGAGCGGGATGGAGTCAGCCATGGGGGAGGGGGCCGGCGTGGCATTAAATGAAAAGAGTAATCACTCTTCCATCTGGATGATCTGAAATTCATCTGTTTTGTTTTTTATGGTTGCATCATCAGAGCGATCAGAGCTCCGGCAGCGGGAGCTGAAGAGTTAAAACTCTTTCATATCTGCTCAGTGAACATCAGGCAGGAAATGAAAATGTGGTGTGATTGGAAAACTTGTAAACAAGAAAAATGAAGAGAAGCCACGTATTATTTTGTTGTTGTTATTTGTGGCACCAAAAATATGAAAATCACTCAACAAAATAAAAATTCCTTCTCGCTTCAAACCTAAGATGTTCCTGCCGGCTCGTGATTTAAACACAAACACTCAGAGAGATCTGCTTAGCAGGCGAAGCACAGCTCCTCCGAGGTGACGAGGGCCTCTCTCTCGTTAACCCACTTCATCACACGCTGACCCAGTCACGTCCATCCTGATGGCGCGGGTCACGATCAAACCATCTCGGGGACGCCTCAGCTCTCCTTTCTCTGTTTAACGGCGAGGAAGACCCGTGCGTTCACCTCGGAGCGTATGGGTTTTATTTTCCCACACTCTGGGAGAGAGAGAGAGAAACATCAAACACCCGTACACACTCCCATTCGCCAGCGTCGGATTATTTGAATTGCAGCGAGACTGCACTCTCCTTCTACCCCACAGGCACTCCGTCTGAATAGTAATTAGCTACCGACCTCTATTCTCTTCTGCCTGTGTTTCCCTCTCCCTCGTCGCATCTCACTCGGTAAAACAGTTTTAAAGACGGGTGTTCGCCGACGGTGAGCAAAACAACAATTCAAATATTGCAGCAGATTCTGACTGCCAGAAACTGCAGATGGTTTCAACGTGGTCTGAAGCTGAGACGCTGGACAGTGCTGTAAGAACACCACATCAGGCTCCAAATCTAATATAAACCAAGTTCAAATCTTGAACTCTTGACTAACATCTGACGGCTCAGAATGAAGACTGACATGTGGCTCCCCTCTGTTTGGAGCCGTGCCATTTCGGTATTTGTTGATACGAGTTCAAGTTGTTATTTCAGTCGGAGGGGTTCGTGTTTATTTCCCAAAGCGGCCTTCCAAAAGAGCCAGCACATTTTTATCTGCAGAACAAACACCCTACTGAAACGTCCCAGCTGCCTCCTCGACACCAGCAGGCCGAGGCTCCAACCGAGCCAAAAGATCACCCACTCACTGCGTCCACGCACACCAGCCTGACCACAGCGAGAGGACACACACACACACACACACCATCCTGAGCCGGTTCATGGTTGAACTGACAACATAACGCTGCATGTTAGGCAGACAGTGTGCATGACATCGCTCCCCTCCACCTACATGCATGTTTCCTGTCAGGGAGGATGACATCACGTTCTCCACCCTTCAATCTCGCGTCCTCTGACAGATCTAGCAAAACAAATCCAACATTAATGTGTCTACCACTACAAGCAGTATGACAGCTAAACTACAGATCCTACATAATCACCAACAAATGCAGCTTGACGGGTGTGTGTCTGTGCGTGTGTGTACTTGCTGCCTGTTTGGAGGAGGCAACAGTTCAGAGTGCATGTCGATACAGGACAGGACTGCAAACAAGAGAACGACAGGCATTTTGGGTGCTACTAGAACATTTAAAGCGTATAAAATCTAGATTTCTCTCACTAGCAGCCGTGATTTACTCTTATTTCGCTTTAGGACGGCCTTAAAGTTGAACGAAAATCTATATTTCGTACTTCAAGACTTTTCATTCAAGAGCCAAGTCAAATTTTTCATGGTAACATCACTGCATCAATATTTCACACGTCTCAAACATCTTCTTGAACACATCCTGGCATGTCTTACGGGTCTTTAACCCACTCACCAGAAAATAAGAGTTGTAATCATGTATTATTACAGTTTTTCCTCGATCATGTTTTATTCAACACTGCTGCCTCCAAAATAACACAAACCTTTATCATTGTTCAGTTGACTGACTAAGGAACCGTGTCAGTATGACAAAGGACAGTGACATTGTGTCTCTGTGTGTCACTGAGGTTAAGTCTAAAAGTATAAAACAGAAAAGGGAAAGAAGAGATGGAAATAATGGAAATAAAACCACTTCTAACACACACAGTATTCTTTCTCCATAAGGAGAGGCTATACGTATAATGACTCAGACAATAAAACTGGTAGTGCAGGCACTGGTGAGTGAAAGAACTGCTTTAAAACACACACACACACACACACACACACACACACACACACACACACACACACACACGTATATACACACACACAGTTTCTCAAGTGATTGTCTCCCTCTGGAAGGGATAGCAGGCAGGGTGTGGTCAACTCAGGTAACACAGTGAATCATGTTTCACTCCACGCACTTGTTAAACTCCAACAGGGGGTGACAACACCACACATGTACACACACACACAATCACACACACATAGAGTCACACACACACACACACACACAGGCCCCCGAGGGCCTGCAGAAGTAATAACAGGGGTTACAAAGCAGAAGAGCAGCGAGCTAACTGAGAATAACTGACTCAGCCTCACAGTCGTCGACTTCTTTTTTTCTTCTCGCTGTGTGCACAGCAGGCTAAATGAAAGAGGAGGGCGTGGACGACACACCTGAGAGACTACACTTCACACACACACACGTTAACACAAGTAGGTAAGTGCAGTGACATGCTACTTAACACCAACGAGGGTATATCCTCCCGTGGGATTTACACAGTTAGGACGATGATGTAAACCAAGTGAAGCAAGAGCCAAAACACAGAGGAACATTATTTTCCTTCACTGTCAACAAAAAGTACCGGGCCATGTCTGCGTGCTGCCTGTAACGTTCAGCTTTTATTGTTTGTCGCTGTCACTGAAGGTGAGCCGGCGAGCAGACGCTGAAATCAAGTCAAGTCCAGTCACGTTTATTTGCACAGCCCACGTCCACATACAATACCTCCACGTGCTATACACAACAGCGATGGTTCCTGACTCAGCTACCGCCCACTCTACTCTCACAGCACATAAAGAAGAAACACCAAGAGAGGAAAGATCCCTCCTCAAAAGACCGGCAGGAGGAAGTGACTGCAATGGGAATGAACAGAAAGATTTGGATTATAATCTAACGGGGGGGGTTATAATACAGTAGGTAGAGTAGTACTGCAGTAAATGCGATATAGAATAGGTCCTGGTCCAGTAGAAAAAGTATAAAAGTTCTTGTTTTGGGTTTAAGGTGTTGGGTAGGAAGGGTAGGTTGGGGTTATGGTCTGTGGATGCGGCACCATGGAGGTAAACAGTGACTGGACTCTTCTTATATACGCCTTTCTTGTCTTCTGACTACTCAAAGCCCTTTTACACTACACACACACACACATACACTGATGCCATTAGCTGCCATGCAAGGTTCATCAGTGCTCAGTCCTCATCAGGAGCAATTTGGGCTTCAGCGTCTTGCCCAAGGACACCTCGACATGCAGCCTGGAGAGCCGGGGATCAAACCTGATTAGTGGATGACCCGCTCTACCTCCGAGCCACAGCCACCCAAGGAGGATGCTCCGGAGGTCTGAACCTGCACCTCCTTGCAGAGAACAAAATACTAGTAAAGTTGATCCACCATGATTGTTGTTGATAGTTAACTTGAGATGTTTCACCTCACGACATGATTAACAAATATTGGACCACAGTTTAGTAAATATATGAATCCACATTTATTTCCAGCCTTTTGTCTTTAGATTTTTAAGGAAAGTACAACACACTAATTTAACATTTTTTCTGATTTCATGGATTGATCAGGATCGCCTGCATGCTATGGATTATGGGATACTGACGTCAGCCTTTGAAATCTCAAGGCGTGTTGACAAGTTATGACGGGGCAGCAGAAACCTCATGTCTCCTGTGTAATGGTTTTAAAAGCTTAACACAGCATCTGATTGTTTTACTGCGTGTGTGTCTCCAACATATGGCCGTTCTAATCTGGAAAGGGTTTGTGGAAAATTCACAAAGTAAAAGTGTGTGTGTGTGTGTGTGTGTGTGTGTGTGTGTGTGTGTGTGTGTGTGTTTAAGCGGGGTGGGGGGATGGGGACACACATGAGGGGGTACCACATGGGTCGTGTCCATAGCAACCAAGCTTGTGTGGAACATGAGATGTAAAACCACGGCGGTGATACAGAGCAGCACTGTGCCACGAGGGGGGCTGCCGTCACATGAAATGCATTAGGAAGCAATCAGGAGATAAATGCATTTACAGAAGCAAGCTGTTTGTCATTTGTTCATTTTTAGTGTTGAACTCGGGAGGGGGGGGGGGGGGTAACCAACAACAGATCTCTGAAGTCATTCATCACGCGAAGATGCAAAACATTCGCCGGCTTAGTTCTTTTCATGGTGTTGGGTTTTGGACTGTTGGTCGGATGCAACAAGCCGATGAAGACGTCACATTAGGCTGCAACTAACGGCCGTTTTTATATCGTTGGTTACTTATCTGAGTAATCAAATGAGAAAACAGTGAAGGATGTTGATACCCTCACAATTTTATGAACAGATTTTATGAAGATGTCACCTCGGGCTCCGGGAACTTGTGAGGGAGTCACAGAACTGAAGAAGCCTCTCGGATGAAACATCTTCACTGTTCGACAACCACATCCAGCTGTCCCACATCAACCTCTTCATCTCGAAGAAAGATGAACTGGATGACTAAAAGCGGTCACAGACTAATGCCTCTCACAAGCTCTTTAAAGTACAGATTTGTTTAACACTGATATAAAACGGAGGAAAGTTTGAAAACCGTCACATTGGAGAGGCTGAAACCAGCCAGGTCAGGAAGGAGACAGTAACTTTGAATAAAGAGCAGTGGACTCGCTGATGTGCTGAATCTGAAGCACGTGCCGCAGGCAGCTATTTCCACTTGGCACTTTTTAATAATTCAGTGAAGAGCACAGTGACCTGACGACTACTTGCTCCTCTCGCTCCGCCGCAGTCATTTCCACCGAGCTCTGTTACTTTTAGTTACAACCTGCTGAAGTAAGAGAACAAATGGATCAGGGGACGGTTGATTATAATCACCACAAGGTTTAGTCAAGCACAACTTTAAAGCCAGGACAGGCTGAGAGCTCACCTGTGAGATGAAAGTGAGATGGTTCAGATACCCGGCTGATAGCGCGCGTCTGCGTGGAGGTGCGCTCTCGCGTCTCATCTAAATTATTCAGTATTTTTTTGTACACGAAGCCTCAATGCATCCTGTCTATTTATGTGTGTGTGGGAGGGAGTCTGTGTGTGCACAGCAAATTAGACACAAAGGGTGTTATATAATCCAAAAAAAAAGACTCTGCTGCTGTGTTTCTGTGTGACATGGGTGGCAGAAGAGTCCCTATTTTTGCGGTGTAAAACCAAGTCTGTGGCCCGGAGCGCTGGCTGGAGATCAGAGTACAACTCCTCTGCAACGGTTAATACGCTTTTAAATAGATAAATCAGCTTCCTTCCTGTCCCTGTCAGTGCTGAGTGTACACACATGCAAGGATAACACAGCCAGTGTTTTCCAGCCCATCGGCCCTGAAGGATAAATGTGGTGATATTTTATATTGTTTCTTATTGCCAACGAATCGCAGGAGGAGACCAAAACCAGCGACGAACTGATGCTACTAACAAGTACTGTCTGTGTGGCCAAACATGAGCGAGCCACGTGTTCGTTACAATGGATACAAGCACTTTTACCATCGTCACAACAATCATTTTATCCCAAATACTTCCTCAATTAATCAATGAATGGCTTTTGCTATAAAATGTCAGAAGATAGTAAAAATACACATAATCCTCAAGGCTTTTCCAGTCTATTCAGTTTACTATAATATACATTAATATGACAAAGAAAGGCATTTACAAAGCTGAACCCTGCAAGGTTTTTGCCTGAAAATATATGCTCAGTCTCAGACAAAGAGGACCGGATTTAATTTGAAGACCAGTCGCCCTTCAAGACCGCCACAACTGAAGTGTGGTGGTCTTGCTCGTGCATTGCTTGTTTTGTTTGTTAGCATAATTACTGTGGCTGGATGTAAAAATGTCTTAACTGCACCAGCTAAACTTTTTGTGACTGTTAATGGCTGTCAGACTTCACACGCACGACCCAGAAAGTGAACGCAGGAGACCGGGAAGAAGCTGTGGCAGTCCGGGAGGAGATGTAAGCCAAATCTTCTGTAATAAAAAAGAAAAATTTGATTGGGCTACCTAAACCACAGAGACTTCATCTGCATCAACAGCAACCAAAAGAAAGAAAACACACAGCAGTATGCAAATCCTGCTTACTGCGACGGCCGGGACAAGGTCCAGTTTTTATCTGCACTTAGAAAGAGAGCATTAGTGAAAGCGACGCTAGCAGCACTAGTTAATGTTAGCAATCTGCATGTGTGCAAAAATCTCACCACCCACACACCAAAGAGACTTCTATCAATATTTATATTAATATCAGCTGTACTACTAGTGAACGATGTATAATACTGGATGCTTCGGGGCACTAGTTGCTATTTGACACCTAACCGGATGCACAAGCTACCAAATCTAGAGCGGGATGTAGCTAATGCAGTGTTGACTTTGTGTTTTTATGAATCTTATAATGGAGGTAGTGCATCTTTCAGACTCATTTGCAGAGTTAGTGTGTCATGCAGTGTGGATCTCACACCGGTCTGGTCCTGACTTGGGCGCAACCCCTCCGGGCTCGGACTCGTCTCTGGTCTTGATCATAACTTGGTCTCGGTTTAGGTGGTCTTGACTACCACATAATATTTAATTTCTACAGATCAATTATTCAACTTATGTCAGTTCTAGGTCCTACATTAACCATCCAGCTGCCATAAATACTCATTAGTGTACTAACTGTATATTAATCCACCTCTGAAAATAGTCCCCAAAGAATGCACTAATTCCTCTTTGAGTAACGACGTGCCCAGTTTTGACAATATATTGTGATTTTGAAAATATGGACTAATGCATTGCTGATTTTGGTCTTATCACGCACTTGCTATTTATAGGTAAAGTACTGAAGAGGGATCCATCAGCTACAATAATACAGCACTCAGGGGAAACATGCAGCGGTGTTCATCAGGGTGGGTGGGAGCGAGAGAGAGAGAGAGAGATCCCCAGCAGCAGTCCTGGCCCAGTGTGACTCACAGGCTAAATGAGCCAGGCATGCTGCCCCCTGATGCTCTGTGACCTAGATTGAGAGACGCAGGCAGGACCGTAATCTCTCATTCCTCTGCCTCGCTCTCTCAGTATGGAACAGGCTGCCGAGATGAAAACCAGCCTCTCCTCCGCAGCATCGCAGACAGACAGCGGGATGGACGCGAGTCGCCGGGAAATCCACACATCTACTTATCAGTCTGGACAGTTACGGCAGAGAACGAGACAGCAATCAATTGAACTGCAACATGTAAACAATGGGTCATAGGTCACCATCACAGGTTTTGAGTAATGTATGTTTTTAGCCGTGTTAGCAGCAGAGCAATGACGCTCTGTTGGTTGGTCTGTCTGCTGGCTACTGTTGGAGGGATTGACATGAAATCTGCTACAGACATTCACAAAATCGTGATCCTCTGATTCGTTGTTTAGCACAACCATCAGATCCAAATGTAAACACCTTTTCTGACCAAATATCTAATGACATTCTCATCGGCCTCAGCTGCACTTTGTTTAGTTTATTGTAGTGCTAAGCAGCAAATGTTCTGTTAAGATATTTGGCCTTTTCAAGCTTTTATAGTATAAAGACAGCTGAAGAGTGACAGGAATGTGGGGAGAGAGATGGGGAACAACGGGCAGCAAAGGGCCGCAGGTCGGATTCGAACCCTGGGCTGCTCTGGCAACGACTGAGTCGCCATTTTTGGCTATGAAGCAGAATGGACCACCGGCACTGAAATGGTGTTTTGCGGTGAATACCACAATCTACATATGTTTACATATGCTCTATGTTTGCAGTTTGGCCATCAAACATTGGCACTAATGCTCCGCCTGGCTGCAATACGGCAAAGAAGAAGCAGTAAAATGTCGTGATTGTCATTTCGAGTAAGGGCTCAACACTACCCCGCTGATAATAGTCCAGGAAGTACACACTGTACACAGAGTATTACATAGAAGTCAAACAACTCAGCAAGAGATGGTAAACATGGTTACATTATACATAGCGTAGCATTGTCATTGTTAAGATGGCTGCAGCAGGGAATCAGATCGCGAACCGACCTGCATGAAGCTGTGTTAATGACAGCAGTCCAAGAAGTTCAGTTGGAGTGACAGATGAAGTGTTTAAAGGCTTATCAGCACACCAGTTTGTAATACCCGCAGACAGCAAGAGGCTTTTTTCATTCACCAAAAGCCAAAACGTCTTAGAGGTTAAACGCACAGGCCGTTTATAATACATTCACCAGAACGAAACACAACGAGATTATGTTTCAAATCAGCGAAGATCCGATTAAAGAACGAGTAAACAAGGCTGTGAATCTGAGCAGATGTTTGATACCAACTTTCTCAACATCTCTGAGATCGATGCCACGCTCTGTGTGTGTGTCTCTCCTCCTGAACATCTCTGCTCACTTTCACACACTCGCTGTACACAATGTACAGTAAAGCTGCAGACACCACGATGCCCACATGCTCCCGAGCCGAGCAGCTTAAACAGTTGTGGTTCAGTGCTCTAAATTCCAGTCTGACTCAATTACTGAGACTTTGATCCCCTCAATGGCTTTCTTTGTGTCCTTACAGTCAGAGAGGTTAAAGTAGGTGGAGTTGCTCTCGTTCTCTCTCACACATACACACACTCGGACACACACACACACACACAAGCTGCAGCCCACAACTACTGCTGTGAAAAAAGTGCTGATGCATATTTTCTTCAGTTTGTTGCTAGGGGAGTCCCATGTATCGGGACAACAATGGGGGTGATTGTTGCCATGTAAAAGATATCCATGAGAACATTTAAGGCTCATCGGGCGGCCAGCTGCCGTTCGCCTCGTCTCGTCGAGCAGACGGCGAATGCACTTCAATCAATACACGACCGAGGCATCTGGGCAGCCTGCATGAGCCTTTTTATTAGTCGTCTCTGATCTACAGTTACAGGTGATTGAGCGCTCAGCAGGGGGTCGGTCACTCTGACGGTTTCACCTCACCCCTCACTCACACTTTAAAAACACTTTACAGCTGAGCCGGACTGTGCTCACACACTTCTGAATGTTCTTCCAGTAGACTGGTTCAACCAGAGCAAAGCAGCAGCTGTTTACAAGACTGACTCAGTTTAATTACCTCAAGGTCTGATAGATATTGAAGAGAGACGTGACATGGATCGGCCTTCTTAACATTTACTCTGCAAAGATAACCAGATTAGTCCGAATTAATCATTAGCTCTTTTGATTGTTTTTTAATCGCTGTAAACTGAAGATCTTTGTGTATGTTTGGGACCAAACAACAGATTGTCATAAAACGTCAGGAAAAGAAATGTGTGTCCTACGGTGTGAATTTAATAAAGCTACACACATAAACAACAACTGACAGGCTCCATCTGCTTATTTTATGTCAGATATTAAATTGGCTGCTTTGTTATTGTGATACGCTTTCACAATAAAAGCCTCGCTATTGGCACTTAACAGACTACCTATCAGTCTATTAACTATTGTTACTAGATTCATAATAAAACAACGGACCGCAGCCATAAACATCTTGTTTCGTATCACTGGAAACACCTGAGCTGACCCTGCTATTTCAAGTTAAACTATAGCTGCTATTATGAAAATAATATGTGATAACTGGAGCTGCTAGTCGGACAAAACAAGACGTTTGAAGACGTTACCGTTGTCCTTTTCACTATCGACAAATTAAATAATAATTTAAATGATCATAAGCTACAGCTCTAACATCCAGTAATCCCTTTGTGCTCTGCTAAGTTTTATTAAGATGTAATTGGCACGAGACTGTTCAAACATTCTGGTTTGACTCATCCGGGACTCGAGTAAAGTTCACTGGAAACATTTCAAAATCAAAAGCTCACTATCTGGTCTCTATGGCGCTGATATTAAACACAGTTAAAGCAGAACAAAACAAGGATTTCAGCAATCGCACAGCAGCTACACCTGCCTCACACCCTTTACAAACAGGCGAGTCGAGTGTTGGTTAAATACAGGATAAATATTGCTGTTATTCATCTAGACATACTGTATTCCAGCACGCCTGATTACACAGCGGCTTCCCATCATCCACTGCCTCTCATCCATGCTAAGTGAGTTGAACACAGTGTGAACACCCCATCCTCCATAATCCAGCCTCATTATCACAGTTAATTGGTGTCTATTATTAACCAGAACGCACGCACTCGACTCTAAAGCGACTCAGGTCACAGTCCCACTCTGTGACACTCCGTCAACGGCACGCTGTCAAGGTAAAGTGATACCTCCAAACGGCCAGGCCGTTATAGAAATGGATATTGCTTTGTTAGGTAACAAACTGGAGCAAGTGACGGTTGAGCGGGGAAGCCTGCCAGCTTGTTTGTCTGCTCAAATCTTCAAACACGTGTCCCTGTGAGATTTGCTGCCTTTTCATGAATGAGCGAGATCCATCCTCGACACCGTCTCTGCGGCTGAGATAAATAAAAAAAAGTGCAGAGTAATTACGTTTCCAGGTGGGTTTCACCTGTCCTCCAGCATGGGCAGGGCGGTTCCAGGTATCTTTACGTAGGCCTGCGACACAAGAGGGACTAGCACCGATACATGTACACCCCCCCGCCCGCCCGCCCGCCCTGCATGGCTCTCAATGTGAAACATAACGTTACTCATCCACCCCCAGGAACCTGAGAGCTGCACAGCACCAATCAAGCTGCTGCACTGTGATTCACTATGTGAGGAGGAGACTTGCATAACAGCCATATTCCCTTTTCCCACAGTCATCCCTATATAAAACAAATAACTGCTATATCTGCAGCAGTTTCAGGGTTTCGGGCTCTGAGAGCAGCAGCAGCAGCACGTTGGAGGGGCCACAGCATCATTTAGAGTCCACTGATGTCTGCACGCACACACACACACACACATACACACACACACAGGGCCTCCGGGATGTCAAAGTTGACCCATTTTCCTCCACAGGAGTGTGTATGCTTACATATCTGTGATGATAAGCATGATGTGACATGCATGCAGGCAGTTCAAAACAATAAAATGGAGGAAAAACATGCAAGATTAGGATTTAAAAACACACACACACACACACATTTGTTTATGGCATGTGTCGCAATCTGTGCAAATAAACACACACACAATAAAAGCAAGCTGAAGTTGGAATGACAGCTTGAGAAGGAGGTCAGTGTGTGTGTGTGTGTGTTGTTGTAGTCGTGTCCGGATCCTCTGCAGCAGCAGCAGCAGCAGCAGCAGCAGAGTCTCCCAGCTGACACAGGACCCCTCTGTTTGTGTCCACACGCTCAACATCCACACTTCACCTCCGTCTGCATCCATTACCGCTGCGGCTCGAACTGTTAAAGCCATCCGCTCCGTGGAGGGCTTACCTTCGGATAGCTCCAGATCCAACTCCGCCAGCTGGTCCCTGACCTCTTTAGGCAGAGCCGACAGATCAACGCCGCGGTCGGCCATCGTTGGGAGCGCAGCAGCCTGCGGGATGTTCGCGGTATCTCGGGTGACAGCGGGCGCCGGTGCGGTAGTCCTGCATGAAGCTAAGAAATGAAATCAAGATGCGGTGTGTACTCCATCTCCGCGACTCCCCGACACCGCCATGACTGTGGGAGATGCGAACAACTCACCAGAGAGGAGTCTGTCAGTCACATGACCGGGGCTGATGGCGGAGGGATGGAAAGCAGACTGCCTGCTCCCTCTGCTGTTGTGTTTGTACAGCTGAGAGGAGGACTGAGCAAACTCACCTGCCCCGCAGCTGGACCCCAGCAGCAGCGCAACACCAGTCAAAACCCTGAGTTTAAAATGTTCTAATGAAACATCATGAACAAAATGTAATTATATTATATAGAAACTCACTGTGCAGAATGACAGTGCAGTGTTAGTATTAACCAAGAGTCATTGTCCTCTGTAGCTGTGCAGTAAAAGCATAAAATCACCATAAAATGGAAATACTCGAGTTTATTATCAATGTCAGGTTTGTGCCTAAGTGCAGTAATAGAGTAAATGTACTCAGTTACATCCCACCACTGGAAATTAGCCCTGCTTTGTGCCTTTCATTATCTCTGCAGTCACAGCTACAGCTGTCCAAGTTATCTAAAAAATAATAATTACCTTCTGAAAACTCCTTACACAGTAACCATTAGTGTTGTTCACGATGTCTTTCCAAAAAAAATCAGTTTTATTTTTTTTTTTTTATTATTCTGTTTATTTGCTGATGACCAGATGAAGCAGCCCAAATGACACCCGTCCATGCTCAGTTTGAACGAGAAACTATCAATATTGTTGTTAGGTCCTAACTTATTCAGACAAAATGAGGAAAATATCACCTTACAGGACTTGACAAGGTTTGTAGAAGAATCTTAAATGTGCAGAACATTATTTTATGATTTTATGGCCACATAGGGCGGCGGAAACCAACTGTAAACACTACATTTTTTTTTTTAAATCGACTTTTAAGTTAAATGTAAAAACTTCTTTGCAAACTGCTGCTTAATGAACATCTGGCAGACTCAGAGCATTAGTATTCATGTTGAGTCATGGCGATATCTGGCTCTCAGGTTGTTAAAAGCCTGTTCACAGATAGTTCAGTGTGTGTCGTTGTGAGCTGCCTGTGACAATGAGAGCAGCGAACCTGAACCAAAACAGTAAAGTCGTGCAACTGAAAGACGCCAACTCTTGAGTTCGTCAGTGTTGGTGACCCATTTCCCATCCAAGTAGTCATACAACCCATTTTTAATGTTAAAATGTTGATTTTGGAAATACATTCGGTTACTGGTGCTTACCTCTGTGACTGGAAGTGAGGACAGGTAACAGTGAGCTTCTCTTTTTCATTAATTTATTTTATTATTTGCCCGAGACAACTTATTCATTAGTTGAGACTATACACAAGTAATTTTTCCCATCTTGAGGCCTGAGTATTTGACAAACTCACTCCATACAGAGATCTCCGAGACTTGTTTTTTTCGTGTGGTTCAACCTCTGTTGAACATAAAAGACATCTATCCTCTGAAACAAAATAAAGGGATATACGATCACACAATGGAGGAAAAAAAAAAGCATAACATGCCCACAGAGAAAAATAAACATCTTAAAACAATGACGTTATATATAAAAAAAAATAACATAGTGACAAGGGGAAAACGACATGATAGTCTTGGAAGTTCTATGCGGTATAAAATAATCTGCAGTTCAAAACTTAAAATGTCAAAAAGAAGCACCTTGCACAAGTACTACGTCTACTTCATGACCCAAAGATTAGGACATCTGTAATCCTCTACAGATGTGCACTAACCGCCACTCTCATTCATTCATGATATTCATCTTCACATTTTCTCTGGTCAACCTCATAACTTTAGCTTTCCACTGAAACAGACCAAACCCCTCTCAGCGGCCGGGCTATACACACACGTCAGCTAAATGCAAGAACATTGATATTCAATAGAAAAATATATTGCACTACTCTTTCCTCAACTGAAATGCCAGGATAAATGATTTAAAATCTAATATGTTTGATTATCATTTAAAGGCCTTCTAAAGCTAACCATTTCAAGTGTGTTACATCAGGACTGAGGATGGACTCCTTACAGGATATAAGGACAATTTTTGCATCAATAATTTCATGTTATAAAACAGGAAAAGAAAAAAAAAAAAGCAGATCAATAAACAGTGATATTACGATGAAGCACAAACGAACAGTGGTAATCTTCAGCCTTGAGTAATCCATGCAGTCAATAGGGATCGATACATACACGACTAATGTAATGGCATCCATTCCAAACGGCTTAAAAACGGTGGTTTTAAAAAACAAAGACAAAAAGTCAGGCACACACTCACGGGGTAAACTGTGTACACGTCTGCAGTTTGGTTTGTTATGCGCTCGGCTGACTGAACCGTCATGTGTACTTAAAGAGAATTGACTCAAAAGGGAAACGCAGACCAAAAAACTAAAGGACAGGTTGAAAAGTAAACAAAGATAAAGCGTTTTCCAGGCTTCCTTTCGCTGCAGACTGCCAGCTAATCTCTCTCTGTACTTACTGCACCAGTGAAACGATGTCAAACGAGCGGGATCGGGATCATTTCAAATCTTTTCTTACAACTGAAAAGTACAAGTAAAACTGTCAGCCTGGAAAGCAACCAACCTCATCACAGCCAGTGTGTGGGACAAAGTTGGCCCGAAGCTGCATTTTTAAATGAAATAAAAATAAATGATTGACATTCTCATTCATACTTTTTTTTTTAAAATCCCAAATCTAAAAACCTTTTACAACTGTCATAACTGAGCGAGAAATGACCCCAAACCCTGCAGAGTGAGTGTCCGACGTGTTATTCATATTTACATACTGAGAGTGATGAAGCGTCTCTGAACTGGGAGCGGAGGGTTGACGGAGGCACTGTGCCGTGTCTTTGTGTGATTATCATTGGCTGTGGGGGGGGGGGGGTCTTAGTCTGGTGGTGTGGGGAGGTTGAGGGCGGGTCCCTCTTTTCAAACGCTTTGCAATAGTCCAGCCTCCAAATGCCACTTGAGTTTATACTGGCTACCCGCGTCAGCACATCATCTTTGGGCCGACTGTGACTGCGTCGCCATGACGATCCCTCCCGGCTGGCCCGATCCCATGCCGGCCAAGACCGACATAGCCACCGCCTCTGCTGCACGGACGCTCAGCCCGTTGATGGTGGCTCCTGGACTGGAGGCCGAGGCAGGGGGTGACGGCGCGTGCTGGATAACTGCCGCCGGGGAGCCGATGGGTTCAGTGGAAGTGTCCCTGGAGGTTTCCTCTCCTCCTGCAGCTAGAGACAGAGACAGAAACATTCACCCTTAGAGAGGTGAGCGAGTAAAAAGAACACATTAGATGGATGAGGTGATAGATGGTTCCTGACAACAGAAGTTAGATTACAGTGCAGGAAGCTCGTCTGTCAGTTCACGATGGTCAGTGATTACCTAAGAAAGCTGCCTTCTTCTGCATAACAGTGACAGGGCAGTCTTTGTGGGCCAGGAGGAGCTGCTTCAGTTGTGCCACCTCATTCCTCAGTAGGCTTACTTCATTCTAAAGGCAACACAAAAATGCGCACAAATCAGTCCGTGCATGCCCCGTCTTGTCACGTTATCGTGAAGACTGTGAAGACAATCTGTGAGCAGCGGGAACAGAAGACGCACCGTCAGTGAGACGTTCATGTTGGCGAGGTCGTCCGCCTTCTTCTCCAAAGAGTTAACCCACAGCTTCCGTTTCTGCCTGCAGCGGGAAGCGGCCGCGCGGTTTCTCTCGAGGAAACGCTGTCTCCTCTCGTCGGGGTCCATCTCTGTAGCTCTCCGCCGGCGGCCTCCTGTCGGCTGAGCAGGGGACACCTGGGGGATGAGACAGCGGATGTGGTGATTTTGTTACACAATGTGGCGCAGAAAGTTTTAAATGAGTGCATGTGTCATGTTAAGATTAAAAACTCAGTGACACAAATGTGACTGCACACAGTAACACAACAAAGAAAATGACTTGTAGGCTCTAACACGATGCAGTCCAGTACTCAGTTGTGAAAATGGCCAAAGAAAATGCAAAAAACAGACAAAGAAAAAGACGCTGATATGATGTTCAGCATATTCCAAATACTGAGTGCTAGGTGGAATATGACTGTAGGGATCTGTGTCACTGTACACGTCATGCCAACTAATGTTTCCCCTAAACTGCAGGGTTATGTGTCCGTCGGGATCTTATCTAGGATGTAAGCTTATACGGCATGTGTATTACTTGGGGTTGGGCAGGTGACGGTGCATCAGAGTTTTGAGAAGGTTGTTGGCTCTGTTCCTGCCGCTGTGGGACAGCAGGGATGGATCCTGACCCCCCACCAGCACCATCTTGTGCTCCCGTGCCCTGATGTGATAGCGCTGCCTTCAGCCGCTACAAAGAAGCACACAACGCTTCATGTAGATAATTTAATAGAACACATTTTTAGAAATGTGAAAAAATATTTTTACGCTTGTAAAAAAATAAAATAATAAAACGGCCCCATATAAGTGAACGATTGTACGCTGACAGCTCTGAAAAAGAATCATCCTGAGTGATGCAAACGTCGACTGATCATCTCACCATCTTGGTATCAGAATGCAGACTATACCCCGACGGAGAGGATGACCCACTGCTGGCACCGCCAACTGGAGGTCCCGGGATCCCGGGGATGTTAGGCACTGAGTTGACTGGCCTCGCAAGCTTCACGTCACGACAAATGTCCAAAGAGAGAAGCATACAGGATATTACACATTTAAAAAAGTGAATTCTTAACATTGTTTTGCTCTTCATTTATTCCCAAAAATAACTTACAGATATGACGGAGGTCATCTGCACAGGACTGGGCAGGAGAGGGACTGTCTGCCCATTGGGGAGATGCCTCACCAGTGGATAAGCGCTTGTTGGGGAGCTGTGGAGAAAAATCAAATAGTCGTTCCTCCTTTCTGCAGCCATTGACAAAACTACAGATCCAGACAGAGGGTTGACAAAGTAATCTACTTTGCCAACGGATGCTCTCTGTTAAGCGTTAACGGTACCTGGCCTCTCAAGTTCCGATGAAACGGCAGTTAGAGCAACGCAATATGTGGGCGAGGTGTCATTTCAAGAGGGATTTAATTTGATAGCTCAAAAATAGCCTCTGTAGATTCACAGAAATATGGAGCTCTAAAAAGGACTGTTCGCCTCCACCCACACCTGCATCAACCGTGTCGTTTCATCAGGATGCAGAGGACGATTGAGAAACACATGCAGGGACACAGGATTCTTTACTGTGCTTTCTTTCTATAAACGCAGTGACTTGGTTACGGAGAGTGACCAAGTTAGTTAAATACACGTTGTAGTAATTTAACTAAGCTCATAAAATAATATTTTCTTAGGTGGATATAAGACAGGGAGCTTTGCAGTGATGTCTGTCAAATGTGGGATGGAGGATTCTGCTCAAACTGTCAGCTGTGTTGTTTTGTCATCATCATCTCACATTTTCCCAGCCACTACTTCAGTTTTACGATGTTTTGCAAATACCAAGCTGGGCCAATGAACACCAAGACATGCAAACAACGCGGACACACTGTAGTTTACCCTAGCTGTCTGTTGGAAGGCGGAGCTTGTGTGATAACAGATGTCGGCGATGGCAGAGTCGGTTGTAGCGAGTCATTACTCAGGTGAAGAGGGAGAGAACCTGGACGCACGATGGTTGGGGTGGGGGCAGAGCTTGCCACAGGCTTTGTCATGAATTCCTGTTGACAAATAAACAGTACCATTTATTTTCCAGTCATAAATGTATTCTGGTATTAAACCAGTTATTGGCGTTCATTGAAGTGGCGTGCGTCTGAAGAGTAGAGCCACGCTGACCACACAAAAGTTGGTGGCATTGTACCTTGCCTCTCACCCTTGAGTCTCTGCTGTCGTCTGACATGCAGGACGACGAATCGGGACTTCCAGGAGAGGAAGAATCAACTTGTAAAGGACCCTCGTCTTCATCTTTTACTTCAGATGGTGTCTGTAAGTGTGCAGCCTTGCAGAGAGAAGAAGATGAATACAGCCTTTCAGATCATTTAATATAATAAACCTGTGACACACTTTTTCTTCTTTTATCTGATAACCTGAGGAAACCGACAGCCTGCCTTTCATTAAAAGAGTACAAGCATCCCTTTTCTCACCGGATGTTGTTGATGTTTTGTCCTCTGCTCGTCTTCGTGTGCTTTGCAAAACTCCTGCTCGAAGGAGGTGGCCAGCTCATTGAACAGTCCGACCTCCTCACAGTTCTTCAGAAAACGGGTGGGCGTGGGGGTCTGGTCTGCAAAAAATAATCAGCATTTATTACGTCAGTCAAACACATCCTTACAGACATCACTGCGGTATATTAATACAGGTTTATTACTCCTTTATCCAGCTCCATTTAACAAATACAAGCGTCAATGTCATTACCTGCGATGATGACTGAGTCTGTTCTGGCAGGACCAAATTTTAAAGTCATTTCATGCTTGTGTTTGTGGACTGACAGGTGGTCTTCATTTGTGAATCTCTGCACACACACAACACAGCAGATGAGAGACACGTAGCAGATTAGTATTAATATATATAGATGTGTGTAAAGAATGAACATGCTGAGAAATCATACCTGCCCACAGCCAGGGGCAGTGCATACAAAAGGTCGATCATCCCCCATCTCAGACAAATGTTCTGCAGAAGACAGCAAAGACAGAGCCGCGTGTCACAGCTTTATCCATGTACGCACATGAAGGCAATCTACACAATACAGTCAATGCAGGATAAGACACAAATTCTTATGGATTCTATTTTTCCCACCACAGGCTGTCACTGTCATCGACAGCGCTGATCTGTGAATCTGTGCAATACCTGCTCATTATAATGTATTTATGTATCCGTCTGTTGCACATAGATGTGTATATACTGTCATATACCTCATGTACAGAACACAACTGTATTTATTCCATCACCTGCACCATTGCACTATGACCAGCCCTTCCTCCAGCCTACAATGTCTGTAGATAGACACACTTATCTATATATATCTATAGTGATGCACGTATATGCATCCTTAAAATATGTATATAGTTAGTTTTTACGTGTATGTTTTATGTTTATGTCTGCGCCTGTATGCATAGTGAGTCTCATAATGGTCGTGCTACTTTAAGTTTCAATAATCTAACTTATTTATTTATTGGGCTTCACACCACACCAACACACCAACATATTGAAGTGCCACTGTCTCTCTGTATCTGCATCTGTATCTGTATCTCTGTGTTTATCAGGTTATATGAACGCCATGCACCTGTTGAGGAGAGGAGAGGAGAGGAGAGGAGAGGAGGTGGCTCGGTTCAGCGCCGTGAATTGCATGTGCTCACCTGTCACCAAGAACGCAGTGACAACTGTTTAAGGAGGTAAACAGGCCACAGACTGTCGGCCTGTTCTGTTTTAAGGAGCATTTTGAGCTCCGGGGCTCCGCCGAGGATAACCGAGGGGAACGATGAGGCAGCAGAGCCGAAGCAAAGCTGCCGTGCGGTGTCGTCAAGTCATTGGCGTTAGCTCGCTATCGCTGTCGAGGTCGTTTGAGCTAGGTGGCTTTGGGTTACTGACTGTGGATGGGTTAACCTGGAGTGCCAATTCTTTGGCTAGCTCTTGACTCCATGAGAAATGGGGCCTCGGGCTAGCACAACCTCACCGCTAACCACGCCGAAACGTTTAACCTGCGAAGCCTGACAGCCGTGCCATTACAACGAACGTGTCAGCTAACGTCACAGTAGCCCATTACACGTATCAGACCGGCGGACACGCCTCACCAAACCCGAGAAAAATAACGTAGCCGCCGGAGCTAAGCTAACGCTAACTGCTACTGAGTTCACATTAAGGTCCGCCAAGTTAGAAGCTAACGTTAGCGCGCGAATGCTAAAAAGAAGCTCGCAGGGACTGAGCTCGTGAAAACATCACATTCTTCACCGACATCGGGTTCACATACCCGGGCGTGATATTTAGATTTTATTTATCTGTTTTACGTTGGATGATCCGAAATGTGGCTGAACTCACCCGACGTTTAAACAGCCTCTGTGCTCCCCCCTCCCTGCTCCGGACAGTGCTGCTGCTGCTGCTGCTGCCTGGCCGTTGTTGACACTCTGACACTTCCATTAGCGAAACATCGCGAGAGTTCGCGAGACTTGGGTATTACGTAAGAGGATTGACGTCGATGAAACGTAAACGTGACTTCACTGACTCTTTAAATATCTTCAGATTTGAATGTGGATCACTTTTAAACTTCACATCTGCACAAACGCTGTCCTGCTCTCCTGTCATCATCATCATCTTCATCATCATCATCGTCAGGGAACAGGATGTTAAACGTGCCTACAGCTGTTACATAATGTTTAAAGCCATTTGCAGATGGTTGGCAGAGAGCATGCACAATCCGATAACAAATCCTCTCTTAGTGCTGAGTGGTAGGATATTGACACTGACATTGCCTGTCTCTGTCTGCTCAGTGCTGCTAAATAAAAACACGAAGGTCTAAATCAGGGCTGTCCAAAATCCGAGCCCGGGGGGCCAATCAGATCTGATTCAGCCCACAGCTTTGTTTTTATAATTCAGTATTGTCAGATACTGTATGGCTGGGCACATTTGGCTTTTTTAGTTGGCGTGACGAAGCATTTGAATGCACTAGACCAGGAGTCTTCAACCTTTGTCAGCCCAAGGACCCCTTGGACGAGAGACAAGCAGAACAGAGACCTGCACCCGTCACATTTTAAGCCTGGCCTAAAATAACTTTTATATTTACTTTATACAGCTTTTATTTCACCTATATTTTATTCCCCTATATGTTTATTGATTCCAATTATTATGACAAAAATTGGTGGACCCCTGTGCTAGACGTTAACCTCTAAGGTCATGATGTTATGTACCTGCAAATGTGACACAAATTATTACTTTCTGAATGATCTTCAGACCGGTTCTTCTGGAGTAAGAGTGATATGTTTGAAAGTTAAATGTTAACAGACTTCAAAATGTTTAAAATGAAGATTTGTATCAACTTCATGCAAGTTTCCGTACAATTTGTTCTGTTATCTGACTGCAGATGTGAAAGAAAGGAATAACTGGTTTTTAGATTTGGTTACATTGCCATTAAAAACTTTGGGTGAAATTGTGACAATAAAAATAAAATTGTTACTGAACAGTGCATTTATTGTTCTTTTTGTTTTCACTTTTAAAATGTTAGTATTGGCCACAGGCATCTTCATATTGTCAAATCTGACCCTCCTTAAAAGAAGCTCGTACACCTCTGCTTTAAATAGAAGAAAATCAACATGTGAGGTGAACCACTGTATGTAAAAGCATTAATATGATCTGCTGCCGTGTACACACGTTATAAGACATGACTGTTTAAAAATAAATCTTTATTTTTCATACATCAGACTCGGCAAGAAAATATTCAGTTAATAAACCAGTGTGTACTTGGCTGAAAATTTCAATCCCACGTTTTGATTGTAAGCAGGTATAAGACTGAAACTGCATTGCAAACATAATAAACTATATCATACACACATAAAAGGACAAACAAGCATACGCACACAGATTAAGCTCCACTCCAATCAGCCCTATATTAAACAGGTGTACATCGAGCCGGATCTCCAGGTGTCATAAACTGATGTTGGATTTTGACGACTAACTAACCAGCCTTGATCAGTGTGACAAATTGATGTGCACGGAAGCCTTGCACTCTTCATACCAAAGTGAAACACTGTGAAGGCACTGGAGGTTTTGTTTGAGAGAACAGCTCCCCCGTCTGAAGCCACCTCTCTCTCTTTTGCACAAAGTTCACACCGTCACAGACGTACGTATATACACAGGAGACGACTCAACTACTGACATACAGAAAATACTGTACAATGCGGTCACTTCCCTTCAAGTGGAGGGCTCACAACATCAATTAAGGCGAAATCTTTCATATCCTGAACATCTGCAATTCTTATCTTCGTCCGTCTGTTGTTCCATTTCAACACCGCACACTGGAAATGACAACGCTAAAAACGGAACACATTTAAGCACAGTAAGTTGAGCACTACGAGTCAACACCTATCCATTTCTTACTTCTGTAACGATTAAATGCCGCTGCAGGTGCAGGCATGTTCTGCTCATCGCTGAGCGGCTGTATAGATCAGTATGCACCTGGGATGACAATAATCAGCCTACAAACCGCTTTACAAACAGTACAGGAACACAGAATAGAAAAACATTACAAATTGAAAATTAAACTTGTCTACAACAGGAAAACATTAATAACCCAGAACCAAAAATTAACCTGCATATATACATACACAATTAAGGAAAGCTACCACATATTGACATTCATAAAATCAAGCTAAAAGTGGTCTTAGACTAGAAAATCAAAACATATAAACCAAGCTGAGACACTGGCCATGACATGAAACAGTTACATAGACACTTTCGTCGAGAAGAGAGAATTTCAGCTCCTGAGGTCCCTCAGGTCTTCCAATGTGTTTTAATGATTCACACGCAAATGCTACCACCAATAAAGTACAGCCGATTTGTCCGAGATCTACGATCCTACTCTAAAAGCTTTCCTGAAACTGAAAATACAAAGCGTCCACGTCCTGTCACGGTGATTAGTTGGTGAGTTTGACTTATTCCTTTTAAACTAGTCCCAGTTAAACGTGAGCCTGCAAAGACTAAAATACACAGATCTTCTCCAGTAAAGGGATAATTTCAAATGACACAAAGACAAACTACTGCCACAACACTGAATGATTAGAACCATCAAATGACACAATGTTACAAATACATGTAACTGAGTATTCACCAGCATCATGTGTAGATCAAGACCCCACCACCATGAAAATACCCTCGATCACTGTTTCTATTATTCCTGCATGGATTCAACATCCATTTCATAAATAATCATACATTACTGATCTAATCGGTTAAAAAAAAGCTCAATATGAATCACATGCAAACAATAACACCAGCCAGAGAAATCAAATGTGCCTTACTGTCATTTTATAGCCTGTTTATGGAGGCATCTTTTGATAACATCATGGAGAGATTACTTTAAGTATGTTTTAGCATACCAGAAATCGGCAACTGTCAGCAGCCTATTTACATTTTCATATTATTTTTACAGTCTAAATAATAATTTCAAGGCTGCAACGTCTGTCAAATGAAATATATTCATCTGTCTATTTACATATATTATATATTTACACATATATATTGTTTGACTTCAAGTTTCATATGCTTCTTTTTGCTTTATTTTGGTGACCTTGGGGGAATGTTCTGTTCTTTGCCACTGCGTCTGGCTCCCCGCTGTGGGGAAAACTGTTTCCCTGCATTGAGGCCTCTCTGATGCTCCCGAATCTTCAGCCCGGCGCCTCCAGATTTAGCTTGGCCGTTGGCCCCTCTGAAAGAGCGCAGTGGTTGGCGAGGGGGGCGGCTGTCTCCGGATTTCTCTGGTTTGTTCGTGGTGCGCTTGGGGTTTGGGTTGGGCCTGGGCTCCTCGACCCGGTTAACCTTCAGCTCTTGCAGGGGCTGGCTGGGCGATGAGGCAGAGGGCGAGGGAGAGGGCGTCTGTGCTGGTGGCGGCTCCTTTGCCAGTCTCTGGCACACCTCTGCATAGCTGAGCTTTCTTGACCCCTGGTTAGAAAATAATGGGTGAAAATTCAATATTAAAAAATCCAAAAATAAATTATCGAAAAAAACCATGATGATTAAAAGCAGATAAATCAAGCTGATATTGCTATGAGCTAACGTGGCGCCCCAGATGAGAAGGCAGGCCTTACCAGGTCTGATGTTGGAGTTGGGGGTAATGATGAAGGTGCTTCTGTAGAAGACTGGCTGCAGGTGGAGGGAGCAGGTTCAGAGGCTGTTGGGGAGTCAGCCTGCGTGGACGAGGGGTTATTTCCGTTTGGAACCAGAGGCTCGGTCTTATCCTCTTCCTTTATTGGAGAAGCAACACTAAAATGGACAAAAAGATACGTCATCTTCTATGTACATGCTGATGTTTTATTAGTTTGACGTTACGGACATTTTATTAGTTTGAAGTGAACTTTACCTTGAAGCTGGCAGCTCCGTTGTTTGTGGTGTCACTGGAGCAGGTTTAGCAACCTGGGTCACAGGATCAGGTTTGCTTACAGTATCTTCGTGTTGGGTCTCGTTAACGTCTTGGCTCACAGACTGAAATGACAAAGAATTCAACGTAATGATGTGCATTTATACAACTGTAAGTGAAAACTGCTTACAACTGTCTTCAGAGTAGAAGGTATCAAAGAAGATAAGATACCTTGCTGGTCACTTTTAGGCCTCGGACAACATCAGAGAGGCGCATCTCTGACATCGTTTCTTCCTGTACGCTGACCACAGATCCCGGCAAAGGAGGAAAGTTGGTGGCTGCCAGGTCAAACTTTGGTGGAGGTGGTATCTTAGCCTCCATCAGAGGGACAGGCCTCTGAAATGTTCATGAAAATTCCAAGTCAAACTTAAGATAAGAAATACTACCACCCGAACAGACAACAGACTCAGGATATCATTGGTTAAACACGGTAAAAGGAGGGACTATGCTGACCGTCGTGTGTTCATCTTCTCTTTTCCTCCTCATGCCTCTGTGGCTACTTCTCCTACAATGAAGACAGATCATTCCCATTAGAAAATTATTCACAAACTCTTAAATCTTCATCTTCACAGTGTTAATAAACAGAACATATTCATTACCTGCCGCGCCCAGACCCGTTCACATATCCAGCGGGTGAAGTGTCCTTAAGGCTGAAGGAGGGCAGAGAGGCTGTCACTGTCCCCGATGTCTGGAGGGACTGTGGACTCAAGGGACCGGACAGGCCATCCATCAGGGGAGGGGGTGCATCTCCAGGCCGGGGGTGACCCCTGAGGTTGTTTCTGTGTATACACAAAGTACACACACCTTTTTTATTACTGAATGTCAATGCAATGAAAAAGCACTTTATTACTTAAAACCATCTCCCTTCCCTCATTTCCTGTTTATCAGGATAGGCAGCTCCAGTTCCATGTGACTGTGCTAATTTAGTTCATGTCAAAAAGTTACACACCAACCCTTCAGAGTCTTTTAACTTCAAAGACTTGCTATAATAGCAAGAGCGTGTGTGATTAATTTAAAATGATATGAATCACATCCTATTATACACAGTGTGATGAATCTTTCTAGGTACAGACTGTGAGAGGGGAAGAGACTAATTAATATCCTTTAAATGTGATTTTAAAATTCTACATTTCACAAGAGAGTTTAAGACTATGAATGAGAGTCTGTGTCATCATGAGCTGCACTTACCGATTCCTGCCCATGTGTTGATGCGCGTTCATGTTCCCTTTGTAGTTCCCCTGACTGCTGTAACCATTCATGTATGCGTTGTTGGGGAAAGGTGCCTGGATATCACAACGGCAGAGGGAAATCAAATTAAGACAGCTCCAGAAAAATGAAAACAATGCATCTGTGTATGAACTGAAGCAGAGAATATCAACTGCATCAGACAATTCAATAGAATTAAACATTAATTCAGATAGAATTAAACATGGATTCCTCTGGACAAAGAGAGACACTCAGGTTCTCACCAGTGGCGTTTCAAAGTATGGCACGACTGAAGGGTTCCAGGAGGGGGAGACCACGGGGTACACGGGGTATTGCTGCTGAGGGCTGTACACCTGCTGCATGTAGACTGCGGAGCCGTACTGGGCCTGTGGCTGGGCATGCTGACTGTACACGCTTGAGTCCACACTGCGGAAGCCGTTCTTACCAAAGAACGTGTTAATGGCCTTTATGCGGGCCTGGAGGGACAGAGAGAGAAACAAGAGTATGTTTACTAGGAACGAAGATGTGACACCGCCAGTGAACCTATGATTCATAGCGTTATATCTCTGTCCGTCCTTTAGTCCCCTCAGATCTCATAGTTCCGAGTCATTAGGCCATAAAACACTGCACTGACTAGGGGAAAGAAGGGGGAGGGAGAGGGAGTGTAAAAGGTGGACGAGGGAGGGTAGAGGGAGGGTGAGGGAGAGGAGAGGAGAGGGAGAGTGTAGAAACAACAGTTACAACAGACTGACAGACAGCTACAGATGAAAAGCTCCTCCCAGCCAGCGACAGTGCCTATGGGTCCTTCCAAGCGCGATACTGATCATCACTGGGGTTCAGACAGAACTGTCACATCACACGGGCTCATTTGTTTTATCGGGGGCGAGAGAAAGGGCACACAAGGTCAAATCAAAGTCCAGCTGAAAACAATGTATTAGATACCTGAACTGCAAAAACGGTAAATGTCACATTGTGATAAGAAGGGCAATCAAACTGTCTGGAGATATGGCTGTGCAACAGTCCTGACAAACAGCTTCTTGCTTATCAGGTCTCTGTACACACAAATCCCAAGGTCAGGCTTGAGGCTAAACAGCCTATCCTCGGGAATAGTGACGTAACGGCTGACAGCTAGTCTATGTTCCACAGTGCTAAAGTCTAAACTAACAAGCAGCAGCCTAAGATAACTAAGTTAACTTAGCAGTGTACTACAGACAGTCGATTATTTGACTGAACTTACCATGATTGGCTTTCCCTGGAACATTTTCACTTCCTCTCTCAGGTATCTGAGAGCCTGAGGACAAGAAATTAAAGACAAATATTAATTATTCAGCAAAAAAATGCTTACATACTCAGATGAGTTACTGTAATTTTCTTGATAATCCCTCAAAGTGTCCAGGTCGTTGTAATCAAGAATTATGAAATTAAAATTGATCTACAGCAAATGAAATAATACTTGGCATACTAATAACATAAAAATGGTATTGTACCTGTAGTGCATCCATATCTGACTGAAATGTTATGTACCAGTTGCTGTTGTGTGCAAACTCAGCACTTAACACTTTTGGACAGTTGTCACTCTTAAAAAGAGCCTCCACTTCCTGTGAGAGAGACACAAGGCACACATTAATCATCTCTGCCTTTAATGTTGACAATCGACTTTTAAGCAGCTTTATGTGAACACAGTAAAGAAGCACGAGCATGTGGCAGCGCCTCGTTCGTCAGTGTAAGATGGGTGGATGTTGTGGAGGACTGTGCTTAGTATGCAGCATGAAACTTTCTTTACCTCAACTGGTGTCGTTTCTGGCACTTCTCTCAAAATGATGATGCAGCGACTGTGGTTTGGACGAACCTTCTCGCCACTTTCATCGACTTGCACCATGGGAGAGGCTGCAACAAAGATGCAAGTGTTTTTATCATCTGGAAGTAACTTGATGGTCGCTAATACACATGGTATGTTGGAGAATCTCTGGAATACAGCTCCACCATTTAAACTTAAATTAACAGTGAGTGACAGTTGGAATTCTGGCAAGCTTTCTCAGTATTCTTATCAACACAACCAAACCCTGTTCAGGACAACCATGGTGAGCTACGCCCACACTTCAGGGTTTACTCCCTGGGTAAGCATCAAATGCTCCTCACTTTAACACCGCCCATCAACAGAAAGCCACTGTGGTTGCAACATCATGTTGTGGAGATCTAAACACTGACACACTTAATACATTTAATTGTTACTGATGACTCTGGTGGATCTGCACGTCTAAACAGAAGCCTTGCATGTCGTGTGTGCGGCTTTTGCAGTTTGAAATAATCGTCTAGTGCTTTCATTTCTTATGCTCCGTGTGCAGAACAGCGCCGGTACCTCGCAGTACGTCCAGAATGAGGTCCATGTCTGTGGTAAGAGCTTTGATGTCCTCCATGCAAGCGATGGTCCAGATGGGAACAAACTGATCACTGTCCATCTGGGATATCAGGTACAGGTCCTTAGATAGATTCTCTCTGCAAACACCAAAAACAATGTTGGACTGATTCAATCAAGTCTTCGATTCATCATACACGAATTGCTTTGAACCAGAAAGTAGTTACTGACTGCTGTATGAATTCATTATTCTGTGCAGAGATTTAATGCATAAATTTGTGTCTTTGTGTTCTTTCAAGTTTCACCTTGAAGGAAAATACTCATAGCAAAAGACAGGCGCCTTGGTTTAGACTGTACTTGTACTAAATCATGTTTGGCCCAATTAAATCAAGAAAGCCTCAAATCAAATTAGTTTGATTTGAGGGTGCTTTTTAGCAAGTGTAACAAAAGTATACATCAACAATGTTTTGTTAAAAGTTTTGATTCCTCAATGAAACTTCCAAGAACAGGAATTAACACTGCAAACAGTTGCAATTTGTGGCATAAAAAACGACTTTGTACATTGCTACACAGCACAACTCACCTAGAAAAGCAGAACTCCAGCTGTTTCTTCAACGACTCTCTCAGGCTCTCCTCAGACATCGGTTGTTCCTTAGAGACCTCTCCGTCTATGGCTAACTCGCACTGGGGGTCAAAGACTAAATAGCTTATGTCAAGGTGGTCGATGCCGTTCACAGTGCCATCTGTGGGTACAGGGGCATAGTCAGCAGTGCTGTCAGGGTATTCAGCGTCGCATCCTTTTCCCCCTGAAGAGGAATCGTCTAAGTCACCTAGGACAGAGGAGGCAAGCATTAATGAAATGGTTGTGAAATAACTGTCAAATTCAAACAACTTCTAACGCTCTCAGCCTTTGCTGCGCAACCCTGACACCAAGACAGTTTCCTTAAATACCACGTCTATCTGTAATGATCTTGGTAATGCTCAGTAAATACTGTACATGTCTATACGTGTCACGCAGAGTTAGAAAACATGCAAAGAGCTGAATAAGCTCATACCGTCTGTCATCTCAGCGGGAGGAGGGTAGGTCAGCAGCCAAGGAGAATCCTCTGTGCCCTCGGGGATGTTATCCTGGTGGGCAGGGATCTCCTGCCACACTTTGGCGTTGGGGTTCAGACCTGCTCCCTTTGTGGTAACCTGGTGATTTTAAGAGGGAACAAGGAGGGAACAAACATTACAGCATGTTGCAGGAAAACAGTATTTTGATCATCTGCAAGTTCAGAAACAGTGAGGTTTTACATTATGAGATGTAATACATGGATTTTGAAGAAATTGGTAAAAAAAAAACAAAAAAAAAAACGTTTTTAGTTTCCAAAAGTAGAGCCGGGATTTGGAAATTAGGCCGGATTTGGACTTCAGATCATCTGTAGAGAGTGCTATAGTTTCTATACTAGAGGAAAAGAAAGTATCTTTGCAAAAGCACACCCTTAGAATTAAATACACAAGCCTCTGGTGAATAACTGCTTATGTGAACGCTTTCCAAGACTACAGATAAAGCTGAATATTATAAATCCAGCCTATAATTTAACATCAGTCACTCATAAACAAACAAAACTTTACCACATAATGTGCATCTCAAATGGGGAGAAAAAAGCAAGAAGTGAAGTCAGAAAAAGGTCAGCGCCCAACACAAAGTAATGAGTATGGCATGAAAGTTATTCACGCATGCCTTAAAAGTTTATACTCTAACATCATACCTCAAAATAACTCGCATAAAACCCCGCACAACACTCAGACTGACTCAGTTACTCTAATAGCCAATCCAATGAATGAAGGCAGTTCATCCGAGCTCCTGTAATCCAGCTTTCCGTCTCTTTACAAGGCCTCGGCTCTTCACTCACAAACAAACCGTCTGAGCGCTCATTGGCTTCCTCTATCCGCCTGGCCCCGCCTCTCACACGGTCACATGTGACCATACATGGCGCAAATCTGCCTCTGAGCTCCAGCGTGACTCGAACAAGACAATCTGACCTGTCATCCGCTGCAAAAACGACCCAGTCATTGCTGCTAACCACCGTATGAATGTAAATAACACCAACTTTCAGTCCAACGTGTCTCATTATTGCGAAACATGCTTCCAAGCGAGCGGCTCTGGGTTTTTGTAGCGAAGCAAAAGTATCGTGACTTTGTGGGGTCGGCGAGGAAAGCACATGGTGCCGACGTGCCCGTGTGAGTCAAACAGGCGACGGCATTCATTTCTCGGATTAAACATCCAAATCCGAACACATGGAGCGTGTGGTTCATTGATTACAAACTCGTACCGGCGTTCATCTTTAAATATCGACGTCTCTGCGGTGCACAGCAGTGACCTTTATCACGGAAATCTGATATTAGCTACAGTTGTAGCTATTTAGCTGCAGTTGTGTAACAGCTAACATTTAACAAATCACGTGTAGCACTCGCTACACATGTAACATAAGGGGATTAAATAATTCAAGAATAGTGCAACTTTTAATGAAGCAAATGCCAGTGTTATATTAAATATATATATTCTTAAACACGTGTTGGTGGGATATGTCTGCCTGCTGTTTCACCGTCTATATTTTGACTAGCGGCTGTATAAATAACAGCTAACTAGCTTAAGTTTACTAGCAGACCAGTCCGAACCGGCCTTTCTTTACACTCCTAATCTGAGCTAATTTGTCTGACAGGTTACCGGTAACTCGTGATTAACCGTCCGTGTGTGTAACAAACGCCCCAAAGCATGAAACCACACTAAAAACTTTAAAGTTAGCGCAAGAGAGTAAAGCCGTGTCAGCACGAGTCAAACAGGGAGGAAGGACGCAAACAGGTTGTCGCATGTTAGCCCCCGTTTCCAGGCCCCAAAAAACTCACCATGCTGCTCCGGTCCTTGCCTTCTTGTATGGTGTCCTCCTCAAGATCCAGGAGATTTAAATACCCTGCTGCTTTTATTCTCCTGTAAAAGGCTCTCTCGACACTTATTTAAAGCGGCGGACCCGTCGTCTCTTTCTCCGCTTTCTTAACTGCCGTCTCCCTGGTAACGTTCAAACTGCCGAACGTGCTCCGGTCCAAACGGTACGTCCGCGCGAGCCACAACTTTCAACCGCCGCCTAACGTATAAGTAGTATTTCTCTCGTTTTTAAGTCAAATTGATGGAAAAAAATAAACATGTGTGTTAATTCGCTCAATTCCTCATCCCCCGTAGTTCAGCTTCGATGCACGGCTCCATCCAGCGTGTGACAGCTGCGTCCTCTGTCTGCTACTGTCCGTCCCAACAAGGCTGCCTGGCACTCCGCCTCCACCTCCAGCTACCTCCCCGGCAACAACAATGCTAACACCGCAGCGTAGCGACCGGCTGACTGTGTGACCTCTCCGAGGGGACAACGCGGGCTGGTGTCGATCCACTTAGAGACCGCTTTAACTGGTTGACACAAAGAGCTAGTTAATGTAAGCGTTGACTGACTTGTGTTTCACCTGACATCGCAAACAAACCGAGTTAGTATTTCTGGCTTCACGTTGTCTGGCGTGATTCCCAGGCTAAGTGGATAGGACGTGACCCCGGATAACTTTGGAAGCGATATGTTCCGCCTTGCATCAGCGATGGAGGCCACCGCCGAGGACTATTTGTTTTAACTTACTATTTAAAGAGTTTAAAGTAAACAAATCTGCATGTGAAGCATGTTCATGTGAAATTACAAAGCTGTCACATCATCCATATTGTGAAATATTAGTAGTGTTATTGCAAAAACTTGCAAAACTGATCCGATTGAAGTTTATAACGCATGCTTAATACAATTTTATTAATTTAAAACCAGCTTGTTATGTAATAAAAATTAATTTATTAAATATTTTTTCATCCCAATGACCCTCTTGGACGAGATGCAAACAGACACATTTTAAGCCTGGCTTCTAATAACTTTTATATTTACTTTATTCACCTTTTATTTCACCTTATTAACTTATTTGTATGCTGGGTTATTAGCCTGCATGTGTTTATGATTCATGAAACATTCAGACATGATGGAATCATGTATAAATAGTAATAGTTTTGTCAAAAGTAGCTTTTCATTGCATATTAACACATGCAGTTTACTCATCATTTTTTCATTTTCACAGATTATTTTGGTGAAAATTATGACAAAAACTGGTGGACGCCTGGTTTAGATTATAACTGTGCTGAAGTAGATTTATAAATACTAAATAAGCACCTCCACAGTCTGCAGTCCTGTCATCATTTCTGCCAGTGATTTCACTTGTAACTCATTCCACCTCTTCCAGTCTTCCAAGTGCAGGCTTGATGAAGTCCAGTGACCTTCAATAGACCCTTTTCACAGCAGCCATTTTGACATGACATAGTCGGGTAAACACAGGTGCTACCAGTGATACTAATAAAGGCCTTGCTCCAATCAGGGTGCTGCTGTGGTGCATGCTGGGTCACTGGAAAGGATAAATGTAACCGCACCTTATTGAGTATCACTGTGGTCATATTGTGTTGAAGAATTTGTTTCAAGAGGGTTAAATCTGGGGCAGCTGGACAGCATATGGGACTCCAACAACCATCGTCCACACCAGCGCTCAGGTGACCAGAACGACTGTCATTCACGCCAGACCTCATGTGACCTTAATGACTCTGACAACAGTCATCACAACAACAAACCACCAAACAGAACAATGGGCTGGTCAACGATCCTGCCTAGGACAAATAGTTAGATCTCCCCACCAGTCGGTCAGACCTGAAGAAGCCTCTCGGACGAGTGACGAAACATCTCCACAGATCTACAACCAAGTCCAGTTGCCCCAGACTGAATTCTGATCTTGAAAAACAAAGAGGTCTTGGTAGTGTACCCCACTGACAAATACACAACAATGAGAGACACACGCTTCTTGATGCACAGTGACCTATTTATTTAGTTATGCAAACTAATTAAGACACCCAGTGCAATTAATTTAAATTTGACCAAGTACACATGTACATGTACACCATGACACACAGCCTACTTGTAATTTTGGGTTTGTGCACAGACGTTTTGCTTCAGTATTTCACATATTACATTAGTGGAGGGCAGTTTCTTGACCGTTTTTAGCACACAAACTTAAACCCCCCCCCTCAGAATCATGACGAGTGTAAACAGGTGTTTTCATTAAGCCTTGGTGGTCCCAACCATCTGTGATGCTTGCTGGCTCTGTTGTAGTTGCTGGATCTTCACGTTCATTACTTCAATCACAGCTGCAAGACAGAACACAAAGTATAAAGTGATGTGGGAGCTAAAGGTTGACGGATGGAAAAATACAGAGGAGATATATGATGGTGCGCTCACCTTGTTTCATGGCATGTTTTTCCTGAAGGGCTGGTTGAATTTTCTCTATCTGCTTTGTGAGGAAGTCTATTTTGCGCTTGAAGAATGCCTTCGAGTCTTCCACTTTCTACAGGAACAAATATAAAATATGAATAAATAATGTCATTCATTATTTGAATAAATAATTTTGTATGGGCTTTCAAATGCTAAGATATTTGCCTTTTCGACATAGTATCCAGTCCCCACATCCACTAAAACATTTTCCACGTCGTTTAATGACCCAGGGACGTACATCTGAAAAGAAGAAACGTCAAGGACAACACACCTCCACGAGACACATAACTGAATTTAAAGCAACACTGTGGAAGTTTTCTATCATGAAATAACAGATTTGAAATCATGTTGATGTGTAATTAGATCATTCCCTCTCTGTGCCCTGTTTGTTCTTGCACCATGTAAATAAGTATGACCACCTGTGAGAAGGACATGTTTTATGGAGATTTTTATGTTCTCTGTTTTTCCCTCTGACGCAGCCCAGAGTTAACAAATCACGTGTAGTGCCTGGAATAGTTAAATAACCTCTGGTGAACTATAGCTAGCTCAGTTTGTTAGCCAGGAGAGCAGAGAGGCAGTGTTTGTTTTTGTCCCACAGGAAAATGTCAGAAACAGAGCTGAGCAAGCGAGCAATGCGACCAGGCCCAGCATTTTCTATAGACATAATGACAGACTAAAAAAAGGCCCACCGAGATGTTGACAGAGGGAGCTAAGAAGAGAAAAAGATTAAGCGATTGAGGAAAAAGCCGCAGGACAATAAAAGAATAAATCTGGAACTGACTTTTGGTCGTTGACAAGTGTGTTGTGAAATAAATGTCTGACAGACAGACAGACGTGGAGCTGGACTTCTTGTTGTTAGACTAGTAAGAAATATTAGCTGTTGCACTTGACGGATGTTTAGCTGGTTGTTTCATAATTAAGGAAGGATACAGAGCTGGTCAGTGGCACGAGCAATTCTTTTCCTGTAAGAGAGAAGACAAAACAAGCAGAAAATGAGCTGCAGATTCACAGATGTGGTGACTTTTTTTACAGCACTTGCACTGAGGAGGACAATTTTTATTTTAGTGTGACTAAGATGAAAAGACTAGTGATAAAACATATCAGTATCAGAATCGATTTATTGGCCAGGTGTGTGTACACACACACACGGTTCACTGTGCTCTCAATTGTACATACAGGTATAGCCATACTGTTTAACAAGGATCATGACAGACATGAACATAAAAACATAAAGAAAGTAACTATATACACAATTAAAGGATATACATGATATGTATTGTCATTTCTGACTACCTCTGCTACATGCTGTGACAGCCTAGTTTAACCTTACACAGTCTTTTATCCCCATTTGTAGTTCTTTCTCATATTTTTATAAAACATTTGTATTTCTACGGTCACTTTCTACCTGTTTAGCACGGGTTAACCTCTTAACGCAGTTATATATTCATCTTCTGTGCCAATGTTTCATTCCACTGTGCATATTTAAATCCTCTGCAAATGTTTAATTCCTCTGCAAATGTTTAATTTTGCTACAAATGTTTAATCTCTCTGCATATTTAAATTTAGATCTGTCTCAGGTCAATTGTATGTGCGGTTACTGTGTTATAGGTTAATTCTAATATATGTTTAACGTGTGATTGCATATCTATCTATCTATCTATCTATCTATCTATCTATCTGACAACACTCACAATTTTACAAACAGAAGATGAAGTCTTGTCTTATAAAATGATGAAGCACTGCTGAGTTAAATATTTATTTATCAAAAGGCTTCCTGTCATCAAACGTTCACTCACCTTTATTGTTTTTGTTCAGGACGTTCAGACTGTCTTTTGCTTCAACATATTTGGTCTGCACCACTTTGAGCTGACCTATTGAAGACGTCAAGAACTCAATCTCCTGCAAGGCATTTAAAAAATGTACAAAACCACAGAGAGGTCAGAGAGCGAAGACACAAAGCGACACAAGCCACACCTGTCAGCTGCCCCGTTAGCGCCACATGAGCTAACCAGCTAGCTCCACCCTCGTATTTTCGTTCAGATCCCCGCCCTGACGAAGCCCACGCCAAACAACACAGTCACAGCTCAAACATGGTAGACTCTGATTAATGTTACCTGGTCTAACTGGGTTTTTAGTCCCTCTAACTGAGGCAGGGAGAGGTCTGTGAGATTCACCGCCATGTTGGAAGCGCGATGCAAAATGACCCCGAGCAGTGCCGGAAGTGTTTCCAGGGTGATGGAGCCGGGCGGACACTGGTCCGAAACACCGCCCCCCTGCGGACAAGACACGTGGTGCACCTGTCTCTAACTTTATCACCTGGTTCATTTAAAAAATATTAATAATTAAAAAAATAATTATTATTGGTAACTGGTAAAATAGACATGGTTTTATATAATACCAATATTTTATCACTTTGAATAAACATACATGCAGTTTAGGGTGACAATGTTAAAGGTCCATAATATAGCAGACATGAGTATAATACTTATAATACTATAATTAGTGCACAATACCTGAAAAATAATAATAATACATTTTTGTTTTTCTGGATACTCAGACACTGTACATAAAAAGAGTCAAGAGGTTTGCATCAAATCATGCAGTCATTGTTTGTTTTTGTTAGGTTCTACAGATGTGAGGGTATTCTTCTACAGTAGCCCTGAATGGACAAACTACAAATGGACTGTCTTTAATTTGGGCCTTTTGTCTTTTTCGTGTATTTCTACTTCACCGTGGGAACGAGAGTGAGGTAACAGTTTTGCAATCAGCTACTGCACCGCTAGATAACAGAAAGAAATAGATAATAGATAGAAAATGTATTTTGTGCTTTAATCCTGGCAGGGTGTGTTATGGGGGGAAAAGATCAGCTAATTATTTTTTTAATGCCCTTAGCTGGAGATCACAAGTTAATTATCTCGAGAAAACAAAAGGTCAATTTCTTGAGATAATGAGATCATTTATCACAAGAAAATCATCTCAGCAGGATCACTGAAGTGTGCTCGCCTGTGAAGTCGGAGCTGGGCTAGTCTTTAATGACGAGGACTGATCTGAACGTTATCTCTCACAGAAAGACACAGTGTGGTCAGTTTACTGCCTCTGTTAGACCTTGATTAAAGAGCAGCATTGATCAAAAATGGGTACTTAATATTTCACAGTTGCCATACTTGTCGAGATACAGCAAACAGCAGCAAACCATCTTGTTATATTGAGATAACAAAACAAAGCTCTTCATTCATGTATTAACTCACCATCTAAATACAACTGCTTAAAATAATATTTCAAGCATATTCTGCTTATCAGCTGTAAACCATTCTACAGTGTGTACATTCAACAGAAACTTTAAATGTGAACTGATCTTATATTATTAACAATGGAAATTGTTATGACCACAGGGCCCTGGTTTCTGACTCTGCTCTGGATCAAATGCCTCTAGAGACAAACTAGAGACACTTAACAGATGAAATTTGTAGTAAAGTGTTTCTTTACACATTTGAATGTTTTCTTGTTCATGTACATTTCCAGGCTTTTCCCTCCCAACTCATTTCCACAATGCAGGGACTCATTGTATGTGAGAACACATTTATTCAAAAATTTGTTCAATCAACACATTAAAAGCAAATTCATTCAAAAAAGTAATAAAATTAACAAGATGTTTAAAATTAGTCACTATAGCGACATCGGTTTAAAATGGAAGCACTGGTTTAAATAAAAGTGAATGCAGAACTTGAATCTTGCCAAAACTTTATAGCATAAAACTATAAATATATATAAACAAGTTAAAGTCATGTCCTGCAGCTTGTGTGCTGAAACAGTAAGACTTAAAATACTGCATAGATTGTTTACATCCTGTTTTTAGAAGAGCTTTGGCCTCATCACCACCTATAGCAGGTAGATTGGTAAACCATAGACCACAGGTGCAGCTCCTATGAGGTGTTTCAGGTGTGTGGCCTGACGTGATGGGCCCATATAATCCAGGAGGGGAGCTCCAGACCCGGCAGATAACCAGGACTCCAACAAGGCCTTAGTGAATCGATCGATATCCCGATCTGTCACATCCCACAGGTTTCCCAAAACGAAGGGGCTGTGGAGGAAAAAAAAACAAAACAATGAAACTATAACTACATAAAAATCCATTAAAACTCATTTTACTGTTGTGAAGAAAGCCCAGAAAGTAGTCTCAAAGCAGAACTTCACTGAAAACAAACACATTGAATTCAGCTTTGTGGATCTGCTAACCAAATTTGATTTTGACTTTTGTACACAGTATGAACCATAAGTGCAAGTAAAGACGACATCTCACCATCCTGCTATGAGGTAGTTGAGAATGATGCCTTGTCCTTCCTGATCCCCGCGCACTGCCAGAGCGGCACTGCTGCAGCCAAAAAGCAGAGAGGCGGCTCTCATCTGCCGTTTTAGGACTGCCTGGCTGTCGAGGAAGCGCGCGCCTGCACCGTGACCCACGTAACTAAAGCACGAGGGACAAAGATTCATTTCATTTGAATGATCTAACATTGCTGTGAACTTTAACTAGTGTTTCCTCATCACAAACTCACATGTATAGATCCTTAGTCGCAACAGCTTCTTCCAGCTGACCCGAGTCAGGAGCGGCTCCGCACACACCGTCCCAATCCAGTTTACTTGAATAAGAACAGTAACGTCGTAAATGGGAGGGAAACAGACTGGTGACAGAAAGACATACTGACAAATCTAGTCATGAGTGTCTCACCTGCTGAACCATTCCTTGAATCGGTCTTGAGAGTTTCCTAAATTGGCGTCAGGGTCCAGCACGTAAAACACCTGTTTTGTATCCACGCCTTGCTTCAGGATGGACTTGGAGTCAGTCTATGAGGAAAGATTCACATAACAATAACCACCACCGAACTCTGCTAGGAAGTAATTTACATCTGCATCACGTGGCATATCGGCACAGTATGGAGCTTAACCTCACCTCTCTCTGAATGCTCAGTCCAATTAGTGAGTGCAGAGAAGGCATTCGGCTGACAGAGTGAGATTTTAAGATGGAGATACTCTCCCATGGCAGCTTTTGGAGGTACTGCAAACAAAGCAGAGCAGAAGTTGATTGGAGGACAGATTAAAGTGTTTTGGAGGCATTATGTACAAATCAAACTATTCAGTGTTTAACAGATGATGAAGCCAACCTTGTCCAGGATGAGAACCACGTGACCGCTAGGCTCATTTCTGTCAGCGAGGTGAGACACTGCTGCATGGAGGAGCTGGTCACACTCCACATCCCACTGTGGAGAAACTCCCAGAGCGAATCTTTTAAGGTCTTCTTGGGAGAGCACAGGAGAGGCAGACAGCACAGCCTGAAACACAAGTCAGAAGTATTAGAGGTTGTTATTTTGTCTCTTCCTTTTTCCAGACGCCATTTGAGATCAAGCATGTGGATGCAATAAAAAAGGTCCATTGAGCAAAAAACAAAACAAACCTTCAACATCTCCTCACTGACTGTCACTCCCTTTGCAGATAAGGACTTGCAAAGGTGCCGGGCCTGTTTGGAGAGCTCGGGATCCGATGAAAGAGGTAGAAGAAAGCTCTTCCAGCATCCCAGCAAGCCCTCCATCTCCTTCAACATTCGCTGAGAGAGATAAAGAGGCAGGTTAATAACCATTTCATAATGAAAATGCATAAAACAAAGTGTCTTGTTTTCTTTGTCTACGTGTCCGGGTGTAAGTATAAAACATTTAGTGAAACCGACAGTAATTTTGACTCTCCAGCGGCACCTTCGTTCGTTACCTCAACTCGAGAGTCGAGCGCCCTGCGGCCCTCCCACCACTTGGCTTTCTCAGACACACAGCTCACAGCCTTCTGTTCCACCTGAATACTATCTATCTCCTGCACCAGCCAACTAATTGGGTGCTACAACACAGAGAGAAAATGATAGGAACGTGAGCATGACAAGTTTCAGGTGACTTGTGTGTCCATATTATAAAACCACAAGCATGTACACTTCACAGTGGTCTGGATTCAGGTTGTGGCTACTAGTATATAAATATATAAAGTTTACCATCCTCACCTGGTGTTTAGAGGTTGGGATGTGAACAGTTACCGGGGCAGACCCCTTCTCCAGACGGGACAGTATGATGCTATCACCCATCTCACCAGGTTTTAGTCCAAGCACAGACATGACACACACCGTCACCCCTGTGGTCACATAAGCATCACTTTGGCATGACGTCTCATGAAATGTGCAAGCTACTTTTTGTCGGAACGAGAACGTAACGATTATTTTACCTTCGGGAAGGTGTTGCATGTGCTGGATAAACTCTTGACAGTGGCTCTTTGGGAAGGTGGAGGAGTCAGCTGTCGGAAAGGAGAAGATGTTCTCCAACTGTGACATCTGCTCGGTACAGGTCTTGGGCTCGGCTGGACTGAGCTCATCTAGACTCAGAGCGTCCATCTTGTCTGCTAGCTCATTGGACGCCTTTTTGAGCTTCCTGTTATGACGACACATCAAAACAACGATGTTTGAACACAACTTGTACCTCAACATAAAAAAAATTTAGCCCTGAGCTAGCAGATGTAGAAGCATGGCAGCGCCACACACACCAACACGTATGCTTACTTGAGACAACTGGCTAAATGCCTGATTGTGCGATGCCGACTTGTAATGCCCAAGGACTGGGCATGCAGCATCGCTGTGGTTATTGGGTCCTGCTGTCCTGTAGTCAAAGCCAGAAGACCGCAGAGGGTCGTGTAGATGGTCGGGGACGGGAAGTGCTGAAGGGTCAACCAGGCTGAGCGGAGCAATGACTGAACATCCTCCAGAGAAAGATTGTCTGAGGGGTGAAAAACAGAGAAATTACACTGCAGAGCATCTCAGAGATGTAATAACACTGTAATCGCAGGAAGGGGCACGTTACATCATAAAGATGTGAGTGCAGCGGTGTAAATGCTCACCTGGCCTGGTGTCTGGATGAGACAGGTGGGTTTGTGGACCTTCTCTCAGATGACCTCTGCTCCTCAGTTCGAACAAGTCGTCTCTCTCCAGATCGCAGCACATATCCCTCCGCAACACCTCAAAATCTACGTCTGGAAAAAGTCAAAGAAGAGATTAGAGCTCTGGACCTCAATTCAAATTTTGTTAGATAATGTGACAGCTTTATTTGTCTTGCTAAAGCTAAAACGAGAAGAAGCTGAGGAGTTCAGAGGCATATCTAAATTAATGCTTCGGTGTGTAATGTGGTGTGATGTGTACGCACCAATATCTTTGCTTGAAGCAGAATTGTCTTCAGTCTCAGTGTCCGATGTCCTAAGCTGCTCAATGCTTATGTCCAGAACTTCTGTGGTTTCCTCCTCAATGGTCCTCATCTTGTCCGGCTCCTCAACTGAATCTGCCTCCGCATTGGACAGCTCCCTTCTGCTTCTTCCTCTTCTCGTCGAGGCAGCTTTAACTGCCAAAGTCTCGTCATCGTCAGAGGAGGTTACCCGAGCCACTGCAGTGCTCTTCTTAGCCCTGGTCTGCCTCTTCGGTGGGATCTTCTCTGCAGGTGGATCTGGGGCTGTTTTACTATTTTGGGCAGCTCTTCTTGTGGTGGTTCGCTTTTTGGGGACATCTGTGCTTTCTTTGGGCTCTGTCTGGGTACTGGCTTCTGTGTCGCTCTCGTCGCTAAACTCCACCTGCGTAGACGTTAAAAAAGATAATTCATAAAAAACATTTTCATAAAAGTAATAAGAAACAAAAACGTCTTCTCTGATTAGATGCTTACTTTGAAACGTGACTTTTTGGTGCGTCTGGGGGCAGCAGGCACAGGTCGGGCTTTGTCTTGGGTCGGTGACACCTCTTCATACACATGAAACTGCAGCTTAGAGGCAGTCCTCGGTGCTTTCTGCACTGAGGCAGGGGCTTTTACTTTGTGGACAGGAGTACAGGCCAAAGTAGGTACCACTGTGTTAAAGTCAAAAGAGCCAAGCTCCCTGATGGAGGTCTTCGACTTAACCGTCACTGGTGTCATAGGAACCAACCCCTTTGCTTTGGTTGTGGAGCTCGTCACTTGAATCTTGGGCTTGACAACCTTGACCTTCTTTGTCTCTTTCGTGTTGTCAGGAACGTCTGCGTTTTTAGGTTTCTTGAGCAAAGATGGAAGCCCTACTTTCTGTTCTGATTTCAGCTCTTCATCCACTTTTCGTGCATTCCAAGTCCAAACGTGTGAGAAGAGCTCCTCCGGGGTGCATCCCTTTTTGGCAGCCAAGGTAACCAATGACACTATGGCTTTGGTTACGATTAGGCCTGCTTTCACAGGTCTTAGCACAGGAGAAGGTGTGGAGTCAACAAATGCCAAGCCGGCCTCCAGTACTTTCCATATACCACAGACCTTTTCATGTCTTGGTTCGAGACCAAACAGAGCCATGCGAAGGTACACGCGGCCCACCAAGTCCTGCATCAGGGTGGGTTTAGTGAAGCCTTTCGCAGGGCCACAGGGAGGGAAGAGTTTAGCCAATTTTGCCCCAAGTTTGGCAGAAACACTCTTACAGCGAGCTAATGTTGCCCACTGAAGTTTAAAACTGACTCTGGCTTCACTGGGATCCAGCTGGAGAACCAGATCAGCCTGCGTAGTTGCCCAGCGAGCAGTGGCACGGCCGAGGCAGGGCTCAGAGCAACAGGGGCACTGGCAGTCAGAGTCATGGGCCAGAGAGGACAACCAGCGGCGAGGCTGAGCTTTAAGAGGCGGGGAACTGGCAAGATCCCTCACTACAGGTTCTTTGGCAATCCACCTAGTGCTCAGGATGCCCTTAAAATCATCCTCTATGGTCGGAAGGGGAGACTGAGATTTCTGCGCTGGGCGACCCTTCCGAGGTTTGATTTTCACCTCCGTCTTCTGCACCTGATCAGAGAAATCTGAGGAAAATAATGAAGAAATAACATTTTATGAAGAATTATTCACCTGGGCAACAACACACTGATCAAATTACACACAATTTTACTTGAAGTTAAATAATATTGACTCAATATCCAGCTCTACTTGAGCTGTGTGTATTTAACAGACCTGTGCAAAGCTCCAGAAGGTTTCTGACTTTGTCTAAATCGATTCCACTTTCCTCTCTCTCCCCCTGCATCAGCTCCAACTCAGCTTTGATCACCAGCAGCTCAGCGCATCTTTAAAAAATAAATAAATAAAAAAGGGTGAACTGCAGCCATGTTTACAATGTGATGAGATCAGTCCACCAGTCTACATTACATTTTAACCCACTACGATGTACATACTGGCTGAGTGCTTGCAGCTTGATGGCTAGTTTAAGTGCTTCTAGGCATTGCAGCCTGGCATCATTGATGGCCCCACAGTTGGTCCTCACAGCTACCATCTTCACCGAGCAGTTTAACAGCTCTGAGAGTAGCTGCCACTTCAGCACCAGGTTATCGCCTGCTCAAAGACATAGAGGCAGAGCAGAGAGATCAGCATGGTGGACAACAATAGAACAAACCATCAATAAGGCATTAGCAGCTTTTTCATGTATCGTCAGGCTTTGTGTGCATAAAGGTACCCTGGTCGATGAAGCGCACATCTGAGCTGCCGCCGTTCGATCCGTATAGGCCCTTCCCCACTAAAGTGACCAGCAGGCTGCAGAGAAGCTTCAGACTTTCATACAGGGCAGTGTCTGGACTTTTTATACCTGAAACACACAAACAATCCTTAGCTTACCAATCCTCACAATGCAAAATTAAAGAACCCGTTCATTTCAAACTGTAGCAAACACTTTAACTAACCGTGCTGTGTGATTCTGCCCCGCTGGACTTGTGGCAGTGCAGCCGTGTCCAAACTCAGATAAGAGCTGCAGATCTGGAGGGTCCGAGCACGCAGCAGGTACCAGCTCTTTGACTGCCTCTGCTCATTCACTTCTTTGAGCACATCACACAGATAAGGCACCCCAAGATCCACCTGACATGTGGTCGCACAGGAAAGGGGAAATTTGATTTGATCACCCATCACAACAAGAAAAAAGCTCTACACATACTGGCTGCAGGTATGTTTCCCACCTGTCCTATGCTGTAGCAGTACTGAGCTTTCAACAGAATGGCCATCATAGAGAGAGAAGAAGGTCCCTCAGCAGTGCAGTCTGAGGTCAGAAACTTTTCTGCTTGCTCTAGCTGGGCCTGAAGAAATACCATAATAAACAATAAAATATACAAAGTGAGACAGAGTTGACACATGAAGTTATGTACCATATGCTTTATATAAATAATTATTAGAAAACTGCATTACCAAAGCCAGCTCAGGCGTGCCCATATCCAGAAGAATGCTGGCTGATTGACAGAGGGAGCTGGCACTTCCGTGGGCATCAGCAAGGTGACGTGAAAGTCCAATCGCAAGTTGGTAAGCTTCCAAAGCCTTCAGAGGCTGCACAAGAGGACGAGGAGAAATATACAGATATTGTAATTACCAATTACATGAACAATCTATACTCCATCAAATACACGCAAGCCTTGCTTCAACACATTCTGTGTCATCACCTTTCCCATAAGTCTGAAGAGAGCTGCCGACACGGCAATGGAGCTACAGGTCTGTTTGGGGTTTCTGACTGAAGGCAGCGCTCCGCTCTGCAGAAGAGCGGACCACTCATCCAGTGCTCTTTCCAAAGGCTTGCACAGCTCTGAAAATGAAAAAAATATTGTCTATTAATCTCTCACAGAGACGGCAAATGATGTGGATATAGTTGTGGAATGAAGCAGAGCAACAGATGGTACTATATATGTGTAATATTTAACTGTCCTAGATGTCTACAGTAGGTGGCCGATGATATGAACGAAGGTGTTCTTACTGTTCTCTGCACCCAGGTTGAAATGCAGGCCTTCGTACACCTGTATGCTGTCTTGTGTCTTCTGCTTGTCTTCATAATCAAAATCATTGGTTCCTATGGGATTGGCCACACAACGCGTCTGCTCGCGCAGCTCTCGCTGTTTTTTGTCTCTTTCGATGGCCTGGACAAAAACACACAAACATTCATTCATCATCCTGCCACTTTAATTACAGGACCATCAATGAAACAAAATAAATAAAAATATGCATATTGTGATGATATCATGACAGAACAAACTGAGCTCACCTCCTGAAGATTCTTCTCAAGAGTGCAGATATAGAGCCACAGCAAAGCATGGGCTTTGTCATCCTTCAGTCTGTCAGCATTCTCTGGAGTCTCTGGCTCTTCTTCAAGTAGCCGCAAAGCTTCATGAACAAAATCCACTGCCGTGCTGTGTGGTGCAAATCAACTTAATGAACATTAAGATGCAGCAAAACAGTTTATGCATCTATTAAAGAACACTGCTTATTGGGAATGACAATGTAAAAAAAAGCTCCTACCAGTCAGTTTGTTCACTGAAATCCTGATAACACACAACTTGGGCCATTTCACAGAGGTACACAGCACGTAAATGGGTGTGGGAGCTCTCCTCATGACAGATGTCCAATAGATCACAGAGCGTGTTGTAACGCTCCTGGGCTGTGTCTCCTGCCACCTCCTTATAGGCACGCAGCTCTTCCTCCAAAAGGCAAAGCATTACTCTCTCATCAGGGACGTCCGGAGCAAAACCATCGTGTAACGTCCTGTTCCAGGACAGGACGGGACGGGACAAGCCAACATTTGTAAGTTTCTTAACAACAAAATAAGAGCCAATTTACTGAACTTCATCTGTACCTGAGACGGACGTCCTCCTCAGAGTTACGGGCTGCGTCAGTCTTCGTTTTCACCCAGAGAGAGACCGGTTCGGCCATGTGAGTAGTGATTTTGTCCCCCAAAGCCTTCAGCCACAGGATCACCCAATCTAACGCTCGTTCCAGTTGTCCGGCCCGCCGGGATGTCTGCACAGCCAGCATGAAGGGCCGGCTCAACTGCATAGTCAAAAGACAGGATAATAACACACATGACTGTAAAAACATACACAAAATCAAGAGGCAATCTTATGTATGGCAACATACTGTAGTGAAAACACACTTAAAGAGCTTACCCTATCGACGGAGAGCGAGGCAGGGCAACTCTTGCATAGATCCCTGCAGAGGATCTCAACTAGTGTGAAGGCCTGGTCGTAGAGACGGCGGTTGTACAACCCACAAGCTAAGTTACTGACAGCAATCACTGCAGAAAAGAAAAAAAAAACAGTCAGAACAATGTCTATAAACTGTATATAGGAATATAAGTTTGCATTTGAGAACCCCTCAAGTGACAACATTAATCATTTATCACCTGCTTTGATGAGAAAGTTTTCACTCGACAGTTTACGCAGTTCAGTCATCATCTGTCCAGCTGTGGCCTGGCAGTACAGCAGCACCCTGTCTAGTGTGTCACTGTCCTCCAGCTGACAACACCAAAGCACAATCAGTGAATAGGCCTACGAGTTCACAACACCAACAAGTTGTAACTGGTAACAGAAGCAGCTGACCTGCGATGCGAGCATGCTCTCGTAAGCAAATACGAAGCCTTGGTAAATACTGAAGCAGAGAGCCTGTTGCAGTCTGCTGCCTTCAGCCTGGCCTGTCAAATCCTGTGAAGAAAGCAAAGCCACAGGTTAGTAATCTGTGCAAACGTCTAATAACTCCTCACTCCTAATTTACACTCACCTTTGTTAACGTCTTTAATATTCGTTCTTGGTGCTCCTCAAGAAAAGAAAACCAAGCCAGGAGCACAGATCCGCTCAATCCTTTGCTGTGGCCACTTTCGACAGCCCACACGACCAGCCCGCAACCTTCCAAGACCGCATGAGCTTCCTGGTCCCCCAGGACTGCTGGAAGAGACCTCAAGGCCCTGGCACACTCTGTCAAAGCCTGGCCACCCTCCCCACCAGCCTTCATCGCAGAATGAATCTTTACCGCCCATTTGCCGAGCGCTGCAACTGTGCACTGACCGTCAGCACGGTCTCTGATCCTGCTCTCAATTTCACTCACGAGGATGGAGGCTGGACCATAGTGGCCAGCCTTACAAAGCACCTTCAGTACAATCAGCACCATTTCAGAAAGCACATAAAAACCCGATGTCTCAGCAGATTGCTCGGATCTGTCCCCCTTACAGCCTTCGCTACCAGTCCAGCATCTCTCGAAAAGGGCGTGCATTTCCTGAAGAAGAAAATCAGCGTCGTCCTTGGTCATCGCTCCACAGCTACTCTCAAATTCACTGACAGCGTCCTCTGCGTATATGGGAGCTTTGGAGATTGGGGTCGATGCGCTTTCTGCGTCTAACAACAGGAGGAAGCTCAGAGCTTGCATCTGGCAGCGGAGTTTGTCGTGTGGATTTACGATCTTCCGGTCTTTGGTGGCAGATAGTCCGTTCCAAAGCACCGAGAAGCAGCTCCGCACCAGGACGCAGTAGTCCTCAGCCTGTGGACCGTACAACAGCAGTGAGATATGATATGATATATGAGATATATATAGATAGCACAGGTCTGTAAAAACATGTGATACATACCTGTTGGGGTGGCGTAAGCCTGCTGTAAAGCAACCCAGCTACATGGCTGCACAGACTTTGAGCTTCTAGGGAGCTTAGCTTCTTGACAATATGGAAAATGATCTTTTCCATGTAGAGAGGTGTGCTCTGAGCAACGACTGCCGCAGAGATGTCATAGCCGTGTAGGGACACCTCCACCAGCTGCACCAAGAGACCGACATGGTCAAAGTCTGGAGATCCAGCTCCGAGGTGATGGTTACAGGCTCGGATGACCCTGTCACACAGCGTGCGACCCTGGAGGCCTGGTGGACTTTTTACATAGCTCTGAAATAATATGACAGAGACAAAAACAAATCATGTCATGGCTCCTGCGGAGGCAGGTGACCCTCTAATGTTATTTAGCTCCAGCTAACCTTCAGCTCTTGGAGCAGAAGCTCCGTCTCCTTCACAGAAGCGGTCCTCCTGATGTATTCGTCCACCTTCAAACACTTCATGTCGCCAGCTGCGGAGAAACAAACACGTCGGTTAACTCGCGTTCACGTTAAACGGCGACGTTAAAGCGACGAGCTCGGCTGAACGTTAGCGACGTTCAACGTTAACGTCCGCGGACTTCACCGAGAGGCCGAGCCGTGACTTACTTCACACAGGACGGGAGACCTTTTCATTCACAGCAGACGGAAACAGTCCCGCGCTTCATAATAACAGAATAACGCGAAGGATGGGTGAGTTAAAAAAAAGATTCAAACCCTCAACAACAATCATGGAAACTTCACCGCCGCGCACTGGTTTTGAAAGGTGTTTGCTAACCAATCCGACGGCACTTCCGGTTTTACCCGGAAATACGGTGACTTATGGTTGTTGTAGTTCTATTGTCATACCTAAAAAAACAACAAGACAAAACCCAAGAAAAGGAGTAGTAGTAGTAGTAGTAGTAGTAGTAGTAGTAGTATTGTATTATAGAGATACTTTTATTAATCCTTCAAGAGATAATAATTGTTTTATTTATTTTTTATTTTGTTTACATGTATTTTAACCTGAAATTCACACACACGTGTTTATGTACACATGGTTCATCTGATCTAGAAAAGTGTTATTATTCCATGTATAATAATAATAATAATAATAATAATAATAATAATAATAATAATAATGGGAATTTGTAGTCATGGTTACACAAAATATCTCCCTGGCACTACTTTGCATACCACATGAAATAAACCCATCTACATAAAGAGTCTGTCCATCCAGGTGGTAGGCATTCAGTGGTTTCAAATGGCTTATTAGAGTGGTAGTAAATAGTAACTTGTAGTAAATAGTAAGTAAAGGATTCAGCTTTTGAAACTTCTTGTTTACTCTCCGTGCCGTACTTAATCATTATAGTTATCAGTCATAATGAAAATGCAGCGTTTTCACTTGCACAGTGGCACCTCAAACCACTTTAAAATCAGCATGAGTTGGTTGGATCATATCCACTAGAGGGCAGAAGTCCACTCTTCAACTCTTGGCCCACTCCAGATAACCTAGACTGCATGCATGAGCCTCACCTATCCAAACCAGAGACAGGCACCAGGCTAACACATCTGGAAAGAGTCTTAGATCATAATCCAGTTAAATGAATTAGCTGATCATAAAGGCATGTTCCTGTGCTACAGTAAGTACAATCATTTATATGGGCATTGTGGGACACACTGCATGATGATAACCCTGATTTCTCTTTAGAAGTGTGTTCAGTTGACAGGAGGTTGAGTAAACAAGACAGACCAAAAAACATTTTGAAGTGGCTGCAACAGGAAAATTAATGTAGCGAATGGAGACAGCTCTAAAATAGACAATTCAGTTTTACCTTAAACATTTAGTTTATTAATTTTGGGTGTTAAATGTGTGACTTTCTGGGTATGCTTCAGTGACATGAATATCATCTTTATTCATATTGCACTTTCCAGAGACAAAGTTTATAAAGTGCTTTAAACAAAACTCATTCAGGCCATTTCAGGCCCTGATGAAAAGAATTATCACATACAGTAGAGTGAAGTGGCTATTGATGAACTAAGCCTTTCTTCTTGATGACATGTTCTAGCTCAGCCCTTTCTGTGGTGTCCAGATTGATCTTGTATTTGGCGAGGATTTTCAGGATGGGCCTCAGCTTTAGCCACCACTGTGTCTTTGGAATACGGTGTCTGTGGAAGACAACATTTGTCAGGACAAAGCGGAAAGTGAAAACAACAAGAACAAAATTCACAAAGCCCAGATAGCCACATGACTTATGTAAGATATTCCAATTAAAGTTGGATTAAGTCATTTTTACCCCTAGGGGGCAGAAAGATGCTCTTAACAAGGGAGGAACAAGTCAGCAAACAACTGCCTAAACACACACACTTACTTATATTCTAACTGTGGTTTGGCCCACTAACTCTAACAATGCAGAAGAGAATAAGTGGCAAGAAACTAACTAATAGGAGAGAAATCAAGCCTTACTCAAAGTCAGTGTCTTCTTTAAGTTCTGCCAGAGGTTGGAAGACCAAAGCCCTCTTCCTCATACCAAGCACACAGGCAGAGTCTGGAGAGTTGGCAAAGATACGACCTGGAGGTTTGAGGTTAAAAATGTAGAATGCATTAGCACAGGGAGCCCTGGAGGTCATCACACAGTTGTATACAACATTTTGTGTTTTTAATGAGGTCATGTCCTCACCATGTCTGTAGCATTCCTTCAGCTTCTCAGTCAACCATAACACAGACTTGATACCCATCTTGGTGCCAAAATTCCTGTCAAAGGGACTTGGTGTTCCACCCTAATAACAAGGGATATGTTTCGTTATATTCATAAAATTGAATCGGGTGGTGAATATAACGAGCAACAAACAAACAGACTCGCCCCAATGCCCCACCTGCTGCATATGTCCAAGTACATTCTTCCTGCAGTCAAACACACCCTTGCCCTCCTCTGTGTAAAGGTTGAAGATAAAGTCTGTGGTGTAGTTGGTGTTGCATTTCTCGTTTCTGAAACAAAAGTAGAATATTGGGTGAGTTATGAGACTACAGTGAGCAGCAGAGTGCCGAAAGTTGATTCCAGAGATATAAATGGCGCTCCACGCGAACCTCAGAATCAGTCCTCTCTTCACTGTGGTCTTCATCTTCTCCACCAGATGTTCCACATTCACCTGCAAACAAATCAACCATCAGACCACTGAGTTCATCCATCCGTCCATCCATCCATCCATCCAGCCATCCGTCCGTCCGTCCGTCCGTCCGTCTGTCCGTCCGTCTGTCCGTCCGTCCATCCATCCACCCACCTCTAGGTCATGAATGTTGAAGGGCTCCTCGTAAATGTAAGCAGCATCAGCTCCAGATGCCAGGCCAGCCATGGTTGCCAGGTAGCCGCAGTATCCTCCCATAGTCTCAACAAGGAAAACTCTTCTTTTGGTGCCAGCGGCAGATTGTTTAATCCGGTCGCATGTCTGAAAAGGACAAGGTTGAAAGAAAGGAGAGAAGAAGAAGAATACAGTGACATGTGAGTAAGATTTAAGTTTTTGTATTAGCTGGTGTTTGTTTTGGGATTTATAAGAAGTTTACCATGGTTATAGTGTTGAGCGCAGTATCTGCGCCAATGCTGAAGTCAGATCCAGGAACATTGTTGGAGACGGTAGCAGGAATAACAACAAGGGGAATACAAAGTTCCTCATATTTCTCTCTAGCCTGCACCATCTGCAGACCCCCCGTAAATGCCTGTGAAGATACAAGGGATGATGAAATAGGTCAAATATCAACGAGTGACTTTCACTGTTATTAACATGCTGGGTTTAATCTGTGCTCAGCTGTTCACCTCAAAGCCTCCAATGATGATTACAGCGTGAATGTTGAACTTAGTGATGCTCAGACTGATCTCCTCCATGAACTCCTGTGGCAGAGATCTTTATAAAAGGGAGAAACAGAATAACAGAAGAATAAACCAATGTTCAACCACACCGGCAGTGTGGTTTGTTGAAATATCTCACCTCTTTGTGCCCAGGATGGAGCCCCCCTTTCCAGTCCACCCTGCCACACCAGACCAACCAATAGGCTCAATCTGTGCAGAGTGCAGACCATACTTGAGTGATTAAGCGTCTTGAAACTAAACATCTTCTCGTTACGTGTGTAGCTAGAATTTACCATCCCATGAGCCAAACCGTCAAAGCCGTCGTGCACTGCCAGCATCTGGTGGCCCTGGAGGAGCCCGATCCTGACAGCCGAACGAACTGCAGCATTCATTCCAGCACACGGCGCTCCCACATTCAATACGGCAATGTTGATATTACTCTGGCATGGACACATTCACAGGGACATTCGTTAGATTAAATGTGTTTTCCATTGAGACTTGAAAGACAGTTCATGCAAAAGATAGCGACAACCGTAGTTCCCGACCTTTGTGTCTGGGGGGTGCACGTGAGCCAGCATTTTGTAAGTGTTCCAGTTGTTCTCAAAGCTCCTGTTGGCAAAAATGAGCACAGATGTACAGACATTTGAAACTCCACACAACACTTTTAAATGGATGACGCAAAAGTTCATGCCTCACTTTCCCCTGAGTTTCACCGCATCTTCAAACCTCCCTTCACCCATGGCTGTGGTGACATCTTTAGTCTGACGTAAGGAGACAAAAAGGAAACTGCGAGTTGATTCAGAATATTATGCACAATAGTAAACATACATTTGTTTTGTCCAGGGAAGAAGGATGACTTGTTTCACACATGGAAGAGAACTGACTCACCACTTGCACACACTCCATGAGAGGCAGCCTAACAGCCATGTTTCCAGACAAGCTGACGACACATGCAGGAGTGTCCGGCGTGGCTTCCAGTAGAGCCATCACTGCTTCCACACCCATCCTGCTGGCCTGAAACATGACAGTCAAAAAGCACGCTTGTGTTCATCCACATTGTTAACAAGAAATAAGATTATATTGGGTGAAGTTGCTGTTTTACCAGGATTCTGTCAAAGGCTGACGGGGTTCCTCCTCTCTGGACGTGGCCCAAGATGGTGGTGCGGGTGTCAAAGCCTAGCTTCTTTGTTACCAGCTGCACACAAATATTATGATTTCATGAGCAGTCTGCCTCACACGAAGAGCCAACATATGTGCTAATATATTACTGACCTCTTTGATGTGGTCACATGTGATAGGTTTACCCTTGAGGTTAATCGCTCCCTCTGCAACAATGATAATATTCAAACGGGAGCCGCGGCTTCTTTGCTGAGAGGGACAGAGAAAAGATCAACAAACAGACCAAACAAACCAAAGACAAAGCAGGACAAGACATTTACATCTGCCAGTCTTCGGCACAGATGTTCCTCCCATCCATCTTCTGGGGGCATCTCTGGGATGAACACCCAGTCAGCGCCACAGGCCAGAGCCGTCACCAGAGCCAGGTAACTGTCGGTAAAGAGTCAAATATTGGTTCAAAAGGCAAATGCCATGTCCCCTGCTCATAAAACACAAACTCATGTTGTACTTACCCACAATGCCTGCCCATTACCTCCAAGATGAAGGTCCTCTGGTGACTGTAAGATGACACATTAATATCAAGATCTGTCCATCAGATAAATGTCTGAACAGTCGCATGCATACCTCTGAGCTGTGGTAGTGATGGCGTCCACAATCTCTATGATGCGATGCAGAGCAGAGTCTGTCCCGATGGTCATGTCGGTGCCACAGAAGTCATTGTCAATAGAGCCCACCATGCCAACGATGTTGAGGTGGGAGGAACCCTTGGCCTCATTTGCTGTGATCTTACCTGAGCACAGATTAAAATGGTTCTAATTTCAGTCAGCACTAAGTACATCAGTGCTGCAAGACAAACTCAGAGCATGAATTAGGGTTGCGGAAATACAAAATTTACCATGTGAGCTGCTGTAGTAGTTTATTTCTTTGGTTGTGTGGGCTAGTATTTGAGACTCTATTTCTATATCAAGCGACTTGCACAGTAGGATCAGTATAAAAGAGCAGATATGTGAAAGAGACATTTCACGTGGGGCTGTTGTTTTGGGGTTATGCCTCTCACCAGCTTTGACCAAGTCTGCCAGCAGCTCGCTCCACTCTGTCCTGAACTGGTTGGCACCCGTCAGACTGCCATCACCTCCGATCACACACAGGTTGGTGATGCCAAGCTTGACTAAGTTGAAAGCAGCCTTGGTGCGTCCCTCCTTGGTGCGGAAATCCTGACAGCGGGCGCTACCGATCACAGTCCCACCCTGATGCCAGACAAGGGAGGAAGGGTTTCAGTACCAAACAAGAACCACAACCAGACAGATAAGGAGAAGGGATAGGAATATCTGAAACCTAAGCACTCATCTATTTAGTCTTGCTATTTAATGAACCTTGGCATTTAAATGACCATTTGACCTACAGAACTGCACTGTAGAGGCTAGAGTTGCCAGAGTTACAAAGATCATCCGTCCCACTTACCATGACCAGCTGACCAATAAGTTAAAAACAGAGCGGAGATAATAAACATGCAGATAAACATGCTTTTACATCCTCGTGCTCATTCTCACCAGCTGCAGCATCATTGACACACTCTCCCAAGTAGCAGGACGGATATGGTCTCCTCCATCCACCAGGCCCTGGTAACCCTGTCAACAAATAAACACAACACAATGTCACCTCCTTGAAAAGAGGTCATCGCCGAGAAGAAGCTCCAGGCTTAATCATACAAGCATATTCTGTGTTAGCATGTACTGATTGTACACAGGTATGGTTGGTTTTGTGTGCGCTGAAAAATGTAGAAAAATGTGATTGACGTCAAATCTCACCAAAGGGCATCTCTTTATGAGCAATGTTTTTTTCTGTTGATAATATTTCTAACTAAATAACTTGATTGATTGTTCCCCCATTTTGTAAGTCGCTTTGGATAAAAGCTGAATGACTAAATGTAATGTAAACTGAAGATAGCACCTGGAGGCTTATGGTACAGCAATTTTCCTAAAAGGTTTGTTTATTTGATTTTGACATGCAGATTAAATGATTAATCAAATAATCAAAACACAGAATTCAAGAGAAGCATTTACCTCGTGGACAAAGAACACCTTGGCTCCGGTGTAAAGTCCCACTCGAACTGTGGCCCTCACAGCCGCATTCATACCTGTAGACACAGTATGAGTGTGTTTGTGAATGGAAATGGTGGTGGACAATATGCTGTTACTATGATTACCATATTTTTGTAGTTTGTGTTCATATTGCTGCAAAAAGTCTGAACGTGTAGCCTTTTGTTCGTGTCACTTTTATAGAAATATCTCATATATAAAATGTTTTGAATGAGCAGCTTTACCTTCAGTGGACTCAGGGTATTGTCTTACATTATCTCAGGTATTATCTTAGTTTATAATAAAGTAGTTTTATATCTATGTATTAAGACTTGAGAGGGATATTTTGCTTGATGATAGGACACAACTATATGCAAGTTCTTTACATTAACATGCTGCTGCAGCTAAGCACCAGATGGGTGCAATAAGTTAAAACAACACTATGGTACCATTCTGTTTGACTGTAATTTCAGTGTAGGTAGCAGTTACACTGTCAGCAGTAGTACTGCAGAAAAGGCAACCTGCCTGCACGCTCAACACTCAACAGGTCGCTTAAAGGACAAGTTGTGGATAGATTAGCTTTAAGTATGCCAAGAGCATCTCCACTTACAGTGCACAGGGGAAGAGGAGAGAAAGGAAGAGTAGCATGGCTCTCACTCCACCTCACCACTTTACAAACACATGACAGAAAGGTCATACCGCTAAACTTAGCCCACATAACATATACAGTGTTAGGGAGAGAGAGCAGACAGATGAAACTTGGACTAAAGGATCTGAAAAGGTGAAGTTGTAATGTATCCTGGAGAGTGAAAACGAAGGAGGGTGAAGGTTAGCAAGCTGCGGAGTTTTGTCCTTACGTGCTCTGTCTCTAAGTCCAGCTGGGCATGAAAGCAGATAGATGGATTGCTCACTGTCCCACACTACTGCAGGGTTGCATGGGGTCACTGACACACTTCCCAAAGGTCACAGTGCAGATATTCCTCATCAAGTTAAAGGTCAAGGGAGAGTCTGTCTCACTCTGTGGTCCTAGCGGCTTTAGTTGAAGAAATTCATGCTGCCCTTTTCCTAGGTTAGCTCGAAAGACAAGATAGCTTTGTTGTCTTCAGTGATAAAAAACATACATGAGTTGTCAAATTTGATACAAAAGGGAGCTGAGATAAAAGAATAAAAAGGGACTAGACTCCGTCCAAAAGTAAATGATACACCTACTCTATGGAGATCTATAGAGGTACTGTACTTACAGTACTTGTCCTATATAACCAACTCTTCAAGAGGAAATCATAATTTACTAGAAAGTTTCACTTTGTGTCTCAAACACGCCTTTAATTTCATTAAACCCTGCTGTGGAGTTACGAAACAGTGACTCTCAACCACCTGCTGAGGCAAACAAACAGCACTCATGCCCTGCATTGGCACTTCATACTCACATATCACCCTCGAAAACCTTCTTACTTACCCTGGGCATCGCCTCCTGAGGTCAGCACGGCAATGGCCCGACCCTCTCCCATCTTGGTGGGGTCGACCGGAGCCCGTTGTGCCATGGTCCTGGAGCTGAAGCTGGCTGAGGGAAAGAGGCCCTGAGTGTAAAAATCCCTGCCACTGCCTCTGCTGCACTGTGCGGAGTACAAGGAGTCTCTCACCTCTAACTCAGCCTGCCTGTTATGGAAACTAATAGCACTGGCAAATGTGCACAGCTTAACTATCCTCTTGGCAGGCACCGAGGCACGCATTTAGATGCACGCACACACTCCGACACATTCACCGTGCCTATTAAAAGTATTACACACCCCCGTATCTCCCACCCCCTTAGTAAATTTCACATCACATTTTATTGTTTTACCTGGATATAATTAGGCTTTTGCACACTTCTGTAATACCAAAGTAAAATATCTTAAATGCAAGTATGAGGATATTAAACTCAAATGTAAACTAAAGACTATAGCTATAATTTCAAGATGCACGAAGACTGAATGAACCACTGTTCACGCAACCATAAGTGTTGCTGTTCCAAATTCATCCCAGTTTAGCCGATAAGCTTTAAGTTTGGTGACTTTGTCTGTAATCTGTGTTGTTATAGTGAGATGATCTCTGAAACAGAGTTTTAGGTCTTTCATCAATCACTGTCCTGCTACGGACACTACGCATTCAAACACTGAAAAGTGATATCATTGCCGTCTAGCTTACCAGCATCTCTCGCTGGATCAGCTCTTGAGGAAGTCTCGCTGTCACATTCAGAGGCTGAGAGGTCATCACCACCTACGGAGGGAGGATCATGACATATTACCTACAATATGATCCATCCTCAACTTTACTATGTATTTTATATTTTTTTAAAAACTCTCCATAACTCCAGAAAGCAGAGTACTCACTCACATGATAGACCTTTTCTACAAAAGGCAACACGCTCAAGCATTCCTCTGCATTTTCTGTCCTCTCTATGTTATTTAAAGCATTTGTTATTGTCGTGTAACATCGTCTATCTGCACATGCACAGTTTACTCCCACTGGTCTTATCATGTTTTTTGTGCAGCTGCAGCAGATAGGCCGCTTACTGATGAACGCGTACTGGGGGGAAAAAACATTTGGTGCATACGTTATATATACACGTTATATTTTGCACAAGTTTCTTCATTTAAACAATAGTCACCTTTGAATTTAGTAAATTAGATGCGCCCAGATTGTAATTCTAAAGTACCAACGATGTTAAAATAATTACTTTAATGAGTATATTCTGTGAGAAATACAACAAAAGCGCTGTGAATCATAATAATAATCATCTTAAGCTCAATATAACCAAATAAAATGAAATAAAAGCACACGAGCGGATGTCAGCTGTTGATAATGCCTGATTAATGAAAAACAACAGTGAGACTGTAGGCTTGTCTGCTGCAGGCAGCTCACCGGAGCTGTCTTTAAATAGTTACACGTCTGAATGCAGACATAGTGCTGCTATCTATAAAACACACAGGACCCCCGCCCCTTTTTTTCCGCCATTGCTGTTAAAGTGCACAGTCATGCCTTCAGCTGAACGTGTGAACATATGGCCTGCTTGTGTTTTTATCAGCGGGTAAAATATATATACCACAGTTTACCAAAAGAAAAGTCAAAACCTTTCTACATGCAGTGCTCATGCAAAGGCAGCTTGTGGGCTACAGGCCTGTATTGCAGTAACATGTATATGTATAGCACCAAAATAAGTGCACAAAGACACAAATATTCACACCTCATGCATACCTTGACCTTTCTTTCTGAGCCACAACAGCAGACAGGCCAGCAGTGTGACGGAGAGTAGCCACAGGACTGAGAGGACGCCCGGGTACCACATCCTCACAGTACCAGTCTTCCTGGGAAACCATTCTTCATCTGTATTAATAGCTTTGATATCACCACTTCATTGTAGAGTAATGACCTTCAGCGCTAAAGCATGGCGCGTAATCAGATACAACCCACCAGAGTCTGTAATAATCTCAGCGTAATGAGGCGCGTGCCGACAACAATATATCTTCAGTGGATTTTGGCATGGCAGGAAGTTTTTACATATTATTTATTTATTATCTTTATCATTATTTACATTATTATAGTATTCTTCCCATGTTCACTATAAATACATCATGGTTCACACATCGCAAGGGCAGTACTGGGGGAAGCCTGAGATATTGTAATGTAATCTCTTATTTTTTATTTATTTCATTTTCTTTACCTGCTGTCTAACTTCACAGTCTGCCTCTGTGCTGCTGTAACAAGTGAATTTGACCCCTGGGATCAATAAAGTATTAAATGATCTTAAATATAATGCAACCACATAAACTACCAACTCTAAAAATCACAGTTACACCTCTCTGTCCTTGAAAACTACTGTTATTAGCTCCATAATAGTGTTTATGACAAATGCGGATATAGAAATATAGATGGATTGCAGGCTAAATATACAGTGATTAGGTGGATGTATTGTTTTCATGGAGACCACTGTATGTCATATTAATAGTCACTGTTAGTTGCCCTTTATTACAGGTATGTCTCACTGGACACATCCACTGTACATGACAATATGACTGTGGTGGGAGGTAATGTTAGGTCAGACGTTACAGCCGCTCAGCAGACAGAGAGCTATGCCGCAATGTGACCGTGACACTCGAGTGACTTTCATGCCAGAGCTGCCATTAGGGTAGTGAAACATACACACACACCTACACACACACACGAGCTCTCACAGCCAATCTTTCTGCGTGGAGTTTTTACTCCCACAGTTCAAAGAAATGCAGTTTAATGCGAGGTGTGAATGTGAGCATGAACGGTTGTTTGTCTCTATGTGTCGGCCCGGTGATGAACTGCCGACTTGTCCAGGGTGTACTCCACCTCTTGCCCAGTGTCAGCTGGGATCAGCTCCAGCCCTGATAGGAGGATAAGCCGGTATGGAAGATGGATGAAAATAGATATCGACTGTTATAAAACAAAATCTTACAGGAGAAGGGCATAGTGAAGACCTGAACACAGAGCGAGTGTGCACACTTCCTGCAGTCAATGTTCACTATTTTGGTTAATTGCACAGTTGTACCAGTGGTTGTGTACTGTTACTGTTAGAAAAAAGGTCTAACACGCATACATCATGATCACGAACATGAAATGATTTGCTATCGATGTGATTCATCAGCTCGTGTTATCTGTGAAGGTTATGACTCCACAGCTTCTCATTTAACGCCACACTTCTCCCCACCAACACAATGACCTCTGAAGCAGACACATCACTGTGGACAAAAGGCAGCTTGTCATAAAAACACGTCCCAGGAGGCGCTAGTTTGCTGGATCTTTGTGGAACATCTTTCCAACGCTGTGCGGCCCCGGTGGGTTGAGCGACGTGCAGCCCTCTCCTGAGGCAGACCCCGATCGATAACACTATTTCCAGGTAATCCCCCCCTTCCTGTCTTCCTGGACAGTATCAACACTCACACAGCCTGTAATAAACCATACGGATCAATACAACACCAGTTCAACACAAAACGCTTCAGCTAATAAAGTGAAATGTGGACTGGATATATCGTTACCGCCTCGTCGTTTCAAGGTGTGAAATACGCTGTGGTAATTTGATAATGCTGTGTGAAATAAAATGGGATTGTTAGATACTGACAAGTAGTTTGGTTGGCAACACTGTTCTTAATGATTACACACTTGTAATTAATTTAAGAAACTGACATTTAGAGATATGAAGCTGCATATTTAACATCAAAATCTTTCTCTGATTTCTCTTCTTTTATTCTTCTGTAACCTGTCAGTCGTTATCTATCAGTAAGTTCTGTCCCTCTCCGCCCAATTCAGCCTCCTAGTTCCCGCCTTGTGTTTGGACCACCCCTTCCCAGTGTATTTAAGCCCTTTATTCTCCCCCTGTGCCAGGTTGTTAGCATGTCTTGTGTCCTACTTTCCAGCGTTTCTTCCTAGTGCATTGATGGTTGCAGGTTTTTGACCCCCAACCCTTTTGGATCTGATTCTCCGATTGGATTTTCGTGTAATGAACCTTTGCCTGCAAGTAAAGACTGTATACCTGCTGGACCCGCGTCCTGCGAGTGTTTATTGCAACTTTGCAGTCGAGTCAGTCGAGAGAGCCACAAGTTGCAGTTGCAACAAACAGTCGTGACTGAGAATCTTTAACGAGCAGTAAGGCAGAAAGATCACACCGAGGCATCCTGATGCTCAAATTCAGTCAGTGTGTCAGTGTCTTTTGTGTCTTAGAGTTGGATTAACAGATGAATCAGTCGACAAAAGATGACAATTTTGACAGCTGATGAATCATCAATAAAATCAAATATGAATATTTACAGGATTTCTGTTCGAATATGTCAGTTTGGGCTTTAAAGACCGAACGACCGACCCATTGTGAACTGTATAAGCATCTAACTAATACTATGTGATTAAAAGTAACGTGTTAAAAGGTAACCAGAATAAAAAACTTTGTACTTCTGACTGAGCTCAGTCAGCCAACAGATGGCAGCAGCATCTGATCTTTCTGCATCCCCGTGTTTGTCGGGAAGGGTTGGATCAGCACATGCAAAGCTTAGGCCTAATAAATCAAGCACTGAAAGTGTCAGTGCAAATTTTGTTAGATTTTATCGCAGTTTAGTCATCTCAATGAATGCTTTAATAGGCTGATATTTCAGAGAGAGAATGGCAATGCGGTGATAAATTGTGTGGGGTCCGGCCGGGCCCCCTCCCTGCCTCACCTCTCTGCTCCTCTCTCGCCTTTTTCACTGCAGAGAATCACCGATGTAGACCTGCACAGCTATTTGTCCACTTATTGGTGCAGGGGAGTCAGTCGTACGTGCGTTACGTACTTAGATTATCCATATTCATTGGAGAACAAACTATTTAATTGGCCCACAATGCAATAAGTGCTGCTGGTCCGGCTTTTTCTCACCTATATTGCTCAGACTCTTTTCCACTCTCGTAGTTTTCCTTTCTTCTAGGCCTTTTATGAATTCATCAGGTCGGACCACCGAGCTCCACCTTACTTTCAGGCCTCCCACACCATTTAACATGTCTTTACCCCTCCTCCTCTCTCTAAGGATTGCTCTATTTCTCCATTTGTCATCCCCTATGCTTCTTTCCCATTATGTACATATCTTAATCGGCCCATTTTCCTCCTCTCCGCGATTTCATCCATTCCTTGTTTTTTTGTTTTTTTCTAGTTCTTCCTTTGACCTTCAGTTCACTGGCTTCATTACTCTCTCCAATTTGTGTATTTCGTCCCTGTTTTCATGACCATAAGGTGGTAATGGAATGCAAAACCAACATCGTCCTGACATTTTGGGCACCGGTCCTCCTCACCTCAGGCTCCGCTTCACATATATTGTTGTCCTCTGCCAGCACGGATGTATGATGTGTGGTATGACTCTTCTAATAAGGACATGGATGAGAGAATGGAGGAGGCTGGGGGCTGTAATTAAAGACCGAAGGGTCTCTGTGAATAAGTAGGGAGGGAGGGGAGGTAAAACAGTGGCTATCCGCTGCAGGAACAATAAATCAACCTGCTCCTTTAGCCGCCCTCGACACAATATCACGATACAGCGTTCAGCCCCTCTCTTTGCAAAAGCAATTCCGTCATGTCTTGTTAGCTCATTCGTCTTCATCAGCACCAGTGGGAGGTTCAGACCCCCCCCAGCTCACCTCGAGCACCCCCTCCCCAATGCCAGGCACCATTGATCAAAAGCAGAACCAGCCTGTGCATCAGCATGGGCATGGGTGTCATATCACTCGTACACCCAACCCACACACACACACACACACACACAGAGCGCCCTGCAACAGCTGAAGTGGCAACAACAGTTAAACTAATCTTGGCTTAGCCATGCAGATCCAGGTCGCACAGTAATGTTATTAATGAACGCACGGTTAACACAAACACGCACAATGTGCTAATGGCATTCAGGGCCAATTAAGGGATGACTAATTAATGAGACATTTCCTATAAGGCTTATTGATATGTTAATTTGTAGTCATATAAATCACGCTCTTAATTGTATTGCCTTCAGATAATAAGATTTTCATTACATACGATGATGAATTGTTTAGCCGGCTGAACTGAACTAAGAAGCGCTGTTTAGTTTTGAGGAAACGGAAACACTGCTACGTGACGAGACATGTTTACAACGCTTATTCATCATCTCTTCCCCCTTTTTTGGCAAGATTTCCAAACTAAAGTGAAAACTAAGCACACATATTCAATTTCCTCTAGATTTATTCACAGCTGGCTGGTTCCTAATGTGAGCGGTACGATTCTGCCGTTGGGTTTTGGTGTTTTGGTTTTTCTTTCTAGGGATTCAAACTCAGAACTGTCCGTAACATGTTTGCTTCGTAAACCTCGACCTCGAAACCTTGAGCATCACTATAACACAACTATTAGATTGAATTAAATTTGTTAGATAAGTAGCTACTGTTTAGAGCTGATTGAAGCATTCAGATCGCAACAAATTTAGGCATCATTAAAAGGACATTTTGATTACATTACATTTACTCAAATACTGTACCTTAAGGTTGAGTGTGTTTGACTTAATGCCATCTAGTGGTGAAGCAGAAGTAGTAGTATTGAATGTCACTAACCTTACCCTTACTTTCCAAGTGTAGCTGAAACTATGGCGGCTGTGAAGCTCATGCGAGGCCTTATTTAGTAGCCAGAGTTTGGTTAAGTTAGTAAGTAAATTTTATTTTTATAGCTCTTTCACAGACAAAGTCACAAAGTTCTTTAAAAGATAAGTCAATTTAAAATATATAACAAAGAGGCTGCATTATTAAAAACAGTCTTTAGCTGCCACAGAGGCAGCATCGCATCGGGGCGTTACAAAGTTTCGGTGCTACGGTCTCAAAAGCTCGATCACGGTTCTCTGAATTTGAAATTTTAATTTGACCTGAGAGGGTGAGCTGATGAGTATGGGTGAAGTAATTCTGCTGTGCAGTGCTCTGTGCGTGAGTGTGAGAATTTTAAAGTGGATCCTAAATACAACAGGGAGCCAGCCAGGAGATGTAAGTACAGAAGGTTACGTGAGACCCAGTGAGGAGTCGCGCAGCAGCATTGTGGACTGTCTGCAGACGATCAAGAGCAGACATATTGAGTGATGAGAGGAGTGTGTTACAATACGGCCAATGCAAGTTCAGCAGTTGAAACTACATATCTCAGTTTATTAATATTGCGTAAGTAGAAAAAGAAACAAGATCTTGTCTTTTATCAAATATTCTCCTAAGTATGCTCCTAAATTTTACAGGTTTGGGCTGTAAACGTTTTCTGGCGTCTCTGTTAGCATTTAAACAGTTCAGGAGCAGAGATAAATTAAAAGGTTTGAACTGGATATTATCTGCAAATACATGATAAACAACATTGCATCTGTTTATAATTCATCCTACAGGCAATAAATATAAGGAGAACGGCGATTGATCATATATTATATTAAATACAGCGAGTCACCGTAGAAGAGGACCTGCTCCCTCCTGTAGATAAAAACAGATGATGATTAAATACTAACGAGGTCCAGTATGTAAGATTTAAAGGGCTGTATTTATAGAATATGGCAGAAATGATTAAATATAACAGGCATAAGTATGTTATTTGGAAATTAACATTGTTTTTATTACCTTTAATATCGACACACTACTAAAATACTGGCTCTATATGTTTTTGTGAGTTTCTCCTTCACATTAGGAAGCAGAGGGTGAGGCGAGGGGGTTGCAGTAACGCCACTAAACACCACTAAATTCGTCAAACTGCTAATGATACTTTTACTTGAATCAGAATTTTCATTTTTTAAACTGGTGACATGTGCAGAGAGACATACTGGTCATAGCTTTAATGCTGAATTTAAATCCAAACTAAGCTGCGTTCTAGTAGAGACATACTGTAACAAGGTTATTGTTTTTTCCAGCCATTACTCCGTCCACACAGCTGCACAATACGGTTTGAGTTTCAACCTGGCTGCTATAAAAAGAGAGGTTTGATCTGAATGCTATGTCATTAGTGGTCCGGTGGCGATGGAGAATAATAATGCAGATAAACAATGGATGCGTCTGCTCCCACACAACAAAGAGAGAGACGATCTGAGAAATCCTTGCTGCTTTGCTCTTTTGCCACCGGCTACAAAACATTCAAATGTCTGGAAATGTTTGTCTTACTCGATAAAACAACCCAGGACGCATGATTTAAATGAGCCGAGCTAATGAGCTGATTTTCACCTGACGAATCATAAAAATCGAACTCGACTAAGCAGATCTTTTTACATGAGAAATGTAATGTCAAATGATGAATATTTAGATTCTGACAGAATTTTTAAAGAGTCTGAATCCCCACAAGCCTCAGTAACGAGCCCTGGTATTATTCCTTATATCAACGACAAATAGAGTTTGAACAGCTCTGATATTTAAGAACGCTAAGTGTACTGATGCACGTCAACGCACAAGCACGGCGACTGTCTATCAATGCTCCTCTGTGTCACGCCGCGGCCCAGACACTTGATTGACAGCTGTCGATGCGGCGGATGAGAGCTGACTGAGGGGGTCAGTCGTGGTACCAGGGGGCCGCCTGTGTCGTCAGACAGGGACAGGGCAAGAGAGGGATGGAAATAGACAAGGTCTGCTGTGGTCCACTGGGTTCTCCTCTGCCCCACCCTGGAGGGACAGGCTATAGTCAGAGGGTGAGGGTGAGAGAGGGAAACACACAGAGAGACAAAGAAAGGAGAGAGAGGGGGGGGGCGGATAATATGCCTCCTGGCTTACTACATGCACAATGTTTGACAAGAGAGGACCTGGTTTGACAGCAGACAGTCACAGCCACAGTGATGCATGAATGTAGAGCACGGCATACGAAAAGTCAGACTTAAATGTCGCTAAAATATCTGCCTGTCTATTAGCCGGACGGACAGAAGATTGAGGCAGAGGAGGAAGGATGATAGGAAGAGACAAATACATTAAGTAATAAGTTGGGATGAGAATGCACCTCACGTCCGCGCTCTTGCCAGCTGGATACAAACGAGTAAAAGAAAAGGGAGGGAAATGAAAGGAGACATGAGACGAGAGAGGAGCTAAATGGCTGGAGGGAGGCATACAAGTGTGCTTTTTAAAATAAGACTGTATATTTTGGTCACAGTCTCTGTGGAGGTGAGAGGAAGAAAGACAAGAGAGGAGAAAGGGTTTATGAAGCAGCGGGAGAAAGTGTCAAAAACAGACAGCTACAAAGACAAAAGCAGGATGCTGAAAGTATTCACCTTTTAAAGGTAAAGGAGGGGGGAAGAAAAGCGGACAGACAGTCAGAGAAAAGAGCGCTGGTGTTGACAGAGGCTATTAACAGACGGACAGTACACTGGAAGACTAAAAGGAGGAATAGAAGGAGCGGGCTGTATTCATAATGAAGATGGAGAGCAACAAAGAGGAGCTGGAGTGCGAAGAGAGGCGAGGAAATGTAATGGAGGGGAGGTAGCCAGGCTGTCTTTGGTCCTTTGGTCCATGCAAACCAAACCCTTCAACATGGCTGCTGGTCACACACACACACACACACACACACAGATTCATTGCTCCTGCAGACTGTCTGATCCTCTCTCCTCAGGGAGGTGTTAGTCTGGAGGAATCCAAGGGGCTTCGTTTGGACACCAAAGTGAGGGGAGTAATAATTCTCTCTCTCTTCCCCTTAGCAGTCAACACAGAGATACACCCATCCAACCAAAACACACACACACACACACACACACACAGGCAGAGTAGACTGTTACATTCAATGCAGCACAGGTGAGTGTGTAACAACGTGTGTGTTGTTATCACGGTGGTCAGATCCGGCCCAAATCCCTCTGCTCTTCTCGGTAAACCAGAGCTGACAAACAACACTGCCGAGCTGCTGAAAGAGGACACAATTAGAGGTCACTTCAAAACGGAAGATTTATTTAAGCATCGATTTAAAAACGTAACGTTGCATTTACACGACGGTGAGTAGAAAATAACGAGACTCAGCACAACTCACCGTGTACTGTAATTCTAGAGGAACGGGATGTAAGACTAACCGCAACGACCATCTTAAGAGGTAAAAGTTGCTTCACATACACTCGACTAGTTTGGTTTTCAAAGCAATCTACAAGGACACCAGTATAAGCCAAGGAGGGCAGGATGATGTTAGCATTGCCTGCTCTGGTTAGTGATTTTTATCCCGTCGAGTGCACGTGTTGGTCATTTTTCACCCGGCTCGCCAATGATTTTATCCGCAGCCTGCTGTTTTTCACCAAACTCGTGTAATTTACATTTTTTCTGCGTGTCCTTGTATGTTTCCCAACTTTCTTTTCAAAATCAACTCTGTGAAACTTAATTTGTGTGAGTCAGCCTAACGTCTGAACATGCTGACACCAACATATCGGCCTATTTAGGAACCTCTAACTGAACTTATTTGTTTGCGGTGGACATTAGATACGATGTGGTGGTAATCTCTGAAAGTGTACACTCGCTGATATCAATCATCTATGTGTTTCATGTTTCTGAAGTATGATTTGTGGCTGAAATTCAGCTCACGCTGTGTCTTTGCCTCACACCTCTCCCTCCTCACCCCTCTGCAGAGGATTGTGTTTTTTGGCTGTCCTGCTGAGTGTTCACGTTTATCGCAGACCGTCCTGTAATCTCCTCGTGGTTAAAGATAAGTTCAATTACCGAGGCGTCCGTAAGAAAGTTGAGTTGTACCTGATGGGAATGTCTTTAGTTTTACTCTCTCACAGAGTCTCATCCTGCGGGGAGCATGAACGGCGGGACAAAACTCCATGGTATTGTTAAAATATTTCGCAGAGTCATGTTGGCTTAAAGGGATGCAGAAATGAGAGACCCAGTTAACAATATAATGAAATAAAAAGATATGTCGCATATCGCCTAACCAGCTTCCTAACTATGATTCAAATCTACATTTTTGTGCGGGTGAAGATCTTTTTAACCAGCTGAGCATAGATTCGTACGACGTCTTCTTGACAGCAGAATTTACTCCAGCTTTCACTTCCAAATCTGGAGCTTTAGCTATTTTCCATTTCCTCCAAATAATGATACCTGAAACAGCTACAACTGGTCTGTGTCTGATGAGTTACAGGAGTTAGCAGCCAGGACTTAGACAAAAATGGGCAAAAGTTCAAGGATATTTGTGACATATTGTTCTTTACAAAGGACATTTTTGAAAAGTCAATAAAAACAAAAGTAAATCCAAGCACAGCTGACACGGACACATAAAAAGCTACAAGGTTGAATCGGGGGGGAAAAGGGAGATACTGAGAAGTGTGTGTGCGCGCGCGTGTGTGTGTCCGGATCAATATCAAACAGTGCTGTGATACCACATTCAGCCTGGAGGCCTATCAGAGAGAATGTCAACACTCTCTGGTGAGATGACCCCACCAACCATCACCAGAAAACACACACACACACACACACACACACACGCACGCTCCCCGAGTCCCTGCCGTCACCTCTTTCCCCAATTCATTATTAACAAGCTCGCCGGGCCTCATTAGCAGGAGGCCACACAATGCTGCTTCCACAAACATAACAAAACGCTTCACAACAGTAATTGCCTTCTTCCTCCATGTCTCCGCCTCCGAGCCTCCTTCTTCAGCTGACACCTGCTGTGGAGAAGTTTAACGGGAAACAAATGGACACACACACTGACTAGAAATGCCTCTCTAGGATCACTCTTTCTTTCCTTCTTTCTTAAGTTAGAACAATAACAATCAAATCGATAATGGTGTATATTTTGGAGGACAGGAGATGGTAGACGCATGCTCAGTCTCTCTCAATCGGGCACCGCTTGTTTTCATAAGGACACTTGTGCTTGTTTGCATGTCTCCATTTCTGCCTGTACTTCACCCTGCAAGCTGCAGACTTTCCTCTGCGCCGTAGGTCTTCCTTTGCACGCAAAAACATGCTTAAAAGAGATCAAATCAAACATAAAGTTAACAAAAAGCAGTAAAATAAGGATGAGAGAGAGAGAGACAGCAGGAGGAACAACAAAAATAGGTAAAATAGACAGAAGGGATGCTCCACTGCTTGGCTGACACACATGGGGTCTCTGCAGACTGAGAGGATGCTACGAGAGGAAGGGCGAGAGAGAGAGAGGCAGAGAAAGAGTGCTGTGTGGTGTGGCGAGCAGTATCCAGCCCCCCTCCTCCTCCCTCACTTCGATCCTCCACCTCCCTCCATCCCCACAGTGGAACTGTATGCTTGGCTTCTCCTGGTTTCTTTAGCATTCCTCCCCATCCTCTCGCAAAGCCTGGGAGAGGACTGAGGCAGACAGCAGGGCTTGTCATAGTCACAGGCCTAGGTCCAGGCAGTGTGTGTGTGTGTTTGTACGTGTGTGAGTGTGCATATGAATCTGCACTGTATATGAATGTGTTTAAACATTTGCACTTGTATGAGCGTGTCTAATGTGCCGATTCACCTACGCATGCCTGTCTCGTAAAGACAGAGCGTGCAGGTATTCTGTACCTAAACCTTACCTTACATAAAATACTAAACCAGTCCGCATCATATTCACCAAACACGAATCAAGTCATACTTAATTCATACATAATCAAATACTGCCACACACATACGGCGTACAGTTTCTGTGTGACTAATAAATGTGTACTGAAGAACTCAGTCTCCTAGAAATTAGAAGTTTTATAGCTTTTGGAGACAGACATGATGCTGTTATGAACGTTTTTATTCAACCTAAATCTGGCAACGCGTTCATACAGAAATTATCGGCCACGAGAAGGGCATGTTAAAGGTCCAGTAACATTTAATTTAGAGAGCTCTATTGAAAGAATATGACAGAGACCCAGTTGATCTAAATTTCAGCAAAGACGTGGATCATCTGCGGACCTGAGCTGGTCGAATGACGCCTGGGTGCTCTAATAAGCCATCTGTGGTAGTACTTACCTGTCAATCAAGCAGTCACACTGTTAATCATGCCTAACTTTAAGCCTTAATATCATTTAATTTGAACAGTTGGGATTTTCTTTTTGTACCAGGCTGTAAACATTTCCTCCTGCAGCCTGCCTCAAGCGGCCGCTCGAGGAATTACAGTTTTTAGCACTCCCGCACTGGCTTCATTTCCCAGCACCGGAGGTTGCCGCTTGGTCAGCGGTGTGGATCTTAGGTGGAGCTGAGGTCAGCTGAATGAAGCCTGGACGCTCGAACAAGCTGCCCGTAACAGCACCGACACTACAATGAAATAACATAATCCCGGCAGCAGTTCTGTCTTTCTCCAAAGATGTTTGGAAAAAAACAAATTAGTAGTATATAAATCAGAAAAAGAGTGTGTGTGTAGCTGTGTGTGTGTGGCCTGTCAGTGAGAATGAACAGGATCTCGTAGCTGGAGGGCAGTATCGGCAGAAAGACCCCTGCGACTTGAGGGAAGCTTAAAAACTAACACCGGGGACTCCGGCTGGACGCACACACCCTCTGCCAACTATCTTCCCTCCAATATCTATAAATTATTCACCAAGCCTGGACCGACGGGACAGAGATCCTAATGAGAAAAATGTCGCAGGGAGACGCTCGGCCGTGTCAGCGCGCGCACACGAGGATGTGTAAAGTGTAAATAGGCACCATGTCATTGCATATGTAGAGTGTGTACGCTCGAATGTAAGCCTCCGTGTGTGCGGGGGTGTGTACAGAGAAACTAATTAGCATCAGTGCCGCTGGACAAGAGGAATGATTAGTCTCTGTGTAATAAAGTCACGGTGGAACAGGAGAAATTCACTCAGATCTTTAACACTTTAGCTGATCTGAGGAGCAGGCAACGCTCTCTGTTTCTTTTGCTCCTGATATATATGCAAATGTTGACGACTGATTTCATGCCAATACTTAGTTTCCACGAATGACGTGAGAAGATTGATTCTAATGTCATGAGTGTGTGCTAAGTGTGAAGCTGAAGTCAGGACAGACGTGGTTAGCCTCGCAAACATGAAGCCGGGCTGGAAGCAGGGGGAAAACGGCTGGTATATGATTCTCTCCAAAGTTAAATAAATATATCTTCCAGCAACGCTAAAGCTCTGCGCTTAACCAGTCAAATGCTGCTGCTTTAACCTGCTTTAAATGTGTGGTGTGCCTGTGCAGAGAACTATGTTTGTCAAATACAACATTGCCAGCTCCTCAGTAAGGAAAGAAGCTATTGGCTGTCCTACATGTCCTATTTTGGCCATGTGCATGTAAGTGTGGGACAAAAAGTCTGCAAAAACCACCATGAATATGTTCAAAACCCGTGGCACCGTGGCAGCACCCGCTACTCACTGAGAAGAGTAAGAATGATGTAAGGAAGGAGTCTCCAAAAGTCTCTAACAACACCAGGAAAAGTCGCTAGATTTGTCGCAAGAAGGGTCTGAATACTCGCTCAGTGTAGTCGCTAAGTTGGCCAAATATCCCTCCCCACAATTCAACCTGTGCTACAACAGGAGACGCCGCATTTAACGAACTGCTACTCCTGGGACATTTTTGAAAGTTCAAGTAAAGTGGGCCTTCATCCTGGTGGTCACATGCAGCTTTGTTGGCAGAAAACTTGACATATCCTAAAGTCTAAAAAGACTAACTCTGGGAGATACCCACCTGATTTGTCTAACTCCGACTGAGTAAGCCTCTTGTCATTTACAGCGTGGTCAACTAGGGGTGACTTCATGGTCAGTCTGTAGAAGAGAACTGATCGCAGTGTCCTGTAACTCGCTTCTCGTCGACTTTAATCCAAATCTTTATTTAATGCAGAGACATGAGATGTGTGTGACGTGGAAGTGTGTTTTCTATAAATTGTTGAACTTTTTTTTTTTTTTTTTTTAATATAACCTCTCGGGTGACAGCAGTTTTGCAGCGGGACACGGCGAAGCAAACAGACAGAAGAGCAGATGACACAAATACATTGAAGTTTCTATCTCCCCTACCTGTCGACTTTCTCCTTCTCCTCCTAACAACCCCACACACCTCTCGCTGTCTCTCTCTCTGTTACCTTGGAGTCTGGCCGTCATGCTCCTGTGGCTCCACTCGAAAGGTTACGCTGTGTACCCACCGTCACTGCCTGTCACTCCCACACACACACACACACACACACACACACACACACACATGCTCCAGTCTCTGTCAATGATACACAGTCCATAGAATCACAGAGCTTACCCACCGTTTGCCTTTGCAAAGAGGACGTTGCTGTGTATAGAGTTAGAGAGTCTGGACAGGTTAACAGGTGATAGAGGAGGTGGAGGATGTTAGTGTATTAGGAGTGTAAGACAGAGACCTCTTGCTGTCTCTCTAGTGTAATATAAATGTACAGAGAGACACAAGGTATATGCATATAAAAATAGCGTGTGTGTCCCTCTGCGGTCTGCTGGCCTTGGAATTAAAATGCTGCTCACTTGGCAGAAATCAGCAGCGTCCACATCGCCCCCTTCTCCCGACATTCCTCCCTCCTTTCTTCCTCAAAGATGAATCTTCTGAGAAACGAACAGAAGGGAGTGTCTGCCGAGGAACAAGGGGTATGACGGGAGGAGGAGCGGTCAGATGTAATGAAATGATCTGCAATTCAAAGTTACAAACTACAAAACAAGACGTACAGTGTTGTGACGCCATTACAGCCCCGCTGGCTTGTGTACTGGGGACATTTTGACAAAAGCTAACGTTAGCTGAGAGCACATTTCCCTTGAATCAGGCCGTCATGGGGTTACGGTGACAGAAGGGTTGAACTTGTATGTAGCGGGTGAAACATGACTGTTTCATTTGGTGATATCACACAAACCAACAAAGCTTATGGATGCATGAATGACGACTATTCATAACAAAGTTTGAGGGCAATGTTTCACCTTGGTAGATGTTCCAGACAGACGTTGTTGGACGTTGACTTGCTTTGTAGCCAGCCTCATGTGGCCATTCGAAGAACTGATGTTGGTACTTGGTACTGTTGGCTCGGTTCTGCTCGAGGTTTCTGCCTCGCCGTTGTCCAAAGAGTAGAATGACACTTCAGGTGTTTCTTGATGTTGATCTGATTGGCTGTTTGCCTGTCATCGATGTAATAAACATGGTTCATCCAATTAAGTATTTTAAGTTAAATTTAAAATGCCATTTCCAAACAGTTCTGTCGGGTTCAGTCGACATTACACCTGCTTTACATCAGCATGTCGGTGTTGTCATTGTGACCATCCCAAATTATATAGCAGCTACGTAGCACGGCATGTCTTTCTCCTCTTATCTTCAGTCTTGACGTCACCTAAAGTTTCTTTCTGCCCGGCGTCATGATAACCGCACCAGCCTTCTGTAAACTGCTTAATAAGAAGATGACGAGCTTTGCTATCGTTAGAAACTTCCTACGCGTTGCCTCAGTTCAGCTGGTCAAAATGTTGCGTTCACTGCCTCATTTCAACATTCAGAAAAAATAGATTGGAAACTGAACTGACACAAATGCACTCACCCACACACACCGTTTATTTATATCCTGTGTATAATGAAACATATTTGGTTTTGTAATTTTGAATCACACAGACAGTGTCGCCGCTCCTCCCACTGATATCTCTGCGAAGTTCTCCGCTGTTTAAACAGTAAACATTGTTTATTCATTTCTCTGTCTCCCCTTCTCTTTCTTCTTCTCCTCCCTCTCCCCCCCTTCTACCTCTCCTTCATTCCTCCTCTCTGTGGGCCATCCGTGGAGCGTTCAAGCACTCTGACGACATGCACCGCTGAGTTCTCAACATCTTGTCTCGTCACGGCAATTACACACACACACATGCGCGCACACACACACACACAGGCACACACACACATAAACATTTAACATTTAACACTTAAAACGCGCTCCAAAGTGTCTTTTTTATTGAACAACACAGGCTCACTTTCACAAAAATGGCCCGGTTCGGTGGGAAAACTCCTCGCATCTCCGTTGGATCAACCTTTCCTATCCAAGGAAAGACAAGCACACACTGCCTCACCCTCCAACAAGACAAACAGTTGAATTCATGAGTAAGAGACTGAGGCAGTGAGCAGGTGGTCTGAGAGGTCAAGGCAGGGACCAGTCACTGACCCTCTCCATACTACTGTCAAAGGATAAGGGTTAATTAACAGCAGACGTTAATCGCCTCTGATGAATGATTCATAGCTTCCTGGTCTATAGTCAGTATTTAAAACACATGGACGGAGCCAGAGCCGGCATGAATTATTCAGATCCTCAGTCACGGCGTTTCACTCACACTGAGCAAAGACAGAGGAGAATTTCAGCCTGTGAGCATCTAGCTAGCCTGTTGATAAAGAGCAAACAATGAACGCTTTGCGATGCTGCAATACATATCAAAATCTGACAAACGCAGAGAGAGGGGTTAAAGAGATAATCACTGTGGCAATTTCCTGAAATGAAGCCATTGTGATGCACGGTCATTATTCTGCAAAAAGAGAGGAAGACAAAGCGACACGCGAGAGGCAAAGAGAAATGTTGGACGAACGCCTGTGGAAAAGATAGATGAACACAAGAAGAAGGAGGGAGTAAGTTTGGTCTGCTGAGATTTACTGTCTCAGCTGTGAATGCAGCAAATAATAAGTCACCAGCTAAGCAGCGTCGATATATTCTTAAAATCCATGGCTTGTCTTGTCTCCGCTTGTTCAACACATCATTCAGCCGCCCCGTTCGCTCCTTAGATAAACTGCGCTTCAGCCCACAGAAAGATATAGGTCTTCAGTGAAAACGTAGGCTTTATTCAAAGACGTGGTGAATTACAACAGTGACCAAGAAGTCAGGAGGAGGTGGGGAATTAAACTTCAGGGCTACGTTTGAGAATGTGGCCAGAGCGTGTCCCGACCGTCCCCTTCAGCCGGCAACAAAAACAAACAACTGAGCAACACCAGATTTATCCAGTCTTGGTTTCTTGGTCTTGGTGCTCAGCTGCCCAGTACAAGCAACAACTAACATGTTGCTCTGTACATGAGACGACTGCGGCAGTACTGAAAAAAGACGACAGAGAGCGAGAGACAGACGCCTGTCTTTGGTCTGTTTGCATTTTGGGTCCCGCCAAAAACATGATACCACTAGAAGGGCACTGGGTGACCTCCACCAAGACCAACAGCCTAGTCCGGTCCAGATATGCAAATCTACAATGCCAACACAAGTGTATTACTACTGACCAGTCTCACAGTCTGTTGACAATCGCCCCCTGATTCGGATCTGCTCAAACGTTTAATCCTCCTTGACTCGTGCTACACTCTACCGCCAAGTTTCATGAAAAGATGGCCAACAGTTTTTTGTTTTTTTGTTTTAAATCCTGCTGCCAGACAGACTTGGGAGGTAATGATGCAGAATAAAGAATCAGTTCATTCAGATGATAGCACAGAGCTAACAAACAGCCTTTAACAGTACATAAAAAAAAGATGCTGCAGCCTCAGTTTTGGCAATAACAATGTCCACACATATAGTACAGGTGTCTGTATAAGATCATCGAAGAGAGTGAGTTATGCAACTGTCTTCTATCCTCTGGGATGTTTTTTTTTTCAATGATTCACTGTTTCTAGGGGCAATGTTGAACCTTTCCGTGTTGAAAGTTGAGCCCAGAATGATCAGCACCATCAGAGGAACTCCCTGGAGTGACCGGCTTCTCCCGTGGGCCCATCTCCGCCCTGTATGCTCAGCCCCGACTGCATTTGCTGTCTATCATCTGTATCTCAGGACCAGACTTCAGGGTGTGGTCGCAAGTCGTCCTTTCAGGCTGCCTCACGCTGTTAATCAGGAGAGACTTTGACTGTTTTAGCAACCACAGCAAAGTATAAGACCTCAGAAAAGAGTCCATGCAGTGATTTTCATATTTACAGTTCTATATCTCTGAGAATAGGACGCCTTTAATGTGAATCATTTTACTCTGTTAAAACCAACACAAGTTTTATTTACAAATAGGCCTCATGCAGCAAAAAACCTGAAGTTAACTCCAGATGCACCGAACGTTCTTAACCATCCAAATCAGCTCTCACCCAGGTGTGCTTAATGATGTATCCCACTTGATCATAAATCGGAGGTGCATGGCCAATTGTTTGTGATTAGCATAGATAACACCCCCTAATTACTAAATAAGGGCAGGTGCTGCACCATGTGCAAAGACTCTGGCACACGCCCAAGAATCGGAGCGATGGCACCAAAAAAATCTGTTAAAATCATAATAAACTTAGAATAAAATAAAACTTAATATAGTGCTTAACAAGACACGATAAAAATGGTAGACAAACAATGATAAAAAAAATAAAACAGTTTATATAGGTTATAAAGCATTGAGCGTAAATATGAGTCAAATAAGTAAAACTATATAAATTAATGAAAATAATCAATAATCAGTTAAGAGAATGTCTTTGTGGGTTTTAAGAGGCGACTCCACAGATAAAGCAGAATTTGGACCATAAACCCTGTGAAGGCGCCCTCATAAAAATAAGTTTCCAAGAGGGATTTAAAAGAGGATAAGAAGCTCGCCAGTCTGATCTCCTCCAGGAGGTTGGTCCACAGAGTGAGGGCCCTGACAGAAAAAGCCCACTCACCCTTGGTCTCCAGGCCGGGTCGTGGAACGGCTAACAGAGTTTGAAAGACGACTTCTGCACAGATCTGTCTAATTAAATAGATCTGTGAAAATGTCTGATCGGCCAAAGCATCTAAGAGCAATATGTAAACCATCACACATGCACATGTTTCATTTTATAGTCTTTAATCCATGCCACACATTTAATAATCAGCCATGTTACAAATTACTATGATAATCTAAAACTGCATTTTTTTTCTGTGCTCCTCATATTTAAAACAATTTGTGGATGTCTTTTTTATCCTTGTAAGAGTCCTCTTGAAAACTAAAATTTTACCTCACTTAAGAGAAGAGCGACACCAGTGAGTCCCAGAAATCAGTGTGTGCTAACACAACGAGAACAAGCTGTGGATACGAACAATATCAAACAATATCAGTATCAAACAACAAGGTGAAAAAAATGAAGACTTAAATTCACAGCTGCTCCATAAGTAGCTAAAATGTTCACTGTATCAACTTAAAAACATACAGCTTGTTTAAGCATCTTCTTTAAGTGGCCACAGGTGAATAAAATCCTATTAAATGTCACATTAACAGACAAAAATATGACAAAACAATTCATTATAGTGAATATAGTGAACAGAAATATTCAAAAACTGCTTTATAAGCAGATCCAAAGGCACACAGTCCTGTCCTCATACTGCCAGTTTTCTAATTCTCCCTCTTACTTCTCAATTAAACACTTTCTGACAGATCTGTGTCAGAAAATCTTTGCTCAGAGAGATCTCAGGTAAGAGGAAAACGGACAAGAGTGTCCAGAAAGCTGAGGCAAAATAGCAACACGGATAAACGAGAGGAAAGTTAATCCTGCCTCTGCACTTCATGTATATATGCTCGGGCTAATGACTGAGGGCAGAAGTACAAGTCGGTTACTAATTAGGTGATGGGCAGGGGCGGAAAACTCAAGGAAAGTGATTAGCGGAGAAATGAGGGATGACAGAGTCTGGGAAATTCTGCGGCTCACGCTGAATCTGGGAAAACAGACGGAGTCTGATGCTCAGGAGGGAAGACAGTGATGATACAGGAGCCATGACTCCTTTTCAGACATTTAGAGTTAAGTTAAACTAGAAGAGTGGCTGGTTTGCAGTGTCTAGACATGACACAATAACGGTGACACAAATAGACTCGTTTGTCCTTTTTTCGCTTCTTATTTCTGCAAATAAATTCACTTAGTCTTGCACCCACATCCTGATTTGTACTTCTTCAAGCGACTTCCCTTTCCTCTAAGCCCAGTCGGCGTTCAAAGATGAAGAATTGACATCTGTTTGTCCAGCTTTTCCAATCAGGGTATCAATCAGTCCATTAAACAAGCATCAGCTAAACATTATCTACAGTAAATTGCACCATTAGACAGCTGATAATAATGTCTGATGAACGGGTAGCGTAATCCACTGATCATTCAAGATCAATAACCAGTCATAAACTCACAGGAATCATTCATCCCTAAAGTTCTGACACGAGGGAAGCCAATTAAACTGAGAGTGCTGAAAACAAGAAAATCTGAATAACCGAGGCTCCGGTTAAATTATTTCCTGCACAAGCTTTGGTTTACCAACCCACCCAAGCACGGGCCGGATGAAACACCGTTAACCACGAGATAAAAACAAATGAGGGCAGTGCACTTGTGGTTTGCGGAGAGAGCAAAGAGTGGAAAGCTTGAAAAGACGGAGGACTGGTGAGACTGTGTGGGAAGAAAACAGAAATGGTGCAGGGTGGTGGTGGGGGTGAGATTTGTTACTGTAATTGTGTCTGGAGCACTTGTTTACCCAGCAGCGGAGACAGGTTGAGGTTTCAGGTTAAAGACACAGATGAACAGATCAGTGTGAGAGAGACAGATTAGACTGCACATTTAAGCCAAATGCAGGAAGATGGACGGCTGCTCTGCCTCAGATTCCTATCTTAGGAGAAAACACACACGTTGCATGTGAAAACTCTGAAATTAAGACCTTCTCAAGGGTTCCTAAAGATACACTTAAAGGTCTAATATGTAATACTAAAAATGTCTAGGCTTTATCTCAAATGTTCAAACCATAGACAGTCTAAAACTTTCTGAATTTTCTGCCCGTCCCGCCACAAATGGACGCGGCAGGCTGAATGAAGCCTTCATTCTCAAACAAATCACCTGTGACAGCATCCGCCTGTCAATTAAAGGTGAGTTTTATGGAGGTTCAGCCTCACTACAGCCTCTTTTCATACCAGGATGTTTATTTCTGCTGTGAAGTTGGACATTTTTCACATGGGGGCCTTACGGAGACCGACATGTTCTGTAGCCGGCCTCAAGTGGACGTTTGAGGAACTGCACGTCAGCGTTGGCTTCACTTCACGGCCACGGAGGTTGCTCGGTTGGTTAAAACCCAGAGAAAAATGCAGTTTAATTCACAATAATTGTGCTTTTGCACCTTCACCCCTTTAGTAACTATAAATTCCACTGAACACAGCAGGTCAGAGAGCGAGGAGGGAAGTCAGCAACACGACTAAATGTAACAAGAATAACACTTTGATACGTTACCCTCATCTGTGAACATGATTTCTCATGTCATGTGTGGAGGTGGTTTAATAATGAAGACAATGACATGTCATTGACCCAGAGCACAGAGCTTAGATTTACTGTTTGTCTTTTCACTTCTGCAAGAGAAAAGGCTTCATCAATGAGGTCTAAGGAACGAGACTGTCTTAAATAACGAGTTTGGTTAGAGTTGCTGGAGTGTAAACTTCCCCAAACCAAGTGTTGTTTCTCTAAACTCTAATATCAGCATCACGGCTCCCATACAGTGGATGTTCTAGTCCTCAACAGGGATTTTCTTTTAATGTAATCCCTTAAAATAATGTAGTCAGCCAGTGATAACTTGCCTCAGACCATGACAATGTAGCATGACTGTACTCCTGGACATGCTAGAAACAGGGACGCCCCCGACAAACTTTTAATATCGGTCTGCACGCCAAAGCGTCACCGACCTGGCTGTTATCAGTGTTTCTTTGCTTCTTCTGTGTGTGCGTCGCTGGGCGTGCTGCCTCCGGTCTCCTACTCACCTGCCTTGTCACCTCACCACCTGTTCCTCATCATCTAATCAACCTCTGCAGTACAAAAGACCGCAGACTGCCAGACTGCTCGGTAACCATTGTTACACATGCTCACGGCAGTCGCAGAGATTTTTGTGAACTTTGTTTTCGTCCGTTTGTTGCTAATCTTTCGCTCTCCACCTGCCGTGCTCAGCTCCATCTTGTCTTTGTTTCTGTTCTCACCTGGACCTCCACCCGCCCTCGCATAATCCACCTCTGCTTTCTGATAAACTGTTAAACTGTCATTGGACTCAAAGTAAATATGACATTTCTGTCTGTTTTATGTATTAACATGAGGTACGTAAGATCTGTGTGGAGTGATTATGGATGTATTATAGAGCCAGTGGAGCGATGACCAGTCGTGTGAGTCGAATTCACGATGAGTTCACTACGTTAAAGAACAGTTTCCATTACCCACAAAGTGCTTAACTCTCTGTCAAGAAAGTTAAACACCTCAAGTGAGCAAGTGAGATTTTTTAACTTCATCAAACTTTTCTAACGTGCCTCAAAATACATTTATGGAAACGATACTATTGTTTATTCATTTATGTTTTGGAGTGACCTTTAAAGAACACCGTTTTCAATAAGCTCTAGATGTTTGTGGGCTAAATGTCATGGTTGTTATAGAGAGGACAGAACCCCGTAGACGCTTTTGGATAATGCAGCTAAAAAGATTTATAGTTAGTTTAAAGTTTTATCGACAAAAACGAGTTACAATCACGACGCAACTACCCACACTGCTCGTAGAAACTGTAGTTTCTGTCTGCGCTCACAAAGCACTAGTTGTTTAACTTTAGTTTCAGTTTCTTGTAGCAACTGCTGAAAAACTGATGAAAGAAATGCTGAATGAGAGATTGCATTGAGGCCAGCTCAGACATGATGTCATGACTTTCTGTTGCTGTGCTTTTGGAAAACCGACAAAGGTCAACCCTCAGAGAGCGGTTAAAAGGAATATCAAGCTCTCGGTCTGAGAAAAACCGAACATTTAAATAAAGGGGAGGATTCTGTGACACAAGAAGTGTGAGATATGAAAGTCATCAGCTGATGGATTTATTTTATCCAGATTGTGTTTGTGTGCCTGAAAACTTGAATTTGTGTGTCTGATATTATTAAACCTTCAGCAGCATGCCTGTATTTTTGTGTTGTAAATGCAGAGGCCAGTTAAAGCGAAGTAATCCAAAGTGTGCAGCATGCTTTAGGAAGCGCGTGCACTATATGTTTCCTGTTCTAATGAGGGAAGTCAAATCAGGAATACATGAAAATCTGATGTTTTACTGTAGATGTAATCACACAAAGCCTCCGAAGAAAAAAAGTGTGTGTGTGTGTATTAGAGAGCATTGTCCAGTATATTAGACAGCGCCTGTCATGTTCATGTCGCAGCAGCAGGGTATAGGAGGTGTTCTTGTCTCTGAGTGATGCGATGGCATGAACAGCATGGTTTAAGAGCTAAAAGAAGGTCATCGATGTCTCGCTTCACTATCTCTCCCTCCTTTTCTCTCCTCTCTCTGTTGCCCCTGTCATCCCTACTGGATGATCCCTCGCTCTCTCTTCCACCCCGGCTGTCTTTCTGTCCTTCGTCACGGGTTGCTGTGTTCCAATTCTTTTTATTTTTTCTCCCCCTCCCTTGCATCCTGCTCCGTGTTGAACTCCACTTCTCTGGACTGATTTTTTATTTGTGCTAGATTCACAGTCCATGGGAAGAATTATTTGTAAACTGTGAAAGTAAGAAATGTGAGATATCTACCAATGCAGAGAAAGAGAAGGGTCCCAGACCAGCTCAGGTTTGTCACTCAGTCCCGAGCAATAGGACATGCTGGGAGCCACCAGACAGAGTTGCCAGACCCATCGCCTGTCATCATTTATAGGCCATGACCTCTGAGCAATGAGAGGATCACTGCTGCTAGATTATTCAGTTTTTTTTTACGGGAATAAGAAGGTGCGAGTCTGTGTCTGGGCAAATTGTTGGCTTTAAATAAACTGTTGACTGCAGCCACTATCTGTGGTGACAGAAGGCTGCATCACCTGTCGGGCTCTTGCAAATGAATATCAGATTAAATTCCACTGTATCACCTCTGGGCATCTTATTACAAATATCTACATCTATGCACTGTGACGGGGTGTACTACAGTGCAAGGCTGGGTTATCTGAAATGATGTGGGAAGTCAGTGTTCTGCACACGAATGTGACCCTGTGGATTTTTGTCAATAAGCGAGACTAAGAGCGGCTCTGTCAGGATGTACTCACACACACTGATGTTAGAAACATGTATGTTTACCATGTTCACAATCTTATTTTAGCACTCATAATACTTGTTTTTTTTTAGCAATATACAGAAAAGTAACAATCATAGTCTCAGCACCATGAATGGATATGAAGCCTCACTCAAACATAAATATGAATATGAACATGTACATTTTGTGTGTTGCCATCGCACAGACGTGCCGTTTGCACCCTTGCACTTTCCTTTGGGATCTCTCTCTAAGTCTTAATCATCTTTACAGCAATCTCATCTCTATAACAGTTAATGTGTCAAACCTGCTGGCACATACATTGCACACACATCGCAACACAATAGCACACCTCTAGTATCACTCCATTTCTAATTAAATACAGTAATCCACAGCTTGTAGTAGTAGTAACACGTAGAAGTGAGTCGTGAGTGAAAGATCTGAGCGTTTGTGGACTTGTGGATTCTTGCAAATTCAAGCAAAAACAAAAAGAATATTTGTGAAAAATATTCTCCAGGTGTGACACTCATTAATGCTGATTTGTGCAAATTTGACTCGACGCTTGTTGACCGGGCAGGTGTGTGAATGTGTATTCGCTGCAGTGAAAAATGTGAGTGTAATGAGTTGTTTGTATATATTTAAAACTTGAAATAAAAACATGATACAAGTTAGCCACTCCTGAAACTTTTCTCTGCGACTTCAGAGTACTCCTCCACTCTCACAGGTGTTCAGTTGTTTTGCATTACCTTATAACAGATAGTGTTACATTTTTTGCAAACATAGAAATTTAAGATTTCACGCCCCTGAAGTGGCTTTAACTCCTAATATGCTGTTATCTGTGAATGAAATGTTCTTCAGCGGCTAAAATCCTGGATGTGTCCTCACCAGAAGATTTAACTTTTAGTTGCCAAACATGAAAACAACTAGTTTATTTAAGTTGCCAGCAGAACTCTGAAAATGTCGCAGTATTACTCTTACATGACATTTACAATGTGGCTTCTCATCTGATTCAGACTGGTGTGTGTGCGTGTTCGTTCCCCTGTGCAGCCTCGCTCTGTGCTTCCCATGTTGCAGAGATTCAGAACACAGAGTTCCCGGCGTGAGCAGCAGGTTGTTGGGACGGACAAGAGCTTTAATTAATGTTCAGTGTGGGGTGGAAGATTTCTGACACAATTGCTCAGCAGGGATTCAGTAGCTACTTTTGATCCACAAGTAATGAACTGTATACATGGTACTCTTATCCTGCCTGTCTTTCTGTCCACACCGAATTTTATTCAACTTCCAAACATGTCACTGCAACTGCCTGTTTTCACACGCCGCGTTAGTCATGCTCTCAAATCTAGCACCATTAAAACTACAAACTTTTGACAGTCACAAACATAGCTGAAGAGGTGACTTTTAAATAAGCTGTTTTTAAGTATTTTTTAATTTTGTCAAACAGCCATGTGTCTACGGCGAAATATCTAATTACAGAGTACCAATACGGATATGAATTGGAGTGATAAATCATTATTTACCGATGTGAGAGGGCTTACTTAACCTTGGAGTGCTGGCAGAATTAAAATGTGGATTTCAGGGGGAAAACCCACTCAGTATGCTGACCATGCCGTGGAAGGAGGGAAAGACACAAGTGCAAGAGGGGTGGGGGGGTGGGTGGGAAAAGAGAGCAAGAGCTGAAGATGGAGATGCAAGTAAAAAACGTCAGGAAAAGGGAACAGGTGCAGAGCACAGAACAACACACAGAAAGACAGCAAATTGAGAGACGAGTGTTGTGCGGACAATCTTTTGAGAAGTAAGTCAGGAGGAGATAAAGGGATGAGATGGAATCAGCAGCCGGGAGGTAAGGGGCAGGTAGAGGTTTGGAGGGAAGGAGGCGGGAGAGAAGACGGGAGGGGAGGGCACAAGACAGATGACAAATTGTGATTAATAGATGGGGTCCGGGGCAGCAGTGTGGAGCGCAACTCATTAATAGAGAGAATTAGAGAGGCTGTGCAACTCAATCTGCACACTGTCACTCGCAATCAAGGACCATAATCAGATCTGCACACAGACAGAGGTAGATGTACGAGAGGAGGGGGACTCATGCACACACACACGCTTGTTTCCCCTACACTTACAAGGAATGTCCGCAGGAACATTCAATCACTGGGTTTAAACTATCCTGAACACTTAACCCTGACTGAAACCTAATCATAATTCTGCTCTTAACCTTAAACTGAAGTCACAACACCCAACTGGCACTTTAAGCAGATGAATATGTGAAGCTTTTCAAGAAAGTTATCCAAAATAAATGACAAAAAAGGTTGTCCTGAATTCTCCGTCTCTGATAACCCGAACTAATTTTGAATTTGGTCCAGCATTGAGGAGAGCGCTGCAGCTTGCAACACATAATCCTTGTGGGAAATTGTGCACCATCATCAAAATATGTCCATTAAAAGTCAACAGACTCTGATTGTAAATCTGAGTGTCATCTGCATAGCTTGTCATGGATGATTTAAGGTAGAAGGCGCATGTGCACGATGAATAGCAGTGGCCCGAGAATCGAACCCTGGGGGACTCCACATGTCAAGGTAATCCATTTAGATGATCACCCCTGCCTTTGTAATATAATCTGAACCAAAGACTGTGGAAGATAATCCCAGCCTCTTTTCTAGTCAGAAAGCATTTTATAATCCACAGTATCACAGATTAAGCAACATTTTACCTGAAGCAGCATCGATTCGAATGTCATTTAAAACACTTACCAGGAGGAATCGGATGCAAAGTTTCAAAGTTGCGTGCTTAACCACCTCCTCCTCTCTCATCAGCCACAGGTTTGTTTTATAGACAAATATACAGATGAAGCAGGAACATTTGCTGAACCTGTGTAGATTTTCTATAAATTTCTCCCAATGCACTGCAAACAAACTACCATGAACAACAACAACAACAACCTAATCTGTTTTCATTTGGTTTCTGTTTCTCCAAATCTCCAGTCCCTAAATTGCTTCCAACTCCTGTACTGGTCAGGGTGATTACCTTTCCACACCTGTGCCTGCTGCATGGTTTTCATTGGACCACACTGTTTTGGAAGATTTGCTTGTGAGTTTTTTTGGTGAGAAAATAGAACACGGTGAAACTGTTGCTGCAGATACAGAGCTCTGTGGCTGTCTGTCTAATGAGCCCAATTGGTTAACACAGGCAGTGCTTGTGGCACTTTGTGGCAGTTCTACCTCCTATGTGGCGACTCGCTGCAAAACTGCAGATAGGTTTGGATATAATTCTAATTGTAGGCCTAATCAGTATTATATAGGATTATATCATGAAATGCATGCTTAAGTAAGTACCCCCAAAAAATGACAGTAACATGAGTAGGTGTAATTCGTTTCTTCAACCTCTGGTCAGAGGTACCTTATTTAAGCTGTTTGCTGGTTAACAAGCTGCAGTGTGTGTTCACTATAAGAAGTTTTGCATCGTTAACAACGTCATTTTACTGCCACCACTTTCCTGGCACACAGGATTTATAATTTGCGCAGCCACAAGAGGTCCCTGTCAGGTAAACACAATAATCGGGTTTGACGAAAAACAAAAGTCAGTCTCCCCAGCCCACAATGAAAAATTTGAATTACACTTTCCACAGGGTAGATACACACACACTAAACAATCATATGTTACTGTATATACCGCTAATGTGATGCTATGACCCCTACATTTTCATTACCCTCGCTTCCTCTCCACTCCCCGTCCCTCTCAGGCTCTCACTCTCTTCCTTCGTGCTCACTCTCTGACCTGTGAGATTGCAGGTCAGGTTAAGCCCTTTCCACAGCCACTTACTTGGCTTGTATATGTGACTTACTGTGTTGATAGCACCTCCACCTTGAATGAGCTGGTTAATACCATGGTAACCTCTCTGATCACATGCTGACTCCCTGCTCATGCCCTGATTGGTTTTACTGATTGTTCTAATCACAGTGACTGTCCTGCCGGTAAATCACCTCTGTCCTGCCTTATCTATTTCGTCGTGCTGCTGTCTAGAAAACCGGAGCGTATCATCTGTAATGACTCATTCTAACACGTTGAACCTGGTTTTAATGACCATATATCCAGTCGCCTTTTGGCCTGAAGTGACCTGAGCCTGTTGGGACACGTAAGTTCGCCTAAAAGGACGTCAAGTGTATCGCACATGATATTTGTTAGGATTAAAATTGAGTTAAGTTGACCATGCATGGGTTGTGATGAAAACTGAGAAAACTCTGTTTGCTGGGGAAGATCGTAAGATGGATTTGAAAGCTTTGGGAAAAACCACATAAGTGGACCTTGCCAAAACAATTATGTAACACAAAACAGCTTCATAAGAGCAAGAAACTGTTCTCCAATTGCTTAAATTGTGTTTGTATTCTCGCATATATCAGTGCTCCCTAAATAGAAACAAGTACATACGACAGATCCCTGTTCCAAATATATATAGAAGCATATTCTGTATATAGACACCATTTAAAATGACCTTTTCTCCACTGATGTCTGTCAGATATGCCCCTTTCAGAGTCATGTTAAATTGCTCTGTCTGTCCATTACTCGATCAGACATCTTCACATGCAGCTTTTCTTTATTTATAGCGTGTAGGATTTAGTTGTGTCATTGCTGCATTAGTATTAGTAAGGAGAAACAACACTTTGATTTAGACTTAGTATTTAGTTTGTCTGTTCTGGGCTACTGTAGAAACACGGTGTTTCAACAAGGCATCCTCCATGGAAGAGGACCCGCTCCCACTGTGGATATGAAAGGATGATTTTTAAGTGACAAAAACAAAAAGATTCATTTTTTTCAGGTGATTATTCACACATGAAAACATAGTTATGAATGCAACCTTTAAATATATTCTGCGAATGCTATCCATGTGTTTTCCCTGTTACATTGCCCATGTGTGATCTATGCTCGGGGCTAGCTATGTGTTTACATTTAATTTACCCATTATTGTTGCTTTTATTTTGGCATAGATACAGCATTTATTGCATGTCTGTTGCATATTATCTCTCCTCAGGAGTTTTTCCATTTCTGCATCATTTTTTACTTTTAAAACTTGAGATTTTCGGGCTCTATAAATAGAACTGACTCCCGTGATTTTAATGACAAATTACAGTTCAAAATTTTTACTCACTTGAAAGCAGCATCCTTTATTGCAAGCTTATTGCTCTGGCAAGAGCGATGTGCCACCTTACATGTGACCCAGTCGCCAACAGATCTTCAGATCTTCCAGTCTGTTGTGGCTGTAAACTCTTTATATCAATCATATTTCCACACCTTGAGGTCAGAAATAAGGTATCAAGGTCAAGATCAAGAGATCTCATATATAGGTGAGTTAAAAACCAATTACGGAGTAATATTTTGTAAGTAAACCAAAATAAATGATCAAACTGTTTCTTCCTGTAAATCTGAGCTTTAATTAAACACAGTGGATGATATAGTCCAGACAAGAACACACAGATATCATATATCATGAGGAAACAGAGTCGGAGACAGATATTATCGCTTCGCAGCTTATATATTCATCGGCTTAGTTAATATTTCATAAGGCTCTAAAAACCTCATTCTCTCTAAATTGTCCTCCCTTCTTGGCAATAATAATTTAAATGCAGGGAGCCTCCGAGTGTGTCACCAGTGAGCCCACATGTAAATTATATGTGTATGTGTGCACATATGTATGCATGTAGGCACTCACACATGCCATAAAGTCACATAAAGAAGCACGGCCAGCCACGCATGCACACATAGAAGGGGGATATAAGCCAATAGTGTAAAGACGCGTTTACAAATGCAATTTTTTTTCGCCTCCATGCTTTAGATTTGCCAATTTTGTAAAATGTAGAGACCACACAGTTTCCCACTTTCTGACAAGCAGTAGTTATTTTCTATCTCCAAATGCAAATGTAACTAGAGGCTTGGCATCTGCCTGAGGGCTCAGTCGGCTGACAGTATGCATTCTGGGGAGTGATCTATTGATCCATATTCAATATCTGCTACACTCCTGCTCAGTAAAGTTGGGAGATGAATAAATAAGAAGCAGAACTGACAGTACATACAAGTACACTTGTGCCTTAGAGGACTGGGGGCTGCCTAAATGCTTTTTCTTGCCTTGTTTCTTGTGTAAATGCGCCCAGATCAACGTTTCCTGATAAGATGAATTTCAGGACACGCGTGTCTCTAATGTCAGGAGGGTTTCGTGACAGAAACACCTGAAATAAATCTAATATTTCAGAGGAACCCCTGCTCTAAAGCTGGCATCAGCACCTCCCAAAAACATTGTAATAAAAACAATTTCCAATTTGAGAATTAATTAATTTATGGATGCTGTAAATGTAAAGTCGGGGAGAGAGAGAGGAAAAAGAGAGACCAGGAGGAGATGAAGGAGGAGGAGGAGGAGGAGGAGGGGGCTTGTCAGCAGCGATACATCTTTCATCTCTAACGAGGTCTGAAAGCTACAGAAAACACAGACATTGACAACAACCTTAAGAACACCACTCTCCTCCTTTCACCTCATCCTTTCCACTCCACCATCCTGTGCGATGTGTGTCACTCTCACATCTGTATAAACCACGCTTTGTACTCACACGTCAATCTCTTCACACCTGCCTGTTCTCGCAAACACGGCTCTCACGCGCAGGTACATCTTATGAAACCTTTATTTTAGCAGCACACTCGTACACACTGCCTGATCTGCTGCGTGGAGCACGGCCCCTCATCGACGAGGCTATCCCAGCACACACTGCTAGAAGAAAACTTTTGAAATGATCTCTGTGTTACAGTGAGTGGTAACATGTGTAATGTCAGGTGAGGATGCTGTAAACGCATCAAAGATCACGGCTGTGATGGCGCGTGGTTTAATTGGTTGTATGTCTAATTGCGGTGCAAATAAATGTTCAATATTTGAAAAGGGAGACGACGAGCTTTGATTAAACCATTAAGCACGTGTAGTGATTTGATTTGTGAAAAGGTCACATGCAGGATGGGACGGTGAATCAGCGCGCGCGCGCGCGTGTGTGTGTGTGTGTGTGTGTGTGTGTGTGTTAGGGAGGGAGGGCGGGGGGAGCAGTAGTAGGCAGATGCTGAGGAGAGAAGCAGGACGGAAAATACAACAAGTGAGTGAACTGTTGCTCCGCTGATAAAGTCTCTCTGCAGCGGGATTACTGCGCGGCGGAAGTAATCAGCAAAGTAACTCGTCAGAATATGTAATCTTATTAGAAAAAAGGGCAACGCGACTTTGCATCCTCACCTTTATTTAAACGCTTTTTATTTTTTTATTTTTGTTTTACTCTTTCCTTTCCTCTCCGTGTCCGCTCGGGCTGTCTTGTTGCACGGTGCTCTCCGGTCACCGTGCACCGTGGAGGAGTCCTGCATGGAGAATGCTCGCAAGTTGAAATATTAGTGTGACTTGTGAGTTTGTGCACCGCGGCGCAACTTCACCACCCCTCCCGATAAGCGACGGTGAAAGCGCTCAGTCAGTGTTTGGAGGATTTCGTTCCGGTCCTGGACCGGTTCTCCTGCGGCGTTTCCATCTGAACCCGCAGCATGAAAAACCACTAGAGGACCAGAGGCGAGGAAAAGAGACAGAATCAGGTAAGCCTATCTGTTTTTTTTTTGTTTTTTTTTGCAGAGTCTGACAAAAAAAAGTTTGATCATCTCCTTTTGTCAGGACTGAATCTGGACCAGTGTTTAAAATCTAAGGCACTGTTTAATTAAAATCAGAATTAATATCAGATTTAGGTTTGGCTTTGGTTTTTGCTGCGAAATTGCCGAGTTTGTAGCAATGAATGCAGGCCTGTAATAATATCAACATGTAGCTGTGGACCCTGATTATTATATTACTGAGATTTTTCAATGTATTTACATTTATAAATAATGACAAAGATGTTTAAATAGACTCACAGTGAGGCATTCAGTGTAGCCTCTAACATTTTCTCGTTATTTTGAATTTCTGTATGCAAATGTAATCATTTATTCATTACAAAATAAAGTGATTTATTTGTTAAATTTACCTCCATCTTTTAAATTAAAGGTGAATATGTGTTGCAGCATATCCATGATGGCTTATTTAATTATATATGTGTGTGTCTTCCTTCTAGATTGCGAGAGATTCAGTGATTTGCTGCAATGCTTCATCCAAGCTGCCTTTAAAACAAGACTTTCAATGCAATATGGCCTGACCTTTACGCAGACTTTTCTCTTTTTGACTTAGTGTTGAGATAGAAATAATCCAGGCTCCTAAAACAACATATATAACTATAGCTATATATGTATATATAGAGAGAGGAAACACAGGCAGGGGGAAGGAAGGAAAGAGCAGAGATTTAACAGTTTCCTCATTCTTCTCTTCTGATTCCTGGACAGATAAGTAAAGCGCCCTTCCCCATATGTGGTGGGTGAGATGAACTCCAATGGGAATACTGTAGACCCCACCTGACAGCTCTCTGCCTGAGCAACTGAAAGCTTTTCACTGGAGCCTCCAAAACCACAGAGCTGGATAAAAAAGAAATAATAAAATTGCCTAAAATCCAGCACCTCAACGGTGATTTTTGACAAAGACATTTAAAATATTTATGTTTTTTCTTTTTTTTTTTTTTTTAAAAATGATGTATTATCTTTAGACAGGCTGAAAGCCCTCCGATGTTTTGAATCAGAGGAAGCTGAAAAATAAAAGGATACAAAGCTAATGTACTGAACAACAAGAAATGGAAAAACCTATTTGTCATTCTCCCCCCGACTTCTGATTTTTTCCTGTCTGAGACTTGCCAGTCCCGCTCCCAGAATAGCCCCCTATTTCTTTTCTCTGCCCTGCACAATCACATATTTTCCTCCTTCACCTCCTTGATCCAGTAGTTACTTTCTACCCAGAGTTCAGCCTGGCCGGCACAACCATTCCAGCGAAGGGGGAGGAGGACTTCCTCACGCTGGCTGCCTCCCGGCTCAGTCGCAAGAAACGTGTCATCGGGGCTGGAGTCGGCGTGGCCATGGTTCTGGTCCTGCTGGTGGCCATTCCCCTATTGGTCCATACCACCAAGGGGGGAGGGTCCGGAGGTGGAGGCACGCATTACGGGATGCTTGGGAGCTGCAAGATGGTCTGTGACACTTTCACCCCCCCTCAGGGAGAGTTGACAGCCGTCTCCCCTCAACCCCCGGACTTCCCAAACCGCAGAGGCAAACAGGGGTTCAGAGGAAACCCTGGACTTCCTGGTCCTCCAGGTCCTAAAGGGCCCCCCGGAGAACCTGGCAAGCCCGGCCCACCTGGTCCAGCAGGGCCTGGCCCAGGTGGCTACAGCCAGTCCATCTACAGTCCCAAAATTGCCTTCTACGCAGGCCTCCGGAAACAACACGAAGGGAGTGATATACTGAAGTTTGATGACGTGGTGACCAACGTAGGGAACTACTACGAGCCGAGTACCGGCAAGTTCACCTGCCCCCTGCCAGGCATCTACTACTTCACGTACCACGTCCTGATGAGAGGAGGTGATGGTACGAGCATGTGGGCCGACCTGAAGAAGAACGGACAGGTGAGTGTGTTTGAAGTGTACGAAGTGTCGCTCAGATATTGTGATCTGAAAGTTCTGCCTTTTGAAAAATAAAACTCCAACCAACGGCTAAAAAGTCAAGCTTGTACAGTCACGTGCAGAGTTTGATCAGGTGTCACAGCAGAGGACACAATAATAGGAACATTAACAAGTCAAAATAATCTGACAGCACTATTATTAAAGTTTGCTTTAAGGTTTAGAGTCAAAAAACAACTTCGTTAAGGTCGAGGAAGGAGCCTAAGAGTTGCATCAGAGTAGCAGAGCATTCAGATTGTAAATTTATAAAGTTTTAGACGAAGCAAAGGTTCCACAAAAAATAATTAAAATGCTGTTTACATCATATCTCAACATCTGTTTGGAGCCAAAACTCAAGTTCATAATAGAGTTTAATCAGAAAAACGTGCAAAACGTGATTTACTTTGGAGGATAAAGCAGAAGAAACAGGCCGGATGAAAGTAGAAACAGAGGTGGGATTTACATGGAAAACTGTAATTAATTGTACAATTTGCAAACAAAGGGAGGGGGGGAGTGAGAGAGAGAGAGAGTGAGAGTGAGAGTGACAGCCATGCGATCAACAGGATAACAATCCTCCACGTCTCAGTGGAACAAAGGCAAAATGCAACAGCTGGCTACTGTCCTCTGAGGAACTCTGACTTTAACTCTAATAAATAAACAAGTACGAATGTCTGGAAAAGCCTTCAATGCCTCCATCTGGAGATCTGTGAAAAACTTGAAGTGCTAAGCTCTCACTCTGGTGATGAGCCCTGATTCTGACATGTGTGCCGCAGAACAGAAGAGTGACGTCCTGGGGATTACCAGAGAAGAAGAAGAAGGAGAAGAAGAAAAAACATGGTTTCCATTGTTGCAAGCCAAGAGTGTTTGATGGTACAACAGTGGTTTCTCTGTACATAATTTACACGGTACATGAACTGACAGCAATATGCTGCTGAGCGGACCAACACCCTGCTGGGCGACTGTTCTCTGATATGCTTTACTGAATCTACATCTTAAAAGACAGCAAGTGGGCCAATAAGCATCCGGCAAGGACAGCTTAACACTTTGTTACTAATCCAGAGTGATGAAGACGTAGATAGATAGATAGATAGATAGATAGATAGATCCAGATAAAGATTAAGAAATTTTGGCTGCTAACACTCATTTTCCTTTTGGATTAATCCTTTACTGAAATAAGAAATATTTATAAAGAAGATGCACCAGAGTCTCCAGGTCTTCTAACTAACAAGCAACCTGGTACCCAAAGATTAAATTCATAATGACACAATAGAGTGAAGAAAAAACAGTCGACCGAGAAGAGTGAATGTTTGATATGTCGGCCTGAAAAATTAAAGCATACCAAAGTAAGTAGGCAAGAAAATGTTGTCAGTTTAATTAATTGATCTTCATCGTCTAAATTATGTGTCGTGCCTGAAATCAGTGCCTTGCTTCTTGACTCATGGCCTCAAATTTAACTGGAGTATTTTACAACAAGATAGCTAACATGCTAACAGTTATCAGATCCAGCACAAAATACGTTTTTTTTATTTCAGCTTTGGTTTTATAGACTTACCAGATACACACATCATTATACTGTAAATCTTTTTTTTTGTGACTGATCAAGTCTATAAAAACAGTTATTCCGTATTTCATTGGTTCGATTTGCATAAAGTACAGAGTAAAGAGGACAGACTGTTAAATGCCAGATATAATTGGGGGACTTGGTTTGTTGCGTGCCTTCACGGACATTGTCATTCCCGTCTTCTCCTGCTGTTAAATCTTTCATAGCCTTTAGATGAGATCTTCTCCCATCCACCTGCGCACCTCCTTTACACACACACACACGTACACACACGCCCACAATGGCTATTGACTCCTTCCCCATTAATTATCTTTTCCATCAACTAAATTATTTATCCCAATTCAGTGCTGATCTTGCCTTCACAGTTTCACTGCACCCACTGTGTTTTTCTCTGTTAATAGGCAAGTGTACTCGTAGCTGAGTGAACAAGCCAGGTCATGACAATAAACCTTGTGCATAACACTGAAAAAGTTTGTCCATTGAAAGACTAGTGAAGACATTTAACAGCACATTATTCTCTGGCTGCTGCTGTATGAACCTCTCTGAGCGGGTACCTTGTTCGTGTAGATCTTGTTCATTACAGTATAAGAGATGAACTCCAATGGGAATACGTTAGAGAAGATTGATACCACCCATGTATGGTACAACGCAGAGCAGGACTCAGCAACTTAAGACTGGAGACTGGACTTCTACCAAGGAACATGCTGCCCAAAGACCACGTCATCAACAAGACGCTTTAAGGTGAACTCCTGTACTTCTTCAGGCTGCAGTGTGGGGAAGCTTCGATGCTGATGTAGCACCCGGACCCGATCAGAACACCATGCAGAGGAGAAAGAGAAGAAAGAAACGGGATGGGAGCAAGGGGTGCAGAATACGAGAACGAAAGAGGACGAGAGGGTTAGGATGGTATTTATAGGAATGTTGGAGGGTTGAGGTGTGGTCCTGCTCCTGAAACTAGTCTTTAAAAATGTAGCGTCCTCACATCCTCAAAAGATGCAATTAAATAACGTCATGACATCTTCTATATACGCAGAGAGAGATCTATAAACAGAAAATGAGATATTCTGCTAGCAGCCAGTTTGTTTTCGAGGAGGGAATGGATGGATGTGCGTGTGTGTAGGAGTGTGTGTGTACAACAATTGTCAGACCGATATGCATGTTGTTGATCAATGTCTTGTCAAAGAGAGCTGAGAATAAGACACATCCTGAGGAGGGATCACTGCAGAGACAGACAGGACACAGACAAGTGGGCTGACAGAGAGAGAGAGCGAGAGAGAGAGATGGATGGATATTCACAGGAGAATGGACAGAGGAGGATAAGAGGAAAAAGGCAACATGAAAGCATCCTCTGTACTCTCTTTGAGCGGAGAGTTGAGGAGGAAGGATGAAGCTAATATACGACTGACGTACACGAAGCAAATCAGACTCATGTCGCCGACATGTTCGCCTTGACTGTCGGTTACTGAAACGCGTGGCTGCCGTGCAAGTTTACGCCAAGTTTGCAGAGCTGAAACCCTCAACGCGACGAATCCTCTTCACTCTCCGTGTCCCATAACTCATCAAAAGATTGGTGTTGAGGTAGATGACCTTTTCAATGGATGTATAATTCACCACCAATATGTACTTTGCCCTTTACAGTGATGAGCATGGAGTGGGAGTATGAATATTTATAGTTGGTCCGAAATGGGAGCAACTGGGTTGGTCAGTTGGTCGGCCACACACACACACACACGCAAAGACACTATAGTTTTGATGACATCAGTGTGAAATCTCATCTGCCATTGACACATGCTAACCTCATTATTTGGCGGTGGCATCAGGTTGGATGGATGGACGAAACTGTGCCTTATTAAACCCCAACATGTGCTCTGACATGTGGCTCAGCCTTAACAATGCGAGGTGTAATGTTAAGGTTGGAAGGAAAGGAAGTTGAATTAAGAGCAGAGCCGTACGCTTCGGATTAAAGGTTCATTAAAGGTGTCTGGGCTGGAGTAATAGCTGCGGAGGTGCTGATAAAGGCGCGCATGTTGGTGTTTATTAATAACTTATTAAACGTGTTTTAATTCCTGCGAGGTTATGGGTAAGAGTTTGGATCAAGCAGACGACGGGGCGTCTTTTAGGCTGGATCTCGATCTCCCAAGCAGTCGTGCAGTGATGTGAAGTGCAGCAGATATCACAGTTTTTTTTATGTACCTCTAACTGAAACCTAAAGAAAGAGAACTAATGAGATCTACGAGCTAATTAGATTATTAAATATACCACTTAAAAGTTGAGGTGATGACAAGCTTGGACTCAATTAGAGGAAGGAAATGACTCGCCTTGCTGGTAGGTGGGTGTGACGTGGCTGCTGTGAGAGGTGGACGTCGCTAATTACAGCATGACAAGGTGTCAATATGGAGCCTCGCGTGGCGTTTTATTAGACAGTTTCAAATATATTCTGTTTTGGCGCTCCGGGAGCTCCTCCACAAACAGTTGCGTGTGTCATTAATTCCCAGTCAAGTGTAATTTCTGTGTGGTGAATTGGTTTAGTGTCAGGCACAATGGCATAACGGTATAATGGGGGACATGTCGCGATGAAGGATAAAAGTCCAGCCTTTCAGACCGCATTTCATGCGGAGTAAACAGAAGGAATCTTCTCATACACCCTGCAGCTCGCCCTTGTTCATACACACAGCCATTATTTGACTATATGTGTCTGTTATAATGGCCGAGGCCATTATATCCTGTCAACTAAAACGACTCGCTAGTCGTTATACTGTGTTTCGCCGGGCCTTTGTTGTGCTTTCCTTGTGCCTCTGCGTCGTGTCATTATTTCTCTTCATCGAGAAGGTGGGGTTTTGTCTGTTTTATAAACAGCAGTGTCTCCGCGGCGTTTGACAGTGGGAACTGTGATAAAACACACATCGCGTTAGCATGAGAATTCGAGGAATATCGACTTCTGTGAACAGGTTTCATGTGATGAGCGCTGTTTGTGTGTGTCTTCCCCCTCTGTGTGTAAAACACACACAAAATCAATACAAGACAGTAAACAATATGTCATGCAGGAATAGTACAATTTAACTTTAGGGTGGCGGCTGCAGGTAGACTGTCCAGCAGAACCCATTTATATCCAATTAGAGCATCTCCTCTACCCTCAAAGGTTCAGTCTAGAGCCAATTAGCGACTTTCTAATCAACATCTTGACACCTTGGGTCTTGAGTGTCATGGAAAAATATTAACATCTCGCATGCCAATTAGTGTGCAAGTCCGCAGTGCAGGAGAATAGTTACATGTCGACCTGTATAATAGAAACAGGATACCTCGGGCTGGTACACATAAACGGGAGGCAGTGAGAACAGAGCAAAAAAAAAAAAGGGCCATTTCAATTGCCCTTCCTCTCTCTCTCTCAGTTTACCCTTAGAGGTCCCTCAGGTAAGTTTAAGAGACCCCATCTCAATCGGCTCGCTCTGCTCTGAGAGGTCTGTACATCACAGTGAATGAATCCTGTCAGTTTTATTACCAGAGGATCAAGGCACCACTGCGAAACAAAACAAAACTGAAAAAATAACACACTACATGGACAGCCCACCTCCCCCAACCTCATTTATATCCCCAGCCCCCCACCCCCAGCTGCCTCCTCTGAAGCAGGCATGCTTGATCAGTTTGTTATCCAACATGCTCCCTCCCCATCACTCAAAGCCCCTCTCAACTTTGGCTTCCTTTACCCGAATCCTGTGCTTAGACTGTTAAAAGTGCACGCAGCTGCTCACCCGTCTGTGTGTCCTTTTTAACTTCGTACCCTTCTTTTCCCCTTACCCCATGCCCTCTTTCCATCATTTTTCTCTGAGATGAAGCTCAGACATAAATGGGTCGATACACAAAAAAAAAGAAAGAAAGGAAAAGATGGAGATCTTTGGTGGAAATATATTTGAAATACAGTATGCCAGCTCTTAAATATGTCACACAAATCAGTGGCACACAGCTGAAAATGTAGGTTTTATTGAGCATTTAGCACTGTCAGTGAGTTATTTTGCTGTAAATTTCCTCTCTCTCTCCTCTCTCCGTGCCTCGCTCTCCCCATTTAATGTCCCCCCCTAATGAAAAGTGGAGGCAGCGTAATCTTCTCTATTGTCCCACGGGTCTCCCTTCTCCCCAACAGTAGCAGATCAAGTCAGAAAAGCGTTGGGCTAACAGACAGAAATTCACTCCCTTGTCGCTATCAATCTCCGCACGCTGTTGACAATAATCCTGATCTGCCTTCCCCTCTTGTTTTCACTCCCAGAGCCCCAGCGCCTCCTGCCCACATTAAGTTTGAAGTTTCACTGTGAATGTTGCTGACAGCCAAACCTGCAGATTCATCTGTGCTGTTTTTTGGTGCCACAAACGTCTGTAATGTCGGCTCCTCTGGCTCGGAAATGAAAAATACCAAATCCATCAATCAAAAACAGATGTGTTATCAGCACACAAGAACAAAAATTATATTTTATATAATAGCTAATAAAGTCTTCACTAAAATCAAATATATCTACGTATAGTATGTACAGTACCTCAAAATTTTACTTAACTACTGTACTTGAGTATGTGTACTTAGTTACTTTACACAACTGATGAACCATTTTGCAGTACTCAACATACTATTTCAAATATTATCACTCATTTTGTAACTTCTCACTCGATGTTGAGACATATTTAATACAAATAATTTGAGATCTTTCCCTCTTAATTTTTTACCTCGCAGAGTACGACTATTAATTCCTGATTACCTCGTAATCCGCTGCGATGATGTCTGCGGTAACATTTTAAATGTCACACTCTTTAAAAATATGTGCATAAAATGTATAAAATAAGCCAACCTCTCCTCTGAGTTACTGTATGTACAGGAGGGGAACGTGACCTTGAATTAATCATAAACATAACACATTAAATGTCAGCATCTCCACTGTCTGAGTCGGGGCTAAGTAAACCTACGCATCTCATAAGGAAGTCGACCATAAAAAGCCATAAATAACATTGTGTCCTTTTGGCTGGCAAATATAATTAGCTGATGTTCGTGTTTAAAAGGCCATTTCATTGTGTGAATATCACTGCTGCAGCTTTTGCTATGATCCTTAAACGTTGGTGATGCAGGTACCCACCAGTCCTTTTTTTTAAGGATGTAAAATGAAGTATTTCAATAGGAATGATAGTAACAATGTAGTCCATGCGCATGTGGAGAGGTTCATGAGTTTTAATTGTGATTTTTGACTGTTTTCGCAGCGAGTTAAAGAAGCCTGTCAGCCTCTAAACTGAGCTGGAAAAACTGTCAGGGGAATCCTGCCATTGAAGCATATAGACAGATGTTGGATGTACAAGATGTCAGATTCTCTTTACTGTTATATTTTTCCTAAAACCTATTACGTCTCCCTGGGGGAGCTGTTCAGTCCCTTCAGAGCAAAGCAGTCTAACAGTATAAAATAACAAAATGTCTCATATGCCATGTGGGTTTTCTCAGGTGTTCACTTGAGATTCATAAAAAAAACAAAAACAAAAAAGAAAGAGAGCTGCTCTTACCGGGATGGAGTGTGTGAGTATGTGTGTGTGTGATGGGATCTTATCCTGACCTCCTGCTAGTATTTCACGGGCCCATTTGACCACTGTAGCCTATCCTGTGCCCCCATTTATTGTGATTGTAAGGAGTTATTGAGGAGTTGGACCTATTAGGCGGGGGAGCTGCCATGGCTGTCCAACTACCAATTACCGTAGCCTGCAGCTGCGTATAGCCTGGCCTGACGCATCTGGAGGTAGGGATGCTGGATGCTGCAAGGGGGGTGCGGGGGGTCGTGTAAAGAAGGAGCGAGGGTCCTCAGGAGACCTGCCACAGCAGCACGCCGTTAATCAATCCGATTTAGACCGGACAGGGACACACTTAGTCGCTGCTCCCGCCAACACTGCCACGGCGGAGGGAAAGAAAACGCGTGCGTGACCTGCATCTCATTGGAGTGTAAGGACACAAAAAGATGGATAGATGGGTCCAGAATGAAGAGATAGCGATGGGGTAGCGAATGAGAGCGAGAGAGAGAGCGAGAGAGAGAGAGGGATGATGGAAGGGGCGTGAGGTGTGGAGGGGAGAGACAACAATTAATGGAGTGATGTGAGTTGAATTAAAACAAAGGAAACGTATCGATTCATTTCTGTCTGAAAGCAGGGGAATAAAAATGTGCACCTCTTCTACATGGATGAAATGCTTGTATGGAGTTGAATTGATGAAATGGGTGGTGGTGGTGGTGGGGGGTGGAGCTCATTATTGAATGGAGGATGAGGAGAAATGCGTAGTTTAGTCTGATTTGATTTGAAGCCTGAAGACCGGTGGTGGAAATGATGGACCATATTCTTAGTCAGACCCAGACTGAGAGCCAGAGACAAGGATGGAGTGAGAGTGTCATATTTGCATTCATTAATATGTATGCGCTTGTGTACTTTATTTTCCACTATTAAATGGATTGTCTGCTTGAATAGTTGGTTACTTACCCAATGATAGTGCAATTTATTACGAGCAGATTTGCTTACTGGGTGCAAGACTTTATCTTTAGCTTCACGCAGTTGGCTGAAACCTTTCCCGTGTTCCTCTCCGGAAGAAAAGTCTTTGAGGAAAGCGTGTGGCGTTATATGAACTATGTGGGGGCGTGGGTCATAATGAAACCTCTCCTCAGTAGAAACATTTATGGGAACATGCTCCTCGAATATGCCGGCATATTTGTGTTAACTGTCATGTCGACGTGTACAGTAATCGGCCGGTCATACCATTACATGCCCGGCATCATGTGTAATCAGAGAGGGGGCGTCATCCTCGGGCGTTCTCCTCACATAAATCTCTCCAGACGTAGATTAAAGAGTGACGAATGACTCATTAGAGTGTATTTCTTTTTAGAAATAGTGTCAGGCTCCAGGTTCTGTGGTCCTCACACCAACAACAACACACCTTTATTGTGTTGCTTATAAATGGGGTGTGTTTTAATGCCAGTTTTATGAAGCTCAATATAAAGGTGATGTTTATCAAACCTTTTATTGAAGCTCTAATCAGAAATCATCTGTCTCACTCAAATCACACTGTCAGTGTGTTTTAGTTTCTTTAAAGGACCAGTGTGTGTGATTCAGTGGCATACAGCGCTGTAGCTGCTTGCCTAACCTACTCCACACCACTACGGTTAGTTTGTCCATTATGGGCTACTGTAGAAACATGGCAGACTCTGCTGAGGAGGACCCGTGGTGTCTGTAGTGTAGGTATAAACGGCTCATTTTAAGGTAACCAAAACATAATCAGGTGATTATACTCTGAATGAAAACATAGTTATGAATATTGTTTCCAATTTCTCCCATATTCTGTAAATAGACCTCTACTAAATGTTACACACTGGACAGCTGAAGCTAAATTTAAAGCTGAAACCATCTTTGAGAAGGTTACCCAGCAGTTATTGCACGCCATGTTATCACGACATGAGTACTGAGCGCTCACAGGTCAGGTCCACGCCCATTCGGGGTGCACGGTTGTGACACTGTTGCATAATATGTAACAAAATATTTCCAGAAATAGAAAAACATATTAACACCTGCCAAAGTGATGAAAATAGCCTCGGAGGTGTATCCCACTTTAGGCAGGAGTCTCCAGCATGTTGCACACTGATTCATAATGTGAAAACAATACCAGCTGTTGCTGCCACAACTGGTAATTACTTCGTGCTATGTGAAAGACATTTCCGTCACACCGTGTGCACCTCTGCCATGGACCTCTTGATGCTGAAACAACCCATCGAAATTATGAGTAGGACATATACTGTAGGCCTTTACTATAATCAGGCAGGTGCAGGAAGTGGTATTGACTGTTATCACTTCTTTTTTTAATATTAGACGTGGCTTAAATCTCTTATTTGTGGTTGAGCGCAGTGTCCTTTGTTAATGTGCTGTTGGCTTTAATTGAGTGTGCCTGCACTGTAAATCCTGCGTCGTTTACTGAATTTATTGTGCTATAGGCTTTAAGTGTTCCTGTTCTATAAATCCTGTAGATGTGCAGGTGAATGTAGTTTTTTGTGCTTTTGGCTGCAAGTCAGTGTTCATGCTCTGCATAAATAACCTTTCCCTGGTGGACGGGGGCAGCTTGCAGTGATGAACCCACAGAGAATGATCATCCGTCTGTAGTTCTCTTCATCACTGTGACGAATTTTAATGTCTTTCAGCTCATTGTTTTGTTTTTAGTACATGACCAACAACTTTTTTCTCTTCCCACGCTACTGGAAAGTGGGGGCGCTGGTAGTTAGCAGGTAGCTGGAAAACATAGTGCAGCATTTACCGTAGCAGCTAAAGAAATTAATATTTTTTTCAGGGGGTGGTGGAGACCAAAAGAGAGCTAAAGGAGGGGTGAATATTGGACTTTGCTTTCCATCCCACACACATTCACAAACTGAATGAATGCTAATGTTAAATGTCTAAAGAGCCAGTTGTTAGTTAGTTTGCTAGAAATTATGCAAGCATTGTGTTCACAACTTGTTTAAAGTCATCTACACAGTCTTTTATGCATGCACGTGTCCCATGGGTGGCTTACGCAGCTGTACAGCAGAAACTATTTTAATTCAGCCGCAACAAACAAATGCCCATAATCGAGCAGCCACTGTGTGTGTGTCTGCAGATTTATCGTGTTCGCTGTAAACGCTTGACAAATGAATTGATATTCTCCCTGATGCCATCCTTGCAATCCCTATCGGGCAACAGGTGGATCAGGTGCGAGCGTGACAATCCTCTACAAAAATTGATGGCAGCTAAGGAGGGTTGTGCTCTCACATGGAGGTTTGAGGCCAAAGATCACTGCACATCTCATCTATCTACCCAGTGGACAGGAAAGCATCTGTACTGACATTACACTCAGATCACAGAATGAAACTGGAAATAAAATGGCACCAGTTACATCAAGCTTAAGTGAACAGACTGATTCCTTGCGGGATAAGATGATAGAGATAAACCTATTAAAATCATCAGCCCATAGCATAAAACACTACGCTGGAAAGAAATTGCTAGTTTTAATTAAGAATATTCTCATTAATCAGTCTGCTAATGTTTGAGATTTTCATCATTTATTTGTTTACAGTAGCTCACTGGGTTGCATATGCTTGCTTCGCTCATGTTGAACACATTTCTGCCGCATCTCTGTAATCAACTTCTAGATATCCGTGGTGAGCGCACCTCTGTTGCATATGGTGATTAGTTCTGGGAGCTTCCAGGGAGGACGAGCAATTAGAAAGCGGGCCAGGATTATGGGAGTTTCCCCCGATAAAATATTCCAAACTAGCCAGAGAAAATCATTAATTTTCAATATGAACATGTATCTGTGATCATGGACATACGTACGATCTGAAGAACCTGTGATCAAAATGTAGTTTTCTTGTATTCATGCAGTTTTTCCATTGGTGTGGAAGTACCAAAGTAGAACTTGCATTAAAAAACATTAAAATAGTGCTCATCAGAGAGGCCTGAATTGGCTCCTATCAGTCTATGTTCTTCTATTCGTCTGTGTATTGTTTCTTGCAGCACCGTCTGCTGGAGCAGGTCATCTTCAAAGTATCATATCAAAATAAATAAATCGTCCAACCACTCCGCAGTCTGATCACTGACTTAAAAAGTTCTGCAGGATCTTGATAAAAGTCCTCCTGCGTTTAAATAATGTAACAATAAGGATCAATACGTATATTGATATGCTTTGCATGTGCAGCACACTCTCAGAATAATTTACAGACACTTCAACCGAGGCAATCCAAGCAACTTATTTTGAGTGTTAGCCTTACTGTTCATATTTGGAAATCATCTTCTGTCTGACTTTGTTAGATATCACTTTTAATTTTTCCTGTGGGTGTTATCGCCTGAAGATGTTTGTTCGTGTCCTGGGAAATGAATGAAATTAACACATGCTGCCAATATTTTCTTTGAATAACATTTCTTGTGCGTTGTTGCACCACAAACTTGCATTTCATCAGTCTGCTGTCCGTCTCTGTCGCCTTCACTGTCTCCTGCGTGCATATACACATTTACACACACGCTAACTCAAAGTATCTTCTGTTCTGTTTCTTTTGTGGTACGCCACTTCTTCGCTTAGTACGACGGACACTGCCTCCACCCAACCATTTGTAATATTTCACCCCCTCAGACACGGCCTATGATACTGTCAGTCATAATACAGTAGAGGTACGTGGAGGGCCTAATATTTTGTGAGGTTGTACATTGTGTAATTGTTTGAGAAACACTGACACTGTTTAATAAAAACATGTCACCGCCTTAAATGGGGCTGTCACTGGCTAAGAAGCCGACTGTGAGCTGCAGCGCCCCTGGTTCATGTTTGCCCAGGGGCAGAGAAGACGAAATACAGCAGAACCTTTTGACAATGAGCCGCTTCAACACAGAAGCCCCTCTGCAGCCCATCAACATCTTTTGTCTCTCTCTCTCTTTCTCTCTCTGTCAGGTGAGGGCCAGCGCAATCGCTCAAGATGCAGATCAGAACTACGACTACGCCTCCAACAGCGTCATCCTCCACCTGGACGTGGGGGACGAAGTGTGCGTACAGCTGGACGGGGGGAAGGTTCACGGCGGGAACACCAACAAATACAGCACCTTCTCTGGCTTCCTCATCTACCCTGACTGACAGTATATACTCACATTTATATACTCTCTCTCTCTCTCTCTCTCTCTCTCTCTCTGTAATCAAGCAAAAAAAAAAGTTTCCTCTCCTTTCTGCATCTAACACACACACACACACACACGCTGCCATGATGTAATTTGTCATTTCAACGCTGCTCGGTACACGAAACACGTAATACCATGATCACAGTTAACCAATAGAGTTTGAAGAGAATTTGTGTAAAATGAATATAGTATTGTATATATTACCAGTTAACATTTACTTCTGATGCACACACTTGTGTAATCATTATTCTGTGCCATGTACAGTACGTAAGCATGGCTAAAACACACAATTCACATCTGTTTCACATGCACATATTTGGTTGTACACACACACACACACACATGAAGACACGAGATAACCATTCCAGCCACTGGTCTGAAATCGACAGGAATGATCTCCGAGCGTAAATCGAAGTGTGTGTACCTGGCTGCAGCCTCTCGCCTGTGAGATGGATTTCCAAATGTCATGAATATATTGATCGCAGCCGATAATACAGCCGACAACATGACCGTAATCCAGTGTGTTGTATGTCTGCGTCCACATATGTGTGTTTGCGTTGAGGGGTCAAAGCATCGCGTTGCTGTTAGTTGGACGCGCACAGTCTCCGAGTCCTGTTAAGGGAGCCGGGCTGTCAAGTCGTTGGTAACAGTCCCATAACACACACAGTACATCGATACCGAGGTTGAGCTTTGAGATTTTCCCTGAGCCAAGAGCTTATGACAGAGCCTCATCATGTCCCGCTAATGAGGTTTCCTCTACAGCCTCGTCCGTTCAGTCACACTCGCTCCTGGCATCCATAGTTTGCTGTATGACTTCACTGAAATAGTTTGACATTTTGAGAAATATTTGCTTTCTTGTCGAGAGGAAAATGAAAATACCGGCACCGCCCTCGTCTACCTGTTCATTATGACACTGCAGCAAGCAGCTGGTAACTTAGTGCATCAGGCGGCGTAACCGTGATGTCACCCTACAGGTTTCTGCTGTTTTTGAAGCTCAAAATGTGCGGCACCATGTTGGTGGTCGTGTTTCTTCCACCTCCCGGCTAATGTAAAAATCTGCAAAAACTGTCTGGATCACTGGCGGATCTGAGCTGCCTGGGTGTGCAAACACGTCATCTGCAGCTGCACCTACCCAACTTTAGGCCTTAATATAATGTGAACAGGCGAGTTTAGGAAAATTCAGACTCGGTACAGTTGTCATGAACGGAAAAATTAGCTATAGAGACCAAAACTGTTTTTTCTACCAGCTGCAAACATCGCAGACATTTTAAACATTCTGCAGCCAGCCTCAGGCCGTTCGAGGAACTGCAGTTTTTGGCTTCATTTCACTGCTAAAACCTTTAAAGCTCACTAAATAATAATATATCATCTATTTCATCCACACATGCTGCACAGTGGCGTCTAACTCTCTGCAAGAAAGCAAATATTTCACAAAGTGTCAAACTAATCCTTTCATTTAACTGTGAATGTAAAGATGTTTTTGAAGCGCAGATGACTGTTGTCGATGTTTTACTGCCATATGCCATACCTATAGGTTTTCTGTGCCTTACACTATCTTTTTTTTTTTTTCATTTTTATTTGTTATGCATGAGACAGTCTCCCTTGTGAGTCCAGGCTACATGAGCAAACGGATACACGCGATACAAACTGCCATCCGGCAAGGTTTTCTAACGAAGACCTCTCCGACCGCGGACAGCCCACGCAAACGTTGTTCCTCACATTATGAAATGCGGATGCAGGAAATCTTTGTATGTGACTGGATGTAACTCACTGTTGTAAATAATAAAACAGCCCCTAAAATGGAGACTGAGGTTCATTCTGTATGGTGGGAAACACCCGTGGGAACGAACAACAGAAGCATGACACGTGTGTGATTCAAAATTTGCATCCAGAAAAGTTATAAATATGTTGATGTAATCAAATTATTATATTGAACAATTCTATTTTTTTTGGATGATATAATGCTTAGTAATATAATACTCCTTCGCGCACATCTATTGTAGTTTTAGCGCCAATCGAAGAAGAGAGCTTCAGAGACTTCATTGTCCCAGCAAGCGACACAGATCCAGCTTCGAGGCCTGATAGCATGACTGTGCCCTGTTGAGATTTGGATGTGAACTTTCCTGACGAACATTCTTGTGCTGTGACTGAAAAAAAAAAAAAAGAAACCCATCCCGACATTGTGTATTGTAGACGGACCTTCCTCCCGAGTGGCTTTACTTAACCTTCCTCGCCACGCTGCATCCTCCTGTGTGTGTTTTCTGGCTCTGTTACCTTTGTTCGCGAGCAGTGTGGAGTCTGTGTCGTCGCTGTACTTTGCAAGCTGAGTTGTGTGTATTTGTTATGTATGAAATCAGCATAGATTTTTCTCTGCCCTTGAAGACCAGGAAACAATAAAAAAAAAGAAAATTCAGGATTATTTTGCTGTCACTGAGTCAGAAAAAAACAATGTTCTCTTTATTTTTTACTGTTTTTTTCTTGTTCTCTCTCTTCTTGCAGGAAGAACGCAGCAGGTGTTGACGTCTGTTGTGACATTTCTTTGTTTATTGCTCAGGGTGTTTTTTGTTTTTTTTAATCACATAGATCTCAAGATTTTAGCAGCGTTTGTCAAACTTGAAAGAGTGATTCAGATATTTATTCCAGAAAAAAAAAAGAAAGAAATCACAAATATCTTCCAGTACTTCAAACAAGAGACAACAGTAACCTACCTGCCATATCTTTGTTTCCTCCATTGATAAAGAATAATGCTGTAAATTATCTGACTTTGTGGACATTATTTTTTCTTTTTCTTTTGTCTTGATGTGCTCAAATTTGCAACTCTTAATGAACTCAATAAAACTACAGGTGAAAAGGCAGAGAGGTAAAAAAAAAAGTGACTGGAGTACCAAATTAATTCCCGTCCCTGTAAATGTATGTAATATACACGACATGTCGATATATTAGTTTGACAAATAGCCATTTCTTTCAAATATGGTCGAGACAGATTGAACATTTAATCCACAATCTCAGTCTAATACATTAAAGTAGGCAGGGATTATAAATGATAAGACGAAAACGATTATTTGTTCTTATTTTAACAAGATACACATTACACATTATGAAGCTTCCATCTGTGATGGTTTATCTTTTGTAAGCATTTTGTATGAAAACCTGCCAAATGGATTCATATTTGACACCCTGCTCTTTCTTTTCAGCCACTGAGGTATAGACGGTGCATCAGAGGGATGTGACTGAATGAGTACAGCATTATTTGGATAGTAGGTAATGGGCTCTGAACAGTTAGTTATCTATTTATTTATTTATTTATTTATTAATCAAAGCCAACTACACACAAAAAATCATACGTCATCAAGCATCCTGTCGATATATTCATTTCCATTCAGACCATGATGATTTAGGTGCTTGTTTTAGAAGGTGGGGTTCAAATTATTCTTGATTAATTGAATAATTAGGTGAAAACATGGTTAAAATGTCATGTTATAAACATATTTAGATGTTTATATAAAACATTAATAATAGTTTGTGTATTTTGTGTGCAGACAGACGTATGTGGGGTATAAATAATAGAAACCGGACAGAAAATCTGGACATGACACGCAGAAACACAGAGACTTTTGTGAAATAAACAGAGATAGCAGCTCTGTGTTGCACTCTTGGTGCTTCTTTATTTTGTCACATTGTTAACAGGCATTTTTTGCAGCAATGAGACAATAATTAACAAACATCTGGCGAGGCTGAGAGAGTCTGTAGTTCCTCGGATACCGTGCAAATAATTGTTGACAGTATGGCGAGTAAATACTCACCCGACACATTAAAATAAATGTCTTATACTGAGAGCTCAGCACTCACAACGCACAGCATAGATACGGGACATGGTGGCTTCGGGTATGTTGGATAGATGAGATGTAGACAAGTGTCATTTCTTCATAAAACAATCCCCTTGAACGCTGACAGGCATTTCTCTGTCTCAGGCTAATTGTCACCTTTATGAAATAAAGCATGTACTTTATTAACAGTTCCATAATTAAACATTTGGCACCCCAAATTGTAGCTTCAGGACTGGGTAGAACGTGAGCCCTAATTGAAATGTCTGTGACGAGACAGAATTACAGGTACAGCAACCTGTTTGAAGGTAGCGTTCCCATTATAAGACTTGTTTCTGCACCCACTGCTGCTCCTGCCCTCTGCAGAGCCACTCTGTGAAAATGAAACACGGGTTGAAGGGAGTTCTCACCTCACAGGAATGAAACAACGAGATGGATTTTTAATTAGAGGTGAGAGGTAATACTATTCTGGATGAGGAGGTTCTTGCTGAATGCGGTGCATGCGAGAGGTTTGGGAGATGTTGGACTTGGTGGTGGTGGTGGTGGTGGAGGGTTGTATCTCAGCAGTGTCTCCCACCTCTTCTGAGTCTCACAGCTCCCTCCTCGCATATTCCAGTGTTAAGTTAATTGGACAGGGAGAGAGCGGCTGAGGAGGGAAGCGTTCAGCCCCATTAGCAATCCCCCTGTTGAAAGGCTGAGCCGAGAGGATCACAGACTCACAAATAGGAGGATTAAAATAATCAATAGGCTTCACTCTCTCTCCTTCAGCACAGACGGGTGCACAGCGCACACACACCGTTACACATATATGCACACACACGCACACGGGCAAACACGAACACACAGACAGTCTGAGGAATACTAGTTCAAGGAGCGCTACTCTCTTCAATGTTGTCTCTGGACTTTGGCAAATTAGCCTGTGTCATGTAAGACTCACACACACATAGACACACACACACACCTACGTATCCTCCATTCTCTGTTAATGAAGGTTAATTTGAGTCTCTGACTAAACCAGTAAAAAGGTCATGAGACGTGAAAACAGTCTGGCGGTTTCTGTATATTTCAGTTATTTCTGTTCTCTCATGTCGTCTGGCTTTTATACTGAAGCCTGTGTGTTTATTTAAAGTCCTTTCTCTGTGCTGGTCCTCTGATATTATATTGGATATAATTTATGGAATATAATTCATACAGACTGGAGACTGTGTAGTTTTTTTGTTTCTATACAATTATGCATGCATATATTAGAGGGTGGCTGTGATATTACATATTTTTGGTAGGAGATTTATTTTATTTTCTTTCCCACGACTTAACTTGTGACTCTGTGGAGTGGGGTCTCGATTCTCAGGTTATGAACCACCATAAACAGTGACACAGTGCACATGTGATGATGATCCCCACTCTAAAAAAAAAAAAAAAAACCTTAGTTGCTGTTTTTTCTCGTGCATTGCCTGTATGTATCACCAGTTTTGTTTCATTTAAAACCAGAGGATTAGTAAATCTGCTGTCACGCCATGACTCTCCTGAATGAATCAGAAATGATAAAATAATAAGCCGGACACAGTGGATACAATCCGAATCTGAATAACTCTAATTATTATACAGATATTATTTTTGTGCATGTGTCTCACGGTACATTACTCAGGTTGGGCTGCAGGAGGTCAGTCATTTCTAAGGCCGTAATTAAGTGCCACTTATTTCCTTTTAAAGATTTACAAGCAAGTGCTTTTTTTATTATTATTATTATTTTGATTATTTAAATGGTGTCTATTTAAGGCAGTGGCAATTAATCAATATTTAAATAACTCTCAGAGAGGAAGTAGGAAGTGACAGAAATGCACAAAGACGGCTGCGTCATACTTGAATAGATGCACTCATTTTTTTTTTAATGTAGTACATTATGCACTTTGTACAACGTCAGACTACACCTTCCTGGTGGTTAAGACTGAGAAGAGACAGAAAGTATATGCTGCTGTACATCCCTTTGTATTTTGATGACTTCCCCACTAATGTGATCCAGTATAGTGTTTGTCTGAGTCACGGTAAGCTGCACTGTGTTTTCAGAACATATACTGTTGTGTTGCAACAAGTAAGCCATCTGTCTTGCAGGATTGAATCTGAGTCATACATAACAAGACCTGAATGGGAACACTGAGGCGGGCGGGTTGGAAGCAAAGACATTATGTGTTGTTCTCTGCATGTGAGGCCGTGATAAAGACTGTGGACAAAACAGCCCTCACTCAACTCATCGCTCCCAATAAAGGTTAAAAATGTGTTCTGTACATGCAGGAGGGTTAATCATTATTTGGTTTTCAGCCTCTGGTGGATGGGAGTCAAGAACTGGTTACCAAGGTGAGAAAAAAAGGTTAATGATCACAACCAAGAGACGAATTAAATCTAGTTTGTGTCCTTTTCTACCACCGTGCACACTCTCTGCACCTACTGCACTTTCATGTTATTTCACTTATAATGAGAGAGGAAGTAGGACGCGGGAACATTCGCACTTGAATATTTACATTTTAGGCTATGACACGGTGCTGTACTTCACTACATTTATCTGACACATGTTAAATCTTTATCAAATAGGACGCATTGCTATCAAAAACCTAACCCTAAATAAAGTCGACCGCTTACATGTTAATACTTTATGTTTATCCAATCTAACATGAGTCAACACAACAACTCACTCAAGTCACTCAACACAATAAATTCTCCTTTTTAAATTTCTTTTTTGGTTGACACTATCAGAAAGGAATTCATTTTATTATTATGTTTACTGTTCTTCTATTTTAGTTAGATAGTTACAGTAGACTGCATTATATTGAAATGTGTTTGTAATATTATGTCTGTAAACTTTGAGTGGCCAGTTACTTCTTTTAGAATTTTAATTGTATTTATACTGTAGCCGCTTTGTTTAATTTATCTCTATTTATTTATTCTTCTACTTTTTTATATAGTTTTCTATTTGTAAAGATCTTAGCGCATTTCATTTGTTTGCACTGGTTTAACTTTTATTTTTAAATTAAATTAAATGTTATTTAATTCCCCTTGAGGGATCAATACATGAATCTATTATGTTAGTTTAAACTTTTGAATGCAGAACTTTTACTTGCAATTAAGCATTTCCACATCAACCCTGTGATGCACAGTCACTTTTTAACCCTTAAAAAAAAGGGACAATATCAACAACATGCATGAAAAAATGCTATAAATTAAAAGCCACGTACACAAAAACCCGCGCAGGTGCATCAGAGGGTTAAGACATTGTTGGTTTTGCTTTCAGATAAATAAAATCAGAAAAATCCGAGTACTCTCTCCTATCATAAAGAGACACGCGGCACGGCTGCGCCCCCTGCTGTTAGGGCGCCCGTCATTGCAGCCTGTGTGCGGCGGGGTGCAGTACCGGAGCATGGCCGCTGGGCGGCAGCCGACGTCGACGACTAGTAGTCTGCAGGCAAAGATGGCGGTACGGAAGAAAGACGGCGGCCCGAATGTAAAATATTTCGAAGCGTCTGACACCGTTTCTCAGTTTGATAATGTCCGCGTCTGGCTGGGGAAGAATTACAAAAAGGTACCGACCGCATGTTTTGTAACCATATCCAGTAAGCTTGCAGTCTTCGCGCTGAAATGTGGCCACTTACCTATTGGGCAGAGGCAGTGACAAAGAGAGAGAGAGGAGAGGAGAGGAGAGGAGGGAGGGTGCCGCTCAACGTCCAGCTGTTTGATTCACTCGAGCCGGGATACAAAAGGATGCTGAGCCGACCGCTGCATCGAGATGCGGACGCGGAAGGCGACACCCCCGCGCCTTACCGTAGCTAAACCAAATCCAAAGCCAGCCCGCGGTCACGTCTGCGAGGGGGGAAATTTGCAGCGAGGGGTGACTTTAGCCGGCCAGCCAGCCTGCTAGGCTAGTTAGCTCGGCGTGCTAATGCAGCTCAGATCCAGATGTTGGCTCTGTTGGCGCGCCGCGCTCACTGGAGCCGTGGCCCCGTCTGGAAACACTCTGAGCGGCGTGCAAGCTGGCGTTTTTTACACACACACACACACACAGATTCAATGACTACATTATTTCTCTGTATAATGACTCCCCTCTGTGCAGAGAGAGGTCTGATCTGATGGACACAATAATGATAATTGCACTCTCCCCATTTAAGTTTTTCACAATGCACATTTGTTATTGCACAAGACTCCTTATTTATATTTTTTAGAGGTAGAAACATTTGTTCTATCTCCTTAGAGTTTATTCTATTTATACTGAAGAATTATACTGGGATCAATAAAGTATCTATCTATCTATCTAGATTAGATTTAGATTATATACTTTATTCATCCCACAGTGGGGAAATTTACGTGTCACAGCAGCAGGAGAAAAGGTTGTAGAAATTAAAGTAGAAAAATAAAAAAGAAATGGCAACAACGCCACAAATCTATCTGTTCAGTTTAATATACTAGATACTGGAAACTCTGTTTATGCTGTCTTATTTCGCTGCACCGTTCATCCTGCTGCCACATTTCTGTGAAAAAAAGTCCAAAAGTTTTTATTCTTTTTCTGTTTTTATTTATATTTTATATTATATTATATTAGCTTCAACTTTATTGCCATTTCACAAAGTAACAAACACGTCTAACCAAAGTGCAGAGTATGTACAAATAGTGTAGTGCAGGTATAAATATGAATATGCTATGGGATATATACAGTATACAAATGCTAGAACATACAGTATTAGCAATATTCACAAGTTGAGATGAATATGCTAACATATATGTTTATGTATATATACAGTTTGGATTGTATTTCATTTTATATTTCAGATGTCAATAAAAAGAGCAACATATATAACGAAGTATAACACGAGGAGTGCCCTCCTCCCGTTTTTGTGATCACACAAAACATCTGTCCGCACACTCGTGTGTCCTCCATGTGTCTCAGCTACGACTGACTCTCTCTGTGTTGTCCTCCTCTCAGTACATCCAGGCCGAGCCCCCCACCAACAAGTCTCTGTCCAGCCTGGTGGTCCAGCTGCTCCAGTTCCAGGAGGAGGTGTTCGGTCGACATGTCAGCAACCCACCACTCACCAAGCTGCCAGTAAGTCTCCTTTATATATCTCTGTCATTCCACATGTACACATGATTTTATACCATCGAGGCGGGTTCTGACGCTGCTGTTGTGTGTGTTTTTTTTGTGTGTGTGTGTCTGCAGATGAAGTGTTTTCTGGACTTCAAGTCAGGAGGGGCTCTCTGCCACATCCTGGCTGCTGCCTACAAGTTCAAGAGTGACCAAGGATGGTAAGACTTTCTTTCTAGCCGGTTTAATTGCTCATATGTGTAAATATAGTATATCTACTATTTTACGGCGCCCAGTTGGAGTTTGGCTATGTTGCCGTTTCATGTGTAACTCCAGTCTAATTTCCTGGTAGGCGCAGGTTTGACTTCCAGAATCCGTCGAGGATGGACCGAAATGTGGAGATGTTCATGACGATCGAGAAGTCCTTAGTGCAGGTGAGCTTACCTGGACGGCAAAGTGCAGTGTTGGAGAGAAATACTGTTACGTAGTTGCAGAGTGTTTGAGAATCAGGATGTCTGAGATTTATGGATAGAAATGATGAAGCCCAGTCATGTGCAGTCACGCCTCAAGGTCACATCGCTCTCCTAAGCTGTAGAGCTTGACAGCTGTTGACAGAGTTCGAGTTTATGTCTTGTGAATGTCTCAATTTCACTCATTCAGACATCTTCCCCATTTCTTCATTGCAGAACAACTGCCTGACAAGACCCGTCATCTACCTGAGCCCCGACATCGAGCCAAAGCTGCTCGGGAAACTGAAAGACATCATCAAAAGACACCAGGTTTGTTTGTTCTTCAGACAGAAAACTTGCACGTGAAGCAAGATTAAAAAACTATTTGTATGTCAGTAAGTTTGGCCCTCATTCCAGCTGAAATGTGAACTTCATGTGCTAATTGGTGTTAATTTATCTGTTGCAGGGCTCAGTAACTGAAGACAAGGCCTCCAGCTCCCATGTTGTCGTCCCCATTCCCACGAGCCTGGAGGAGGGTGAGGCTTCGGTTGTTGTGTCTAAGCGCATCTTGCTTTCTTTGTTGTGAGTTCTGCCGCACTGATCCGCTTTGTGCTGATTTGTTCTCCTCCGTTTGGTCCAGAGGAGTGGGTGCGTCCCGTGATGAAGAGAGATAAGCAAGTGCTGCTCCACTGGGGATATTTTCCTGACAGGTCGGTGCCGAGTTTATAGAGATATGAACAGCATTCAACATTTAACACTTAACTGAAAACTGCCTCGTCTTACTGTAGAAGTATAACACAGTGTGCAGAGGAGCTGCTGGATTCTTGTTTTCCTACAAGCTTAAGTTACACATCGCTCCACCTGAGGTGTTTTTACAAGCCCAAACTTGTAATCTGCCCCCTGCCTTGACCTTTGACCTCGCTCCTCTCACCTTTTAGTTATGATACCTGGATTCCAGCCAGCGAGGTCGAAGCTGCTGTGGAGGATCCTCCCAGCCCAGAAAAGCCCAGGAAGGTATTTCATTTCTTGTCACGTTCTGTTGTTGCTTGTTGTTTCCCGTCTCTTTACGTCGGCTAAAATTAAAAATAAAAGTCACGTGCTTCACAGCGCGACATGAGCCTGTAACGACAAAGTAAATTTAGTTTATTATACAAACCTGTCAGGGGACATACAGCTGATAGCTCCTTAGTTTGGCAGCTTCACTATTCCCATATTTTTCTCTCAGTGCGGATCATTCAAGAATGAAGTGTTGTGGCGCTCGGAGCAACTGAGCTCGTTCTGGCACTTGGCTGAGCCGTAAATTTCCAAGCGGACTCAGAAGCTCTCGTTGTTGTGTATTCAGAGCGTCACTCACCGGGACGTGATAGTAAGAGCGGCAAAGCATTCAAACATTTACTGTAGAGCTGCGTTCACACAGTAATCAGCTGCTGTCTTTAAGTCTGTGTGGAATAAACATCAGTCATTAAAATCTTACGTTGAACATCAGTCGGCACTAAACTCTCTTTTTGCTGCTGCTAATAGTTCTCTGCTGCTCGTACTGTTTACTGTAGATGAAAAATAGCCTTTTGGCATTTTCTAATCACATGTTTTTATTCATTTGCACTGTCCCTTCTTTTAAATAAGCTTAATTAAATCTTTAATCCAGCCATTAATGTCTAAATACAACCCTTTTCAGCAATAAAACTACAAGAGGATCCAGCACACCCCCACTAATGTTCTTAGCAACAATATTTCTGCTGTGGGACTCCTTACAGAAATGGTGCTTTGATTTGAATTTCTATGTGCCAATTTAAAATTTCATTTCTGGTGATTTCCAGAAAATGTTCCTCCCTTTTTCTCAGAGAAAGGATGCAGACTGTACAGCACTGTTAAACTGTGGATTAAGTTGCTTCCTGAAAATATTGTATTATATAATATAATATGCATTGTATGGTCTTTGTTCACAGGTCCATGCCAAGTGGATTTTAGACCTGGATCAGTATAACGAGTGGATGAACGAGGAGGACTATGAAGTGGGCGAGGGCTGTCCTAAGAGGAAGAGGATCTCAGCCAAGACCCTGACAGATGAGGTGACCACGCCTGACGAGCGGAGAGACAAGAAGCCCGGCAGCGCAAAGAAGAGGAAGCGCTCGCCGTCACCTTCTCCCACCCCTCCGCCTCAGGAGAGCAAGAAGAAGAACACCAAAAAAGGGTCTGTGGCATGTCTTGATGCAACTCAGGATTCATGTGTTGCTAGAGGTGAAGCTGTATCAGAGACACTGTGCAAGACAGTGAAATATGTTCCTATGTGTGTGTGTGTGTGGACAGGCCAACAACTCCGTACACCAAGTCTAAACGGGGCCAGAGGGAGGAGGAACAGGAGGATCTCAGTAAGGACATGGATGAAGCGTCGCCTGTTCCAGCATCTGAAGAGGGAAACCCTGCAAAGACAAGTACACACATCACCGAAATATTACCATTTAAAATGAATCTTTTATGGCTTTAAAGTAGTTGTTGACGTTGCACTTTCTTTTCGCAGATAACACCAAGAAAGACTCTGATTCAACTCCAGTCAAGGGAGGAACAGATATGGGTGAGCAGGAAGTTTTTCTGTCCTTTCTGTGCAATCCTACCACATGTAAAACATTTCTAAACCGCCGTATTTCACTGTCGCTTGTACAGACGAGCAAGAGGATGAGTCCATGGAAACAACGGGCAAGGTAAGGTAGTTTGTGAAAGCGCGAGAAACATTACAGTGAGGAGACTAGACCCATAAATCATCCCGAGCGCCTGTTTGTGTTGAAACAGGAGGAGGAGGAAGGCTCTCCGAGTGTGAAGGGTGAACCGGTGAAAGGGTCGGACCTTCACGAGGACAATGTGACCGAGCAAACTCATCACATTATTATACCGAGCTACGCTGCCTGGTTCGACTACAACAGGTGAGAAAATGTACTTTCTCTGGCAGCATACGAATGTCAGATGTGAACAGTGATGAGAACATCGAACAGGAGATGAAAAGTGAGTGATTCATGATATGATCGTTTTCCTCCAGTGTTCATGCCATTGAGCGCAGAGCCCTGCCAGAGTTCTTCAATGGAAAGAATAAATCCAAAACCCCTGAGATGTAAGTGTTTGACCAGAACACAACACGATATTAATGTTTTTACCTTTTCACCTATTTTTAAAAAAAGTTAAAATATCCCTGTTCCTCCTTCTTTCAGTTACCTGGCTTACAGGAACTTCATGATTGACACCTACCGGCTGAACCCTCAAGAGTACCTGACCTCCACCGCCTGCCGCAGGAACCTGGCAGGAGACGTGTGTGCAATCATGAGGTATGCTGAGGCCGAATGTTTCCAATCAATCCGGAGTTTTTTCTGTCGACCTGTATCACGGAGTTATACTCTCTGTTTCCCCTGCTGCAGAGTCCACGCCTTCCTGGAACAGTGGGGTCTGATCAACTACCAGGTGGACTCCGAGAGCCGGCCCACACCCATGGGTCCCCCACCCACCTCCCACTTCCATGTGTTGGCAGACACTCCATCCAGCCTGGTGCCCCTCCAGCCCAAGACATCCCAGGTCCACACACACACACACAGAAAAATAGACACATGCACAAAGATTCTGGGTTGTTTTACATTTGTCTGTCACTGTGTGCCCACAGACCCCGGCTACCCAGCAGATGATGTCCTTCCCGGATAAAGTGAAGGATAAACCAGCAGATCTGCAAAACTTTGGTCTGCGGACTGACATGTACAGCAAGAAGACCAGCTCCGTAAAGGTAAATGACAGAATGATCCTCTTGTTGTGATTTAAAATGGGCCACCATGCTAACGAAGCGGTGGTGATATTTGTGTGCAGAGCAAGAGTACAGCGAGCTCCATGAGGGACTGGACAGAGCAAGAGACGCTACTGCTACTCGAGGTAAAAAATGATCCTTAAAATCAATTGTGTGATGATTATTCCTTTTATAAATGCAAAAATTAAAAAAAAATCTCTTTCCTCAGGGTTTGGAGATGTACAAGGACGACTGGAACAAGGTCTCAGAACACGTGGGCAGCCGTACGCAAGACGAGTGCATCCTGCACTTCCTGCGGCTGCCCATCGAAGACCCTTACTTAGAGGACAACTCCTCATCCCTGGGACCGCTGGCCTACCAGCCGATACCTTTCAGCCAAGCAGGAAACCCAGTCATGAGCACGGTGGCCTTCCTCGCCTCTGTCGTCGACCCGCGCGTGGCTTCGGCTGCAGCCAAATCTGCCCTGGGTGAATCCACTGCACAGACACCAAAATCAGCCATCTTAATGGCAAACGCAAAAACAATACTTTACTCACTCATTTGTCATCCCCAAATCTACACTGCTTTGCAATAATAACCTTGATTTGTCTCTCCCCCACCTCAGAGGAGTTTTCTCGTATGAAGGAGGAGGTCCCTGCGGCGCTTGTTGAGGCCCATGTGCGGCGGGTGGAGGAGGCAGCGAGGGTCAGTGGCCGACAGGATCCGCTGTATGGTCTGGAGGGAAGTGGCATCGCAGGCACCGGCCTGGAGGAAGGAGAGAGACCCGGTAGGATGGACACACACAGTACAACATAGAGCATGCAACAACAGAGAGAAAAAGCAAATCAAATTCTCCGTCTCTCTTTTTGTAGATGAAAACAGCGACGAAAGCAAAAGTGACGGCCAGTCGAATGAAGAAAAGAGAGAGGCAAAGGTATGATGCGCCTTCATTGTACCGTCATGTTGTTTGATTTGTGAGCGTGGTCTGCTGACAAGTTTACTTTCCCACACAGGAGAACAAAGACGGAGCGATTGAGGAAGAGGAGAAGCAGGCGGAGAACGGCAAGAAGGAGGAAGAGAGAGGAAGAGAACAAGAAGGAGAGAGGGAGGCGGACAAAACAGAGTCCGAGATGGGTACGAAAACTTGTCTGAGGTACAGGAAACACAGCGTTCTTGTCAAAGGTGGATGAAACTGAAACTTTTTTTCTCTCGTAGGCGACGGGGAGAAGGAGAAGGATGGAAAAGAGGGCACGGAGGAGGGACAAAGAGAAGCAGAGAGTGAAGGAGAAAGGAAAGCTAAGGTGGAGCGTGACGTGGGAGAGGGGAACCTGGCCACTGCTGCTGCATCTGCACTCGCTGCTGCTGCTGTCAAAGCCAAGGTAAAGTTCATCAACTTGCTGGATCCTTCGTCGCCATTTTTCTTTTCTCATTCACTCTCGTCTAAAGCTTCTGCTTCACTTTGTCCGTAGCACCTGGCCGCGGTGGAAGAGAGGAAGATCAAATCTCTCGTGGCTCTGCTGGTGGAGACCCAGATGAAGAAGCTGGAGATCAAACTGCGACACTTTGAAGAACTGGAAACTATCATGGACAGAGAGAGGGAGGCTGTGAGTGGGGGATTCTGGGATATGTAGTATCAGAGTGAGAGAGCGAGTAGTCAACTTCCAGCATGAAACTTTTTTGTGTCTTTGCATGTAGTTGGAGTATCAGCGTCAGCAGCTGCTGGCCGACCGTCAGTCCTTCCACATGGAGCAGTTGAAATACGCTGAGATGAGGGCCCGCCAGCAGCACTTCCAGCAGATCCAGCACCAGCAGCACAGCCAGGCGGGGGGTCCTCATTCCAATCAGGCCGTCTCCGGCCCACCACCGCAGGGCCCGACCGCGACTCAGCCAGCTCCCAGCACACCAGCGCCGCAGCCGGCCCCCAGCCCCGCACCCCCGGCCGCCTCTGCCTCGGCTCCTGAGTCCCAACCACCTCAGGGTCAGGCTCACACCTCGCCCCCCTGCCCTCCAGGCCAGACCCCAGCTGCCCACTCCAGCTCCAGCACTACTCCTGTACTCCATGGTGAGTTTGAAGTTAACTGACAATAATTTGGTGAGTGAACAGACTTGAAAGAGGGTTTCTGCTCTGCACACACACTCTGCATTACAGCAGAACCTTTGATTACATGTATAGTAACATCCTGTAAGCTATTCGAACCCTCTGAACTGGACGATTTATTACATTCTAAAACCTGACAGCTTCCAGATTTGTTTAAATTCTTGACATGTGTCTCGCCTTCCCTTGTTTCCCCCCTCACACAGAGCCCACCGCCCCTCTTCCCGGGGAAACACTCCACCCCTCGGCTCCAGTCCCACCTCCACAGTGAGAGAAAAATAAATTGCCAGAGAATCCGATTGACTCTGACCACTTTGAATCCTGCCTGTATCATCTGAAAATGAAGAAGAAGTCATAAACCGAAGGAAGAGAACACATTTTACATGTTCAGCTTTTTGGGTTTTTTTGTGTATTTGTTTTTTTTTTTCTTTTTTCCAACAGGACAACTGATGTGAGGAAGAAAAAAAAATTATAACGTCCAAATCAGAACCGCCTCTACTCTGACTAAAAACCAAGCCCCCCCTGTCCAATTGGAGAAAACGTACTTTCCGAACAGAAGCTGTTTGTGCTGTGTGGTCGACTGGACGGCAACATCTCACTTCATGTTTTTAAGCTTGACAACCAGAGATCTGGTAAACTAAGAGGGTCTTAACCAACATGCTGGCACTCAAGGAGAAGAAGAGAAAAGACTCATCTTGTGTTTTCAGTGTTTTGGAAATTGTTGCATTTATTTTCTGCAATGGTTTTATCACAGCCTCATGTTTCATAATCTCTCCCTCCTCCTCTCCTGTACTATAGGTACTAATTGAAATATATGTAAGACAAAAAATGCACTTTTAACATGTTACCCTAGGTCTCACTGAAAGACTTGAAGCATCCACGAAATTGAACTTTAGCACTTATATCGTCCTTTTGTTGTCTTAAATGCTTCTTCATACAGAAGGCTTTGGAAACTTGATTAGGAAAACGACTTTTTCCTCTATTTGATCCTATTACATGGACAAACGGTCACTCCACAGGCTCGGGCCTAAAGGTCACACGCCTAAAATCAACATCTCTCTCTTTCTCTCTCTCTAGAGAAATGTCTGTAATGAATGAAAAGGTTCAAATCAGAAGCCAGGTGGAAATTACGATAAGTTGGTTTGGATGCAGCTTGAGAAAATGTACTGTAAACTGGATTTCCTGTTACAAACACACCTTTTGTTGCCCTGTAATGATAGTATTTGAAAGTACTGACAGCACGAGATCATGAAGAGACGTCTCTTTAAATATAACATATAATAATGTCCCTCCTTTCAACAGCACTTAGATAGAGTAAAAAGAAACCTGTCAGTGAGGAGCTTCATGTTGTGCAAATCTCGATGAACTCATCCAGGTTGTAGTTTTATGAGGAATGTAGTTTTGTGTGACTGAAAAAGACAGTCCGGGAATAATAATTCCACCAGCGACCACATATGTGTTTTATCCATCATTTGTGTTACTTGCTAAACCAAAATGTTTTTTATAATCATGTTTATCTCACATTTATTCGGTGAGTTTTATTGCAGTTGCTTGTGAAATTATGAGGATTTTTTAGCAGCTTGTTTTTTCGCTGGTGCATTTCAAAGTTACACGTGAAGGTGAAATGTTAAAGCTGTCAAAAACAAGGGAGCTCGCACCTTAAACAGCTGACAATGAAGAATTGTGTCCTTAATATCTGCAACAATATCCTCACTTTTTATCCTATCGATTTTTATATTTTTTACTGTCCGTTTTTTCCATCTTCTTTCTTTGATATGTCAACATTGTAACTGTATATTATTACCTTTGTAGCCTATATTTACCCTCTCCACTGTTGTGTATGATTCAGGCGGGGTCCGTCGGACCCGCGTGAGATGTGACTGTGAGCATGTGTGTATGTGAACGCATGCCATGAAAAAAAAATCTGTAAAACCACATTACCGTTCAGTTTTATTTCCAGTGCCATTTGCTGTGCGCGTCACAACGTTTGAAGAAATTCAAAAAGAAAAAAAACAAAACAAAACAAAAAAAAACATGCTTCATTCTGCACACGACGGCACGTCAACATCAGTGTCATGAAATATAATCCAGTCAGATGGTGAAACTTTAGAGTTAATGTCCGTTAAGCCAGTATTGCAGACCTCACCACAGTTGTGAGCATAAATGGACTTCTTTTATCTGTGTTATTACTACATTGTGTGGATTTTGTGATATGAAATAAGTGTCTGTTCAGTTTCTGTATGTTTTTCACTATGCTGAAGGTAGCAGCAGTTGCATTGATTATTATTATACAGTAGATATCAATTTTTTCCTCAGTAAATCATCACATTAGTGCTGGCAGTTACTCTGGCAGTTTGTATTAAAAAAAAGGAAAAAAAGGCAAAACAAAAGAGGTTCAGGTTTTAATTACAAAATGTTGGGGGAAAAAATAAAGATGTGAAGAAGAGTGGTTGTGTAGAGTGGTTTGGTTTGTGTCAGCTTCACAGGCAGTTAAGTACCAAACACCAAAATGAAAGAATGAGAGGAGATATATCACAGTACTGCACCGTCATATTTAATGGCAAAACCTCTATTTTATACATGGTGTTTTCAATGTGTCAATTATATGGCAAAATATGGAATAAAATGCCAATGTTAAACGTGAAATCAACAGCACTAACATCCTTTTATCATATTAGAAAACTGGCCACCGCAGCTGCCAGTTTTTTTAACTATAAAAACAGTTTGTGTGTCATGACATACAGTCTGCAGTTAGTGAAGGTTTTGTGTCACTTTTTAAATGAAATCTTCTTCAATCGATTGATTTTGACTGAATCCAGCTCCCGTAATTTGAACATCTACAACTTCATGGCAGCTGAGCAGTTTCCAGCTGCTGATGTGAAACAGTTAAAAAGCTCCAGGACACGCAGAGAAGACAGATAAGATTGTCAGTCTGCCACCACCATCATCTTTGTCGCTGTTCATTTGCTAATTCTTCTGGATTTGCTCGCGTAAAAGTCAACATTTCATTAGATGGGTGAAGACGTTACTTTAACCAGTTTTATTAGTGATATGCATATTATATACATGATGTTCACAGAGTTCATGATTATTACAGTTTAAATATAATCTATATTTACATTTTGATATTTGACAAATATTTCCAATATATGCATTTTTCTATAGGTTGACTGATAATACTCTAACAGGCTACTAAAATGTTTCCCATATTTTTCTACAGTATACAGATGCAATATTTGTCCAATACTTCCAGGTTATTGGACTGATATAATACTTCACTGATGTTGTGTAATGTTTTTGAACATTTGACTTAAGCAGAAGACTCGCAGCCTGAAAGATACTTCGGAAACCATGATTTTTATTCAATACTGTTAAATGTCACATTATCATATCCATCCAAAGTCTGACGAGGTGATTGACAAAGATGGAAAAGGTGAAACCATCGAGGGAATGTTGCTGCCAGTTGTACCTGTGAGGCTGAATAATGTTGCAGGAAGATGAGATGAACGGGTTTCTTCACATTAGACAGAAAAGGCACTTTTGAAATTAAATAAAAAGGTGTCAAAGAAAAAAAGAAAACACACAGACTTGATGGAGGTAGGACGACACAGATGGAACAGCAAGATGAGACAAACAATACAAAAACATTTAGGAATAAAGTTAAAGCTGGAAGTGTGTCTCTGAAATCCTCAACCGCTCATCACCATCCGGACGAGTTCTGTCATGAGAGAGAGAGACGGAGAAACACGAGACGTCAGCATTTAATCTGAAGACAGACAGACAGGTTAAAGGTCAACAGACAGTCAGATCATTAAAGAGATCACCACCATCCCTCAGAGGCAACAGAATAAACTACTTTTAAACTTTCTATCTGCTGGGGCAACATTTCTGAATGAATCCAAAACATCTCTTCTTCATTGTTCTGTCACGTTTAACAAAAACAAGTAACTCAGCTTTTGTTGTAAACCATCAAAACATTCTTTGGGCATTAAGAAAGCTGCATTAACTGCCACACTCCACTGCCACAGCGTGTCAGGACGTGCAAACTATCTCCCTTCTAGCCTAACGTGATGTGCAGTGGTGAGTTTCTGAGCTGCTTCTCCCTCAGCGTCAAGAGAAGAGCTAGAAAGAAAGTCTTCAAGCGTTCACTCATGATGTGCTGGACAAAGGTTGGGAGACAGCGACGGCGAGTCAGTGAGCATGTGACACAAAGACACAGTGACTCTTGTTGTTCAACATCGCAGCGTCGCATATTTTCATGTGACAGCACGGTGCTTGATACCGTCTGGCTTCGTCGTTTAGCTTTTGAGAACATCTCTGCAGATACTGTGCAGCATTACCTTCATAGTTAATGCAACCGTTGGCGTCTTCATGTCCCGCTAAAAGAGTCTCCACCTCCTCCTCTGTCATTTTTTCACCTGGAACACAAAGAAGAAGTGACGTGAGGAAGGCTGAGTACAGAGCACGCTTGGTACAGATAGCACCTGACACCTGATTTTACTTAAGATATGCAGGGCGAGAATACAGACAGACAGACAGGTCAGCTGTGATTACTAGAGGAGGAGTAATCACCGATGTCTTACCTAGTGTAGTGAGAACATGGCGTAGCTCTGCTCCCATCACTGTGCCGTTTCCTTCCTTGTCGAAGACACGGAGGCCCTCTACGATATCCTCAAAGGAGCCCTGGTCTTTATTCTTAGCAATGGCCTGAAGCATGGGCAGGAACTGTTCAAAGTCCAGCATCTTGTGGTTCATCTCTGCGGGCAAATGGTGTAACGTTTAACTAACGTAACAATAATGTAGTAGGTTAGTTTAGTCTATTCTAGTTAGTAAAATCAGAGGCTCGCCTTCTAACTTGGGGTTTCCCAGGACCTTGAGCACCTCAGCATTGACAGGGTTCTGCCCAAGGGCCCGCATGACGTCCCCGCACTGACTGTAGGTGATCTTCCCCTCACCCGTCCGGTCAAACAAAAGGAAAGCCTCCTTGAACTCTGAAATGGGGACAGAGAGGCAGAACTCGGATTCAGCTGGTCAGCAGCTTAATAACATGTCACAAACAGAAGAAAACAGCAGAGGGCTATAGATCCTACAGATACTGTGTGTGTGTGATTTTATTGAAAAACAGCTGATACCATTGCATAAGATGCATGCCAGGAGGAGACGCTGACACTGCAGTGTAGGCAGAAATCCTATCAGCTGATAGGACACACAGAACCGACAACAACACTCGCTTTGTTAAAAACACCACCACAGGGCTGTTTACTAAAACAACTAACTGTGCCTGCATGAAAACATACAGATACACACCAGAAATTAAGAGTTTATTTCTAATTTCTCATCTTCCTGGATCGTGTGTTGTGTTTTTTTGTGCGCTCAGGAGAATGTCCAAACAAGATCAGGTCTTGTGACAACCTCCAGAGGGGAATACTTTGCCCAGGAAGTACAGGTGAGCGGATCAATGGTCTCGTTTACAGCGCTGATAGATGTGATCAAGCATAAACACAGTACCTTTAAAGCACTGATGATGCATTCATCTCATGTGTGATGACACACAATGGCTCCTCTCTACCTGAGCTTTTAGTTGCTTTGCCTGGCCTGAGCTTTCACATCGAAAACACACTTTTAACACACAAAATACATCCTACGCCTACAGCTATTTCTTTCTCAGAGTGTGTGTGTGTGTGTGTGTGTGGGTGGTGACTGTTGGAGCAAATATTATCCTTAAAAACACCTCAAACCACTCCCAGCTCCAGCTTATTACTGTCCTACAGCAATGCACACAGCGTGTAGACCTTTAAATCCACACACAGCCTGTCTTTATTATGATGCTGATGACACTGTCAGACATTTCATGTGTATAATATTGCAGCACAAGCATGCAAAACATGCGTGGAGCTTTTGCAGGTTAACACACACACACACACTGTGGTGTGGGATTTGTGCAGGGTAAGTCGTGACGGGCTTTAACACCTCACACAGGTAGGCAGATCTCAGCTTAGCTCAGTCTGTGACGAGCTGCAGGGCAAACACGCAGACCACAACGATGAGATCAACCTGAGCCATTAAAAACCAGGTGTCGGGGTTAACTCACCCATGATCTGGTCCTCTGTGAAGTCAGACTGGATGCGGCAGGGTTAAAAAAAAAAAGAAAGAAAAGGCACAGGTGAGTTGGAAGGATTAGAAACTAGTATACGTGTAATAAAGGTGTGGTTAATTGTAAATTTACGCCAACAGTTAGGTGAAGAGAGGATGGCGGCGAGGCCAGCAGAGATACGCAGCTAACGTTAGCCAAACCGTTAACCGTTAACCGTGAACAAGGCGGTGTTATTCATTACCAGGCTATCAAAAGTGGATATTTAATTGGATTAAAGTGTGTGTTTTTACTCACCATGTCGGTGTTCGGCTGTGAGATGACAGGCAGACAGGCAGGCAGGTAGACAGGCAGGCAGACAGACGGCCGAGGGTCTCCTCCTCCTGTCTTTATAAGCTGTGAGGACGCACCGGCTAGCTCCGGCTGCGGTACATCACTGATGATGTCACCGCGGCTTGTGTAGCAACAGCCAATCACAGGGCTCCGTTTCTGCAGCAGGGCTGCAGCTGCAGCCTGAGGGCACCTTTAAAAGACAAGCGACACTCCTCCTCCTCTCTCTGCTAAATAATACAGAGCTATGGTCACTTCATATTTACTGTTCATATGAACTGGACTGAACTAACAATAACGATAACCACAGATAGATAGATAGATAGATAGATAGATAGATAGATAGATAGATAGATAGATAGATAGATAGATAGATAGATAGATAGATAGATAGATAGATAGATAGATAGATAGATAGATTCAAAAGACTAATACATAATCAATGTGATAGTTTCAGAATACAGCTCTGCTGAATGAAAAAAAATACACATCAAACCACCGGGGATTGGGTATCAAGATGGTGGGAGCAATACAAATATCTGTGTTCACCTTAACAATAAATTCGACCGGTCAGACGACACAGATGTCTGTACAAAAAGGGACAAAGTCGTCTCCACTTGCTGAGGAGACCGAGGTCCTTTGGAGTGTGCAGGACTCTGTTTAGAAACTTCCTCGGACACTGTGGTAGCATCTGCTATATTTTATGCAGTCATCTGCTGGGGACAGAGAAGCACAGCTCTGTCCTGGACTGCCCCTTAGACTCCATGGAGGAAGTGAGGGAGAGGAGGACTTTTAGCAAAGCTGACAACTCCTCTCACCTCCTGCATGAGACTGTGGGGGCCTTAAACAGCTCCTTCAGCAACAGACTGCTACTTCCACCATGTAAGAAGGAGCTCTACCACAGGTCCTTCATTCAAAGAGCTGTCAGACTCTTTAACACCAGCATGACTTCTGTCTGTATATTTCATATATACTGTATGCCATTTCTTATCAATCGTATACAAGCTGCTGTGACAATTGAATTTGTCCCGGTGTGGGATCATTAAAGTCTATCTTATATCTGATGCTGATTGGGTATTTTTACGATAATACAACCACAGTGCTGGTAGGTTACATTAGAGTAGTTGAAGGCCTGTGTTAAACCAGTGTTTGTGGTTTGTCTGTTCTGGGCTACTGTAGAAACACAGTAGTATCTCTAGATATAAACGGTTGATTTTAAGGTAATAAAGACGTAATGATTGTTATTTTCAGGTGACTATACACAAATGAAAACACAGTCATGGATACTGTATTTAATTTCTGCCATATTCTGTAAATAAGCTCCCTAAATCTGACACGCTGGACTTTCAAATGGACAGGAGCTTTGACATCCTTTTACTTTAAAAAGATGAAATACATCTCTCCAAATAATAATTTGACTTACTGAATAGTGTATACAAATGAATACAGACCTTTCACAAAAAAAACAAAAAACATTTTATTGTTGGATTGGTAACTTCATCAGGCACCAACAGTTGTAGGCTGACATATTAAGCATTGACACTGTGAGATCATCTGAATGTTAAAGAATAAATGGGTAGTTGCATTTCATCTTCATAAGACATAAAGACATTTAACAAATCTTTTGAGATAAATCATTTTGCTTCTTCACTGACTGTCTCGCCACACTGAAATCGGACAAAGTCCAGCACTCGAGCCTGTTGACCCCTGAGGAACTGTGCCACAGTCCTGCTGGGGTCTCCCAGGAAGGTCTGAGGCAGCAGGCGTGTCTCACTATCACCACAGGGCAGATCATCCATGTTGCCCAGGGACACAGGGGCCTCTCCCACTATATGCTGTCCCAGCTTACGTCCTAGAACTTGCTGTTCTTCCTCCTTTCCACCCTGAAATACGACCAGGGCACCGTACCGACCCATGGCCACCTCAGTCTGGCCACTCACACCACCGTGTATGTATGAGCCGATGTTCCACTCAGCAGGGATGCCCACTGTCACTGCCCGCTTCACTGACATGTTCTCACCAAGGCGACCTGAAGAGAAAGAGCTTTTTCAATGAACGGTGCAACAAACCGATGTGTGTTTCACTTCATAGTAATTATTATTATTATTGACTTTAACTCTGTGTTTTTAAGTTTAAGTCACTCGCAGTTCTTTCAAGGACCAAAAGGTGATTTTTGTTTGTTCGTTCTTTTTTTTCTGCTGTCAAGTGACAACAGTTTGTACATATGAAACAGTTCAAGGAAAAAGATGAACATTTTTTTTTCACTGACCTATTGTGAGAGCCACCCGGTCAGCAAGTGAAGCTCCTTCAGCCACACTCAGTTTGTTTAACTCATCACCTGCCAGGACACTCTGAAAACAGGCGGAGTGCGTTATTAGAACGGTAGAGCAAAGAAAACAGAGACAGTGCTTTCTCACATCCTGAGTTAACAGTGGTCACATATTCATATATATCAGCATCAGGACTTAAATATGAAGCGTCAAAGGTTTTGTAAAATACATCATGCTGTTATTCAACGACATATCAACATGGTTACATTTTATTACGTTTAACATGGTTGTAATTTTTACACAGGGTTATTAATATTAATATTTTTCATCTCCTGATGGAGTAAATGACAGAAAAAAGTTATATAGCATAAATTATTCCCACCCAACCTGTCGGACATTTCACAGAGGACAAATAAAAGCCAGAAGATAAAGATATATAATGATTAAAAGTGAATTTGCAGTTCACCAAACTAACAGCTCGAATCAGTAATGTTAAGTGCACACCTCATGATAAAAGCAGGCTGATATATTTACTTTTTATATTCTTTGAAGTATTAAGTAAGTAAATTTGAAGTATTACCTTCACATATCCTGCCTTGCTTTGGTTTTTATTCTGGTGGTGAGCCAAGGTAGCAAACGCCACATCCTTAACCAGCTGCTGAAAGTTCTCATTGCGGGCAACGAAATCTGTCTCACAGTTAACCTGCATCAAACAAGACAAGACAACAGATACTGATGAGTGCCATCATGTCCTACAAACTAAAGGAATAAACCCATGCACCGCCGGTCTTACCTCCACCATAACTGCTGCTTTATCCCGTATAAACAGACCTATCAGACCCTCTTTGGCTTTGCGACCCTCCAGCTTGTTCGCTTTGCTCCAGCCCTCCTTCTGGGCCTGCTCGTGTAGCCAGCTCTCCGCCTGAAAGTTTAACAGAGCACATCAATGACGCCAGCCGGCTGTCGCCAAAGCTGCCCAGCGCAGATGATGGAGAGGGTGGCTCACCTGCGTTATGTCATTATCAAACTTCTCCAGGGCCTTCTTGCAGTTGATGAAAGTGTAGCCGGTGTTTTTCCGCAGTTTCATCAGGAGGGCTTTGTCGGCGGCCAGGAGCTGACATCCTGTGTGTAAGGACTGGACATGCTGGAAGACACTGACCTGAGGATGACACGGGGGGGGGGGGGGTGTAACATACAATGCACAGTGTGACTTCAAAACTGTCTTTAACTCAGTGTCACGATGAAACAAGACATGTTTAAGTAAAGCTCTGACAGGAACATGAATGAATTAGCAAGGCAGCTCATAGAAACTGGCAGCAGACAGTGAGGAAGCTCACTGACAGACCAGCTCATGGCAGCTCAAGCTCAAACCTTCACAACACGACGAAGCGTGACTCTCTACGTGCTCACCTTGACGGCGTCTCTCGTAATTGTTCTGAACAGAAACGTTAAAGACATCTTCGCAGCCGGTGCAGATGAGCTGTGACTTATGAAAACTCAGAATGTCATTGAACCCCCACGCTGGATACGGAAGCCGCGCAGGGGCAAGCGAGTCCACGACGCGAAGGTACTTATCGCCGCTCAGCGCCCCCTGCAGGACGGGAGGACAGCTGCAGGTTCAGCTGCAGGGATGTCCAAAGTACGGCCCGCGGTCCAGCTTCATTTTTTATAATATATTGTTTATGGCCTGCTAAGATTGTCACATACTGTATGACTGGAAGATTTGGCTTTTTTCGGTTGACCTAAGGACATAACTGCTGTTTGTTTAAACATAAATGTAAACAGACTTTGCATTACTCTTAATAAGTCAGGTTTAAAATGAACATGATGTTAAGATCTGTATCAACTTCATGCAAGTTTAACGTGTTTATTCTTTGTTTTCTGACTCCAGATGTGGAAAAAAAGGAAGAACTGTTTTTTTAGATTTTTACATTGTCATCCAAAAAAGAACAATGAAAATAAAATTGTTACAGTACAGTGTATTCGTTTGTAACTTTTACTCTTAATCTTTTCATTTTTTAAATATTAATATAAGGTGAATAGAACTGGTCTAATGATATCATATATAATAATAATATGCTTTTTCTTGCTGCATTAAGTACTTCTAATACTTTAGTTACATTTGATTGTTTATCAATTATACTTATGTGAAATAATGCAGGTCTCTGGTAGTACGAACCGTGTTACTTAGATTATAAAATGCAACCTTTTACCAATGTTATAAATTCAACAACACAGAGATGGTGTTCTGCTTCTTTCCCATCTTTTCTAAAGTGCAGAAAAATGCTGCAATAAAACTGATGTGATCGTGAATGACAAGTGTTTTAAACTACACTGACACAAAGGCAGAGAAAAAAAAGAGAAACTGGAATGCTATTAGTGTTGTCAGTGTTTTATTATTGTCTGTTTGAAAGCATCTGAATGTATCCATCCATCCATTATCTGTGACCACTTACCCTTTATGATCCCTCACCAGGGTCACAGTCCTCAGGATATATAGATATATATAGATATAAAACATACATTTAATTGTATATTGTGTTCCCTGCAGGATCTACGTGCATCTTTGCCGTGTGGTATTTGCAGTGGGAGCATGTGACCTGAACATGATCAGGGACACTGGGGCAGGTAAACTATTCTGAGTATTCTGAGCTATATCTTAGATAAAGCCTGTGAAACACAGCATCTGTCCCTCTGGCAGGAGGAATAAGAACGGTTAATGTATTTTTAAAACTTTAGTTTTCTTGGACAGTGTAGTCTAAAAATGTACCAGGTTCAAATAGACATTTAGCTTCATAATTTTATAGATTACATTAATTGCCAAAAGCAAAATATAACATGGTCATTATGACAGTTCACACCTTGATATGGACTTATTCCGATACATTAAAGCACCGCCTGTGTACTGAGCAGGTGTGTAGTTTCACAGAGAAAAGATGGAAAGTTTATTTAAGCTTTTTTATTATTATTATTATTTATCTACCGACTTTAAGATGCCCTGTTCTACAACACCAACCATCAAGGATTAGGATGGCGAATTGTCACATCTGACGGCACATTTTATCCGACAGACATGATCACGGTGAAGTAAATGACATCCTCACTTATGGGCTGGGTTAATGAGTGGGTTTGGATTGGTCAGGTGAAACTTGCTATAAAAGGGAGCCCATGATAACAGTCAGTTCACCTTGTTTTAAGGGTGCACCTGAGCCAAGATGAAGGTCATTGCCGTTCTTGTCCTCTCTGTGACCCTGTTCTACCAGGGATACAGCAGTAAGAGATTTTTGCTCTATTATCACAATATTTTTTATTACTGGTATATGTTTAACTACGTTAGTAGTAATAGTCATTAACATACCAGTCTGTCATGTTGATTCCCAGACTCTCTGGACTCATGTCAGGGTCGGTGTGGGTATGGAACAGACAGTAGTTTCTCCTGTCAGTGTAACCCATCCTGTGAGCGCTACAACGACTGCTGCTCCGACTACGCTGAGATATGTAAAAGTGAGTGACAAAAACATGCAAGGAATTAATTTCCCAATGTGTACCGTGCCTTTTATCACAAGTGTGCTTTTCTTTTCTCTTCTAGCCTCATCCACATCTTGTAAAGGCAGATGCGGTGAGAAATACAACTCTCAGAACGAGTGCCACTGCAACTCCAAGTGCTCCCAGTACGGTAACTGCTGCAGTGACTATGCAGACCTCTGTGGCGGTAAGACCAAGCACGTCACCTATAGCTGACACAGTGTCTCACGTGCCACACATTATATCACCACTGTTAGTCAGCTCTCTGTTTGTGTTGCTCCTTCCTCATGACATCTGGTCACTTTCACATGGTGGATGATGTCAAAGCAGCCAAACATTGAGCCTCCTTTAACTGTTCGAGAGGTCAAATTTGAGAGATTAGAGAAAAGACACATAGTTATCAGCTACAAAACTAGTGAAGTCTATTTGAGTAGTTAGAATAAGTTGTGAGTTGCACAATGATGCCTCAGTATGAGAGTTTTACTTGGGACTGAGTATTTGACATATCAGCACTCTTCCAACACTGTTGGCTTGTGTGGTCAGCCTCGCTTGGTGAGATCTTCTCTTAGTATTCGACCAGTGGGTGTCACTGTTGTGCTACACACCACAAAGTATTTAGTTTTTAGTTCCTGCTAGTTCATCCCTCAGTTCAATCAGCTACCTCCTTCTGTAGTATTACCCAGTGATATTCTATATTTCAGTAAAAGTACAAGTACAAGCCTTGTAGTAAAACTACAAAATTATTATCAACAAAATGTACTTAAAGTATGAAAAGTAAACATGTACCATGCAGGTCGGTGTCTAATACTGCACAAATAATATTCTATCTTCTTAATCGGAATCAAACACATGTAGTGGAGTAAAAATAACTGTGTGCTGAGGTGTTGTGGGGTAGAAGTATAAAGAGGCAAAACAACGGAAGTAATCAACATGTTAAAGACGTCTGTGTGTGTTTGTGATGATCTACAGGTGACGGAGGTGGAAGTGGTGTGATCACTGATGCTGAGATCAAGGCTATCTCCGAGGCGCTCTATGTTCTGGACTCAAACAAGGCTTCGGCCTCGGAGTTGATCATTGACCCTCAGGCTCTGGTGGACAACTCTCAGACCAGCTCGCAGTCAGATCTCTCCTCTAGACCGTGAGCAGGCCGTTTTTTATTACCACACCTCTCTCTTGATGTTTCCCCCCTTTTTTTTCCTGTGTCACTGGGTGTCTGTGGTGTGTTTTTTTTGTACTTCCAGCTTGTTCCGATACGTGGATGAAGGGGCTCTGTTCTCCAGACCCACCTACGCTGCTTTCCTGGCTGTGCTGGACAACTACCAAAGGATGACTGGACAGACAGAGGACTTCAGCCCTCAGCAGCTGGCAGAGCAGGAGACCTTTGTCAAGGAGGCCATGTCCAACACGGAGCTGGGGAGAGAGCTGTTTGCTTTCTTCTACACAAAGGGTAATTACTTACAGTACATCCTGACACCGGTGCAGTATTACATACACAGAGTACATTAAGGGTGTTTCAAGTCTGTGTTATTCTTCTTATTTTAAGGTGTCTATGCAACAGAGGAAGACTTCCTCTATGACCTGAAGATGATGTGGTTTGGTCTGTACTCCCGCTACAACAATAAGATGGACTCCAGCGGCTTTGAGCACATCTTTGCAGGTTCGGACAGAGAAGATTTCTCCACAACATCACCACAGATGTTTTGCAAATATTTAGCTTTTCTTTGTGAATATTAAGATGAACACATTCTGTAATAATAGGAGAGATCAAGGGAGGAAAGGTGTCCGGTTTCCACAACTGGATCCAGTTTTATCTTCTCGAGAAAAGAGGACAGCTGAACTACTACAGCCACAGCTTCAATGGGCCGGTATGCATCCACAACACAGGCCTCAGTACAGTCTGTTGGTTTATACTGTGTTGTGAACACTGTTTCTTTCCTTCCCCTGCTCGCAGTGGACTACTTACCCTGATGTCATGGGGATGCAGTTCATGTGGGACGGATACTTCAAGCAGGTCGGTTCTGCAGTCATTGGCTGCAGCCCTGAGTTTGACTTTGCCTTATACAGTCTCTGCTACATCACTCGTCCTGGAAAACAGTGAGTATATCTACAAGTCCTGTGGCGTTTTCTTGCATGTGAATCTTTTCGGATCTGGATTTTTTTTTATTGTCCCTCATTCGTAGGTGTCGTCTAAGCCTGGGAGGGAAGGAGCTCATTATCCAAACTTACACCTGGGATAAAACCTTCTACGGTGATGGGAAGAAGTTCATCGGGTCTGCGTTTCCTGCAACCCCCAGAAACTGAAGCCGGCAACGGTTAAACAAAAAGCAACTCATGGAAGAGACTGCTTGTGTTTAATTTGATGCATAATATAAATGAAAAGTCTTATTCCCCATTTGTTCTAAAAGTTAAAAGACATCAGGTGATATAAACGTATCACAAGAGCTCCCAAAATGTTTCAATAAAGCAGAATTTAAAATGTAATTTTTTAATACATTGCTTCTTTTCAGTAGTGGCCCACTCTGACACATGCATCGTCACTTGTTTAAGTAAAACAGCAAAGCAGACAGTGGATTAATCTGCAGTATAAGCTTCCCGAACAGTCTTAGAGAGCAAGAGAATGTGGCGCGCTCCCAGGGGCACGATCAAACTGTGCCTAATGGGGCAAAAAATGGGCGTTTACACACCCTGAGCGGGCACAATAATGACACCAACCCTTCAGTAGTAAGAGCGTTTGTGCATGTGACACAATTGGTTATTGTCTCATAAAACACGCAGGGGAAAAAAAACAAAAACAAAATGCAGTCTTTTGCAGTATGAACTATAGAAACAAAAAGACATTAACAGATCCTGTTCTGCTTGACCTGCTTCAAACAGTAGCCACCAGCTTAACCTGTTCTTATCAGCTGTCCATAAAGCTGTGTGTGTAACTCCCCAGTGTGTGTGTGTGTGTGTGTGTGTGTGTCCAGCTGGGATGGGGGTTGATTTACTCTTTCACTCATCTAGGGTGACTAACAGGATAAATTCTGGTCTGCCGAGAGAACAGGGACACACACACTTGCAGCTCTGTTTGAAGAAAGTATTACAGGAGATGGATCTGCCACTGATCCCATTGTCCACCGTTTTTTGTGCATTCATGCAAAACAAGAGCACAAGACCAGTCAGTTCGCAGGAGAACTGCGCCCTTCAGCGATTCATTTGATTTGGGCCTCCCAGTCAAAGTGTTGCAGCAACATGACAATAAAGTCGACCCGGGCAAGAATTTGCTATTTTTTCAGACCATATTACATTTTCTGAGCCGGTGACTCTAGAAATTAGAAGAGTAAATCTTCTCTCTTTTCACACTGCCCTCTTTTTAAAGCCCCAGTGGAATCAAATTAAATCACAGTGGGGCAAATAAAAGAAAAAAAAAGATTCAATTGTTTCTTTTGTCACTCACACAACTTCATAATCGAATTATAGCTGGCCACCCGCCAGCGTGTCCTCGCATCTCCCCCGAATGGGCTCCTCCTGGCAGATCTCGTGAGCCACCTGACTTTTGTTTTGTAATTATATTATCCCGCTCTCCCTTTAGCGTGTTGTGGCTAATGGCTGCGCGGGCTAGCCCAGCTGCACATGCAGAAACAAAGCTGCTTATGGAGCCAGACAATGGACCCGTGGAAAAGGGACGCCTGAAGGCGGTCAGCCAATGAGCACGCACAACAGGGGGCCAACCGAGGGTTTAGGGAAGGGTTAAGGGGGTTTAGGGGTTCAGGCAGAGGAGGGGGGTGTCTATTTTACCCAGTAGTGGGGTCCATCAATGAGATGGTTAGTAGAAGGACACATGGTCAGCATCACCCCTGTCTCCCCCGGGTTGGTGCTGGGCTGGAGGGAGGTTCAAGTTTGGCTTAGATGCCGGCCATTTCTAAAGTTGATGGGGGACCATGAAACACAGAAGAACATTCATTCTCTGGAGTTTTTTGTACAAATTCTGAACAATTTGATGGTCGTATTGTCAATGCTGTTACCAATGGTATAAATTTTGAAGTGGACACAGATGTGCAGAGTGAGAGATACAGCCTCGGTCCGCTGAAGTGACCTTCTTATTATACTGCTGCAGTATAAGTATATCCAAGGCTGCTGGAAATTGTAGGAGGAAAAAAGATTTTTGATCGCTGCACATGTGATCTACCTACTTCTCTAAACATGAACACACACACAGACAAACAAACTAACACGCGCACACCGTGTCGTACTGTGGCGTTGGCAGCTCTCTGAGGACTTCCTGTATGACAGATGGACAAAACCCACTTTCCCCCGCTGTCACACACAGAAACTCAGGGGATTCAGAGCAAGGTCATGTTTGTGTGTGTAGTGGAGTGAAGTTTTATCTGTCCTTCATATTTTTTATGAGAACTCACAAACATACCTAGAGAAGGTGAGGGAAGCAGTGAGCGACGTGAACATGCTGAGTGAGCCGAGCAGCCGGTGGAGGATAGATGAGCATCTGAGCCACGGACTGTTAAAGCAAGAGGTATGTTTAAGGGAAGGCCATCTGCAGTGGGACTTCATCGTGTGCGGTCAGCACTGAGGGACCTGGGGACATTATGGCATACATACAGCATTACACTTGAGCACCACTTGTGGAGCATGAAGACTGGATGGTGTACAGTAAGTGGGTCAAACCGAAAACAAAGAACACAAATACAGTTCAGTCGTGACAGACGTTGGATTTAGAAAGTTAAGACGCCTCACGCAAATGAAAACATAAACACTAATTTGTTTTAGCATCATGAACCGTGCTACCACTGCATGCAACGAGGACACAGGACCTCGGCTATCATATTCCCTTGCTGGTTTCACTCTGGGGATGGCCAAGCTCTGCTATTCCCATTTCAGGCTGCAGGTGTGGAATAGGAGAGGCAGAGACCCAGGGGCCTGGGACTGAACGTGGAAGCACATAGTTTGGGTGTGCAGATTTCATTGCGACCTCTCTGTTACCGCTCTGTTTCTTCTACATCACGCATATTCTCTGCCTCTCTCCGTTCACCGTCCACGATGATGAGAGCCAACAAGATATCCAGTTATTGTTCACCTCTCCGTCACAGGACATCTTTGTGGTTCAGGGTCAGATTATGACAATTTATTTCTGGTTACCTGGAAACAAGATGGTTTCATAAATGTGACTAAAAACGAAAAAACGAGTTAATGAGTTTAAATAATGAGGCAATATATATATTTTTTTATAATGTGCTATTTAATTCACCCTGATAAATTTATAGCACCTGATCTACGACTTCCTACCAGTGTGTCAGGTCTTTTGGGTGTAATTTAACAGATGAACAGTTAGAAATTGTGTTTAGATATATAACATTTTTATTTATCCATCCACACAGTGTAATCTTTGTTAAACAGCTCTGAAGCATGAGAATCTTTTGCACATTTGAAAAGTGTTAAGGCACCCCAGTTTGTTCGGACGTGATGCAGGATTGGATGGTTGTTGTTATCTGAGAAGCCTTTAAAGCCTTTGACTAGACAAAAGTCTAGTTTTGTCTGCTTTGATGCTTTTTAAACTTATTTAAATCAAATTTAAAGGACACCACAGGGGAATTAAATTCAGTAAAAGAAACTTTTATTGGCCTTGTTAGAAATACCTGTGGACTCTTGAGGCTGCTACAAACATCAACACCCACATCTCAGACTTTAAACAGCGGCAGTTTAAGGTGCATTGTGGGTCAGTTAGGCACCATTAGGACAAGTCGCATGTAGTATAAACATTTTCAAATTTAAATTGAGTATATAAAATATGAATTTAAAGCTACACATATAAAAACTAGCTCCACCTCAACCAGCTGCAACTTTAAATGCTGCCTACATCCAGGTGCATCAACATCAGTAACGAATAATGATAATCCCTGATAATATATCACTGTGAAGGTGGGAATTATCATAATGGGTACTTTTAATCATTTTGGGGCATTTTGCTGATGGTGCTTTTACTTTCTTTACTTACTTGTGGTATTTACTGAATGAAGAATGAAAATATGTGTTTCTTTAGCCAGTGACAAATACACATTCAATATGGGTTATGGTGAATTAAGCTGCTAAATCCAGAAGGCATGGACCTACATACTGCAGAGAGAGGAGGCCATTAACTGAGTCCCAAAGATCCTACTGATGCTGTGACTGCACGCCTCATGTGACCAAACTTAGCCCGTCTGGTCAGAGCTGCCTCTTGGGTGAAATGAACTTGTTCAACAGCCTGTCTGCGCAGTGCGGAGGGATGGATGACTGGAAGAGCCGGATGGAGCAAACACCTGCTCGCATGCAACTTCAAGCTGTCACATACAGTTAGGCTCAGCCGACTGAGCGCGTCTCTCCTCCGTTCAATGCAAAACGCGCTGCAGATTTGGCGGCCGCCCTCGCAAAGCAACAAAGGCCAGTGGGCCTCTCCTGTGTGTCTGGAGCACACACACACACACACACACACACACACAAACGACGAGTGTGTGCGCTCCAGGGGGATCGAGCCACGGGCCGGCCACGCGCAAGCTGGAGCGCGTCAACAGAGGAGGAGGAGGAGGAGGAGGAGCTTTAACGCGGAGGTTAAAACCCCGAGCCCCCGCAGAGTGACCCACGCTGAGGCTCTGCTGGGCAGCTTTGCGCACGGACACGCAGCATCACTACTGTGTGACAGCGGACCAGAGAGAGACCAGATCTGACATCCACGGAGAAAAGAAGCACATCATCCGCCAAACTTCCCGAGCAGGTCCCGGGACACATCAGCACGGTATGTTTCCAAAAGTAATTTATGAAGCCCGGTGAAGTTTGTAGGACTGATTTAAGGGTTAATCATGTAAACAGACTTTCTATTTAAATTTTAGTCCCAGAAGAATCATTATTTTTATTATTTTTTAGCATTTTGGCACCACCCTTTAGTCCACAACTACGACGCGTAAAGTCAACAGGCAATATATCTAATGAAACATGTACAAAGACTGATTACTAATTTAAAAGTAATTTAGGAAATAGCTGCTCAAGCACGGAATCTGTGGTCGGACTTTAATATGTCTGCCGTTGGAAATGTCAGATTTCAATTCAATCAGTCGTCTGTCACTGATCTGGGGATGTCGATCTTTCCTTTAATCCCATGGTCGTAGCTTCATCCAAGCTAAATCCTGCGATGGCCCAGATTGAAGTCCTGCCGGTGACTTTATCTCGCGGGGGCATTACCAGTTCACAAATCGACCGGGATTACCCTGCAGAGAGAGGCGGAGAGAGCGGATGTAAATGTAGATAATGGATGCATGGAAATTCAAACAGTCACAGCAAAGTTATTGTGGAGGTTTGAGTCCGTCAGACAGCTACACCTGCGGCTGGACACGGAGGAACTGTCCGGTGCTGAAACCAGTTTGAGGACTGGTGACAGTCACAAAACGTCATTATGTGAATGGACACTTATACTCACACTGGCTCCAGGTTACATCCTTTACAGTGTCATGACCACAATGAACCATGCAGACCCAAAAACTGATCAGGCACCCAAGGGAGTTTTCATTTTTATTCTATTAACTGTTAAATTATATGAAAGTGTAAGTGTTTTCTTGATCAAATTGAAATATATTTAATTGTCAACTGAGGGTTAATCAAAAAATAATGATTTAATCCAGTCCAGATACTTTGCCTTGTAACTCATCACATCAAACCAAGGAACAGAAACCACCAATTCTTCATCTTAGTGTAAACCTGACATTGTGACAGTTAAATCTTAGTATCTTTACATACTGTAAATTGTGGTGAGCCAAGAGTTTGTATGTTTTTGAGCCTTATCGAAGGCTGTCAGGTGATTTTTTAGAAAAAGCAAGTGTCAAATTATTAAATTGGGTTGTTAATACCAATGCCTTGACATGGATGCATTATGCATCATTATTTGGTCGTAGCAAAACAATGAATTCATAAAAGTTGCCAACCCCAAGTCAAACAACTTGTCTTACCCAGATTGGGTTATGTTAGACTGTTAAATGTTAAAAGATGTTAAACCTGTCTGCACTACATCTGACAAAGCTGTTTTCTTGTTTCTAGAGTACTATGATGATTAAGCCGTATGTGAGACAAGGCGAGGGAGAGGAGGTCGTCAGCCCTCTGCAGTGGATGGATGGAGACGTGAGCTCACCCGATGGGGATGGGTTGGCCTCGTCACACCACTACAGAGCAGGTGGAGTCAACCAACAGGCCAGTGAGATGGGGAGTGAGGACGCAGAGGAGGACGAGGAGGATGAGGAGGGACAGGAGAATGAAAACGAGTCGAAACGACGAGGGCCCAAGAAAAAGAGGATGACCAAGGCCCGGCAGGAGCGGTTCCGTGCAAGGCGTGTGAAGGCCAATGCCAGAGAGCGCTCACGTATGCACGGTCTGAACGATGCACTGGAGAACCTGCGCAGCATCATGCCCTGTCACTCCAAAACACAGAAACTGTCCAAGATCGAGACGTTGCGGCTGGCACGCAACTACATCTGCGCTCTGTCCGAGGCCCTGGAGGGGGGCGTTTCAACGGAGAGCAGGGCTTTCATGGAGACACTGTGTAAGGGCCTCTCACAGCCCACCACCAACCTGGTGGCCGGCTGCTTGCAGCTGGGACCGGCTTCTGGCGGTGGGATGAGGCCTGAGGACAGACACAGGATTCGGGCGGCACCTACTCCTCTCAGTGGCATGGTGAGCTACTCCTCTCCAGGCCTGCCAAGTCCGCCATATGGCACTTTTGACTCTGCTCACCTGCTTCACCTGAGGGCGATGAAAGGGGGCGTCTATGAGAATCACTCGCCCAGTGAGTATAATGCTGGAGGCGTGGGAACGCCTCCATACGACGGCCCTCCGACACCACCCCTGAGCATCAGCAGCAACCTGGTGCCCAAACAGGAGCCTTCACCCCACTACCCGCCCCAACACCACTACTCCCCTTCCCCTGTGGACCAGGGCCTGTATCAGACTCAGACCAGCTATGACGTACATTTAGAGGGGTCATATGACTCCTACCATCCACCGCACATGCCCCCCCGACAGATTACCTCAGTCTACAGAGACTAAGACCAATCAGGAGGGTCGACCCTGCTTCAACCTGACAACCTGACCGATCAGCTTCGCTCGATGTCACTTGGACTTTAAGATGAAGGATGAATCTTTCTCAGTAGACTGTCTGCTTGTAGAAGAACTGTAGAATAACATGGTTTGTTTACACGTGTGGTGCACTTAGACTAGCGCCGCTGAACGTTGTTAAAAGTAGAAAAGACTTGACTTAGGCTGATACAAAACACTGCTTACCAAATGATTTCGCGACAGAAACTGTTGCTTTTGCCATTTTGACCAGATGTCCTGTTACTGTGATATAAGCACTTCTAATTTAGCTTTGGTGACATCAGATGTTCTACATAAATTAAAAGTATTTCTATTTATTCTCTAATTTAATACAGTGTATATGGACTTTGTTCTGATGTGCAAGTATGTGTCTGGTTTTCCTTCTGTGTGATCAAAGCCTCTCTTTGTTTGCTACTTAGACTCATAGTTTATCTGTCTTATATTTCTTCTGTGTCCACTTTTCTTTGTTGTTTATTGCATTTCATGTTTTGCACTCAAAACAGGGGTAGATTTCCTAGCACAGTTAAACAGGTCATTCAGAGATGTTGTCTAGAGGAGGAAGATGTTTGGATTTAAACAAAAAACTGGAAGAAAATACAAAAGCAAAAATGTCATTCTCAGGTAAAATTGTGAAAAAGAATATCTTTAATCTTTATCACGCATTTTGCATTGGATACCGTGTATTTTTCCTAATTCTTTGTTTTTCTTTTGGGAATTTTGCATCTCTGCACCAATAAAATATTTTAAAAAATCAATCGTGAGATCAGTGTTTACTCATAGATAGATAGATAGATAGATAGATAGATAGATAGATAGATAGATAGATAGATAGATAGATAGATAGATATGGATCCTGTTTACTTGCTACTTTGTTTCTCATTTGTGTCCCCAGATCTTAGTGGTTTAGCTGCACTAATCCTTCGGCGGTCATTTAATAAAAGGGCTGGATGCGTGCTGCAGGATTGTAAGATAAAGATTTATTCTTAACATGGCCGCCTGGCCACACAGACGTCCTTCTTCACTTCACTTTCACGGCATTATTCTGTCTTGATATTCACTCAGACCACAATTTTACTTTCACATATGTAATAAACACGTCTGTTTATTTAAATATCTGACTTGTATTAAAGACACACAAGCATTTTAACCTGCATGCCCCCTTTTTGTTGCATGGAGCGAATCCGATGATTAAAAAGGTGGAAAAGAGAAAATTATAATAAAAAGAGCAACTGACAGAGTAGGAAAACATCAGCCTGCAAATGTACTGTCAAAGTGGAGAAGACAATGACAAAAAATAACAAAGATCTGATCTAAAAGCAGCCACTTCTGTTGATTCATGGTCCAGGCTGGTCAGTGTGAGGGCCACCCACCGAGAGGTCAGTTAGAGGGGGTCAAAAGGTCACAGTGGGTCAGGGCTCGCTGGTGGGAATGGTCTGAAAGAGTCAGTTGTATCATTTTTTTTGCGGGTCGACTTCTCTCCCTGTGCGTTTCTGCACAAGCAGAAGAAGGTGCAGAGACACACACATTTAGCATTCAGCAGAGTGTGTTTGGTGAGCATGACGTTAGACGTTATATTACGGATGAAATGCTCATAATCCCGATAAACACGCTGATGAACATCCCATGCTTGACCTGCGCTGAGAGAAATATATCACTTTGTTTTCGCAAGGATTAGTATAAGCCTCTGTGTGTGTGTGGTGTGTGTGTGTGGTTCATTTGCACTACTAACCAGGGAAACCAGGGGCTAACTTTGAGGGGACATAACAAATGAATAACAAAAACAGAGATCTGCTCTTTAACGACACAGCAGACTATTCTCAGGCTGAACATGTGACACTGGATATGTGGGATATTCCTTATTAATCAACATGATAGATGATAGACAGTTGATAGACCAGTGTCTTAGGAGACAAAAGATTTTCCATTTGAAAAGGGCACTTTTGCACCCAAGACAAACAAAAGGCTGCGCTCGCTCTTACCCTCTTGACCTCCTTGACTGTGACTCTGATCTACATGAGCCCGGAGGGCAGCAGAGGTGCTATATATCTCATGTGCTAGTGCTTTCTCAGCCAGGACACTTCAGTAAAAGAGATCTGTTATTTTTATTTTAGTCAGGCACCTTTTGTGCTATAGGAACATTTTGGTAATGCTTTACTTTACCGGTCTTTAATATCTGAACAATTTTACTGGTGAAAATTTACAACTTACTAAAAAAAATTAAAGATTGTGTCACATCATTGATTTTTTTAGTCTGTGTACAGGTCAGGTCAGCATATAAAAAAGTGAAATTTATCCACAGTCATCCACTTGATTCATCATTTATATGTAATTTCCAGTTAAAATGGACAAACAGATATATAATGGATATTAAATGAAGCACTTCTAAATGCTTCATTGAAATACCAATCTGTAAAATAGAGCGTGACTGTGATTTTTGATTTTTTTTTCTATATTCAATTTCATCTGAAAGCAGCTAGAGTCAGCTTTATATTATATGAAGCGTCTGCGTTGGTATATGTATGCTCATGCATGTGCAGTATGTGTTTGTGGAAGTGCATGCATGCTTGTGTTATTTGGGATAAAACAGCATTAAGCAGCTGATCAGAGCTCAGTGTCTGAATGGTTGCATTAACTCACTAATCCTGAGGGGGAGAAGGCCAGCCAGGGCAGCAGCTACTCATCTCCTCTGCTATGCAACAGCGTGTAACAACTGTGCGCTCAACAATGAGACAAGAAACTCACTCAGACACCAGTGAAAAAGAACATTTTTAATTCAAATGAAGCTCAGGAGAAAAGTAGCGTCCTGTACTGTGTGTCTTTGACCATCATGAGATGCATTTGACGGGAATGAACCTACACATGAGGAGAGTAGAGTTGCACTGCCACCATGTGGTGAAGGTTTTTTTGTTTTCTTGTTGAGATTAAATCATTAGTTGGATGAGACATGAGCATTTAGCCACTAGGTGTCACTATCAGACAACCTGCTGTACCTGTGAAGTCTGACTGAGGCCTTCTGGAGACACTTATAGAAAGATGGAGATGCTTCACTGCTTGGCTTCTTGAAATTCTTCTCCTGAAACCTCACAGCCTTTGTAGTCCACACATTATATATCTGATTGTCACACTTCACAAGGTAGAGGCTGAATAAAACATTTGCTGAGATCTCATCTGTTAAGCACAAGGTGCCGGCAGAGTGAGCGTGGAATGGGAATCGAATTAACCTATTTACATGGAAGCTGGTTGGCGGGGTGTGTTTGGATCGGAATAATCAGGCTAATGAATGTACCTGGGGAGTCCGCTCTATCAGAAATCTGCACGCCGTCCTCTCTATCCGGCTCTATCAAACTCCACAATTATTTACAGTGAAAGGACATGAAAAACAATTAAACCGATTAAATCTTCAAAGAGCAAGGACAACGTAGGGAGAGGGATGTGGTCAGTGCTTTTATCCTTGAGGTGGAAAAAAAAAAGATGAACAAAAATGGACAGAGCTCTCAAGGAATGCTGGCACGCTGAGTGGAAAGGAGCCAGATCAGTGCGGGCAAACACTATAACTGGCAGCGTCTGAAGTAAAACTCTGATTTGGGTTAAACATTATCGCTGGATAAAAAAAGACATTAAAGGTCCAGTGTGTGAGATCTGTTGGCAGACTACAGGACAAATGGAATATAACATCCATATGTTATGTTTTCATAATAATATGTTTCATTGAAACAATTGAAAATCTAAGGTTCTGTTATTTTTCTAGTATTTAATTACTTTAAACTTCTACTTGTACTTTTTAATTCCACTATTTGTCTTCCAGCTATAGTTTAAGATTTTATTTTTATAGTTAAGATTTTACACACAAGACCAATGAACATTTTATGAACTATAATGATTGTTAAGACCGAACTCACTCAGCAGTATATACAGTAGTTAAAATCAGAGCCGGCTTCAGTAGCTGCAACATAAAGATGCTGCTTTCGTGTTTACACACCAGTAATAATGATCCAGTAATATCTCACATAACCCTACAGTACTTCTGTATATATTTATAAGTAAAAATAATATTTTTGTCTCATATCCTTAATAAATGTCATTTTGAGTGTCAGTTAATGAATCTTCTGAAGCAAATCTTGAGCAGGTGGCCTTGTGTGACCTTCCGCTGTGGGCAGAAATTCCCTGCCTCAATGTATAAGGTGTTGTATTACTCACGAGCTATTAATTGTCTGAGACAAAAGCCAACCTGGGCAAAGATTGTGTGGACAGATAGCTGTAAAACCAGTATTTAACTGCATTGCTGTGGCAAACCGTCAGTTCATTTCCTGGTTGGATGAGTTGTTTTTTTTTATTTACGCCAGTCCAAAACATGTGGAGGGGAATGAAAGACGTAAATGCTGATGAGCCACATATAGATCAGAGAAAGAGAGGAATGCAATGTACTGTACGACTCTGCCGGATGTAATGATGAATGTTCTTGTGAAAATGTTATTGCAGAGAAAGAGAAGAGCAAAGAGAGATGAGCGACCCTGAGGGGGAGCGGGGGGGAGGAATCAGTGTGTGTGTGCGTAACTGTATTCCCCTGGTGAAATGTGCTTACTGCTCCAGTTTGCTGTCCTTCCCCACTGTCCCTTAACCTAACCCCTACATGGCATGCTGCCAGGGGGTGTTGATGCATGCGTGCATGTGTGTCCACCGCATGCGCATGGAATAAAAGTGAAGGTGTCTGCCTTAAATTTAACTAGGATATGAGTTTACACGGGCCGCTCTTCCTCAGGAGTGTCACTAAGGGGCCCTGCCAAGCTCGACAAGATGAAGCCATTACAGCTTTTACTGCCCGCATTAACCACTTGGTTTTTCTAAACAGCCTCACCTCATTTACACAAGAGCACTTCACACGCCGAATGTCATTAAACTGTTCATATAGCTTTGATAGCCTGTACTTAACCCCACATTTATCCACCATACTGTCGGCGGCAGAGTAAAAAGCCGGCTCCTCCTCCACAGGCCTTTTAGCATATCAGAATTAGGCTGACATTTACTCGACATTGCGCCATGCGTCAATCTCACCTCGGGCTGCGCCTCCTGCTCCCCCACCTAATCCCCCCCCCCCCCAACTCTCTGAAACGACACTTGCAAGCACATTTGTGATATCCGATCTGAATTTAAACGTCGACTGGCAGCAGCGTGGGATCGTCATGCTTTGCACACAGGACTCCAAAACTGTATCATGTTTGGTAAATGTTGTGTGTGTGTGTGGCTGCATCAACCTCACAGCCATCCACATCTTATTTCATCGCCCAAGCTATTCCACCACTTCACTTTGGGTGTTTTTATCAGATGACAAATTGAACTGCGTAATGGGTGAGCCTGAGGGTGTTTTGGGCTTGCAGTAGATCAGCATTTTAAATGCCACCTCCTGTAAAAGTTACCTCCCGATGTTTGTTGTTTTGTACTGTGGGATATGACGGGGGGGAAAAAGCAACTGCAGCAGGAAGCCGCTGTCCTCACACACAGATGCTAAAGTGGATAAAAAGAGTTGGGAATATATGAGACAATCAGCGTGTTTCTATTCGCTCTACACTCCAATTACTGTAACCTGATTAGAGCACTTGATTAAAGAGTTTTCCAAATTAACACGAGTGTAAAAATCTGTTTAACCACCTGATTAATGTCTGGAGGGAAGCGTCCTATTAGAAGCAATAAAAAAAAGGGGGAATATAAAATGAAAGGACTTCATGGGTGTCTATTAAGAGTTGGCAATACCAGCAGCTGGCAATATAAAATCCTGGATCATGGTATATGTAATTTAAAGCCGCGTTAACTGGACTCGAATATATTTGTGTAATGTGAAAGGGGTCACTTGGAGGGACAAATGAACGGATAATCATCACCTAATGCTGCAGCTCCTCTCAGCTCCCTGCAGCACTGTTTTGAGGAGTCACATCAGTTGTCATTTGTCCTCCCTCCGCCTGCTTACACTAAATCGGTATATCTAAGGAATGCGCTCTTTCTTTTTATTAGCCTACAGTATCAGCATGCAGCGAGTGATCGTCTCCACCCGGGACAAGGACAGCACTGTTTCAGCCGGGAGGGTGACCATGTTCCCTTTTTTGGACGCCGACCAGATGAATATTGTGGGCACCGGCGGAGCCGCCTCGCTTTGTGGGAGGATTCCTGTCTGCAATGTCATCACACTGCCAACGCCATAATTAGACAGATTGGAACTGGGCGCACCTCTCCAGGAAAGACAGATTTTCAGTTTTCAATTCAAACTATCTACTAGTATATCTAAGTTATATGGTTGCGTTTAAAGGACTAAGTATAAAAAAATAATGGCCACAGGCCTGAAATGAGGAGAAATATACCCTGTGATTCAGACCCTGAGATACTTGAACTCCTTTGCTTGGGCCAGCAACTCATTCCCAACCTGCAGGGAGCATCCCACCGTTTCTCAGCAGAGAAGCATGGCCTCAGACCTCAGAGGTGCTGACTCTGATCCACTTCACACTCAGCTGCAAACTGCCCCACTGCGTGCTGAAGGTCACTCGTCCACTATTCCTCCATGGTTAGGGCCGAGTCCACATTGCTCCTCCTGAATTTGAGCTCGACATTCGGTCGGAGCCTCCTTTCCAGCATCCTTGAACAAACTGAGCGCCTTCTGGGCCACGTTTTTACAAATGGGAACCACCATACCAGTCTGCCACTCTGCAGGTACTATTCCTTTCATGCATGTCCAAGGTCCAAAGCCTTCTCAGATGAATCTCATCCCCACTTGCCGCCAAAGAGCTTCTTCACTACCTCAGAACTCAGTGAGAAATATGGGCAAGGCTTCCCACGAGCCTTCAGACTCTGTCTCCTCCTCCATAGGATATCCTCAAAGTGCTCTTTCCATAGCTCGACAACATCCTCAGTCCGGGTCAGCAGTTCTTCACTCCAGTTGAACACAGAGCAGAGCCCGGCTTTCCCTTCCTGAGTCATCAGGATGATTTGCCAGAATTTCCTTGAGGCCAACAGAAAGTCCTTGTCCACGGCTTCCCCAAACTCGTCCAACACCCGGGTCTTTACATGTGTGACCACCAAAGCTGCAGCATTTCTAACCTCCTGGCACGTGTCTGCTGCCTTAGGAGCCCCCTGGGTCAATCAAGCCTGAACCATCACTATGTGTAGAGGCGAGCCCAAGTATATCTGGTTATAAAGTTGGTATGTATAGATATACCGGCCATGGTTCCTTCCCCATCAGCGAGGTCACATTCACACGGTGTGCCCACAGGAAATGTTTCATATATATCTGAGATATGTGAGTAGTAATTTCTGCAAATCAAACCAAAAAAAGACACACCATATCTGCCTGGAAGCTATTTGTTTCATCCGCCAACAATTCTTCCCTTTTCTTCACCGTGTCAGCATTTTCTTCTTCTCCTTCATGTCTCTCAAGTTTCCATGACTTGCCACCCTCCTCCTCAACGACACACACACTCCGATCATTGTTTCCTCTGATCTGCCATCCGTCGCTGAATCCCCCTCCTCTCTGCCCTGCCCCTCCTTTTCCTCCTCACACACACTCTCCCTGCCTGTATATCCCTCCTTCCACAGTTGTCCTCACATATTAGGTTCCCCCGTCCTAAGAAGCAGAATTAGCCACTGGAATCTCATGCACTTGCTTCCTACGCTCCCATGAAAGAGCTGGCGGCATGAGGGGACAGCACAGAGGAAATGCAAAGAAACACAGAGAGGGATTAAGAGGAATCTGAAAAAGTGTGTGATAAAGAGGAAGATGAAGACGCTGAACATCAAGCCGCCTGCTGCTTGATGCAGCTACAGTGTGGGCATGTGGCCGCCTGTGCCGAGCATTTCCCTCTCCACTCTCCAGCTGACTGGCGTGAGGTCTGCGCTCATGTCTGCACTCCGTGCTACTTTATTTATCTCTTCACAGTAACGTGAGCGTGCTTTTATTTATTCCGCTCAAACGGGGACCTCTGTCCGTGCTACTTTATGCTGGCTGACAGGCTGACATTCGGATTGTCTACTGGTCGAAGGATCTGGATCACTTCGAGCCTGGTGAAGAACAGAGGAGACCAATGTGGTGCTCAGGTAAGATCAGCGCCGACTACCGAGCAATGTGAAACTCAACGCCCACCACAACTTTGAGCATTCCTCCTTTGATCAGCTTAAATGAGCAGAGGGGCAGATAAGCCAGAATCCCCTCATTATTGCAATAATGTGAGCAGAAATAAAGGGCGAGCAACACGAGTCTTTGAAGGCTTCTCTCTTTGATGGAAGTTAGGGCAGTCTCTAACAAACATCAACACTCAGTGTCAGATAAGACGCTGACCTGGCCTGACTCCAAACCTTTCACGTAAACCGGTCATCGAAGAGGGTAGAAAGTTCACGCTTAAATAAAGAGGGCAGGGACGTCTTCTCATCGTTAGAGCAGCTGCGTGCGCGTCCACAAAACCTCAGGACGGATGCTGGAAATGAAAAAATCAATAACATCAATAACAAGAAAGAAATGTTATCTGAGGAAGACGCTGAAGAAGTTAGCTGACAGGATGGTTATAATATTAAAGTGTGAGTGCAGTATGTGGGTGCTCCTCGCGTCAACATAAACATCTGACATGTTGAAATGTGTGTGAATAAACACACTTACATGGCATATTTGAACCAAGTTTAATTGTTTTATAACTTTTTAATCTATTTTTTATGATCACCTACCTTCAGTTTTTGTTGACACGGCCATAAAAGTATTCATCTAAATATTAAATATTTATACTGAGAGCTGTTTCTAATATTTCAGCCACCCTGTTTACACACAGGAGAGGAAACACCTTTCCATATGATGCACAGCGACAGCAGCACCCATTAAGTAACCTCAATAATGAACATGAAGGAGAATTATAGCTTCTCCGACAGTGTCAACAAAAACTATAAGCTTTGTATCAGCAGGATGGATATCAGTAAGAAACGTGTCTCGTTAATCAGATATTCATAGAGAGTCAGGAACATTTAAAAAAAGAGTTTGTGTTAAATCATTCCTAAAAAAAAGCTCACTGTTATGTGTCGGTGAACTACTTACCTCTTCGCTGCACGGAGACATGTGTTTAGTACAGTGTGTGTATATTTACGTGTGTGTGTATTTATGTAAAGTTCAAGCTCGTCATTCCCAGTCACCTATTTTAACCTCTGAGGTTCAGTAAATAGCCGCTCTGCTCCGAGCCTGCACTGCCACCGCTCTGTCAGATAGATTTATAGCCAAACACAGCTGGCTGCTTTTTAGTTAGTGTGTTTGGACCTTAACTTCAGTCTGCAAATGGACTCTCCGACCACAAAACACAACAGCAGTAGTAAAACCAATGGAGGTTTTCTCAAGAAGCGCTTGAAGTCGAGTGTTTCGCGTGTTTCTGTTTGACCACTTTAACCTGTAAGTGGCTGTTTTAACGCACGCTTAAGGCCGTTTCATCAGTCTTACACATCAAATGAAGACTTAATTAAACATTGGCAGGAACTCACTAACGATCATGGCTAAAATTAGAGCTCAACAAGCCTGTCGACACAGTTATGGCCTCCTGGGGGGACATGAGAGAATGATAGGGTGGTTGAAGTTACACTCACACACACATGCACGCACACACACACACGCGACTATTGACTGCACACAACTTACAGTGCTGATACAAACTTTAACCATCATGTCTGTATATTTTGAGGATACTTTTCTGTGCAAGAGAAAGGTGTACATTTGTGTAACAAGAGGAATGTAATGCCAACCCTGCTGCATATCCTCTGTGACTCACTGTGACTCACCAGAGAGCATCAGCAAACAGCAGAGAATTTGAATTTTATGCTTTATATTCTGAAGACACAGATTCTCTCTGCAAATTTTTAAAGGTGAATTGAAATGATGAATCAGTCGTGGATGATTTATTAAACTAGACTACGCTTCACTTTGAAATATCACACTGTGTGTGTGTTAAACCGTAAGAGCCTAGTCCAAAACTTAACGACTTAACTTAACTAAAAGCTAAATATTCAAATCAGCTTCAATGATATACCCAATAAAGCAAACACTTTACAGAAAACACAGTTTTCCTTTTTAGACACGAGATTAGGTAGAAAAAAAAACCATAATGTAACACTAGTTACTTTTAGTATTAATTATAAACTTGACTTTTCTTAAATTAATAACTGAGTTTTGGGCTCAAGCAAACGCACAGAGCAGCTTCTTCTCTGTTGCATGAATACTTTAATGTCCATTTCAACAGTAGGACAACTGAACACTGAGCAACAATGTGATGCATCACTTATAATTATATATAATGATGTATATTCTAATTATCTCACTAAACCTGAGCAAAATAATGTTATCTTACTCAAATATGCAGGTTTTAATATAATATAATTTATATATTATAATTATAATATATATAATTTATGATTATTCCTAATTAAAGTCATAATTTTCTGACTTTAGCCTATTTGACCTTACAGGTTTGAATGTACTGTTACACAAATAAGTGGCAGTCTAACATTTAACAATAAAAACAATACTAATAACTTGTCAATAATTCTCCTCCCGCGTGTATAAAGGCATGATGCTGCATATATTTGAATGGTAAAGCTCATTCTTTCGACGCCATAATTACGCGTGCTGTATCAACCTTTTCTCCTCTCTGAGAACTAGCAAAGTGTTTTGACAAGTGAGCAGCTTAAAGTCTTATCATGCAACCCCCCCCAAGAGACACACATACACACATGCAGGATGGTGTGTCACCCGAGCCCGGTGGTTTGGTTTCAGTTTCCCATGGTGACATCCATTAAAGTCATGCTGTGTCTGCCCCTTCACCCTCAGACAGCCACATTAGCACCTGGCCCATTGGCCACAACAATACACCTGCCTGCATTATTCAGCCCGACTCAACTAATGAGGAAACCTTATCTCACACACACACACACACACACTGTCCTAGGTTCACACACGCTTGAACACACACACACAGGCTGATTTGCAGTGTGTATTTGTTGTTATGATAACATGCTATTTACATTATGTAGAATATGAAGATCACTTCATAATTCATAGAGCTGGAGGTCATGTGACAGGGAAATAAGTCTTTCTTACACATTAGCGCACGGTTCCACTTTGAATATGTCGTTTTGGTAAATGTTTGTCCACACGTACGTGCAGTGAGTTCAGTTTTTTCAGCTCGTTCGTCACTCTCGGCCTGTCAAACATCTGTCAGCATCCTCCTTCATCCTCCTCTCCAGCACATTACACTTTCATTCCCAGAAAGTCTGCATTAACCTCAATCTGTCCTCCCCTCCCTCCAACGCTTCAAGGAGAGTCTTGAGCTGTCAGTCTCACCTCCGTGTATGATTTTTCTGTTCACACACTTCTCTGGGAAGGCAAATACAGCGCGAACTCGGTCAGCATTTTCAAAATGTACCACTGCTCTTTGTGTTAACGGGCAGAGAGGGCGACCAGAGCGGATTTCTTGCCTCACACGGGAGGGAGGATGTTGTGTGAGACATTAACGCACTGAAGACGTGTTTCAGATGCGGTCGGTATGAAGCACGAGGCGGAGTATGGAGTGAGACAGGGAGGGAGAAAAAAAACGTCAATAGTAAACAGCAGAGAAAGGGTGACAGAGAGAAAGGCAGAGCAGAACCGACAGCAGCATTATCACTCTGCCTCCTGATTCAAACACCCCGAGAAAACAGTCAGCACCGGCTGCTCTCATTGGCCGGAGCATCCAGCCAATCGCAGCTCAGAGATGCAAGGTGCCTTTAGGTTATACCCAACCCCAAAATATGAGAGAGAGAGAGAGAGAGAGAGAGAGAGAGAGAGAGAGAGAGAGGCATGCTGTGGTGCAGAGGTTCCTCCAGTGAGGCAGGGCTCCATCTCAGCTGTATTCTCTGGTGTTCCTCCTGCTGGTGTGAATAACAGTGAATAAATTACAGGCTTCCTTTGCAGCAGACTGAGTGCATGTTGTGTTGCAGTCAGAGCTGCCGTTGTGCTCCTCCTCTGGCAACAGCTGGCCCGAACAAGAGATGTGTGCTGAGATCTGAAGGAGAAACATCTCACGTGGACGAGGCGAGCAGAGGAGATGCAAAGTGAAGGTTGCGATGCCGGGACGTCTTTTCCACATTGACTTTTAAGAGCCAGAGAGTTGGGCACTTGAGGCTTGAGTCACGCCAGTAGCTGGTTCGAGGGAGAGAAGTGTCGAGCGGGAAGATAACGTGGGAAAGAGAAGTTGACAGTGGAAGGATACAGGATGATCTTGGGTAAGACAGTAAGAGAAGGATTTTCTCTCTTTGCTTCTATTGATCTGATTGATCTGTTTCCTTACAGTTACATTCCTCCTCTGTCAAGGTGATCGCTCCCCAAAGTTTTGGCTGTATGTGCCACTGTCTGCGACTTCGATGGTTCTCAGATAATCTGTTCACTTTTTCCTGTAGTCATGATTAGAAAAGCGGCCGGTGCATGATGGAAGGGGTGCTGTCTTTGAGCTAAAACATTTGTGTGCTCGTGAATCGTGCAGTCATCACTATGATTCTGATACTTTGCTTTTCTTAGAAGAGGAGACAGAGATTGTCCCTCTGACAATGTCTGAGACTCTCACACAGGAGGACAGAAAGATGAAGCTCTAAGATAAATATCAGCGTTGCACCCTAAAACTCATCAGATTCAATTATTTAGACAATTTAGGAAAACTGGCAGCAACATTATATAAAAAATGCAGCCAGAAGAGGTTATATTTCATTTTATGTGCCCCAGCCTAACCCTCAGCCGAGGCACTTCTTGATTATAGTGTAACTTTGGTGCGTTATACAATCAGTCATCTCAGTTTCTCGCTGCCTAAAATACGAGCGCAGTCACCACTGACAGGATGCAAGACTCCACGTCATTCATCAGTGCCATCGGGCGCCTCATCAACAAGCTTCATTATGAAGCAGAATCAGGGAGAATCAGGAAATCAGAAACCTTGTTTGTTCATTTTGATCTACAACAGGCGGTTTCCTAATCAGTCTACTTCCTCCGCGCTGTCTGTCATTCACTCAGTTTTCATACATGGCTCCAACACGCTGTATCTACTCAGACGGGGGAGACATGCGCACGCGCATCTGCACATGACCGCCTGTCAGATTTTGTGTCCTATTTGCACATTTACAATCCACAAAATGAGACAGAAGAGGACAGAAATCTGCAGACAGTCAACCGAAGCGTTAAAACGCTCAGAGGCTCCTCATCAAACCTGTTAAAATAAGACAAATTATAAAGGACGGACACGCCGATTTACATATATTTATATGCTCATTATGTTTTGTAAAAAGCTTTTATGGTTAATTATGTTGATGCTTATTACTGCAGGATATTATAGAAGTGGCTGTTGTTGTTCAGTTTTATTGAATGAAACAAACGAGGAGACATTGTTGCAGATTTAGTCATATAAGACGCACGTCCTGTGCTGGATCTTTTTTAAAGACTAACAACGTTTCTTCTCGTCGACGTGACGCAGTAGACTTCAGACTTCACCCTTTTTGTTTTCACATGCTCTGTTTCAACATTTTATCTTGTCTTTTCTCCAGTATTACTGCTTGCTTTTAGGCTTAAATTTGATTAACTGCGATGACCTTGTCCCATGTACATGTGTGTTGACTAAATATTGGACTACTTTATTTTTGTTTGCTCGCTCTTACCCCTGCTCGAGTCTCCCTGAGATCTGAGAGTGAGTTTGAGCTTGTGGTAATCCCTCCCCGGAGCTGAAGCTTTAACTCTGTGCTTTAAAACTGTGTGCATAAGACACTAAACACACTGACACAAGATCACAACAACACCGGGCGGATAGAGAGTTTTATATACTGTATTAGTTTCCTTTTACCGAGACAGAGATGTAAGTGCTGAGACCAAAATAGTTTCCGTGAAAGGCGGTGACAGTTAAGACGAGAAAAGATTGACGGACAAACAGTGGGAAGCACTCCTCTCCTGTCTGTTTGTCCATCACCACACTGCCTCTCCATCCGACGCCACCGCCACCTAAATACTGCATTTATTTGAATGAAAAGCAACACTCGAACGTGTTGACACAATCAGCCGTGGAGTATGAACACACTGCGTTAAAGCTGCCTCATTTGCCTCCGTGCTGGGCTGTGCAGGATGCAGTTTAGTGCCTCGTGTGATTTTAATGATGAATATTTCAGGCTCAGACGTTTGAGGTCTTTATTTATTTAAAAAAATGGGCCAAGGCTTCTTCTAGTCTGATGTAAAGTCCTCACTCAGCACTATGAAAAAACAGAGATGCCTTGCATCACTGTTCACTCAACCAGCATGAAATAACCCATAAATGTGTGTGTGTGTGTGTGTGCATACAGCCAGAACACACACACACACACACACAAACTCACCACTCATCAATGTCCTCCAAAAGATTCACAGGTGCACGCTGTCCGCAATAAACAACAACATGACCTTTAAATGGGGGCGATGCAGTGAGGGACGACAAGTATTGACATTTAATACGGAGAAATGTGCCTGTCGCTCTGCGTGTTTGACAAACCGACGTGTTCCTCGCACGTCTGCGAGGCCTGAAACAATCGTACTGAACAAAACCAGCACCGGTAAGCAAAGAGGAGCCGTTTAAACAAAGGCTTACAGCATATATACAGTCGCTGCCGCCTATTTAAATGCCTGAAACGACTTTAATGCTTATGTGGCACAGACCTCAGGTGACCTGGTGAATTATGGCTCTCATGTGTAAAGTAAAGAATAAAGTCCTGTGACTTTTATTGGCAACCCAAAACATTTTATGGAGGAGATCACGGTGGACACACCATGAGGACTTGGACTCTTTTTCCTTCATCTTATCCAGGTATTTCTTCTTTTAATTGTCCTTAACGTCTCCTTTCCATCCACTTGACGCTGGGATCAGACTTCATGATATCAGTCCTCTAATGGTTCAACCCAACAGACGGCGCGGTGTCAGGAACAGATTGAGTGTTGAGACAGAGACAGAGAGACAATTGCTTGCTTTATCCTGTGGAGTTTGCCCTAGTGGAAGACAGCCAATTGAGCATCTGGGGAACCTGGAGGGGTGAGAGGGGTGTCACAGCAAAAAACACTAGCAAGAAATTGCTGGCTTTCTCTCAGATAATCCCGCGTGCTGAAAACACAAAGCACCCCTCCATCCCCAACTTTAGAGAAAGAGGCGGTGCTGGCAGGTGGAATTGGTGCGCAGCCACTCCTTTCCAGTTACCTACAGTACGCACGTCACGCCAGTGGTTAAAGATAGCAAGCTACGTTTGGTCACGGTACACGTAGCCTACAAGGTGTGGTCTACTCTGACTGTCGGGCCAAGTCACGACATCTTTAGCGGAGAACATAAATGTCTGACCAAAACCATTTTCCTCCAACGCCACTAATGTCAGCTCTTCTCAGAACAATCCATCCGATGGTTGTTCGGCATCAGACCCACAGGAATGTATGTAATGATCTTATACGGTGGGTGTTGGATCATAAAATGTTCATATATCTCGTTTTGTCATTTAATTTGAAGCGCTTGTTGGTAATTATAAAAATAGAAGGCCCGTGTCATTTACTGGTTTCAAGGATCAGATGTCAAAAAGGCACACGGGCTGGTCAGAAGGTCTCTTTGTTGTTTACTGTTTATCATCCTGGAGTTATGCAGACCACAGCTGAGCCACCAGCCTGACTCTTACCCTACATAACCCTTTGCAAGTTGTTTCAAGACCAAGCTATAGCATAAAACCACACTCCAATCAGCTCCCAAAATACACCCTGTAATTTCCTCTCCTGCAGTAAAAAAACCCAACATGCTATATGTAATTTATATATCCTGTTTTTGTTCTATTTTGATTTTTCTGTCCAGATCCAACATGCACTGCCTTTGGGTTTTTTCTTTAGTGTATAAAATCACTCGGACATGCACCTGGCTTCTGTACGTCTGATGCCATTGTTGCATACGTGTGCTCAGTGACATGTGCCTTTGTGTGCTTGTGTATTTCACATGCTCAGGTTTCTGTCGGTGTGTACCTGCAGTGGCGTGCTCTCCCATCTCACGGCAGGTGTGTAAATGGTTCGACAAACAGAATAATAATACAGGGCAGGGCTGCCGGTCATTTTGACATGGACGGATCAATGATCAATTAATGGCTGTTACTTTGCTCTGGTGTGGTTTCATGAGGCTGTGCTCTCTGTTCGCCTCAAACTGTGCTACATCATGACTGCAGAGTAATGAAAGAGAAAGTTGGCAGCCAGCTACAGGATGTTCCAACACCTCCCTAAAGAGCTGAGAGGAGCTGCAGATAGGCAGATGTCAGTGGATACAAAGCTCTCCAGGAGCCGGCATGTTAACATTCACCGAACAGGACACACAGATGGATGGTGACATTATAACTATATCTCATAAATGCACTGTTAAAATCAAATCTTTTGCCGGCATAAGTAAGCTTTCATTTTTGTCTCTTGTAACTAGGAGAACTGTTACTAAGAGAAATGTTGAACGGGACAAAAAGAGCTGCAGCTTTCCAAGAGAAAGTCCAGAAACAGACTGAGAGGGAAGGCTGAGTTTAGACAAGATGTATCCAACCATCCATCTACCTCGACTTTTTCCATTGCTCCCTTCATTATTACTGTAGTGTGTGCATTACCAGCTAGAGTCAAATTCACATGAATAACACAAGGCAAAGCTTTATTAAGTTGGGATGCCCTGGTAGCTCACCTCGACAAAACTGTGTGTGAATTCACATCCCGGCATTCTGATCTGAATTCATTCGATTGCCCTTTGCTACATGTCATCGCCTCTCTTTCATTTTTACCCCACTCTCCTGTCTATCTTAACTTCTGCTATGAACACACATCAAGTCCAGTCGAAAGCAAGCACAGACAGCTGCTGGAAATCCAATTTATCCAAAAATATCTTTTATTCTTGCTTGCCCCCTGACGTAAAGCGCGTGGAAATATCTTTATAAAAATCAGCTTGTCTCGCATGATGAAAACGCAGATTAGTGCATGCAGGAAGAAATCCCACACCCTGACGCAAAAACCAAACAAACCTGACAGCGACACACAAACAAAAGGGACCGCGTGACCCACATTTTCAACTCCACGTCTCAGGATTTGTGTGTGTACACTTTAAACGAGACACGGCATGCAGACAACCTGCGGGGAGGGCAACAAAATAACCCAAAACTGTTCATGCGCGTGTGACATTTTGCATGTGACAGCCAAAGGTTAACCCTTACAAGCAGCTGCTGGGCTGCCCGGACTGCTTTCATCACTTTGACAGCGTTATCATGAGATTTTACAGTATGTCACATGCTGCAGTTCGGCTGTGTGGAGTTTCACAGCTTTCTTCAGTCTTCTGCACATTAACCCGCAGGTTAACATGCCTCTTTACCTCCTCTGGTCACCTTGGACTCACCTCAAAACATGCGGCTCCCTCCCCCTCCTAGATGCTTTCCTTCTCTTTCCACATCATCTCCCCTCCTCGTCCAGACCTCTTTTCCTCGCTCAATCGACTCCATCCACTCCGCCCCGCTGCCATTATTTCCTACCGAGCTCCTCTTTGCTCATCATCTCCAGTTCCTTGCCAATCAGGGTTTTTTTTTTTTTAACCTCCTCATGGTGTGTCATAATCATCACACAAAGACAAGACAGAATCTCTCATGAGAAACATTCAGAAGAGAAAAGTCCAAACACAGCAACGTACGACTACCGCTGGGCGGTGATTTTAATTTTAATGAGAGCAGTGAAAAATCTGCAGAAATAAAAGTCTTATTTAATTACAAATACTGCATGAAATCAGAGAGCGGGGCTGCAGAAGGACTAGCTGATCTCAAGAGCACTGCATAAAAACCAGACACACACACACACACATTTCCAGTGAAAGAGGACTTCTGAGAGTTCTCTCGGAGGTGGCATTTAAGCCTGGCCACTGGGGCGCAAAGCATCTATCATTAAAACAAAGTGCAGACTGGAATCAACTGTGCTCTCCTTCACCGGCACTCAGTGCTCCTCCTCGCCACCTCCTTCCCTCACTGTCCAGATCGCACACAGGCAAACACAACATTAATCAGCGTCGAGCCAATAAGTTACTCCTTTCAGAGCATCGTTCATTCGGACTACAAAGGTTTGTGTGAGTGTGTGTGTGTGTGCATTGTCGTCTGCTTAGGTTGGAATAGCCGCCTTTGACTTGAGGGTAAGCTGAGCTGCAGTAAATTGGATTTCATGCTCAGTCCTTCACAGTAGCAGTATGCGACACTAAGACAGAGCCATCCACCCCTCCACACACACACATCCCCCTCCTGCAATCACGACAAAGTTAGCACTCTGTTTCTTCAAAGGTTAGACCCTGGAACACAGTTGCATTACATTTTACACCACATGGAAGAGAGCTGACGCCAACAAATCATTTCAGGTATTTATTTAGCGGGGAACTGGTTATTATGTCGCCTAATGCCGAAATGTGGCAGCTCAGCATTCCTGCCACAAAACAAGAAACAGCAGTCATAAATCATTTGAACAGCACAGATCATCAATATACCGACGGTGTCATCTGCCACCAAACTCTCTCTTTTTGCACAAAATGTGTGGGGGGAGCCGGCGGATCCAGTGGTTTTTCGGGTTAACGGAGCGGCTGCCACCACCACAGAGTTGTCCCTGTGTGCTGCAGTGACAGTGAGGGGGTTTTTGTCAGGGGAAGGCTGGCTAATCTGCCACAGAAGCTCATTTCAGAGCCTTCTGTGCACAGCAGCCCATTTAGATGCAGATGTGAGGCAGCTGGCGTCATGTGTCAAGCCGGTCCTCTTGAGTGTGGAGGAGAGGGCCCTGGAACTAAAGGTAGCTGCATTTTTTTTTTGGGGGGGGGGGGCTTTTATTTCCATTTATTTATTTATTTATTTTTCTGGTGGCACCCTGCGGCGCTCCAGCCTCTCATCAGACAGTCATTCTGTTAGACAGCATGTCATCTCGGTCTCCTGTCCCCTTCCCTCCTGGTCCCATGGCGGAGCACAAAGATGGAGGCAGGCGGGGAATACAGAGAGGCTCCGGCGACGTCAGTGACATTGACATTACCTCTGTGATCATTAAACCTAAATTGGCTAAATGAATTGCCAATTTGAGAGGCCTTAGTCACAGCATATTGGTGTGTGCATGCCTGTGTGCTCACAGGGTTTGTGAAATCTACTGTGACGATAAGATTCTGTCTCTGGTTGTCTTGTTTTTCTTCCCCCGCCCGCCCGCCCGCCTCTCCCACCGCTGCGTCTCTTCATTCCTGTTCAACTACCTCTCTCTCACAATCTACACAAAAAATTCAATAAGCTATTACACAGTCATTGATCTTTTTCTCAGCCAAACATTTGCATTAGAAAAAAAAGGGCAGTAAGATGAGGGGCCGGGTGAGACAGCGCTGTCTGTTCGTTTTAGTCTAGGAGAAGGAGCAATAGATGCTGAGGCTTGGATTTATAGAGTTTGGCAGCACTTTAACACTTTAACACTCCTCAGAATGTGTCCAATCAATGGGCTCCCTCCCTGCGTGGTCGCCGCTGAAGAGACGTGGCGTTCACTTATCTGATGTCATTGTAAATCACTCAGGGGGAGGGTAGGTCAGGGGGACACTGCCGCTGCCATGCTCACGCCACGTCGAGCTGCTGCGGGGATGGTGCAGAATACGACCCTGAAAACAATGTGTGCCAACGCTGAATACGCCGCTCGATTGCGGGCGCCTGCACGGCACATGCAGATACACGACGGCAGACGTGCTTTGACCTTTAAATTGTAATGTGCCGTAAAATGAGCTGCAGATTATTACCAGAAGTGTGTCAGGAATACGCTTCGCTAACCAGACTCATCCTCAAGTATCTTTGTGGCTAAAGCCTGATATAGCTTACTCCTCTGTGCCACGGAGCTCCATTGTTGCCCAGAAACTATTAAAAACACATCAAAGACAGGTGCCCGGTAGCTCGTGTGTTGAAGTATGCACCCCATGTACCAAGGCTGGGTCCTTACCCTTTTCCCCTCTTTCTCTCCTCCAGTTTCCGGACTATTGTCGGCTATTCCTACCAAAATAAAGCAACAAAAGGCCAAAAATGACAAAAAAGACACATCAGTGGGCCACACCACTGTACAAGGTGACATGTCCCTTTAGTACCATGCCCGCTAGTTTGTTTTACTCACTGTGCTATAAATTCTTACAAAATGTGAATTAATCCACAGCTGAAAATAGTCCCAGCTGTTTCTGGGAGATGATTTTTAAAATTTCGTCCTCAGTAGGACGACGGGTTGGCAAGGTCAAAAAATATTGGAAGATGGACTAACATGTTCTCAGCTCGGGTCAGCATAAATATAGAATATCAGCACCCTTTAACAGAGGAATAAAACAATAAATATTTTATGATCATTTGCTTTTTTTTCCCTTCATGACATCTGGTGTTGAGCGTTCGCTCATTCCTACATGTTCGTATGTCGGTGTGAACTAAGGTGTGTTATTACTGCTGGTTTTTCACTCAGCACAAATCTTGCTGTGGTTGGTTTTGGAGAGGTGATAATGGACGCCATGTGAGCTGCGGGATTCATGGCATGTCTGAAGGACATTTAAACCGTGACCTCCACTTCTATATCTTATTTCCCACCCTGCCTCCCTCCCTCCCTCCCTCTGTTGTTTAACTCCCCTCCCTCTCGGTCAGCGCATGCAAAAGCAGACAGACACAAATGACAATAGCTACAGCTGAGCTTCAGCTGCCACACACTCCCAAGGACTGAAGAGGAATGCCAGAAGGAGAGACTTTCCCCTCCATCTATTTCTGATCCTGACAGCACATTCTTTACGTCTCCCCTGCTGTCAGTGAAAGGAGCCTCCTCTGCTGGTACCAAAATAGCCTTTTCTTCTTCCTCGTCCTGACAAGTGACCAGTTCTTCTTTTCAAATGTAACTAAATTGCTAAGTAGTCATCACAAAGCGGTGGCAATAAAGGACGATGATTGCACATAATCTCAGGAGAAAAGATTATACAAATTCTGTCTGCGTAGTCGGATTGAGGCTGAAGCACTCAGCTGGTTTTATGCTAAAGAGAAGAATAACTACGAGGAGCAGAAGTGGAAAAGAGAGAGAGCAAAACAGAAAAAAGAGGATGAGGAGGAACAAAACATCTAGAAGGAGTGAGAGCTGGAGTGAGGAGAAGTACAGACTGGGGGATACAGAGGCAGGCAGACAGAATAAGGGACCATGAAATGGGGATAGAAAACTCGGTGCTCGGTGAGAGCGAGACAGTGGGGAGAAATGGAGAAAAGGCGGATATCTGCAGCACCCCAGCTGTGAGGCTTAAGGAGCTTACCCTCCTGCCCATCACAGAAGACTCCTCAAGTGCAGGAATTCACCGCTGATGAGCTACTACTGAGAGAGGAGCAGAGACGGGAGAGGTGTGGGTGGGTGGGTGGAGGGGCTCAATATGGGAATGTGACGCAGAAGATGAATGTTTAGATTCAGGAAAAGAGGAGCCGGTTTACACGCCAGCTACTTATTCTGATGTGATGACAGAGAGGTGTTGACATTTTGAGAAATGCTCAAAGAGTTAGACAAGAAGATCAATACCACTCTCAGGTCTGTACGGTAATTATAAAGCAATCGGGTGGTTGGCTTAGTTTATAGCAGCGAGATGTCAGTGATCTTTAGAGGTGCTAATCGGTGGGTTTTGTTACCGTTACACCCTGTTTCCTGTCTTTGTGCACTAATAAACCTGCAGTGATTTAATCTCGGCGTTATCCTCTGTGAGAGGATCACTTGATCAGCTGTGTTATTCATAGGCTCTGATACCTTTCCTTCATTTTTTTTATTTTGGTCTCTAATTTCCCCGTTTTTGCATCCACCACAGGAAGCGTAAACCGACCGGGGCCGGTCCCTGCCTTCCTCAGGAGCCCGCCTGTCATCCCAGCCCCGCTGGACATGAAGCCCTTCCTCCAGTTCCCCCTGGAGTCACCTCACCCGGCCAGCATCGGCCTCTTCCACAACTTTAACACGGTGAGTACTCCACCTGCAGACGCGCATGCGCGCACACGTGTGTTCGCGTCGTGTCTGGGATTTGTTATCGTCTTGTTTTACCTAACAGAAGGCAGAGCTGGTATTCAGCTGTGGTTCTGGAGCGTTGCCTCCTCCGGGGTGAAGACAAGTGATGAAGTGCTGAGGATTTATACTGTATAATCCAAAATGATAAGGTGACAGCTGTTTACTTTTTATTCAGCAGAGCCAGTTTCAGCATAATTGAGAAAACGCCCGGGGCGACTGTTTTACTGCAATAAAATGAGTTACAGCTAATCAATTGTATAAGAGGCACAGGCTGTTTTCTCTACACTCAGCATTTTCTGTGGCTCCTTCTCATTTCCAGATTGGGTTTCATGTGAAGGTCAGCGTGGCGACAAACACGGATGCACGTGCACCACACACACACACGCACGCACACACATTACCGTCCAGCTCATCTTCATGCGCTCAGGCAAAATGACCCTTCCGCAGGTTAATGATTCATCCTGCTTCAGTGAGGACATTGAGTACGGCTGCTAATGCCAGAGCACCTTAATCCAAATAACCCTCCGTCCGTCCGTCCGCACTGTAAAATTCAAACAAGCCTACAACACAGAAGTCTGGAGTCCTCATTCAAAGACCGATAAGTCTGCCCGTCTTTGGATGCTGAAAGGACGCAGGGAAAGGTGAACCGACAAAAAACAAACTCGATTACTGTGTTTACTGTTTCAAACATAGTTATGTTCCAGTTTCGGGTAGAAATATTTGCTTCTCTGGAGAGCTCAGTGCAGGTCTGACTCACCAGGATTACAGGTAATTTCCAGACACTTAAGGTTCTCAGGAGTATACTGTGCATCTCACCTTCCTGTACCGAGACATAAGCTGCACGGCGAGGCTTCGGTGTGCTGCGGAGGGAAAGAATGAGCCTCTGCCACTCTGCTGATTTGTAACTCTCCTGGGGAAAATTATTTTTCCGTAAGGCTAAAGTCTAACGTGCACGTTATCAGTCTCTGTTCGGAAAAGAAATATTACTTTGTCATTGTATCAAAGCCCATTTTGATGCTCTTTATAGTCATTTCTTTCAGCACTACCCATTTAATACATTGCTAGTCTGTAAAAGTTCCTTTATGCTGCGTACTCATTGCCTCAGCTTCTCTAACTGGGTGAACCGTTGTCAGAGTCTTCTTTATTAAACAACTAAAGTGATGAATCATCCAAGCCCGTAGTTTAAGTGCACTGTAAATAGATAAAGGAGCTGCTCTTCCTGTTTCCTACAAGTCGTAACCTCCGTGGCTGGGAAATGAAGCCAAAACCTGTAAACCCCCGAGTGGCTGCGGCTGGAGGCCGGATACAGGACGAGTCAGTCTCCATAAGTCCCCATGTCAGAATGTCCAACTGTTTACAGCCTGGTACAAAAAACTGTTTTAGTCTCTATAGCTAATTTCCCCGTTCATGACAACCACACTCACCTGTGCCCACCAGGCAGGACAGCCGCCAGAGCCACATATTTTGAGCTTGGTGCTTCGGTTATGTCACGTGTTCGCCATCCAGTGATTTCATCCCTCTCGAGTTGTGTTTGCTGCCGCCAGCGGTCAGCAACCTGTCCTGTCACCACCAAGGCAACCAAGACTGGATTGAAACATCTGAAATCTGAAATAAACGCCAAAATCATCTTGCACCAAAGATATCTTACACTCTAAAACAAGATTAGATACAAATACTGAGGTAAACATGTGGCACGCGGTGTAGATTTCCGGTGCAACAAAAGCTCGATTGTTTGAAGGAGGCAAAAGTGAAAAAGGAGACAGAAAGTGGACTAATATGTTAACGAGGATATAACAGTCAGGTCACGTATAGACAGACATCCCGATGAGAACAGGTGGTAAAAGAATGGCAGCAGCAGACACACAGTGATGGGAAACACAGACAGAGATCAACACGCAGACAATGACACCCAAGCTGTCGTACCCTTGCCCACGCACAGTGTCGCGGCACGGACACAAATGTACAGATGTAAACAAACAAACTGGGAGGTCTCCACATAAAAACACACAAAGCAGGAGAGAGGAGCAAAATAAAGCAGGCTAAAATCTATAAATACTTCCAGCAGCGCAATCAAATGGGGTTTAAGTTTTCAGACCAATTATACCGTTTCCCCTGGTGCCCGGAGCTTCAGAGTGTAAACAGTCTCTCATTTGGCAGCGTGCGTTCACAGTCTGCGCGGAGAGATGAGAGGCGGCGTAGAAAACCGCAGTGTGCTTTTGGCTGCCTAACGAGGGCAACACCCAGCGCTGTGGTTGATGAACCCTGCCAGAGGGTCACACAGCTCGCACGAGTCCACCCGAGTCTATAGAAATGAAGGTGGTGAACATTTTATTCAAGAGAATGACGTGGCAGATAACGGCTGGTGTTTGTAGCCCAGCGTTGATTTAAGATAATTACAGTGTGATGTTCCATTGTTTCTCTGTCCTCTTACTGTTTTACTTTTTTAATCTCTCTAAATATTTTAATCACAGTCCGTTTTCTGATATATACTTAATTTTTTCTAAGTGATTTGCTTGCGTATTTCGAATGACGTCCATAAATCCAACACTCACTTGTTCAGTTGTTGCTTTTTGTGAGCACCGGCAGCATATTTTATGTAAATCCAGACTTGTCTGTATTCCATTTGGTTGATTTCACTGTGTTGCACTTTCAGTATGTTTCTGTCCTGATTATTTAAATTGCGAAACTCAATTTCCCTGCAGCAGAATTAGATTTCTTTTTTCGCTACAAGGACCTAATGTCCCCACAGCAGCCACAAGGAGTTTTCTCTAAAACACAGTTTGATCTCTTATCAAGGTACTTCACGTAAAACGTCGTTCTGCGTTATGTAACGCTCTCGTTGTGATGTTTTGGGAGGTTTTTGTAGCGCACAAACAGAGTACAAATCTTTGGAGTTAGAGAGTCTGTAATTAGGCTCCTCTAACACCAGCATGAATTAAAAGCGTTTGAACGTCACCCAAGAACTCAGGCACAGACAGCAGCACCAGCTGCTGCTGAGGAAACACACACCCTCCTGTCCACATCAATCACCGCTCTCTCTTCAATTCACTCTTTTTTATCTCCCACATTTCTCCCCCTCGAGCGGCTCCCCGTGTCATTCACCTGCACTTTTTCCCTTTTAAACCTTTCTCTCATCCGCGTTCACTGGACCGCGCTTGAGCCCAAACACAGAAACACTGCGCGAGCTGCCGAGCTCCTCCTGTGTTGCTGAATCTTTGATGTGACCTCTGGGTTGTCTCTTCTCAGATGGACCCCGTCCAGAAGGCTGTGATGACGCACACCTTCGGGCCACCTATGGTGAAGACAAAGCGGCCAATCATCTCCTGCAACGTCTGTCAAATACGTTTCAACTCAGAGGTGAGAGATCTTGACTAGTTCAAATGAACGGCTTGGTTTTATAGACAATATCCGACTAATCGATTCTTCACTAAACCCCTCCCCCAAACAGTGACTGTCCAACCAGCCACTAACTTCGTGGGGTTACATTAAAAAGCCTCGTTCACAGCTAGTGTTAGTATTTCCCCACTGTGTGAAAATATTGGGGGGTTTAGGCCTACATCAGCAACTTTGCCCTGCTCTTCACTGTATTTGGGGAAGTTGCAGCGCTGCAGTCCTGGCCAGAGTGGATCATCCACTGTGAGAATGCTAATTGTTTTGCCTGGGACTCTGGTTCAGCATTATAGCATGCATGTAGACACCAAACACATATTTAAAATTCTGTTTTTAAATCTAATCAGCGAGAAATATTTAAAAAGTTAGTCGTAGCAGCATTTTCAACCAATCCAGTAATCTAACTTCTCCTCACTGGCTGCATCCTCACCGAGCCAGCTAAAGACCGGACCAGCTAGACTTTTTCAAATGGATACAACTTTGGAAATAAAAATACATCTCTGTCAGTTTGTGATACTGAAGTTGCGATGCCTTATGCAACCACTGTCCTGAAATCCCTTCACAGCCCAGCACCTTTCTTCAGGGCTTGACCAGAGGCAGTTGTTACTTCAGCAGGCAAAATCAATACCTGCAGGCTGGAAATTAGAAGCCTGCTTTTTGTTTGACAGGCGTCGCTGCATTCGCGGGGCGGTGGTGGGGGCGATGGAGCTTAGTAAACAGTCCGAGAGCCGTGCACCTGCACTCCAGACACATTAAATCTTGACCCAGAACTAGTCAGTTATTGACTGTACAGCTGGGTCGGGTTTAAGAGTCCACTCCGATGAGGTTTTAACGGAGGAGGGTGACACTTATGAGGGTGAACGACGGCTCTCTTGTCCTCAAATCTACCTTAAAGCTGATAGAGCACATTTTCTGCATCTCACTCCTCGCAGAGACGCTGCTACACCAGCATGAGGCCGAGCAGCTGAAAGAAAAGGAGTGATGAAACTCTAGAGGAATGGTTTGAGTGTCCCCATTAAAGAGGCAGTCGTGTTAACTCAAGTCGAAAAGCAAATAACTCATAATGTGGACATCCAAAACCGGCTACTGAGTGACATGATTTACGCGTTACAAGTCTGGTACTCAGCCTTTTACAGTGTGTGTGTGTTTTAAAGGACATGTGTGCACCGGAAATGTGTCGACGCTCGAGAAATAAGAAGTATACAGTACATCCTGACGGGCAACATTTCTTTGTACATCTGACTCAAATGATCCCGCAAGAAAGTAGCTGACAATAATTTATAGACTTCTTTTAGGATCCACGATCTTTAACCTGAACATGAGCAGAAATCAAACAAAAGCCAGCAGACATATAAGCCCAGCTAAAAATATAAATGCATTCCAGTGATGAAGCGTTAAATACTTGTACTCTAAATGCAGTGGTGTGTAAAGGACACAGTCCGGGAGGGAGTCATCTGAAACTTGTGTAACACTGTCCCGTTCTCTCCGTGAGGGGCCGCTTAATTATATCTCCCCTGCTCGGACCTGCATGTTCTCGCTCAAACGTGGGGTGCACGGGAGCATGAGCGGCATACAGCAGAGAGGAGTGGGGGCTTTTATTTACTGCATGCATGTTCAATGTTTACATACTGTACGTATGATAATGCATGTGGGAAAGCAGTGTCGCGGTGAGAATCCTGAACGCCGAGGCCACCTGTTTGTTGTATGCTGTTTTACTCGTACGCCACGGCGTGTGCATCTGCTCTGCTGCAGCGCTACAGCATTTTCCACAGTAACCCGAGAGACTGGGAGCTTAAAGCACGGTGGACATTCTTTAATAATGAAGGAATACTCTGCTTACAGTACAGCACTTGGCTTACTTGCACTGGCTGCGCCGCGCCGCAGTTCAGAGGCAGACAAACACTCATTATTTTTCATTAAGTTTCCCTCAGGTCACGCGCCAACAAAGTGCATTAATAATGCCAACATCATGTTTATGTCCAGGGGTGTAAAGTGGGAGTTCTCGAGTACTTTGTGGACGTGTTAGATTGATTGGTGGCCATTCGGAGGCCGGTGCATCTCGCTGCTACTACGCTGTAGTCGCACGTGTTGTAATTATTAACGTTGCAATTCATTTAAGGCCACAGAGGACAGATTAGCCTGCCAGTGTTTAGCTCAGCTCTGCTGCAAGGCTGACGTCACACCATGCTGCATTAGCCATCGTCACCACTGCAGTACCACACTGGACACCTCTCTCTCTCTTTTTTTTTTTTTTTTTTGCTTTGCTTCTCTCTCACTCCTTCTCTCTCTCATCTTGTTCTTCTCAGGCCCACAACCAACGAGCCTTGTTTCATTCATATCTCCTGTCTGTTCACTGACTTCGTTTGCTCTCCATTTTCACCGTCAGTTTTCATGTTTCTGCTTCTCCCTCTGTGGGGTATACTGTATCATCTGTCCCCCCCCCCACCACCACCACCACCTCTCCAGCTTCTTCCCACCCCCTCTTCCTGTCACTGCTGCCAGTGCTCGTACAGTAGATTTGGCTGCGAGACGCGCTCTCTCTGCTTTCTGTAGATAGATAAAACATCAAAGCACATCCTGCTTAGAGGAAAAAAAAAAGGATTTCAGGGACATTCACTTGCTCTCTTTCTTAAATCCCATCTCTGCCTCTTCATTCATCTTAATCTCCCTTTCCATAGGCTCCTTCTTAGCTCCTCTCAGTCCATTTCACCTCGTATGCCAAACATCATTTATATTTTATCATTATTCACTTTTCCTCTCAACCCCAAAGATCGGATGCCCTAATCTCTTTTACATCCTATTGTCTCTGCATCCCACCCCCCCAACCTCCGAGGCTGTCAAGCTTTTCATGCTCGAATTGATGGCACGCTTTCATTGATTTCTTAAGACGCGACACTGAAGGTCACCGGGAGAGTGGAAGTATCAAAGCAGAAATAAAACAACTGGGAGTTGCAGAAATGGAGAGGAAACTGGAGTGTAAAGACTGAAGTGTGAACCGCAAAGACAAGACGGCGCTTTGAGTATTTGTGCCTTTCGAGCACTCTGCTGTCATTTGTTCACAGAGTTGTTGGGCTTCATCTCCTTGTCTAATTGCGGGGCTTTGGGTGGCAGCAGCCATAGGAGTTGGGTTACACAGGCAGAGCTATATCTGCCTTTCTGTCATCACCAATCAGGATGAGCGCTATATGGGTAACTATCATTGGCAGTTAATACCTCGGGGTTACAATGGCATCCTGAACACGTCCCTGTGGTCCACTTGCCTCGGTGAAGCATCCCACCCTGCAGAGCCCCTGACATGTACCTGTCACACTCCTTATGCGGCTCCCTCAGCCTTGTTATTGACATAATGCAATGTCTCTAATCCCAGCAGGTCTCACCTTGTGCATACACATGCACATAGAGTCACACACACAAGATTGTATTACTGTATTAGTGAGGAGCTTACAGGAACTATATTTGTGCCCCTCACTCTTTCCTTTGATTTCATCTGAAGCTGACAGCAACATGGATATCTCGACTTGGAGGGTGACACCGATTTCCCAGCCCAGTATCTCAAGGACTTATTCCTACATTGGACATTTCCGCACCTCAAGATTCATATCCAGTGCCAGCGTTGAGTGCCAGTGCAGGAGGTAGAAAGTGATGTATAGCGTAGAAAGTGACAGATGCAGGAAAATGGAACTGGCACCCCGGCATATTTCTCAAAACTTAACCCCGCGCTTCAGTTGCATAATCTTAGCCGCATAGTTTATTTTCCATAACCGAGACCTCTCCCTGATCGTAACCATTTTGCAGTCACCAGGTGCAGAGGGCAACTACAAAGCATCTATTTTTCTGGAAGCATTTTTCATTAACAATCGCTGTCAGCACCAGGCTCTGGAAAAACAAGCTTTTATTTCATGAAAATCTTAAGGATTATAACGTCAACCTGTAGCTTGCCTCCCGTTACCTTAACCTGAACTCTGATGAACTGAAACCCAAACTCTACAGGACCTAATGAAATGTTCACTCCTTTTCATATTTCCCATTTCCCGAGTCTAAACTGATCCTCTTAACTGTAATCACACAAGGACAAGCAGGCAAAACACACACTCTCTCAGCAGCTGACTGTCAACTGTCACTGGTCGCCCACAGCCCATTTCAGATAATCCCACCACTCAATAATCATCATCAGCTCAGCGGGCCAGTTCGGTGATTACACCGGTTGTGAAGGAAGACGAGAATATACTAGGGGCTAATCTTCCTCCGACAGCCTAATCAGCAGCATCAGACCCACAAACCATCAGCTCAACGACCATTTACTGTAATGTACAGAAAACTCAGGGTGCCAGAATATATTTCAGGATTGGTGAGTAGATACCGGATAATTCCCGAGGACAAAAACACGGAGGTTTATATAGTTTCATACGTCTATTAACACAAGAGAGTCCGCAGAGCGCCCTCGGTTAGAAACAACCTCTCAGTAGTTGAGTTCATGCTACATTAAGACACATCCACGTCTCGAAGCCAGCAATCAAAACCACAATCTTCAACTGATGGTCTCTCGATAGCTTAACTGAAGACACTGTGGGTGCTTTGGTCGCAGATATCTCATCACGTTGTTGTGGAAAAGGAAAGAAAAACAGTTTTTACTCTCCTAAACCTCATTTTCAAGGGATTTGAGGCACCTTTCTGGTCGCGACCACGTTTCTCACATCTCAAGCAGAGGTAAACTGTTGTCAAGATGTTTTGAAGGCAGAATATTGAAATGGGTGTGACTTGAACTGTTTCTCAGATAAATCCACTGACCTTACGGGCTCTTCGTTTGAAGCTTATGTGATTATTAACAAGAGAAAAAGATGAATATAGTTAGCCTAACCCTTTGATTTGTCTTGTTGTTCTGCCAGAGCCAAGCAGAGGCCCACTATAAGGGGAACCGCCACGCTCGGAGGGTGAAGGGTATCGAGACATCCAAGACAGCTCGTCTCCAGGATGGCGATAAGCAGCACCCTCCCCCAACTGCTTCGCCTACCCCACCAGGCCCCTCGCCATCCAGCCCTGAGCCTGATCCTAATAAGCAGGGTGAGCATCACCTGTGACATATGATGTTACACACACGCACACAAAAATCTGTCACAGAACGGCACAGATGCACGCCACAGCTGTTGTGTGAAGTGATGGGATGGAAGCTCACCAGAGGAGAGTTGCCTGTCTACTAAGAAATGTAGTGTTGCTGTGATTCTTGCAGGACAGGAGAGGATTAAACATTCATTCCCTCTGATCTACACATCAAAAGATTTAAGATTTCATCACACAGTTGAATGTTGAGTTGAACTGCAACAATAAGAACTCACCCTGACATAGCCAAGGTGTCAAAACACAGCCAGATCTCCTGATGGACCGGCAAACAACCCAGTTTCAACATTTCATTCAAACATTTCAACGTTTCCACAGATCATTTACTAACCTGAAACCTATTTACTTTTTGCAGATGACACCCAATCCTGTCCCAACTTTAACAAGTCACCTCTGACCCCTAGCCACCTTCCAACGCTCACCCTGAGTTCAGCAGACGCAGAGTGTCCCCTCCTGTCTTCTGTCAGCACGCCTTTGCCATCCTCCCCCACCGCGGCCCTCGGCAGCCCCCCGGCAGATCCGACGGCGGCCGGTCTTCCTGACACCCCGTCCCCGGCACCGAGCCCTTCTTCAGGAGAGTCAGAGGAAGAGAAAGCCAAGAAGCTTCTCTACTGTTCCCTGTGCAAAGTAGCCGTTAATTCCCTCTCACAACTGGAGGCACATAACAAAGGTAATGCCAACACACGGTACATAACACTGTATCTCTTGAAATATAGAGAAATGTCTATAAACAACAGCATTATGCCACATTCACAGTAACTCCATTTACTCTGCCGCTCCTCAGAAGCAATTCAGCACTTTTAAATATGAAAAAAGGTGCATTAGTGCCACTTAGTGGTAAGAACGGCAGGTTAAAATATGTCGAGTTTCACTGGGTGTAGATGGCTGATGCAAACGTCACCTTCATTGAAGGACTTCTTGTCCGTCTTGGTTTAAAAGCTGAGATTCAAGTTAATTCCCAATCTTGGAAACAGCAATTGAGAACATAATCTCACCACAAAGATTTAGTATATTCAGTCCACTCTGACAAGGCTTAGTGCTGTAGATTATAAATAAATATCTTTTTATTGTGTCTAGGTACCAAACACAAAACCATTCTGGAGGCTCGGAGTGGACTGGGACCCATCAAAGCATACCCGCGACTGGGTCCTAAACCCAGCCCCGAGCAAGGAGGGGAGCTGTCCTCTGACCCCAACACTCAGGAACGCACCTTCCACTGTGAGATCTGCAACGTCAGAGTCAACTCAGAGCTGCAGCTTAAACAGGTGAGACACAACGATCCAAACAACCCGAGTAAATTGTAGTAGTGGAGCAATATCAATATCTAATATCCATCCCTTCTCATTTGATGTTGCAGCATATATCAAGCCGGAGACATCGGGATGGAGTTGCGGGGAAACCTAATCCTCTTCTCAGTCGGCACAAGAAGCGCACAGACTTTATGGTAGAGACTCAGTTTGTTATGTTCCATATTTAACAATTATACCTCATCAACATTTAAAACAGTGTTTACACTTACAATTTTTCCTTGACTTCCTCAAAGGAACTTCCAAAAACTCTGGGGGCTGGACTTTTACCAAGTCCGCTGGCTGTTGCTGCAGCGATGGCAGCTGCAGCCTCCTCCAATCAACTGGCACTACGTCCTCCCTGCCCAACTTCCCATCACCATCCCCATCATCACCTCCTACAGGGAACACCCCTCAGCCTGCTGAGGCCCGCTCCCGGTCCCATCCGCACCACGCACGGGCCAATACTCTTCACCCCTTACTGACGGCACGAGAAAGAGGACAAATCAGGAAGAAGCACACTGTGAAGTGGAGGCCTGCAACCATGCGCCGCCGAGAGCCAACGCCAGCCGGTGTGGCTCCGGCTGGTGTTTCATCATGAAACAAACAATCTGACTGAATCTGACTCTTCATGGTGCGTGCTGTGGTTGCAGACCACTACTGTTATGTTGACAGGAAGAACCAGAGATAACTGACAAATCTCAGATATTTCAAAGAGACCATATGTTTCCATCCTCCCCAGTTTCTCTTCATCGCTCTTCATCGTCTGCCAATCATAATAGACTCTGCAGACAGTTTGAAGAGGAACTTATAAACACGTTTTTATCACGTATGGACTCCTTTGACCATCCTCCAATCTGCAACTGACTAATTATCTTCCTCTAACATATGATCCACTGTATCCGACTCAAACCCTACCTCTCTTTAGTTTCAACGTTCACCTCTGCAAGAATCCATTACATATCCAAAGCAGTAACGTTAACAGAAAATGCCCGCTGGGTTAGATATAGTAGTTGCCTCTAATGTTAGCTGGCATCATGTTGTAGCTGTCACAGTATAGTGGATTGCACCACTGTAAAGTTTTGTTTTTGTGGCCTATAAAGAGAAAATGGCACCAACCATCTACAAACAATTTCTGCATTTACCGGCAAGCTTTTGAGCTATATTTACCTCTGCGGGAAACAGGAAGTCAAAAGAGGTACAGCAAAAGTGTAGAAATAACATTATGTCTTAAAACTGTACTGATGCATACATCTGCAGGATTTACGGTTGTTGGGAAGGAGTGATTCCTGCCGGTGCACTATGCAGCTGTCAGTATTTATTCTAACGCTCTGTGTAGAATGCAGCAAGTTGGAGTAAATGGGGATGCAATGAAAGGAAAAAAACGATGCCAAGTTAGTGAAGATGAAGATGTAACCATGTCCAGGTAAATGTTTTCTCTGAGTCCGCAGATTCTTCCTGAATGGCCACTGACAACAACCATGTGTGCACCAAGTCCCCACAAAGCACATAAACAAGTGGTGAACAGCCTACATGTAAATGGCCTGAACACATTTATGATGACGACGAGCTATCTTTACTTTTCTTCTTCTTTTTTTTTTTCATCTGCACCTCGCTGTGCAAAGCAGAAATGTTTCAGTGTCTTAATGGAATAGTTTCAACACTGTGAGCACAGCATGACAATGGTTTATTTACTTTGGTAGCAGGTATTTTGCATTATGTGCACATTTAAATATACAGACCACATTTTCACCACAATCCCATACGAGGAGCGTGGAAAACCGTGGGATGGAAAAACACCAGCATTAAGTTACAGAAAAAGACAAAAGGACCATATACACAGACGAGTAGCTGTATGCAAAAATAAATAAATAAAATAAAATAAAAAGAAGCAACATACCATATTTTGGTAGTATCATAGGCCTGTAGTGGGATAAAAATGTTTAGTTTGTCTGCTCTGCCTCGTGTGCTCTGACTCTACATGGACTCCCAGTGAAAACTGTTCATGATGGCTTGTGAAACATTAGAGGGAAGCTTTAGGAAACAGAAACTGTAGCAATACTTAAAGCACTCCTGCTAACTTTTCTTGTTAACTGCAATAAAAAGAAAATGTCTACAAATGTATGAATTGTTATTTAGGAGAAAGTGTATTGAAACTTTACGTGTAGATTATTAATAAAAAAATAATTAAAAAAATAGGTAGGTACGGTACATGTTGGGGCTTCCTTATTGTTAAATTAAAACAAAATTATATAGAAAAATTAAGTTTGAGTTTATGGTTGTAAACAATGTTGATTTGTGATTTTTTTTTCTTTTTTTTCAAATGTAATGAGATTTAAGAGAACCAATAAATTACAAATGCAATTGGTTGTATGGGTAGTTTAGTAATGTGAGAAATGTTTACACAGCAGCTGCTTCGAATATCTGTATTGGTGCTGAACCTTGGTTGGGGAGGATGCACGTAAAAAGAGGATGCACATAATTTCCTTATTAACCGGAAGTCTGATGACTGAAAGCAAAAGATCACTGTAAGTGATAGCATATGCAAACGTAAGTGACTGGTGGAAGTCGTCGACTTGAAGAGGTAAGAAATACTGAACACTTTGGTCAAAGTTATTACTTTAAAATGCAGCTGCATGCTAGTTTTTCTGTAGTTTTGGGCTGTGGATCTAAATTTTGAGCAGCAGTAGTTTAGATAGAGACAAGAGGTCAGGCTGCCATCTTTCACTCAGTTGTTTAATTATTTTATCTTCAGTTCACGAAGCGGGCGTTTCATTCGGGGTACTCCCATAGCAGTAAAATATCCTCCTGTATGTTTCCTTCGGTATGGTCTCTGGTTAACAGCCATGCTTGTATGCAAAAAAGTAGGCACCCACCTCCTTTCTACTGCACTGCTGGTGAACTCAGTGGTATGACTGGGCTTAAAAGTATTTGGGGTGGTGGTGGCTGATGTCTGAAAGCACATTTACAAATATGTTAACCTGTATTCTGATTCCTGTTAGTCGACAGAATGCTGATGAACAACACAAACCACACAAACCTCTCCTGCTACAGTCCTTCAGTCGTGGGTTACCGTTACTTCGCAGTGGTGTGGGGATGCGCTGTGACCATCACCGGCACGGTGGGGAACCTGATGACCATCCTGGCCTTCGCCTTAGACCCGCGTCTGAGGACTCACTTCAATGTGCTCATCGTCAACCTGGCTGCAGCTGACCTCCTATACTGCACCATCCTGCAGCCCATTGTGGTTGATTCCTATCTGCACCTCCAATGGTGCAGTGGTCATCTGTGGAGCATTGTCTTCTGTCTGCTCGTCTTCCTCTCCCACTATGTCTCCATTGTCACCCTGTGCCTGGTGGCGGTGGGCAGATATCTCCTGGTTGCAAAGAGAGCTGTGTTTGAACGTGTCTTCTCTGGCCGTGGTCTTATTTTTCTCCTGATCTCAGTGTGGGCTCTGGGCCTGGCCACATTTGGCCCATTCCATTCTGTTTACGTGTTTGTACCACAGATGTGCACATGCAGCTTCCATCCAACCGAGGGTCGCCCTTACACCACCATCCTGGTTTTTTTCTTCTTCTTCTTATCCCTGTGCTGCATTGGTGCATTCTACCTCCTCATTTACAGACGCGTCCGGATCGCCTCACGAGCTCTGCTCCGCTACAGGCTCAGCCGCCGGTCCTCCAGGAAGAAACCAGCTTCTTCAGCACTAGGCACCGACGACAGTGGTGTCAACACGTGTAGCTGTAAGATGAACAGCGAGGCCGATATAACCCAAAATACAGATGAGATCTCCGGTGAAAAACCCCCTCAATCTACCCAGGGCTCTGCCAAAGGCTCCGATTTAACAACAACCAATTCTCCCCCTACACCTGATACAGTCCATACACCTGCTCCCACAAGCGAACCATCATCATCCCAGGCCGCAGCCTCAGGAGATGACAAGGAAATGAACCATGTGACAAGCATGTGTTTAACTGTTTTCCTGTGTTTTGTGATCTGCTATATCCCGTACATGTTGCTTCACGCGAGTAGAAACGACAACATCCCACCAGTGCTGCACATGATCTGTGCAAACCTCACCTGGCTCAACAGCTGTATCAACCCCGTGGTCTACGCCGTCATGAGCAAACAGTTTCGACAGGCCTACCATGTGCTGCTCACCAGGGCCGCTGCACCATTCACCAGCCTCTGGGCCAGGTGGTCACCTCTGAGCACCTGACCTTCAGATCATGTACAGCTTTTGAGACGTCTGATTCTGATGAAATAATGCAGTGCAACTTTAGTCCGGGTGATTCAAAGCGTGGAGGGAAGGAAGGAGAAAAAAAGGGGAAGGAACTTGACTGTGTCTGCTTTTACTATTGTGACGTTTGTTAAGTTAAACCAAATAATTGCATCAAGCTTAAGTATAGTTTAAAAAACTAAAAACTATAAAAACCATTAAATATACTTCTGTGATTAATACATATTAATGATATTCACTCTCTCTTAAATGTGTTACTAATGATAATAAAGATAATGGTCATACTCATATGTGACACTTAAAGACTGTCTCTGTGGTCTAACCGTGTTATTCTGCATTCGCTTGCTCGTCTGTATTTTAACACTTGAGTGTGAACGCAGTAGCCTATATTTACCCATGTGTGAACAAAACAGGAAATCGCGAAACAGCTAGGTCAAACTTACACAGAGTAGTGTCTTAGAGCATTTAGCCTTGCGTGTCCGTCACTGATTCATTATTGCACGAGTGGTGAGAATCACTGCACAGCCGTTAACGTTTATCCGCACCATGTAAGGACAATGAAGTAAGTGTGGAATTATTATTTAAAAAGAGTATTGAGAGAAAGAATCGATGTCATTTAGCTCCTTCGGCCGCCACTCTACAGGTTTCTCTGATGACTTGATTATTTCCAAAGTGATCACTTGCAACAGCCGTGTGCAATTGCGTGCAAAGAGTAACTCTGAGCAAGTGCAACAGCAAAAACCGGTGCATGCGTCTGCAGAGAGTTATCCATACATAAACGACTTGAAATTGAGATTTAGGCGACAGAATATGTCAGAAATTAAACATTCACCAGTGTATGATCATGTTAATGTAAGTATTGTTGTGTTTTCACTACCTTACAGTCAGCCCTTTATCCACACAGAGGAACAGTTTCTCTTCCACCGTGTTTGTATAGTAACCCAAAATGGGCAAACCAAACAGACGACCTTCTGCATTTTTTGGGTGAGTTTTGCAGCCCACCGTAGTTCGTCCATCCCGTTTGTTCAGGCGAGGGGTATTCAGTTTGTTGTCACTTGCAAGCTTACTGCTCGATGCCACTAAATCCTCCACACTGGACAGTTGAACAGGTTTCAGGCTGTTAATGGAATAGTTTCAAAAGCGATATGAGCTTACCTGCATGACAGATAAGTTAAAGTATTGTATGACTACAGCATCATGTGCGTATTTTTACTTTATGAATCACATCCTGCAGGAAATCCCAGAGTGTGAGTGTGGAAACGCATCAGAGCGGAGCTACGGTAGACCTGTGTGATGACGGCCAGTATAAAAACATAAAAACACACCTTGATGTGTCAAAGTATTGCTGAGTAAGCTCGAGTGAAAACATATTTAACATAGAAAATTACCATCCACACTATACCACAATAAACATTCTCATCTATCTGTTCCTGTTTGAGCATACAGTTGCCAGTAATAAGAGATATACATCTGCAGACTGACATATTTCCACATTTGGGTTTTTCATTTGAGGTAAAAAAAAAAAAAAAAAAAAAACTGTCGGAAATGCGCACGACCTCTCTTCCTTGTTTTAGACATGAAATGGGAAATGCCTCCTGAATAGCATTTCATCATGTAGAGGCGAGTAAAGCAAGACAGGGGAGGCAAATAAAGCAAGACATTCAAATCAGCACATCACCGCAGAGACTAACACAGCAACACATCGAGCGGCTGCAGCTCTGAGGTGAGGAAAAGTTTTGTTTTTAAATGGGGTGAAAAGATTTTAAATACTTTTAAAAACATATTCTGAATCCCTGTCATGCTTTATTTATCACATGTTAAATTCTTCCTTTATTGTAAAGTGTCACTGAAGAAGATTCATACTCTGTCATGGCTTATTCACCTCGGTGTGCGTACAGCCCATAAAGTTGGAATCAAATGTTTTTACCTCTTCTCGTGAAATGACCGTGACAATGTGATTTATTCTTGACAGAGAACAGCTTTATTGATCACATCACAGTGAGAATTAAACCACAATTCACCTGATGTGTATGAACAGGAATAAAAAGAGTGTCTGAAAACAAACTTACTCCAACTTCATGGGCACCAGAGATGAAAGAGTTCAAATGAATATCAAATAATTAAATAATTTTTGTTCTTTCCATATTTATACTTATTTACAATAGCTAAGACTATAATAATATATAACTAAAATATGTATTTCAGAGCCACAGCACCTGTACACAAAAGCTGTACATAAGATTAGACTATCCTGAAACTGCTGAAAATGTTATTTGATGTATTTACATACATATTTAATTAAACTAATCAGTGAATCATCACACTGAGGCCAGCAATAGAAAGAAGTGTTTCTGTCAGAGAGGTCTGTGTTAAAAAGGAAGTGGTAGATTATCTAGACCACCGCCAACTTCCCCTTTTCACCTAAGCACATCACGTCAACCTATATTCTGATTCCTGTTAGTGGACAAAATGCTGATGAACAACACAAACCACACAGAGGATGATGTCTTCTCCTGCTACAGTCCTTCAGTCGTGGGTTACCGTTACTTCGCAGTGGTGTGGGGATGCGCAGTGACCATCACCGGCACGGTGGGGAACCTGATGACCATCCTGGCCTTCGCCTTGGACCCGCGTCTGAGGACTCGCTTCAATGTGCTCATCGTCAACCTGGCTGCAGCTGATCTCCTATACTGCACCATCCTGCAGCCCATCTCGGTCGACTCCTACCTGCACCTCCGATGGCGCAGCGGTCAGCTGTGGTGCAGCATCTTTGGCCTGCTCCTCTTCCTCTCCAACTCCGTCTCCATCATCACCCTGTGCCTGGTGGCGGTGGGCAGGTATCTCCTGGTTGCAAAGAGAGCTGTGTTTGAACGCGTCTTCTCTGGCCGTGGTCTTATTTTGCTCCTGATCTCAGCGTGGGCTCTGGGCCTGGCCAGCTTTGCCCCACTCTGGTCCGTGTACGTGTTTGTGCCACAGGTGTGCACCTGCAGCTTCGATCGCATCAGGGGTCGCCCTTACACCACCATCCTGCTCTTTTTCTACTTTTTCATCGGGCTGGGGTGTGTTGGTGTATTCTACCTCCTCATTTACAGACGCGTCCGGATCGCCTCGCAGGCTCTGCTGCGCTACAGGCTCAGCCGCCGGTCCTCCAGGAAGAAACCAGCTCCTCCAGCGCAAGGCACCGACGACAGTGGTGTGGACAGTAGTATGGTGAACACGTGTAGCTGTGAGATGAGCAGCCAGGCGGATCTTACCCAACATACAGAGGTGATCACGAGTGAAAGATCTTCCCAATCTACCCAGGGCCCTGTCTCCATTAAATCCACTCCAGATGTCGCCCCTACACCGCCTTCATCCACACCTGCGGGGCCTTCATCCCACTCGGCAGCATCATCAGGAGATGATGGTGAATTTAAGCGTGTGACACGAATGTGCTTCACTGTGTTTCTGTGTTTTGTCTTCTGTTTCGTCCCCTTCCTGCTGCTGAACATAGCCGACAAGAAGAACCGCGCCCCGCAGGTGCTGCACATGTTCAGCGCCAACCTCACCTGGCTCAACAGCTGCATCAACCCCATCCTCTACGCCGTCATGAACCGACAGTTTCGACAGGCCTACCATGTGCTGCTCACCAGGGCCGCTTCACCATTCACCAGCCTCTGGACCAGGCTGGTAAATAACTGAGGATGATGTTATTTGACATCTACAAACTGCATTTATTTTGCACCACCAACATTTCAGACTGCTGCGTTTCCTTCCTCCCTTCCTTGCTGTTGATGTATATACAAGATTCAGTTATGTGTGTAATAATGTCTATTTTTAAATAAATAATCAACTGTTATTTTCACAATTCTGAGTAACAATTTGCATATACGTCTTCAAGCTGTTACTTCATGGAGATGAAATCAGTGTTACAAAGAAAAAACATGCCTCATTTCAGCCATTCAGGAAGTTACAACCAACCTTTGTACTAACTCTGGATTGCCTCATACAGTACATGCCGATTGCACATGATCATAAGGGTGCAAGTGACACACTACATGTGGGTGGAGTGTGCATGTTTGAGCTGGAGTGTCACTCCATTAATTTACTGAGAAGGCAAATAATCACATCACAAGCAGACAAACCCTTGAAGGTATCGAGCTTATCACACACTCAAAAGTGTTGGATGAAAACAGCATCACACTTCTTTTCTTAGGCCGACACATGGTGCTGACCCCTCACAGCAGCACTCACTATCTTGGGTGGTGTGTGGCACTAAAATCTCTACGCCTAACCCTCTGCACTTAAATTAGGACTAAAGTTCATCCCGCGTCACCTTTGACCTTTTTACGTGCTGCCGACAAGATTACAGCCCTCTGCTTTCTCTGTTCCTCACCAGGCTGTGAGCGCAGTTCAGGTCTCACAAGCAGAGGGCATAAGAGGCACCAGAATAGAGGCCATGTTGTCACCTAAATGACTTTATCCTCACACCGTGACTGTTTCAGGACAAACATGAGTGCCAAGTGAGGCTGGGTTAAAGGTGCTAACCATGGGGCGGTCGGTGGCGTAGTGGGTTAAGCAGCCGCCCCATGTGTAGAGGCTACAGTCCTCGCTGCAGCTGGCCCCGGTTCGACTCCCGCATCGGACGCCATTTACTGCGTGTCTCTCCCCCTCTCTCTGCCCCCTGCTTCCTGTCTATCTTCAGCTGTACTATCAATAAAAGGCATAAAAAGGCCAAAAAAATAATCTTTAAAAAAAAAAAAAAAAAAAAAAAAAAAGGTGCTAACCATGAGCCGCGACCTCTCTGGTTTGTGTCCAACCATAACTAAGCACTACTGTAAACGGCCTGGTCAGACATTTGTTGCTGCAACTCAGCTTGTCATGCACAGACAGAGCAAAGCTTTGAGAAGCATTTTTTTAACATGCATTTAATTTATGATGCGTGCCAGTAGTTGTAAAGGTATTCTGGTATAAACTTAAACATAAAAATAAAAGACTTGGTCAAGGGTTAGTCCGCCTCCCATTGGCTAACTGAAAGCAGCTGTCCGCTGCTGATTAAAGATTAATAAAAGTTTAATAATGTGCAGTAAATAAAGTTAGAACTATTATAGCTGCAGGATTTGGTTTTATTTAAATTGCATTTAGTTTTAACACACACGTTTGATTCATTTAGGGCTGCAGTCCGAAACTGTAGCTGTATATCTCCATCATAAATAAAGCTGCTGTGAACACACGACCATTTATTTCCCTTTTATTGACGACAACGTTTCATTTGTTTGTTTAAATGAGCAGGTTAATATAAAAGCATATAACTTAAAGGAAGGAAACGCAGCACAATGTTTCAGTAGTCTACCACAAAGCTGCTGGTGGAAACATAACGATCACGAGGACAAACATTAAAACAATAAAGTATGTGCAGTCTCAAACTCTAAACTGTCAGTTCAACATCATTATCTTAAATCAACAAGGAGGGTTTATTATAGTTGTGGGGTCAATGACATGTACCTGGGATGTAAATGAAGTAAATATGAGTCCGGCCAATTCAATGATCTCACTTTTGTGTCTTCAAATAGTCTGATTCGTTTCTGACAATAGTGCAACATAATAAAGGGTATTATAAAAAGTCAGAATCCAATTATTTGAAATATACACAAGCATGAATATGTTCTTAAACACTGTCAGGATTAGCAGAGGCAGCTGTCAACTATTTCAAGTTAAAATGGTATTCAAAGCAGACTATGCTATCACTGGATTTGCTACAGACACTAACACTTTGTGAGATGGGTGTTGCTAAAAGAGGAAGCTGAAGATGAGTGAGTGATAGAGTGGTTCGCTTAAATGAGGCTTATTGGAAAATGCTTCCACAGGATTGTAAAGGCAGGCCGTGAAATCCTGGAAGACTGAAATCAGGCAGCACCGGCTCTTCTTGCATGATGTCAGCAAAGAGGTTGGAGTTGTTGAGATACGTCAGTAAATCCTCCTCTGGGCCGGCGACAGAGCTGGACAGCATGGGATCAGGGTGAAACATCTCCAGAGGCGAGGTCAAAGGTTGGGGATCCTCGTTTTGTTCTGAGAGCACAGAAAGAGACAAGGGAAAGAGTATTGTTACTGGTGCTGTGGCTGCGTTGTTTATTTCTAGTGCTGCTTTCACTGAGGAAATGAGAGTGACGGGGTGATGCGCTACGCATTCAAAAACAGACTACAGACAGATGTTATAGCAACATACAAACCAGAATTCTGATTCCGTGCAAGACAGTAAATGCATGCAGTTGAAGTATTCATCGAATTATTCAAGTTTTCAACATTATTTAACTGTGGCTGCAACCAGAAACAGCCAGTTTGTTTAACCACTCAATTCTAAGTACCTGTCCTGTACTATGAGCTTAAGTATAGCACTCATACATTGGCAAACACATGTATACTTATTTTATTTAAATATTAAATATGAGGCTACGGCAAGCAGCCACGTAGCTTAGCCTAGCTCATGCTGCTTGCCTCTGTAAAGCACCATGAATTGCCTTGTGTAAGAATGGCGCTATACAAATAAACTTGCCTTGGACTGGAAAATGTAACAAAATACACGTGCCAGCGCTGCTAAATCTGGCTCTGACAGAAGAGACTCCAGGAAGTAAAAGGAAGGAAAAATAATTCCCCTAAACATTTTTATGCATGTTTTTTCAGGCTACACATACCGAGTGTTAAAGAGCTCAAGCATCAGAAGGGAGAATCAAAAAGCTATAAAATGAATTATGTTAGTACAGTACAGCTCAAATCATTCCCCTGCACACCGGACTTTATGTTCAGTAGAAGCAGCAAACAGCCCCACAGGATATAAGAAGTTAAACTATTTCATAGCTGACCAATGACATCTATCTAGACAACATCTTCCCCACTGATTTCCAACACGACGACGGCCAAAAATAAAAAAAAAACAAAAAGAGGGCAACACAGAGCTCTGTGACGAAGGGTGAGCGATTTGTTTGGCTGGACGGGACAGCAAGGAGAGCCATGACTCACCAGCTGCCTCCTCACACAGGCCAGTGATTGGCTCCAGGGCCTCACCCTGTGCCATGTCAGAGGGCATGGGTGACCTAGCCTCCAGTGAGTTCCTACATGACCAATGACAAACAGTCATTACAACCAGTTGCTCAAGACATTAAAAAGAAAAGGGCGTGGGTACACTGCGTCTGACAGTTTGTTGTTGCTAGATAAACAGCACAACCAATGACATCAAGATACTAGATAGAGAACGAAGCATAGACTTACTCCTTTGAAACGAACATCAGCTTGGTTTTGATGTACTTGATGTAAGGACTGTCACCTGAAAGAGTTTAGACACGATTTAATCAAAACAAGAAATGACATGAGCAGGGCAAAAACAAGTATGATTTCCTGCCCTTACTTCCAGTCTTCTCAGAGTAGTATTTCCCGAAAGCCTCATCTTTGGGGGTGTTGGGATAAAGGTAAACTAGAGGATTTTCTGGAATATTTTCAGCCTCTAAGATCTGAAAATTTCTGATGATTTCATGGAAGGGGATCTGGGAAAGGTCGACTTTGGTGAACGGCTGCACTGTCTTTATTTCGGGTTCACCTGAAACAGACAGGAGGATGATCATTCATAGAAAACAAAAGTGAGTGTCACTAATGCTACAATTTCAAAATAGTATCATTTAGAAAGGTGAAATAAAAAAATATCTCACCAGATATGGTGGTATCCACCCAAGAGAAGGTGATTGCTCCAATGACACTTTCACTGAAGCGCAACAAGAACGTGCCTCTCTGTTTTTTCTTCAGGAGGGACTTCTCTTTGGATTTGTTCACAAAACCCATGATGTGACTGCGGTACAGAGTAAAAAAAAAAAGTCTTATATGAAACAAGAATCTTCTCCTGTTTTACAGGAATTAAAGCCAAATATTATGTTGTAAAAACACACCCATCCCTCCACAGGTCTTCAAGGTATGCTTTCACCATCACCAAAATGCCATCGAACCACACCCAGAACGTGTCAGGAGGGTTTTCCTGCAACAAAATGGGTGTAAATGGTCAATAAACACCTACAGAGTATTTTCAGAAGAAATAAACAAGACAAAGAATCTACAGCCGTGCCAGCTAAAGCAAACTGTAAGATTTTATGATCCATCAAAGTGAATTAGATGCAAAAATGGCTGTGGTTGATATGAAGGTGGCTGTCAGCTGACGTAGTCATTAGCAGGGAATGTTTACCATGTCAGATATCTGACATGCATATTAGCACTGAAGCCAAATTACATGAAGGTATCTGTAAATAAACCAAAACATGGTTGGGTGGTGCTACAGAAGAAATCAGAGGATGACTAAAGAAACTACTAAAGGGGTGACAGGAATGTCTGTACCCAAAAAACAACTGTCAACTTCATGGTGACGCTGGAAGAAGAAGTCAGGGGATTAACAAAGCTGAGATATTTCCAGTCGACTTGTCGGAGGTTAAAGTGAATTCATCGAGCCATGCTGAAAAACATTTTCTAGTCTTCTTACCTTGCTGAATTTTGACCAAGCTACTTTACAGGTGCCATAGTCCTGTTTCTTTCCTGCAGGGACAGAAAACAAACGATGCATGATGCAACCCTCATCCACCGACATGATTTATAATAAAAGCTATAAAGGATGCTGAATTATAGTGCACAAATCTCAATCTTGGGTCTCATTCACACACCACAACAAGCAAGTGTAATGGATATAAATCAATCAGTTGTTGTCAAGTCATCAAAGGCAAAACACATTTTAGCATTTTGTGACAAAAAATAGAGCTCTGTGTTTTCTGACGTCATGTTTTAACCACATATGATTGAATTCAGCCCAATTCATGGACAAAACAACAAAAAATGAGCAAAGACGAGCAACTGAAGCAGGATTTACCAAAGAGTCTGTGTGCAATCATCTCCAACTGAGCATCATTCAGGCCACGTTTAGTGGCAGAGAGAAACTGCCAGCTCAACATCTCTCCAAACTGCGGCCAAGTGGCTGCAGGACAGTTGGCGAAGAACATGACATCCTGGAAAAACAGATGCGCATTAACACATCCAGGAGATTGTCATGCATTGGCTTCAAATAGCCCAACTCGACTACAAAATGCTGTATGCCGTGTGTGACGGGGGATCTCTCACCTTGGTGTCCTGACTGACCATGTTGAACCAAAGGACAGAAGCGAAGGCACTCTGCTGCTGGCTGGAGTTGGAGATGATGACCACCGGGAGGGAGCAGGCCTAGGTTGGGTGCCAGGGAAAAACAACTTTTATCTAAGTCATGCTTTCATAATCGGAACAATAAGGACAATGATATAATTTGCATATAGGACACATGTGGGTCAATGATCTGTTATTATAAATAAAAAAAATAAAATCACCTGCAGCTCAACTGACAAGCCTTTAAACTCAAATACAGTGTCAAAGTAGATGAGATGCAGCTCTTCTGTAACACTGAGAGAAATCTGTCAACACACACACACAAACACACACACACACATCATTATTTGGTTGTTCACAGCTCACATTATGAATTACTGAGTTAAACTGCTCAGGGTTGACAAAGTCAACTCACATCACTGACTCCTTTGCCTCCTCCAGACTTCTGCTCCTTCAGAGTCTGCAGACAAATAGCAGGACACAAAATTAGTCAAACAACAGTCGTGCTACCTGTGATTAAATAGTGGTTAATTATTTAAACTGTCATATTTTAATCACTTCAGTTCAGCTGTTTGAGACTGCTTTATATCTAATTGTAGTTTCCTCTGTTGTCATCACTCACCAGATGTCTGAAGTCTGCCACCATGCCTCCACTCTGGCTCTCTGCCATGTTCAAAGCTTTGGTTTTGGTGCCCAGAACATTAAAGCGTCGATATCTAAGAGCATACCACCAAGTTTAGTAAAGAAAGAAATGCGCCAAATGTGAAAAGTTTCTCTAGAAATATCAGCTGAAGTTATGTGAAAAACAGAAGTGCTCACCCTTTCATCTGGGGAGCCTCCCTAATTTCAAAGAGGAAAGGAAACAGAGCAGTCACCACAAAGAAGCAACAAAACATCATTCTCCATTGTTTGAAGGCAAGAACTAAAAACTGCACGTTTTGCTGTGTGTGTAGTGAAAATATCTCAAACTGAAAGCATGAATCTGACCTGTCCATGGACACGTTCACTTTCATGGAGTGGTTCAGCTCGGGAACTTTAATGAGAAGTCTAAAAATAAGAAGTCAGAAGTCAGACCTTTGGAAATATTAAGAGACTGAAAAATAGAAAAGTTCACTCTTGATATTACACTATAGAACAAACGAGGTTTAATGGATCAAAGTCACATTTAGGAAAAGGACAGAAGGCTTTTTAATGTTGCAATGTTGTGTACTACAATACTGTGTATCTGCTTATCTGTGCAGTTAAAGGAATATTTAATTGTGACAGCTACTTCTGACGACCACATCACAGTGAATGCACTTGCCAGAATATACACAGAAAAGATCTACATCTACAGATTGTGTACAAACATGTATTAAATAAATGCACAGCATGGTCACGATTGCCTGGAGGGGTACCTGGTCTTGACAGAGAACTGGACGTTTGTGCGGAGTACCAGGGGTCCTTTCCCCTGAGGCATGGAGGGCTGAGTCTCAACCACAAAGGAACTGCGAGAAACAGTAAAACATTGTCAGGAAATTTCACAATGAAGTCACGAGAGAGCAAAGAGAGTGTAAGAAAATGTTTCCAAAAAGAAAGACCTCTTGAGTAAGTCTTCTAAAAGAGTATCTGTTCTGCTCTGCAGTGCCGGTTTCTGGGCCTTCACAGGGTCATTGGAATAGGACAATTTTCCAACCAGCTCATCCAGCTTACTGAGAAACTCCCGCACCTGGAACAGACACACTGCGACACAGGTGAACCTACAAAACAAGGAGAAAAGAAAGGTCCAGGAATGATGATCAATAGAAAGCACACAGGTAACAACAGTGGTGATGATGGGCAAGTCTGTCCCTGTCGACCTGAGGTAATGACTAATAACAGTAAACACCAAAGATTAAAACTGTTGTGTTAAAATGAACAAACCAGTTCTCCAGCTGATCCAGGCAAACATTGTCTGGAGCACCAATGCAAGCTTTCTGCTGCCTCCTCTGCCACTCCACCAGCTCCTTCTTCACCAGCATGTCGCTCAGTTCCTCAATTTTATCCAGCAGCTTATTTAGGTCTAACAGCGTGCTCTGAGAAGGTGACAAACAAGAAAAAAACTTGGTGAAGAATTCGATCAAAGAGAGAAAACTGAAAACTAAAGGAGGATATTAATAACAGCATACCTTTCGACAGTCATTGAGTCTGTTGATAAGTGACTGAAAGAGTTTTATTTTTTCTTTCTTCTCTGCCTCGTCAACCACAGCTGCTTCACCATTTCCGTGGTGGGATCACAGTTTCCAAATAAGATGGGCCAAAACAAAAGAGACAGCTAGTTGTGATTCATGCCGCTTTATGACTCATATGAATCATCAGAGAACTTTATCAGAGCATGCAAATATAACCAGATACAACCCAATAAATCCCATTACCTTCCATCTTGTGAGTTTGGTATTTAAAATCAAACTCATCTTGCTGCTCCTCCAGACATAACATCGTATGCTCCATGCACTGTATCCCAAAGTACAGAGAAAAACATGAATGAAAGGATGAACTGTAATATCGCAAAGCACATAATGGCATAAAGCAACATTATCTGACCTGCACTTCATTCTTGAGGCCAGCCATTTTACGTTCAAGGTCCTGCTGGCTGCTAATCTCCATGGCTTCCTGCTTAACATGCAAAAACTGGACCTGCCACAAAGCAGAGGAGCGGGTACAGAGAGAAAACAACATTTTTCAGATGCGGCAGTTAAAACAACATCACTGCTTGGTGGAAAAAATTCAAAATGCGTAGCCCACACGCTGAGTCCTGTAGTTCGCATCCAGCACATGTGGCTGAAAACAAGCTACAGGACTCAGCTTATTCTTTGACAGTGAGTTATACTGTTTAGGAAAAATAGCTTAAACACAACAATGTATTATGTGCTGGTAAAAACAGACGTCAGCTGCCATTATACCTAAAACAACATTTGTGTCATTGTTTTTATTGCCATGTTTTTTCATCAGAATGTTGTCGTGTGAGCAGCAGGATGTTTCTACGTACTATTATACGTCACGAGTCATAAGTTAATGAAATGTTGACCCAACCTGCTCGGCCAGCTCAGCGCACTGGAGGATTTCTTTCTCTTTTTCCAAAAACCACAGGATTGTGCTTGCCAAGCCACACGGGTCATCCAGGTACCTCTGTCAGGAGAGAGGTCAGATGGATGTTCTAACCACACTTTAAGAAAGTATTCACACCATGAAAATTGGTCTAAAGGAGGCTGATCTCATCCACACAAACCTGAAAGTTCTGTTTATAACGTCTGATGTTGTGCTGCAGCAAGAACGACTCCTCCTGCACAAAACGGCTGTGCTGGATATCCAGATTCTCCAGCAGGACCTGGAACAGCACCATAGCCAAATCGTGGTCCCGGGCTGCTCGTTGCCTGAAGAACAAAAAAGCAAGACACAAGCTGAGCATTTAACAACAACAATAACATATTTACTGTAAGCGCTGAGATGTGGCGGTGTCGCCGCCTCACCACTCCTGCTTCTCTATCCAGGCTGACAGGTAGTGCCGGACATCCATTGGCAAAGCATCCCTGTCGTAGAGCTCGTGGAGCTGCTGTCCATAGACAGCAGGTAGCTGCCTCAGTCTCTCCCACTGTGCCATCCTGAAGGGTGAGCAGAGAAACATGCACTCAGCCACATGCCTACTACCACTAAAAGATTATAAAATTCAAATGTAACAGCTGAGGGGGGCAAAGTGCAAGCAACAGACAGCCTGTGTTAGCATTACGCTCGTGTGTTAGCTCTGAAAGGCTGCCAAAGCATCAGGGTACACACACACACACACACACACACAGGCTCGACTTATCAGTAATAACAGCTTTACTCACCTTAATCTACGCGGTCAGAAATGTTCAGTACCTTCGCTTACAGGTGATTTAAAACAGCTGCATAGCGAGCACTTGTGTTTCCGCGTTATTAGCTAGATGTCAGACGAGTTATAAAACAAAACAACTTGCACAAAATGCAGGCGTGTGAATGTTATTTCCTCGATAATTGCTCACTCCTCGCGTTTCATTGGACGTCCGTTAATCCCGCCCCAACCGTTCTGCGCAACCTAACCCCCGGGCGCCATTTTGGCTCCGATACAACGGCCGTTAAAGGGAAGCCACGAGCCAGAATGTCCGCGGCAGGAGGCCGCAGTTTCCCGCACGAGCTCAGAGCTGACAGCTCATTGGTGGAGCCGGACACGGAGCAGCACGCGCTCGTTGGTACACTTCTACGTCAATCTGCCCCGAAGGGCGCGGCCAGCAAAATAGAAACTTATGGCCCGGTCTGAGGGTTTCGCGAGAAATGACGCTGTGAAAGTGAAGCATGTGACGCACACATTTCCAAACAAGACCACAGGTGTGACTAACGCTACAACTACTTCTTTATTTACTAACAATGCAGCATATTTTACGTCTGACCTTTAAATTAATATTTGCATGTAAACTCCCCAAACACCATGAAGTAAAAAGTAGGTTATTGCATAATGGTAAGTTCCAGGAAATTGTACTTAAGTAAGTAAATATATTTTGTTATTATCCACCACTGCTTGCACCTAAATATTATTTTTAAATGGTTTATTATTTTTATTTTGGCAAACGTGTCAACTCTTTACAATAGAAATACTTCCATTCGTGTGCTGCTGAGATAGTAAGGATTTCCATTAAAATAATAACACTGGATCTTTGGTTGTTTTGTTCAATACATCTGCTATGATTGACCTTTTGTGTGCATCATTAAAATAACAATAATAATATCAAATTGTTGATTCATCATTCATCAGTTCACACTTTCACCAGTAGATGTCACACTTGACACACCATTACATAAATCATCTAATATTCTCTTATACATATACACACATGATGTTATTAATAACTTTCTCTGTAGTTTTATAGTTTTCAGCTCACCTCTTCATCCAGTTTCCGATGTTATCTAATGCAAGTGGAGCTCTTATTCAAATTAATTTCCCATTATCAGGAGGCAGGGTGTGTGTTCTGTTTATCTGATTTGTCTGTCCAGTGCTCTTAGATGGATAATGTGCTAGGTTTTTATGTGTTTTAAAGATAGCTATTAGCTGCTAACTGTGGATTCGGCGGCCTGATTAATGTACAGATAAACTGATCTGTACTTGAAAGTGTTTGATTTGATCAACGTGAAAAAAAATCCATCCAGCATTTAGGACAAGGAGGGTCACAGGGTGGGCACACACACAAATGCACTGACTTCACTTGACGGGTTCAAATATCTGTTAAAACAGAAACGTTCACATGTTAATTATAATAAATAAACAGGGCATGAAAAGATCAAGTGCCCCATGACACTTGTACTCTGCGCGTGTTAAAAAATGTTTAGTCATAAGCCACAATGTTTGTGATCACCCAGCCAAGACTCGTCTTAATTGATTTATTGTACTTGTACTTGTGTACCTCTCCGTTGTCTGTCTTGTTGGTGCCCTGTTTGTCTGGGTGTGGTGCACTTGCACACTACTGCACACGTACAACCTGCCAGCACACCTGAACTTGTCAAGCATCGGCCTGCACACTCTAGTTTGTGTTAGTCCCTCATGTTTTTAGAGTCCTAAATAATCAGGTTTGTTCAGATTAACTTCTCTGCTCTCACTTTTGTCTATTACCCCTCTTGCCACACCACACTCACCAACTCACAGTGAATAAATGTGACTTAACTGTAATAATCTAAGAGAGTGTAACTTTACTTTTATTTTTTTCTTGTAGCACAAATGTACAGTAGGTCCACATAATCACAATAACTTCCACAGCTGTCATCATATATGTCCTCCTGATCTATGTGTCTGTTTGCATGTTTGCATGGTAAAGAAGACTTCATGCTGTTTGGAAAGGAGGTGGAGGACCGGAGCAGGAGTGAGGAGCTGGGATTTTCTTTTATTTACACTCCTTCATTTCTACATCTGCAGGAGGCTGTCTTACTGTCTTCTTACAGTACATTGGGTATTTTAAAATAAGCTTTTAGAAATTAGATCTTCATTGTGCTTCTAAAGGTCTATCTACATTACCATGACACCAATAACCTATTAGCCTCAACCTATTCAGTGCAGTAAAGACTGTTATACTCTCAAATACATGAATGGGATTAACATAAAATTTAAACATCCAGCTAAAAGAAAGAAAAAAGAGTACTGACACATAAATACAAGAACACGTGTTAAAAAGAGTTTAAAAAGTATCCTGGCAGAATCTTGCAGCTAGTTAAAGGAACACTTTATTTAGCATTAAATAAAGTTTAATGTGAACACGCACAACTAACTTTCTTGTGGCGCGCACTGTTTCATTTATTACAGCAGAGTCCAAATGAATGCAGGCAAAACTACCACACTGCACACAGATTTAACGTACAATTTAAAGAACAAAGCACATAAAACAATGTTTAGTTCTCCGTCGGTGAGGATGTGACGCGACTGTCCGATGGACAGCGAGCAGAAGAAAACACAGCAGGTGGAGAGCAAAAACAAAGTGTTGAGGGCTTGAAGGTTTAATTTCCTGAGACCAGTTCTTCAAAAGCTGCTGCTTGATATAAACTGTTTGACCGTTTCATCCACTACACACAAAAAGAGCTATTGTTCTGAAAGCAAACATATTTAAAGGGTCAAAGCTCACTTTATGGCATAACATATTGTGTAATCTAATTACATTTAGGCTACAATGAGTCTCTCGAAAATAAAATAATTTACTAAATTTAGATTCTAACTCGTATCATCCTTAATGAAGAATAATTATTGTGTCAAATGAAGTTTACACACACAGTAACAGAAAATGACTTTCCCCTTTTCAAAGTGACTAATACAATTATGAGTAATCTTGTTCTCCACTTAATCTAGATTATAACTAACACTGATCCTGGTCATTGTTTAAAAAAATGTGTCATCTAATTACAAGGACATTTATTGCCCAGAGCTTCACAGATTTATTGCTCCTTCAGTCTACTGGATGGTGATGACGCCCTCCTCCCAGCTGAACTGGTTCACCAGCACGTCGTCTTCCTGCTTCATGGAGTTGAGCAGATACCTGACACCAGCTTTCACCCCGGTCTTCACCCCTGCACCCAGCGCGTAGCCCGCCACCCCAGCTGTCCCCCCCGTGGCGACCATGAGAGCATCCGTGCCGAGGTCAACGGCACTGAGGATGGCTCTCTCCTTGGCTGTTTCAGAGCAGTTGACTGAGGCGTAATACACAGCTGTGCCGAGGTTGTAGAGGGTGCTGACCGCGGGGATCCACTCCACCACATTGTACACGCGCTCCTCGCTTTTGTTGATGCAGCTCCTCTGGGGGCTTCGCTTCATCCGTCGACCTGGAGCAGCAGGGATCGAAACGTCCTCCTCTGAACCGCACTGGCGGATCCAGCATTCATACTCTGTGGATTCAGAGGGCAGGATGCGACTACCTTTCTTGAACACTGCCTGGTACTTCCCAGGTTTGAGTAGTCCACTGCTCGTCACGCCAGCACACAGGGCTCCCAGTCTCTCACAGGTGCTCACAGCTTCCTCGAGATCACCTGTCGCTCCTTCTACGGCCCTTCCTACCAGCGTGGTTCCATTCATCCTGGTCCAACCCTCGCAACGCCCTTCCTGCTTAGAAGGACCTTCTCCTATCATGGTCAGCTGTTGGATGTTAAACATCACAGCCTCGATGTGGCGCCCAGCTTCATCTCTCTCTGAAGGCAAGGCTGCCGATGCAGGTGCAGGTGTGGACTTGCGTAACCTCCTTTCTATCAGACCTTCCACCTCCATCAGGAGCTCCTCCGTATCTACTACTCCCAGCAGGTCGTAGAGCTTGAGCACCAGGGTCTCTGCCTCCTGTGCACAGCCTGCCACCACCAACACGGGCACCAAAGAGAGACCCAGCAGCTCCTGGGGGAAGATGGAGGATGATGGGTCATCCACAGTGCTAGCAGACAGCAGCTCCTCACAGCTGACGTTCCCTTGGATGTGGAGATGATCTTGAATCTGCCCCTGAAGCTTCGTCCTCAGGTCTGATATTATATGTTTAGCCGATCGGACACTCTCATCTTTTTGTGCTGATCCAAGACCAGGTTTTCCTGCAGATGGTAGTCCATGCTGGAGCTGGGGTCCCAGGAGAGACTGATGATCCTGTTTGGCTGTCTCCTCTATCTCTCCATGGAAGTCAGCTCCTGGAAGCAGAGTGTTTCTCAGCGCCAGAGGAGGTGGCACCCTGCACAGAGCCTGTTCATTCAGCAGGAGCTGGATCACAATCAGCCACTTCAATTTAATGGACATCATTCCACGCCTTTTTTTTCCTCTAAGCCACTACATTAAACAAAGGAGACCAAAGAAGAAAGCCGACAACACGACAGATGAGAGCTCGTTACACAAACTGAATTAACCATTTCTTTGAAAGCATACTGGAGAGTGATAGTTGTTGAGTCTCAGTCGCAGGAAATAAAATACCAACTTAAATGAGCATGAATGGGTTGTGTGGCTCACGCTGTGGGCTCGACAGGGGAGCCCGGCCACAGCTGCAATCAGATCAGCCTCAGTATGACCCCACCTTTACTCTACATTACTCTAAACCAAGTCAATCCTGTGTTTTCTCTAATGCACAGATTAATTGGCTAATATTCAGACAGATGCAGACCCATGCAGAAACTACTAACATATTAAATATTTGGTAATATTTCTAGTGTTACAATTAATGATTTAAGAATTTTAACGCAGTCCGCCAGCAAAATGAAGTTCAAAAAAGAGTAAAATTAGCTTTTTGCATGAGCAGATATTTCAAAATAGAAGATATAGAATAGAAAGTAGAGGGAAAACATTGGCCCAGTCAAATGAATTATATTTTAAAATGTTTTTCACATGTTCTTTGCAATGTTAGACAGAGCACTGCATCCCAACACGGAGCCTCCACACTGAGCTGAAACATTTGGACATGCATGTCCTATTTTTTCTGCACTGACTACAATTAAAAATAGAAACCACCCACAGCTATTTCATTTCACTGTATCTTTTAATCCTGCGGCAGCTGCTGTATGCGTCCAGCACCTACCTTAATAATAATCAGATCTGGAGTCCAGAGTGTAGCGACCAAGATGGCTTCAGTGTGTAGGATGCCTTTTTGTTTTCCTTTCCCCCCTTTTTTCCTCCTCAAAACATGCATAACAATCTTCTTTCTCTTTGCCTCCAATGAGAATCTCCTTCTTTACACATAACAGTCCCACAGCCCTCCCACTGTCCCATCTGTCTTTCAGCTCTCGCTTCTCTTTGGCCTCATTGCTCAACAGGGAGATCAGGGCTTGCATATTGATTCACGTGGGGAAAGTCCATGTGTTCTAAAGCAGGTTTTGTTTGTCTGCCCTGCTATCCTCTCATCCCCCCCGTCCGTCTGCTGCCTCTCTCTCAGTCGGTAGGTTTTGTTTTTGACCCAGATACTTGAAAGAAATCTTCCCTCATGCCGTGAGCAAATGTATCTCTTATACAGCCAAGTGAGGAAAACACAGGGCTATCTGAGGTAAAGACTGAACTCACGAAAATAAGATCTGAAATATATACAAACATATAGTCGTCTAATTAACACTCATGCGTCACTATGGACATTTTTGGGCATATTTTTCCTGTTTATGTGCCATCATTGTGTCTGTGTTAGTGCAGGTGGTGCGTTTTTTGTAACAAAGTCTGCCTCTCTCAGATTTTGGAATTCAAATTTTATTTTTTCTAATATATCAATATCAGTTACTACAGTTTGAAATCACTGAGGACAAAAATGTTCCAAAAAAACTAAATTAATATTTTTCTGCTTTTTTTCTGCATAAATTTCTTTAACAACTTCAGCCCTGCTCAAAACTATTCGGTTATTTTCAGGATTTTAACCCTTTAAATAATAAAAAAAGGGAAAATAACTCATTGTTTGTGTGTTTTTCATAAAATAAATAATCAAACTTTGGTTATTGGTTATTTTTGTCCTTAATAACTGACGCATGAGGGTTAATATATGTTTGTTACTGCTGACCTGTTCACTGTCCATGTATGCTTGCATCTTAACACTTTCTCGTACTAACTTAATTCAGAAAAGGATGTTTTTATCCTTTGACGTCTTAGTCACTCGCACCATAGCAACTGCTGGTAAAAGGTCATCTCTTTGGCAATCACAGCACCCAGAATAGCCCGACATTGCCCCTGAGCACGCTGTATCATCGCTGTATGGGTCATGTATCTCCAAAAAGTCAACTTTTTATAAGCTAAGAAAAACACCCTTGTTTTCAGGTTTGTGATCTTGTGTTTTTCAGATCATCCACTGAGGTTTTTAATGGTTTCCATAACTCAAGAATGGGGATTTTGAACGTACGAAGATACGTCAGTGTCAGTTAGAAACGTGACCTGACAGAAAAGGACTCAAGGCTCAAGGACGTGCACATGCAATGCACGTTCAGGGAACATGTCCGTTCTTGCTACATACCCGTCATTGCTGCTTCACACAACACTGCACTGCTTTCAGTCCTCAGCAGTACACCTGTGTCATCTACGAATGGCAGCCATAAACACACACACACACACCATTCACAGACACAGTAAAGAAAGTGGATACAGCTGTGGAGGTGGGGCTCAGTTTATTCTCTAGCCTCAAGTGTCAGGTGAACACAGGGTCAACAATACAATTTAATGTGTCGGATGAGAGGAACCGGTCAGCTCACCATTAAGAGCTAATTGCGTAACAACATTACACATAAAGAATAAAAATAGATAAAGATGTAAAATACCATAAACATGGTATAAAAGAATAATATAAAATATACTTAAAATACAATATTAAAGATATAAATACACTATACGAGTGACAAGGTCGTGTCAAGTATATTTAAGTATTCGAGAAGTATCACTGTATAAATAGATAGACAGATAAAAATATTATATAAATAGGATATACTACAGTATTTAAAATTAGTCAGAGTAAAGTGACTCTTCATTCTTGTGAAAGCTGCTCAAAAGTCTGATTTACTGATGAATCCAGGAGATTTATGGCAATAACAGAAGGGTTTGTGTACATGTAGCATGATGGTGGGAATACCTTTCAACAACAAAACAATTCAAACACTATATATAAGGCATAAAAAGGCATAAAAAGGTCCATTAGGCAATTTAAAAAGACGAAAGAGTAAGTCAGTAAGCAGAAGCAGAATAGAAGCTGGACCTGTAACCCTAAGGACGCAGCACGATGAATAAAATCAGCCAAATTTAAAAACAGGAAAAATCTGTCCAGATATGTGCTGCATAAACGCTAAATACTGCTTGTCCATGCACAGTTGCAGATCAGGTCATGACAATTTGACACATCTGGATAGTCCATAATGTAGCAGCAGATGTATTTTGTCCTTCACAGCAGTAGGGGGTGATGTGTTTACACAGAGGACACTGACATAAGCAACATCCCCTGCCGGTATACTGCCAGTCTGTCTGCAGTTCATCTAACATAAGGATGTGGTGAAGTTACACAGTATGTACATTAGCTTATCGTAATACTGGGTGTAGCCAAACATAAACATAAAAAAAAGTTCACACCTGTTTCAACACAAGCAAGGTTGTGCGAGGATAGAAGCGCTCGTCTTAAAGGAAAAGGTTTCTGCTTCTCATGCAGTCAGAGAACATTTCAACTGTAAAGTCATCATCGAGTGAAGCTGTTAATTACAGGACAAACATGAGCGGAGAAAGTTGGCAGCCAGTGGCATCAGTGTGACAGAATGAGTGAATGAGATATGTAGTATATAAAAAGGCTTTAAATGGTGAGAAGACTAGAAAGGTGCCATATGCAGTGCAGTCCATTTGAATGACTCGACTCTGCAGTTCCCCCTCAGCTCTAATTTTAGCGTCTTTCAGCTTTTTGTTTTGTTTCGCAGCCTATAAGATGCTTCCCTCAGGAGTCAGTGGAGAGAAGCTTACACTGATCAGGTGGCACTCACATAGCTTCAACTGAGACATGTAAATAGGTACTAATACTAATAGGAACTCCAGACAGAAATGAATAAGTTGAACCATTGTACACTAAATGTGCACGACAAATTATAAATCGCATGAACTGCTTGTTACGTATGAAAGAAATGCAGGCGCACCTGCATAAATGTACAATGTGCACTGTTATTTACATCAATTAAACCTTATTTTGTGATCTATTTTTAATCATTGCTTCAGTATCAAATGGTTAATTGTATTCTTTACGACCTTTTGTGCTCAAACTGTGAGCAGAAGCGAGAATACCAACCGCCTGTGTCTGTGCTGGCTGTTGATTCTTGAGGATCTGTTCACGTCTGTGTCCATCTCTTATTCACTTTCCTTTCTCCAAACTAAGAAAGGAAGGACAGGAGGAATTTATGGTTTACATTGGCTCCTCTCTCTTCTCTATTGGTTTTGACAAGGGGGAGATGCTGCTCCTTCACTGTCCCCTGCTGGAGATGGAGGGAGTGAGGAGTGAGGAGGCCCCATGCTACACCAGAGAACCAAAGTTAAAATCATTAGGCTGAAGCAAAAGCACCGTACTACAAGTTAAATGCTTTGAATTATTGGGTGATATAGCCCTCAAGGTGCTCTGCGCTCTCACCTGTTTGACTCAGCGTGGATGTGAGGAAGCAGCCCGCTGTGTTTCGATAAGTGAATATTTTGATAAATGTGACAATTGGCTGGGGTGTGAAAGTATGGATGGTTAATTGGAGCGCGTGTTTACACAGTCATTTCTGTGGGGAACTGAGTGGAAGTGACACTCGTTGAAGGACAGAAATATTTAACCCCCAGAGTCCAATCAAAAATCACCAGATCGTGCTGACGCAAGCTGACTTTTCTACACACAACTGCGGTTTGATTAAGCATCAGGGTGTGTGTCTTGAGAATACTGACTCATGTCATCATCATCATCATCATCATTGTCGTCGTCATAATCCCAGTGCAATTATCATGTTTGAGTCAAAGTTTGCTAATTTCACTATCATGTTTCTGGACACAGCTGAGCCTCCAGTTCTAGAGAAGCCAAATAAAACAGAAACTTTCCAAAGTTACTTTTGAGACTGTCACAACTGGAATATATAAGGTTACATGGGTTTTCCTTCTCAAACAAAGATACAAAATAGCGTTAATCAAGGAGGGGGGGAGTAAAATCCAAACATGTATGTCGCTTTCTCTTTCTTCTTGATACAACGTCAGGTTTTCAGGAGGCATTTGTGCTGTTTGTGTTTGATCTTGCACACAAAGCATAATACTGCAAAGTCAGTCCTCTTCGGTATTTACTCATATGATAAAACACGTGCATAACATAGCACAGTTATAGGTTTAATCTTCTTTGAACAGCTGGAAGTCAACTTTGATTTACACCAACATAGTGAGCTTCATTTGGACAAGAGATTTCTAAAGTGATTGAAAACATCCTGTTTCATTTAAGGAAGATTATGCAATACAATAAAAAGCTCCATAACAATGTTGGAAGAGGCACTTTGTTTCCAAGCATTGTGGTCGCTTTGCCCGTATTCAGCACTTTGCACTTACCACTCATCTTGACTCAACTGAAGACTCGTCTTGACCAGCAGTGGTGTTGAGAGGACGAACTGCATTCCAACGAGGGTGGTCCCACAAGTTTGTCAAGTTTTTTCTTCAAGTATCAACTCAAGGCATGAATGGATGAATCGCATTTCAGTCACAATGTGTGCTTCTGTTTGCAGTAGTTACCCAAAACGGACTTCTCGACTTCCCTGCAAAGAACATTTGGATTTATTCTAAAAGATGATGATATCCATATAGTAATATGTGTTGTACAAACATCACAAAGCCAGTGTATTATGTGTTGTATGATGTAATGTGTGTTGAAACCAAATGACGGGCATCCAGAGTCTCCGTTAAGCTGTTGTGCGTGCGTAAATGTGTAAAACAACAGATGGTTATTTTTACACTTCATTAAACAATCAACATATACAGTGTTAATTAGTGTTCGTTGGAGGTGCTAGGTGGGTTTTGTTACCTGTGGGCAGAGCCGTGTTAGCGGTTTCCCACTGTGTCCTGTCTTTGCGCTATCGGTCACGCCCATTACAAAGTTATATGATTTGCATTTTAAACCATGTTTATTAAGAAGTTCTCCTTGAAATCATCAGATGGTGTCACCGACTGACTGACAGCTCACAACCAGCCCAAACGAACAAACCAACAAACTGACTGGGTAAACAGACTGAACAGGATAGATAGATAGATAGATAGATAGATAGATAGATAGATAGATAGATAGATAGATAGATAGATAGATAGATAGATAGATAGATAGAAATGAAGTGTCCCATTAAACTTAAAATGCAGTGTGTGTAAGTGTGTGTGGGTGTGCTCAAATGGAGTGGAAAAGGACAATTAGAGAGGGTTCATTTGATAAGTGAGGAAGAAAAGACTGACGGATTACATCTTCACGAACAACAGAAAACTGTTTCACATAATGTGCGGCAGAAGTTTGGTTTAGTTTGATTAAAAACACGACACGTCCATTTTAAGAAACACCACCTGCAGCCTGGCATCAGCTCGGCTGATTAGTCTGGTCTGGGTTGGTCCTGTATGTGGGGCTTGTCGATGCTTGAATGTGACTTTATGAATGTTAGGTGGGTGTAATCAAACTTTGGACTTTGAGTCTGCGGCAGGAAAGGGTCAGCCAGAAGGCTTCCGCTTGGTCATTGATTGAGAGTGTGTGGGAGTTATTTGGCTCTGTGCTCTCACACACCAGTCAATGACAGTGTAGACAGCACAGCAATATCCGCTCGCAGGGCGTTCGCTGTTTCCAAGTCCAGTTTACAGGCACATTATATGTTAATTTCTCCCGGGACACACACACACACACACACACACACACACACACACACAGACACACACACACCCTATAGTTCAGTATTTTGTTTGCAGTTCTAATATAATAACACAATAACATTTTTATTGTTTATTTCATAATACATAGCACAACAAGTGAAGACTGCATGATTCGTTTTGTTTTCCTGTGTTAGCCTATTATATTTACATCCAAAAAAATTCATGCTGACTCTTTCAAATGTTCAGAAAAAACTGTTGAGATGATGCTTCTGTGTGTGTGTGTGTGTGTGTGTGTGTGTAGGGGTGGGTTGGGGGTTTTGGTGGCGGGTGGAGCTCTAATTGGATTACAAATGAGCTGAAGGGCTATAATAATTGAGGGAGAGAAGCTGCCGAGTGCAAAGACAGATTTTGAGTTGAGGTAGAGCTCCCCGACATCATTGGATCAAGATTCAAGTGTTACCAGGTAAGAAGCTATTTCCATAGGGGTGACTTTATGATGGGTTAGTCAGTTTATTCCAATATAATCTCATGTAATGCTTATTTTAGTTCATTTACTAATAGTCAGGGTTTTCATTTTCATACCATTTTATTGTTTAATGGCTGTTTTATGTTTCCTAGTCACAGTTTTCTAATAATTCCTTGGAAGGTCAATGTTTCTCAAACTTTTTACAAAGCGCTCCACCTCAGAATATATTCATGTCTCTTAAAATTAAAATATAATAGACCCTGTTCAGATATGACAGAAGAAGAAGGTTGACTACTAATATATATATATTTTTTTAAATCGGTGCTCCTAATCCGCACCTGTCTTCCTTTTAGTTCCCATTCGGGGTCACGATTGCAGAGTTTTTGAAGCATTCATTTTACCTCCACTTACTCTCTGCCCGTCACATTTGAGCTTGTGACGATGGATGAATGCACGCTCCATGCTACCTGCATGAACAGGATGTGACTATGGAGCAGGATGATATTAAAACAAAATATTACAGCATCTCATAGTTTATTGTAGTATTGATGGAATTAAACGTACCACAGTTTGAGAACCAGTGATGTGTGAGGCTAAATAACTGATGTGGTTTTACAACCTGAGATGTTTTAGTCAAGTGTTAGTGGAGGAGTTGTTGAGGGGGATTTCCTTAAAAGAGCTGTATCTTCTAAGCCTAATAACATTAATTATTAACCTGTTTTTACAAACTATTCCTGCAAACAAATGGTTTAAAAGGTTTATTCGGCAAACCTACCTTTGGCTAAGTTTAGTCCTTTAATACGAATTTATTAACTGGGAGGTGACTAAATTTATACTTTTTATGTTATTAAACAAGATTTTGTTTGTGGCCCCCAAAACTCTCAATGCAGTCAACAAATCGGACACACCAATAATAACTGAATGAGCCCACGCATCAGTTCACATCAAATCTTCTCCTATGGGATCATTTTGTCCAGAAAACGAGGAAACTAGTTGTTATTAAACTAGATTTCATTTGTCTCATCATGTCAGAGGTGCTGTGGTCACACTAACTATATACTGTTTATATATTTATTTACTTAAGGCTATATACAGGCAGTTCAAGTGCTGTAAGTCAAGGCCTGATTAATAAAGGCTTTTATATTTCTAATAAGAAATAAGACTTTAATTGGAGAACATTAAAGAGAACCAGGGGAACCAGTTGTTGAAGGAGGCTCAGGTTGTTCCAGGCTATGTTAAATGAAGTTACACATTAATTGAATAAACATCATTGCTTTACCAGCTCAGGAGCGTCCCCCTCTACCTTTAAAGACCTCCAGCTCTTCAGAGAGGACCTCCTCTGCTAGCACGTCCGACAACTGGACTGCTTATTGCTGCTCTAACAGGTCCTGGTCTCTACACAGAGCTTAAAGAGTCATACTGGGTTCTCACAGCTGAGGACACATCGTCTTTTCTCAGCGCAGAGTTGGTCGGCATGAATGAGCACAGATTTTTAAAAAAGTAGAAGAGAAAAGGACTTTCCTGAACATTTGTAATACACATATATGTCTGTGTGTGTGGAAAAATGAGGATTTCTCTGCGTTCTGTTGTAAATTACAGGTCTCACCTAACCTAACATAGTTAATGAAGGATTGAGGCACTCCTTTAGCTTTGAAGTTCATAGTTCAAATGCTTTAAAAACCTGTAATGACACTGTGTGACAGAGGAAACATCCGTGAGCTCAGGAAAAAGGGACTACCACCTACGATGCAATGCTAAATCTAAAACGTACGAACACAAAGTGTGTGACTATGGTGAAAACTCCTGCTGTGTCAACTGGTCGCAGAATACGTTTGTACGTTTGTTCACTTTTGCCCCGGAGACATGTAGGCCTACATGTTTGGACGGAAAACTCTGTCTCACCTCAAACACCAGGGGCAAAAACAAATGAGACAATAATGTTTGAGGGGAAACTGCCTCTCTATTGTGTGCCTTCTTTTCTGATTCACTGATCGATGTTTCAGAGCGATGGAGAGAACTTCAACCTGCTGCACTCTCGCTTCACTGGTCGCTTTAGTCGTCCTCGTCTTATTTCCTGTGAGGTCTTGGTGTAAAGAAGGCGTCTACAAATCACAAACAGAGGTCAGAGTAGCTACGTGTAATGAGGTGACAAAGTTATGGCCTGATTTTCTAAGCAGCAAGCTAAGCAAATAACTTTTTTTTTAAATTTTGTCTTGCAGGACAAGCCAGAGTGCTGCGTTAGTGGAGATGAGCTGAAGAGGTTTGATGACATGGACTACGACAGCTTTGTCAGTCTAATGGGAAGGAGAAGTGCCGCTCAACCAAACAGTGAGTTATTTTTATGCCGGAGACACCCCGTCCTATCGTCGTAGCTCTCATCTAACCCCAAACTGTTTCCACAGGTCACAGAAACACGCCGCTGTCGAGACAAGGTGAGAAAGCATCTCGTATTTTCTGTCACGATCGCTCTATGGGACTGTAAATCACTTCCTGTTCATCTCATGCAGGGCACGTGGATCACATCCTCGCTGCTCTGTTGGGACGGCGAACAAGTGAGTAACTTGAATTCAGCAAATCATACAATATTCTATAGATTACCCTGTTTTACAGGACAAATATACAGATATTACACTTGAAGCTTACCTTAATAACCATTATTTGGCCTTTAGAGGACGGTACAGATGATGTTTGAGTGTCGAATAAGAGAAAAGATATTTGTGTTTTTATAAAAATAGAAACATTTTTTGATCAATATCCCCACATTTAGTTATTACACAATTATAACCAAGATATAAGATATTATCCTTCGCAATTATTATTTTTCTAGCTTCCTCTGATTCACAGAGATTCTCATTTAAACTGTGAGACTGAAGTGTTGCAGAATAAGCTCACAGTGACAGTCTGCCCACCTGGGGATTTAAACCCTGGACCTTGGCGTCCCCGGAGAAGGTGACTTCCAGACTGCACGGCTGGGGAGACGTAGTTTTCACACACCTTCTCACAGCCTGAGGCGGTGACCTCACGTGTGTCTGTTTAAACTAAAGACTTAAAATAACCACAGAACAAAACCAAACACACAGACAGACACACACACACACACCAGTGATTACAGCGGGACATTGTTTGAATCTGAATGTTAGTCAGTTAGAGTATCAGTTGAGTTTTAGACATCATTCATATATATATAGTCTAAGTGCTAACAATCAGCGTGTAAACTAAAGTCACCCAGTCATCTCTGCTGAATGTGCTTTACCAAACAGTGTTAACTGGTGGATATTCTCTGAAGTGTAGTTAAGTTTTTCTCTGTATGCAACAGGCACGGCTTGTCCGTGTGGTGAGGCGTATCTACAAACAAGGAGCAGGCGACTCACCCAGGGGAGGCAGAGGTGACAAATGTTTGCTCCTTATACACAGAATTAAATAAATAAAATTATCTTTAACGCTTAATCTCATTTGAACTTTGCACTCTCTGTTCAGGATACAACGCTTCCTGTAGAGGAGATGTCACGCCTTCACGACCTCATGACAGGCTTGAAACTGTCCTCACAGCGACGAGTGAACCCTCACAGCGACTCTATCAGCCCGAGACAGATGAAAAACATTATATTAACCACGCATGAATGCTTTTCTGCTGTCACTGGAAAATGTTCTGACATATATCAGTGCGATGTTGCATAAAACAAATGTATAACAAAACAAATGTACAATAAAATCTGCATTTATTTAGTGATTAAAGTACAATTTACTGAAAACGACCCCGCACACGTGTGCTCACACACTCATTTACACACTGACGTGTACCGACTGAATTTCGACGTCGATAACAACATAAATACATTTCAAATATAAATACAGCACTGTACACCTTTCCCTTTGAGAAAATCTGAACACTGGGAGAAGATTGTCGATCACTGGCGTCAGAAACCAGACGGGGTGGTTATCAACAAAGTGTAAACCCTCGTGATCCACTGGGCAGTGGACAGCAGTCCTTTCGCTACTGAAATGTCTGAAGACTGTCGACCCACTGGGAAATCAAACAAGCTCATCAATAACCCCCCCAAAAAAGCATAATTCAAAAACATGCTGATTTGGTTTGAGGTGACCGTTTCCCATTTTTAAACAGCAAAAATCAAACAGGATTCTCTGTGCTCGTGTACAGAAGAGAAAACTGAGTGTAAACACTTAGAAAAGGCGTTTCGACAAGCATTATTATCTCATACGGTTTGAAGGAGAGAAGCGTGTTTAAGTGGTAGAAAGAGAAAAGAAAAACAGCACTTATAACACTCAAAGGTGCATGCAACTGTCAGTCGTTTGAACCATTACTGAATCCTGCCTGATTCCTGGAGCCATTTTCTGTATTTGGTAATTACTCTCTCCCATTAAATTTATTCTGTTTGGTTACAAAGTAATAACAGAATTGCAGTGAATACATTTAAATATATTCAATGTACTAACTTAAAAAAAAAAAAGATAAAGTCTGGCCCACAAAGGATTGGAAAAAAAAGTTCTAAAACATTATAGGAGCTAAAACTATATAAAAGAAATCAAACACCGTCCTAAACAAGCCAAAGGCCAAACTCATTACATCTTAGGGATTCAATAAAATCGTCATCATTGGAAAGCATCGCTCTCATCGTGGTAATGTCACAGTGCAAAGTCATGTGTGCAGCTGACAGCTCATACAATCTCATCTTACAAGGCACAAAGCTAATGGGTCCACTGGGGAACAATGAAGGGCAACGGTGTGAATCCAGTGCCTGTTTCGGGAAGTATACAGACCTGTGCCATGGATGGTGTGAAGCAAACAGAAGGAATCCACACCCATGAGCACTTGTTTGTACAGTGACAAAGTTTAAGGCTGTTGTATGTTTAGTAACGGCACATCATTCACTTTTGTAACGACAGGTGAGTCGCAATGAAAGCGCTTCATTTTGCCGTAGACACTGGTGTCACAACTGATCTATTGAGACGTTAAAGTGAAAAGTAATTTATACGTCCGCCACAAAATCTAATCCGTACTTCCTCTGATGATGCTACAACCTCCAAAAACATTATTTTTTGTTGACATAAAGTTTTGGAAAGGTAAAGGTGTGATATATTTACCTTTGTCCATTCCACTTCGACTTTATTAAGGCTGCAAGATCACTGCTGAGACTGTAATCACATGCAGCATCATCTCTGGGGCAAAAATATTTCACAGTACCCAAACAAAGACCGACGACAATGTCAGTTATAAAGCTGAAATCATTAGTCAGGGAATGAACTGGATGCCACAATGACCGACCACTTCATGAAGTATACTTACAATCCAACACGACGACTCTGCCACAGTTTCACGACTCTTACAATGTGTCACTGTCAGAGAGGTAATAATCGAGGGATTATGTTTATTGTTGAGGTCTTAGCAGGGGTTCTTGTTGAACAGGACAGCACAATACTGAAAGGTGTTTCTGGTATCTTGGCCTCGTTTGTGTAAATAGTGTGGACATAATATTACAAACACCGCTCAATGTAATGCCGCCCAGTTTAACACTACTGCAAACGTCAACCTCAATAGTAAACATAGAACATAGAAGCTTCATAAAAGCTGAATTTATGGCAGAGTCGTTGTGTTGGCTTTGTTCAAGCGCACCTAATGAAGTGGCCAGTCAGTGTGTGTCGTTCATCTTTATCCGAAATGCCAAACATTACATTGGTCCAGCGTCTCATTCTTGTGTTTTTGACTCTTTACTGACTTCACCTCCTTACAAAAAACCGGGTCAGTTATCTGAGAAATAATCAGTGGATTAATCAGTAATGAAGATAAGTAGTCGCAGCGCTTATTTAAATAAAATTATCTAAGAGCTACTGCAGTATACGACTAAATAAAGAAAGAGTTTTATTCCTACGCAGAACATGTAACATTTTGGTCGCGTTCACGCACAAAAAAAAAAAAAAAAAATCAGTTCAAGACACAAAAATTGGGTCTCTCTGGCCTCCAAGGCACATAGTTGTCTATGTGTGAAATGGAGTCAAACAAGACTGTGTTGCCCCTGTGGGAGATTTCATCCAGCATGCTGGTGGGAAGCAAAAGAGGCTCAACACAGGCCAAGCTGATCGCTTTTCCAGTGTCGGGTAACAACATACTGGAGCTTTACTTTGGCCTGAGAAGCTGCAGCGTTTATTCACTGAAAAATGGTGACTTATACTTTAGATTTACGCTAAAAACTTCACTTTTCACCTTCCTCTAGTCACTTTCTGACGCTTGTTTTCTTTCGCTTTACCGCACATGCATGTCCTCTGTTTCTACCTCTGCTGTCGGCTCAGAGGTGGAACAACAATGACCCACAATCAGTCTTCATACAGGCCAGTGAGGGGGAAGAAATCCTACCTTGAACAGGCCACGTAAAAAGGAATAATAACTACCTCGCTGCAGAGTGGTTTTACTGGGCTTACATAATCAAGAAAATCAAATTTACCTGCCTCTGGAAAATACTTCCCACACAAGGTCCACATGGATTAAAAAGGTGCTTTAGTTAGTTTTCAAATAAACGCATTTAAAAGAAGACACACGGTTGTAAAAACCACTGAACAAACCTGAAAAACAAGGATAAAAGTCATGAATTTGATCTGAAACATCCCCACTCACATGTGAGTACATTTCAAATTAAAGTGGACCGCTTTTCTACTTTTGTAGAAATAAAAATAGTCAAGATTATCAGAACGAATAAACAAACAAATCACACACCCCTCCTACCTAATGATCAGTTAGTTCCCATCATACGCAACTTCACAGTCCTACAGTTATTTGCCAGCTGGAGCAGCAGGAAGGTCTTCACCAGCTGCAGGAGGAGGATCTGCATCCTTTTTTTTGCCAGTCCTGGACAGATCGTCCCCCTCTCCTCGTCTTTTCTCCTGAGAAGCCGGCTCTTTTTTTCCTTCTGCGGCATCCCGTGAAATTAACTGCTCTATAATGTAGCCTTGTGGAGCGGGCGGCTGGTAACGGTATCTGTAGCCAAAGGCACGCAGGTGATAGGTGTAGTACTCCAATAAATACATATGTTGAGCATCTACATAGTGGAAAGACACTGACACGTCCGAGCAGCAGTTTGGACCCTGAGGAAAAACAGTAACAGCATGTAGTTATGCTACATTACGCAGAAAACAACATTGTAAATGGGCCATAAAAACATTTGCATTTCTCTCTTAGGTATCTGATTCACCTGTCACTACTCTTTAGCTTGCAAAGCTCTTCTGGCTCTACCAGTTTGACAACATGAAAGGGGAGAAATCTCAGTGAATATGCAAATAACATTTCAGACATACACTGTTGGCTCCACTTACCTCTGAGATGGGGTAGTAGCAGTAGCTCCAATACCAGAAGCTCTTGGGGAACTTGGCGGTGAGGTGCTGCTCCGGCACAAACGGGTGAAATGTCTCCCTGTGTGTAGTGTCTCTGGAGTCCCCTGCCAGCACCCCAACTTTCTCCATGCATTGTCCCATCGCGAGGTCCTCTACAGAGGTAGTGTGCGTGCACTGTTTGTTTTTAAATCCTTCTACAAACCGCCGCAGAGCCTCTCTGCTCAACACGTATCCTGCACCGCCGCTCATGTAGCCTTGCTTCGTGTAGGGCTTGAATCTTCGCCCGAAGTAAATCGGCTCGTCCGGTGTGTGGTTTGCGAGAACCCACCGCAGGTTGTCCACGATTACGTAGGTGTCGTCGTCCGCCTTGAGGAACCAGTCGGCCTCGTGGGCGTGATGCTCGTAGGCATAATGGTAGGCCCGGATTGTTTTCCAGTACAGCTGGTCCCGACCCTCCTTTGTACCCAAGCCCACCGTGGGGAAGTCGGGGTCCTCCACAGAGCTCATGAAGACCACAATATTGCAGTGGCGACTCCACGTGGACTTCACATGCCGAGCCTTCTTCTCCAGGTTGTTGGGCCCGGTCATCACCCAGCAAAGAATACGCACCTTCTTGTATAGTTCATCGGCCATGCGGCTGTCCTCACCTGGTAAGGAGATATGCACACATAACTCCAACAGGGAAGAATACAACAGTGACAGTTCCCTGGTACTTAAGTGGATGGTTCAAGATAAACATGGACAGGTACATTATAAAAACAGGAGGCAGCACACTTCACTTCCTCCAGGTAAATATTAGATATGAATGTTGTACAAATGTTTTATTCTTTTCTATGAAATGAACAACAGGCAGCGGTTCAGAGAAGTCAGAGAGACATTTCATGTAAGAATCTCAACATCTGGATGTCGACTTGCTACACGCCCAATTTTGGTTTCTGTAGCAGATTAAGCAATGGCATAGCAGTGCGGTATGTAACGCTTGGGAAGCGAGAGTTCTGCAATAAGTCACTGCTAATTGGCCGCTAAGCGTGCTTTTCTTTTCTCGTAAATACATCTGTGGTATTCACACAGAGAACGTGGTGCAGCTAAAAAACACCTCGCTCCGTGATGATCCAAAGAATATTATCGTCAGAGACCGAACAACCAGCTGCTCCGTCAGCTCTGCACAGTGAAAGTGGCTTATCACAGCAAAGAAAGGAGAGTGCTCTGTCATGCCGTGTCATGTTTACTTTTGGTCCCAAGCAAAGCATGATATATATAAACACCCTGAATACGTTTCTCTTAGGAGGAGTCACTTCGTAAATGTTGCTTCATCACCCACATGTTAAAAATAATTTGTGCAGCACTGCTGGGGTTTTCCTGTTTACTTTAACAGCCATGTACGGCTTAGACTTATGTTAACAGACTGGTTACAGTCTGACAGCTCTGACTATTGCAAATGAAATAAATCAATGTCATGACCATTTTAAAATTAAAAAAAAAAAAGTGAAATACTGATCCAGTTCCAGGAAAAAGGTCGACATGACAGCCAGGGCACTTTGTTTCTCGTTACATTTGGTTGTTTTTAAAGAGAAGATGACTGAATAAAATATTAATGAGACAAGTTTTAGATGGTGCTTTTCTTGTGAAGCACTTTGTGGTATATTTTATTTGTGCTATACCAATAAAACACTAAAACAGGTTACTCAGAGAAACCAGAAGAACACATTCATAAGCACTGCAGTAACCTTGTTACTGTAAAGCACTTAAAGGATCAGATTACTCGGCTTATTTTGAAAACATGCTTTATTTTATTTTGTTTGCTTTCTTTTAGTACTGTGTGTGCCTGTGTCCATTTATCAGTACTGATAAATGGGACGGCACGTGCGCTGTTACTGCCAATGCCTTAGTAATTAATGGCCACTCTCCCATCAAGTTGTCAGTCAACTGAACATAACTTTTCGGTTTTCAGTGATGTTGTACCGTCACACTAACCACAAACTTCTTGAAAATCATTACAAAGTTTCAGTGTGTTCCCATAACCACGGCAACTCACGATGCTGGAGGAGAGGGAGCGACGCAAACGCCGTTTTTACACGATAATGTCCGGACAAAGTCGAGAGTAGAGTCGTTGTTTCACACATGTAGCACACAACAGTAGACTCTTCGTGTCACATGTTCGTTCTCACATGCTAACTAAACTTTACAAACCGAGTCTCAAAACGACGTCACATCTCTGTGACAAGTCCTAGCTAAGCAGCTAAACTTTACCGCTGACGCTCCGTGTTTAGATCCCAACTTGGTGTGGGTCACAAACAATACCACCGGCTGTGTGACAATCTGTGAAAACATCACCCCACTGCTCGGATATACGCTGATCTCATAAATGGCCGCTGTGACAGGCTATGTAATAAATTCTGAACCTTTAACAAACAAACTTACAACAAATAAAATGCTGTTCTTAATCAGACATTTAATCATGGGGCCGTAATTTTCACTTGAAGTTGATTTACTACCTTTTAATACCGTGCTGCAGGCTGATGGAGGGAGTGAGGACAGGCAGTCACAGGTAGAGCAGACTTTACTTTGGAGCAGTGACTTTACTTCCTCTTGGCTGTGTGTATGTGTACTGACTGTACAAGGAAGTTTCACAATTTAATGTCTTTCCCTGAACTACAGAAAACCGGTTTCACTTGACATGACATTAAACAAACAAACTTACTGGAGAAAGCAGAGTGACAAGTGCATGCAAATGCACTGATAGCACCTGATGTTAAAATGGCCATACCTGACCAAAACACGTCCAGCTGAAGACAAAAATGAGAAACAAAAAGGAACACAAAAGGAGCCGAGTACACCTCATCCAGTGTAAGAAAGTGTAGGTCACACATACAGTCACACATATGCAAAATCAACACCGGCAGATTGCGTTATCAGTTCGTGTTCCCGTTCATGTTTGTTCTACATAAGCAAAGGGAAGAATAACGCCTTCACTTCCAGGGACGGAGCAGATTTGTGATTCTATGATTTGGGTCATGCTTCTGCCATCTTGGCAGTCGGGCCTCTTCCGCAGGAGTGTCCGATTTCTGTCTGACAGTTTGAGAGACGGACAATGAGAGTGAGCGAGCACCAGCCTCTGTAAAGTTGGGTTATAGTGAGTGAAATAAAAAGTTATTTCCTGACTATGTCACCGTGGTTACGTTCAGCGCATACAGACACACCCCTAACAATTCACCCAGCGGCGCACTTTTTGGAATGCGACGCTAATGCAGCATCCTTCTGACGGGAGACACAGGAGTGGTTCAACGTTTCAGAAACATACGTGCAGCCACCAAATGTGAGCTGCAAGCTGCTTTTTATGGCAAATGCCGTTTTAAGAAAATCAAGCTGGTTTAAGCTCATACGTATTTAGACGCAACAGAAGTCTCTTAAGCAAATGTGAGACTCTGACCATATGTTAGACTCCAAGAGTTTAAGTGACCCTCCTCTTGTGGACTTCAGTTCATGGGGGAGCTTCACTCTTAGCAATTTCACTTTTCAAGTTTCAAGAGTTAAAAATATCACGTGAAGTCTGAGCTTTCTGTGTGAGTGTCAGAAGCCAAATGCAACTTTAACGAACATGTTCTTGGACAGCGTGTGGACGCACCTGTATGGTGAGGGTGGTTCAGGTTGAAGAGAGCAGACCTCTCCTTCTTCCAGCCCTTGTCTTCCTCCGCTTCGTGCGGTCTGTCCGGGCTGGTGGCCTGCTGTTGTGCTGGCAGGGTCCTCTCAAACCACACTTGCCGCAGAAACACGTACAGTGTGAAGGTTCCCACCACGAAGCCCGCATAGAAGGAGAATCTGGATCCGAGGGCCTTCATGCTGAACCGGGTGTCTCACCGTGGGTCGTTCAACTCGGTAGGTGCTTGAATTAGGACGGGGAAAGAAAGAAAGAGAGAGAGAGAGAGAGAGTGTTTCACTTTCAAGACGCGACAGCGGCGAGCTGTTAACTTCAAGTAGCCCCCTCTCTCTCTCTCTCTCTCTCCCCGTGTATCATGACAAAGTGCTAAGTGTCACTCCCCGTTTAAAGGTGTGGTTTACTCACCAGCGCTTTCGCAGACACCATAGCAGCTCGTTTGCACGGCAGCTACTTCATCACAACGGGGAACATCTTTGAAACTTTGTACTTTGAGAAGCGAGAGCCGAGCTGACCGCGACGAGCTCCTCCGGACACTTTAACTTAGCTCGGCTAGCCGCACTAAAAAGACGTTGCTAACTGTTATCGCGGTTTAAAAAATATTTACATATAGGGCGTAAAGCAAATTTGAACTAAATAATTTGAATAATAAATAATTATAAAGTGCCCTGTAATAACTGTCTCCTGGCCTACTTGTTCAGACAAACAGCGTCCAGCTAACTGTAGCTGCTCCCGTTATTTGATCGCTAACGTTAACTTCAGCGCTGCTAAGTTAGCGACGCTTCCTGTCGCGTCGTCATAGCTAACGGAAACCGACCAGAGGAGCTAACTGACGGGGCTGTTTACTCAGATAAGCCCCGAAACAGCGGAATTAAGGCTAAAAAAAAAGCTGATGTGAAACTGAGCCACAGCGCCGCATGAACTACTACACACCTAAACTTGTGACTGCAGTCTTCCCTCCCGAAAAACAGCTACATCCGGTTAAGTATTTCAAAATAAAAGCTCAAACGTCCAGATGCTGCAGCTCAGCAGAAAATAAAAGTCCAATGTGTAGGTTAAGATTTGTATCAACTTCATGCAAGTTTTTCTATACAATTTATTCTTTGTTATCTGACTCCAGATGTGGAAAAAAGGAAGAGCTGGTCTTTAGATTTGTGCACGTCTGATTGGCTTAGATTTGGTTATTTAAAAAAATAATAAAACAATTATTATTATAAACGCTTCAATTCATACTCAAACTATTTAGTGGGTGGGATATATATATATATATGTCACTTAACATAAGTAACTTTATCTAAAAATATACTCATACTCGACTGTTGTTCGGGCAGTATCTTGGTAAAGCGTGGAGACGTGTTTTTTTGTGTGGAGACTTTACGATCTAGTGAAACTGTGGACAAGGACACAAGAACATTTATGGGCAGAAGGAACATGGCCGAGCAGTTGGGGTCATTTCGTCTGACAGTGTGAGTGAATCTGGATGAATGGATCCCAGAATCAGGTTTAAGAGGTCCAGGGTCAGTTAGTGAGCGTTTGTGTCGCTTCTGTTTTAGATCCACTGACATCTTTCTTGAGGTACCACACAGAATAGTGAATCGAGGCAAGCTTTGTTGTTGAAACACTAAACCACAAACACGCGTCCAGGCACACCAAAACACACACTTCACAGCAGCTCAACATCAAAAAAATTAGTCAGCTTTGTGACACGCCCAAAGATTGCTGACTGGCTAAATATATAATTTATGTAATTACACATCCACAATACGACGTTTTGTTTTTTTTCCCTGCCGCTCTGGACGCTGTCTTCTTTAGAAACCAATGCCTCAATCATGTGTCTGAGAGTTTGTAGATATCCCACAGTGAAATTAAGTTTCATATAAACAATTAAATAGTCAATTTTAACATGTTTACTCAGGTAACTCAAGTCCCTCTTAATTTGTGCTAATTTACAACAAATCAATTCAAAAAACATATTTATGCAATAATTATGTACATGTTGAGCTGTGGCCACAATTATTCACAAACTGTACAAAGTCAGCCCTTTTACCTGTGAAGGATCCTTAGAAAAGTTTTGGTACACTGAATCTGATTGACACTGTAGCATCCTTTGTTGCAAACTTCAGGTACATTAAATACAGGGGAAGCTCTTGTGAGAAACAAAAGTACACACTTTATAGATCCATCTTCCTATATTCTTTTGAATCCCTTAAAAAGTACGACAACCCAAGGGAAAACAAAATATTTGTAGAACAGTGTTAAAATTAGGAGTTTACACAAACTTTTCTAAAAAATATAAAGTGCCACAGCATGTGTGCAAACACGTCTGTACTCTACAGTTGTGTTTACTGACGAATCTTATCATCAAACGCAGTGTGTGAGACATTTCAAAGATAAGCGGGGACTGAAATGTGAACCCTCTGGTATTTGCCCTTTGTTATTCCATATGCAGACACAATCGTACTTTTGAGCAAACAGTAAATTAAACAACCTGCACAAATCCTTGTCCAGTCTGGTGAGGCATGCACAGTCCATTCAGTGTGTCACTTCAATGTAAGGACTTGTTTGAATAAGACGAATGCACCAGTAAGTAATAATTTAACTATGGACACAGTGTGCTGCTGACAAACCTCAGAACTAGATTCAAACATTCAGTAAAATTCACTGAAATATTAATGAAAAAAAAAGGTACATATTGTACATCACGCGGCTGCTCTAGCCATCTATCAAAACAGAATCCCATCAAAAAGGGGAAAATGCATAACTTCACCTGCTCATATACAGCTGAGATGTTGCCGTTTCATCATCGCAACACGACTGATGCCTAATAAAGACACATATTGCCTATTCAGGACACACAGACACGTCTTCTGAATGTGCAAACAGGTGAGTCAGTATTATCTGCCAGGCTTAACAGCAGTAATTTAATCATGTGGGCTCTTATTCAAATTCGCCGGGTGCACTTCAGAGTCCCTCACCCTGCCGGGCTCCACAGGAGTTCATTGTCATGAAAACGTGTACGGATTGAGCTCATATGTCCACATCGTCTGAGTCAGAAGTGCTGGACGACTGGGATTCCTCCTGGGACTCTCCCCACACAAACCTATAGTTGTTCTCCAACTCCTGTTGCCTCTTTTGTTCTTTGTCAACCTCTTCTGTGCCTCCAGTCTGTAAGATGAAACAAAAAGGGATTTAAAGAACAAACACACACTTAACATGCTGAATGCCAATAACAAAAACATGCAGACACGTTTCATACATGATATTCATGTTTTCTAGACAGGAAAGTGAAAAGCAACCCAGATCCTGACACGTCTTGTCTTGTAGTCAATATAGTTGGTAGATGACGCCCAAAACAGGAATCACACTCATTGAAAAGTGTTAAATAGCATCTGCTTCTTTTCCTCGCAGGTTGATGTTTAACCTTATAAAAACTGTTTTTTATGATGGTAGAGGAATGTGTCTTGGCAATATAATAAAACCACGTGAAAAGAAAAGTCTACAGCACACAGCAGCAACAAAGTGTGACAGTGATTCACTTCTTAAATTACCAGGAGATTAATGAGGAGCTCCCTGAAGGACTTTGTATCTTCTTCAGTCAGCCACTGATCACCTGCCTCCTCTGCATTTTTCCGTGTCAAGATCTTCACCTCAATTTTACCTGAACAGAACAAACAAACAGGGGAAAGGCACGCTTGCCCGATTAAACACATGTAAGAAAACTGACCTGTTACACACGTTAAAGACAATAAATAGTTGGAATGAAGAATGGTAAGAGGACAACAGGGGATGGAAAAGAAAGACATGGACGACACACCTTCTGTTTGCCCTGGTTGTTAAAATAAACTTCAGCTAACTGCTGTTTTTTTTCTACCATGATCTTTAATTGTTCAATTCTGTTAAATAAAAATGACTGAATGGATCCCTGGTCTAAAGTTCAGCTACTAATTTTGGTCAAAGCATATTTACTGTAGGAAACTCTTTATATTACTGGCACTATTGTGCCATCTATTAAACAACTAAACTTTGGGAATATCTGAAAGCTGTATGTGTTTTGACAGAGATGAGAAGAGAAGCACAGAACTACTATATGCTCAAGATCACAGATGGAAGAGAGAAAAGGCTGTGAGTGTTTCGGGCACTCCCGCCTCATACCTTCTGCCTTCAGTCCTGCTTTCTCTAGCTGTTCTTTAACCACGTCCTTTATGTGCTGCCACTCGGGGTCTCCTTCGCCCATCTCCTGAACTTTGACCTCCCCATCAGGGCTGCTGCCCGTCTTATACTTAGTAATTTTGATCTTAACATGGTCGTCAGCCGCTTGGTCTGGGTTGACGAGACAAAAGAGGGACAAACAACACAGTTCACCTCAGAAAACCAATCAGCAGGGCCACAGGATGGAGGAGGCCAAGAATGTGTGAGTCTTATAAGCATTACATTTGTGCATTGTCATAGACTTCAATTACACGAAGTTCGACATAATTACATCAATGGCAGCAGAGGAAAGGCTACTAACTAACCAAAAAGATTTTAATTGCATTCTGAAAACATAAATTCTCTGGATTTTTGCATCAAACTAACTCCATGTGTGGATCTATTCTGGGATGAAAGATGTCACAACAAACATCCACTGCACATATGGATGAAATATGACGATGATGGAGGCGGACACAGAGCATATGGATATGGACTGAGGGGTAGGCTGCCTGGTTACCTGGCTGCTTTGGAGCCAGGCTGGGGCTGCCCCTAGTTGGGTCGCTGGCTCTTTGAACTCCCGCCGTTTCCTGCTCGGGGTCCTGGGCATCTTTGTCCTTGAAATGATCAAGTAGCTTGTCCAGTGTCGTCTCCAGTGTCTGTGTTGCTTGAGTGCGATCAAACTCCCCTTTCAGACCTTCTGTCTCTAATTCCTGCTGGGCCTAGAACACAGAGAGAAACTCATTTAGTTCATTGTGTCAAATCTGCATAATAACATTTGAATATATAGGAGTGCTATAGATTCATCTTCGTGTTGAAACCTCATTTATGATGTTATCAAACTCCTTCTGCATTTCATCCTTTATTTCTTCAATCTTGTCTGAGGATACTGTGAGGTCGGAGATCTCATCCTCAAACTCCTGCAGCAGGCGCTCATCTTCGTCTTTCTCTTCCTCAACAAGCTTCTCTGTTACTCTGTCGTTTTGTAGTTTCTCTCCTCGACTTTTGGCTTGGATTTGTGCTTTCTACAAACAAAACAAATGCTGCATTGAATTGAAATACTCATACATAAGGTGGAAAATCAAAGTATCGCAATAATCTTGGCAAGTGCCGACCTTCCTGTTGCTCTCTTTGAGATGTTGGACAAATTTCCTCAGGTCCGCTGGGTCGGTGATGATTTTAAAGTTGAATTGTTCAACTGAAATACATTCATTTAAAAGAAGTCAAACACAAAACAATGACACACAAAAGAAATAAACCATGATGTACTCCATAATGACTAACTACTAAAACCCTGTGTTTCCTAAATCAGCTGCCTCGTGTGTGTGTTTGTGTGTCTGAAGACAAGAGCAGAAAATTGCAGTACCTTCATCACCATCATCTATAACTTCATTGTCTGTAAGTGGATTATAGCCTTCATCTGCTGCCTGTGCGTGGGGGGAAAAAAGGTTAGAGGGAAAGTGACACCTACACTTCCTGGACATACGGATCTGGCATAACATGTATATATCTAACAAGCTAGTAAAATTACACTTCTGATAAATATATACAACTGTATATACTGTGAAGAAAAACAACAATGATGGAGTATTTTGGTTTAAAACGAGTGCATTGCACTGTCCAGCTTGTCCGGTTAAAACAACTCAAACAGTCAGTCGATAGAGTCCAGAGAAGTGCTCTTATTAAAATGCAAAACATATTTTTATACCTGATTCTCCTGTTGAGCCGAGGAGGCTGTTTTTGAACTCCCCGGCTTTGTAACTCCCTCCCAGAAGTCAGAATCTTCTGCCTCCTCTGACCTGGCATCCCCAGAAACATCAGCAGTATCTGTGTCAAAACAAAAGCAACGGGGGTCCATGTCACTCATGCGTTCATCTCACATGATGGAAGACGAATCCGGTGGATATTTTTATTTATCGGCATGACAAATTACTACTATACTACTATAATGCTTTGAAGGTCAAACTGCACCTTTTCTGTCCGCCTGATTCGGGTCATCACTTTGTGCAGGTGATGTGGCGTCTGCTGTCACTTCCACTGCTCCATCTGCCCCTTCATTACCAGCCAACATCTCATCAAGAGTCCTCAGCTCCTCTGAGATCTGCTCTACTTTACGCTTTGTATCCGCTGAGAACAGAGAGAGAGAAGAAAAGAAAGATCATGTCACGCATTTCCTACTGTTAAAATTAGACAAAGTAATGAAGCAGGACTCTCTGGAAATGCTGTATCACAGCGATCTTCTTTTTTTTGTTAACTCACAGACTTGGGCCTTGACGTAATCCATATACTGTTGAGCACTTAGTGCCGGCTGGCACACGATGCCCTGGGGCTTGGCAGTGGATGGTGGCCGAAGGAATGGATGCTGGCAGGTACGACTGGTATGAACTGTCAGCACATAGCGGCACGACTGAGGCTCATCCACTCGGGCGATGTAGTCACCCGAGCCTTCTTCACAAACAAACTGGAAATAACACAAGTAAAAAATTGTCTTGGTGTGTTTTAAAAGGATCTGCAGGATTTGAACTGGTTTCAAATGTCAAACTTAGATGAAGCAAGACAAGCCCACTCAGGCAACATGGATTACGGATACATCCAATATCTCACCCGGACTTCAGTCTCTCTGGGATTTCCATTTAGGTCACACTTGGAGCCATTCACATAGCTCTGACTGTGGTAGCGCTTCAGTCTGTGCTGTTTGGAGGCCTGGGAATTAAACAGAAAAGATGTTTTTTTTTTTGCAGCTTAAAGACTGACAGACGTTTTTTTTCTGTGCTGTCACAGATGAAACAAGTAAATAAACGGCAGCTTTACCTTTGCCGTTTCATTGCTCCAATCAAATTCAGATTCATAGTAACCGAGGAAGAGAATGTCTCCTTTGATTTCTGTGTCTGGGGAGAGAGGAACAACTCGTGTCAAAGTGGGTGCCAAGAAAAATGATGAAAAACTCAGAGGTGGGCTCTTACCTTCAAGGTGGTACTGTCTGATATGCTGACCATGACAGAACTCATACGTCCACCAGTCCTTTGTCTGCAGGAAACAGAGACAGCACATGTTTGTAATGTCTAGTCAATGACTGAGACATCAACAATACCACAGATCATCCTCAGACGTCCACACACACAACAGCTTGTACGCATTTGATATGATTTGAACAATTTAAGCCCCAGAAGGAAGCCTTAAAACAACTTGTTGTCCACTTATTTGGTTGTTGATCGATGATTGAAAAGTGGCATGTCGAGACGCAGGCACATATTAAGAGTCCAGACAACAAAAAATGAAATCACAAGCAGCCTTTGACTCACACCTGCGATCAAAACAAGCTCCTGTTTGTTTTTTCTTTCACTTGGAAAAGTGACACACTAAACTATTAGTTTTTAACCATAACCTGTTTCTAATTATTAACCACTAGTATGATGACTGGGTGTAATAGCAGGAACAAATCCAGGCTGTAATTAGTTATAATTATGTTAATTAGTTCTAATCATACTACAGGGTTTCCCCCAGAGGTCTTGATGCAAATCATTTCATGGTCAATTTAGTTAGTGAGTGTATTTGGAGTGTAGAAGGACGATTCGAGGCTCGAACCAGGAACCTTCTTGCTGTGAGGCGACCGTGATAATCACTGCACCACCGTGCCACTTATAGCCCTATACAACTATGCAATAATCTATATTATGGCAAGAGGACATAATGACACTGGCTGAAACTTGTACTTTGGAATAATGAGTCATACTAAGCCACATACAACTTTCACATCAAATGTGGCATGGGTGATCAGATGAATGTGTTTTTAGTGCACGTCTATTTGGCTGTTTGAATCCAAAGCAAGGTGCAGTCGGTGTGAAACAGTCTGCATTAGAAACAGCTCTGCCTTGGATGGATACATGGCTAAATATTTTCTAAACCTGTCTGTATTTGTCTATTGGATCATCCAGTGAACTAACCTTCACTAGACACTGGGCGTCATGCATTGGACTGAGTAGGTCTGGGATGTCAGGCCCGGTGTACCCTTGTGAGTCCGGCTCGGAGGCAGGATCCTGATGAAACCGGACAGCCTGGGCTGGAAGTCGACACTCGTACAGTTGCTTGTACTTACTGGACACCATCATAACCTCCTCTGTCTTGGTCTAAAAGGGAAAACACTGTCAATGAAAACTGCAGAGTCTTCATGTGTGACAATATAATTCATCAATCAAGTTAATCCCTGAACAGCTGCTTCATGAAGGCGCGGACTCTGTCTGCCTAAATGCGGAACAAACAGACACAAAGACTCTTTTGTTCCTGTTGCTATAAGTTTTTTTAACAACACAATGTGAGACGTAGAATCTTTATGTAGCATGTATTTATTTTGTCCTTTACTGTTACCTTTGTTGTACAGTGCTGCTCAAAAGTTTGTGAACGCTACAGCAACTTGTTTGATTTTTTGTAAAAAATACTAAAATAACCTAATATTTATTGTGAAGTTATACCCTAATTCACAATCCTGACGTTCCAAATAATGGACTCAAAGAAAAGAAATGGTTATATCGTCATTCTTTATTTTAAAAAGTTTGCAAAAGTATGTGAACCCCTTCAGTTCACAGGATATTACAACTCCTAACCTCGACCAAGCGGTTTCTGTAGTGGCTCATCTCGTCTCTCACATCTGCTTTGGAGGATATTTGCCATTTCCAATGTTCTTGTGTCTCTTGCTGATATTTTAGAAGGTCGTCCACACCCAGGCGGACTTGTAGTCTTTCTCAGTGCTCTCCATTTGTAGATGATCTGCCTCACGTTGGGACGATGACGCTCAAATTGCTTTTAGATGACTTCAGACAAATGTGCTGTCACTACCCTCCTCCTGAGGTCCTCCCTGAGCTCTCGCTTCCTCTTGGCGTGATTGACCTGTATGGGTAGGACTAAAGTGACCTGGTTTTTCAGTAACTGATGCACAATTTCGTCCCTAAACATCTCTGATGCCATTGGTCTTGGCCTTTTGAGCAGCACTGTATATATTATATGTTATTTATGTTACATCTGCTGCTGCACAACAAACTGCCCCTCGGGGTTAATAAAGATTTCTTGAACCTTGAGCAATGCTGTACATCAGCACCGTGTTTTAAAGCCTTATTCAGCAGGTTTTGTGACTGCCCTCGTGGTTTGTTATTTACAATCTCAAGTAGTTCAAACCAGCAAGGACAGACTGAGGAAGCTGTGTTGTTGTTGTGCCAGCTGTCACAGATAGCCGCCGCGTAGGTCACATGGAAATAACTTAAAGCCTACTTGGTGTAACTTATAAACAACCTGTGGGTTTTAAATGGAGTTTCTCGCCTCGTTAAGAGACAGTTTACTCCTTAAAAGCGCCGGTGACATTAAAAAGAGAGACAGCTAACGGTAGCCTACTTAGCAAGCTAACCGTTGGCCTCCCAAACAGCCTCACTCACCTGCCCCAGGATGACGGGATCGGGGAGAATTTGAATCCCATATTTCATCTCATTCAGCTCCTCTAAATTCAAGAAGGCCGGGACACAGAGGGGACATATCAACAAGAAAACGTACAAACGTTTTAGCCACCGCACCGAGGAAGCAGCCATGATTAACTGTCTCCTCATAGCCCCATTTGTCTGACAGCAACAACACACACTCTCAACGTCTGACATGGTGGCACCTGATTGGTCGGTGCGAGAAGCGCCGCTCTCCGATTGGCTGATTTCTCTTTGCGCTGGGGTGTATTAGTTTGTGACACCGGCACAGAGTGAATGGGCGGGCTCTAGCTGAAATTATCATTAAACAACGCACAGGTGGACGTTTGTTTAGCTTTAAAATAAACAAGCACGTCAGTGCAGGGGCGAGGCACCTCTTAAAAGGCGTGTCACGGGTCAATTTCACCCAATTACGATGATGCTGGTTGGTTTGTTATTTAATAAGACTTCTGTGTTTTGATATTTCTAACGCCCACATTTTACAAGTATATAACTATAGACTTCTTCAGCCCAATGTCCACAACAAATGTGCAGCATCCTCCTTTAAAACATGCATTCCCACACACACACACACACACGCACCAAACACATATGCGCACACTCGTCCACACCCAGGCATCTATACACACAGATGCACGCATTATTGCTGAGATATAGGAGCAGATGAGGTTGTTGGGACATGAGTAAAATGCAATGCACGGGTTTCCATGCGTAGTCCGTGAAGTGTGATATATGTTGCATGATCTCATGTCGGAGCTCCTCCGTGATGCTGCTGATTGACCGCTGGGTGTTGCGTTGAGGAGGTGCGGTGCGCTCTCTCCGCTCTCCGATGTGCCGCTGCTGCTGCTGCCGCTGCTGCAGGGGGAGCGTTCGTCCACAGCCTGCAGTGCTGCGATGCGCGGCCGCTTCATTTGTCTCCTGGCTGCTCCGTTTTTCCACATCGAATCCAATTTGCAACACCGAGGAGGAACAAATTCATTAAGAAGGGCGACCTCCGTGCAGGCGGGGAGGTGAATCCAGTTTACACTGCGCGTCTTTGAAAACTGAGGTGAGCTCCCTGTTTATATGATTTTAACAACAATAGGCCTGTCTCTGTCTGTTTTTTGACGATTTTTCCATTTCTGGGTGGACATGACGGGTTCATGAGAAGAAAAGAAAAAACTTGGCTCCAAAAACAATTTTGGAGCCAAGTTGGCTAATTGGAAAAATGAAATTTGATTTGGATTAGACGTGTTTGAGCATTAGGAATTTAATCGAGAGCTCTGTGAGCATGATCCTCCCCCCCTGCAGTCTTATTCACGACAAGGTAGGCTAATAGGCCTGTCTGAGAGATCGTGTTATATCTGCAGCCAGTCATTTATGCTCGCCGGTTTTTCTGGATAGATGATTACGTTGAGAAGAATTAAAATGCGGTGATTTAATATCCAGAATCTGTCATCGCACTTTGGGAGGGACCCCAGGAGCCATGTCCATGTCTGTAGCATGTCCACAGCTTTCCCCTTTTCCCCACATTGCCTCTTTTTTTAGGTTAATTTAAAAAACAAAACAAAGAAATCTCCTCTCTCACGAACGGCCCGGTTATATTTATAAGGATGGCTTCACCATCGCAGCTAATTATCATCAAAAATACACAATTTGAATCCATAAGCAGGGCTGTAGGATCGGCTAATGCCACTGTAAGGACTGTAGGCTTGAATCAGCTTAACGGGACACATTTCATGTTAAATTTGACTTGTTATATTTTAAATAGTAATGATATTTTTATGAATCCTTTATAATCGTCTTGTTCCTCATATTCTACAGCTTTGTTTTGTGTAGTGTTAGATAGCCTGAGCTGAGCAATAACTCCTATCTTGATCTTGGAGACGTGATCATATCATTATCATGTGCTTATGTTCTATTTTAACAACAATCTGTTATTGTTTTTAGCATCTAAATGCACGTTTAAATGTGTTTTCTGCTGCCTGACAGTGGATTCCTGTCTATTTTTGTCATGTCATGCTCTGTGTACATGTCAGTCGAATGTGTACAGCTAAAATAAGAGGTAAATGTAATGCGGTGCAAATGCGTTTGGTAAATATAAGTAATATATCTAATGCTATATGAAATATGTCTAACTCAGTGTACATTATTAATTAAACATGAAGATGGAGCACTCTGAGGAAACCACTTCCACTGAGAGATGTTTAAGTGCACAGATGACTGGCTGCTCGGCACTGATTGATTTTATTTCAGCTCACCACAATAATGCTAATTTGGTCAACCCCCAATCCCTGCAGGATTCCCCCTGGGGACTGTAAGACTACATGAAGCAGCTGCCGTAGCACCATATGGACAGCGCACTGTGTTTTAATGCATTAATAATGTTTACAGCGTATACTTGTTTGCCTGTATTTGATTATTAGTAATTTTGTCTTTTACGTTGCGTTTACAGATGGGGAAGGCGCTCGCTCATTTCTGTGACTATCTACATGGTTTCTGGAGATGCAGGTGCCTTCAGAGGATGCCCTTTCACTGACTGGATAGAGGCAGTTGGGTATATTTTGTTCATTTTTAAACATACACACAGCGCTCCGAATTAAGACAGGTTAAGGAATTTGTTAATTGGGTGTACAGGGATGTATTCCAGAGGGAGAGTATCTACATAAATGCAGATATGTGTTGATAGGTCATGCTTTCCTTTATTCTTTTGACATCTTTTTGCAGCTGAAAAAGCAGGAAACTCAATATGGTGGCCAACTACTAACTCACTGAACAGTCCATTGTTTGTAAAGGAAGTCCCAAAGTAAGAGGTCACATTAAATCAAACAGTGATTTCCGGTGTTAGAACAATTGAAGCACATTTGTGTTTTGTCACATTAGATCAGTGTGCAGATAGTGATTGTTGATTGATTGTTCCCTTCTCTGAAAGTCGCTTTGGATAATAGTGTCAGCTTTCTAAAAAGCAAAACGTCTGGTTTGGTGTTGCAGAGATAAAAAAAAAGACATGAGAAAACAACTTCCAGATGTTTCATCAGGTTTACACATGTGGCGCTAGCTAGTCTGAGACTCTGTTCTAGTGCCAGATATCTTCGTTTTTGTCCTTGGCCGTGTAAACATTTTTTTACACTTTGCATGTGTATAAGCCGTGTTGCTTTTGTAATTACAGATATAGACATACCCACACTACAGCTTTTTATCTAGCTGATGTTTCATCAGTTTTCACTGCACTGCTAAGTGGCTCCATCACAGCTCTAGAGCCATGACGGTGATTTACAAGAAGTCTGTCTTACATAACTTCCAAAAATTTATTTCAGTTCAGCCAAAGACAACATGACAGGCTTCAGCAGTCTAAAATTAGTCCAATCAAATCGACAGCTTCCAAGTTTTCTGGCTTTTTATGGCCAGAGGTTCCGTCTTCCTGTTTCTCTGGAACGTGTCCATGTGCTGAGCATCAGAGGAATGTTTTATCCTCACAGGACTGTCGTTTGGAAAATATCCCCTTGATTAGCTGAAGCTAATATGAGGCGTTTCATAGGCTTTGCAAATTATGCAAATATTGACAACAAAACTCAAGCTTAATCTGTCTCTGTCTTCCTGATATAAACAACACAGTGAGCTTTAGACACTCACTCAATTAAAATCAAAGAATCAATAACTAATGGTGCACAAATTGTAAGCAAGCGCACCCTTTACCCGGCTAGCTCAGTCAAACTCCGAGTAGTACCTCAAGCCTTGTATTTACTCTGTGATAATACACAGTGCAGCAAAATATGGGCTACGGTCTGGTATGGAATTATTTACAGAGAAACGGCCTCTGCTCAAAACAATGCGAGTAGTGACTCATGTACCAATCAGAAACGATGACTCCCAGAATAACAAACTTATATAAAAAAGAGGAAGCAGACTGAGCTCCGGGCCCTGATCCAGCAGAGCTTTCAAGTGAAGCAGATCAGACCCGCAGCTGTGTTTTTTACTTATTCTCTCAAATAAAAGAACTGGAGGACAACTCTTGCTTTAATGTCCTTTCTTGAAATAACGAACACGACATTACCTACAACAATATGACACCCATGCAAAAAAAAAATAAAAATGACCATGACAATAAGTGAATTATTATTTACATTTTTTTGAACCATGGTAAAAAAAAAATACAAAAAACTTTTTCTTCATCTATCCAATTTCCGCCATCGTGGAAAAAGTGGGCCCACTCTGGCCCTGTTTTCTGCCCAGCAACAAGGTTAACAACCAGTTCCACAGTCCACCAATCAGAGCAGAGCAATTAACCACACCTCTGTGTCTATGTCAGTTGACAACGCTGAGAGAGCTAAAGCATTGAAAGTTTAACCCTCAAACTTGCGGCCGCCGTTTCTAAACCGTAGGTCGTGTCAAACAACCAAAATGACTGTAGGCATCCCCATCTTGCTTACTATGTTCATACCGAATTTCAGGGGTTAACGTTAAAAAACGTGACTTCAGGAGAGTGGTAAAAAAGTGGTGCATCTGCTGTCCTCCAGAAATTTCTCCTTTCAGTTTACATGGAAGTAGATTGGGCAGTCAGTGGGTGGCACATTTGTGCGTGTAGAGCGAAAACTACAAGTCTGACAGTTTCAGCAGGTGTGTGTCAGCGAGATGATAAATTTTCCTACAATTCTATGTTAAAATTATTTCCGTAGAGTGAAATTTGTGGCCAGGAGAGTAGTTTGCAAATGTATTTTTCAAGAGGTTTTTCTCTGCCTCTCCACTCTAGCGATGATGTCACCCACTCATTCTGTCCATAAGTGGCCATGTTAAAATTTTCCCGCCATTTTTTGCCGACAATCTCAAAAACCGTTAATGTTAAATGTACAACCACCATTTTTGTGTATTTACGACCAAAACTGCAGCAAATAAATAAGTGGAATAATGATTATAAAGCAAATAATTACGCACAATAACAATAGCGTGCTTCCTTTGGGTTACAGCAACCATGTTTGTGTCAGGTTTTAGGATGCGCTCCCTGAGAAAGACGGTGTTGCTCGCCATCCTGGTGTCTGTGGTGCTGGTACTAGCCCTCCTCCATTCATGGCCCACTCGAGCTTACACCACAGTGGATGTGTGGCAGCGACCGGGGCAAATACTGGAGAGGCATCTGGAGGAGAGACTCCCAGAACCGGACCACCGATTAAGCAACATCCCCTTTCACGTGAGGGAAGGCGTGGCAAGGTAAGCTTTGACAATAAAAGCCAAGTTAATTTGTTTGAACACCTGATTACCTCCCATTCATATGTCTCTGGTGATCCGTCCCAGCTTGTTGGCACGTAATGGATGTGTATGTGAGGGCGAGAGTGGAGGAGTAAACCTGCCCTTCGCTCAGCTCTTATTCCCACGGGTGTCAGCTCACCCGCTGCACACTGCCTTCGAGGCCTCTGAGCTGGAGGAAATGAAGAGGAGACGGGCCAAAGAGTACAAGAGTTTCCAGAAGAGGTAGGCAGCTCCGTAAAAATGCTTCCAAATACTGTTGCTAGAAGAGCAGGTGAATGATATGCTGTATTGGCAGTGTAACTAATGAAGCATGAGCTACCTGCATGTGATTTTAAGTCATCTGTGTGCAGACAACAGTCGGTATCTTCCTGATGTGAATTTTCCCCATCAGGTCGCAGACACCTGCAGATGTTCTCATCATCGCAGAGGCTAACAATCCCTTACAGTATCCAACACAGGGGGCGGAGGTACGACCCCTGAAAACAATCATCATCCCAGGTAAGATACACGTTTACACCGCTGTTATATTTATAATTATTTGTTCAATTAGATTGTCTTGTAGTCAAGACCACCTAAACCAAGTCAAAACAAAGACCAGAATGTTTCAAGACCAGAACAAGGCCAGAGAGTACTGTATATAGCCTACTTAGCCAAATCTCTTTGGATGAGGTGATGATGATAATGTAAGCGTATTGCATGATTTATATACTCTATCATATACTATTCTTTTGGATGCTGTTTTGCAGATGGACTCAATTTTTATTACATTATGCCTGGCTGACATCTCCTCCCAGATAGACAAAGTCACTTTCTCGGAGTGTGTGTGAAGGAGGGCAGCGACTGCTGACAGCCGTTAACATTAACAAAAATTTAAAATTAGAAATGAGTCAAGTTGTTAGAATATGTGCAACTCACAACTTAAACCAATAACCTAAGACTAAACCTGGGTATTTGGAGCAATTTGAATTTATTCCAAAACTGAAATAGTTCAGACTCCTGGACTCTCTTTAGTTTTCTGTCCCATGCAGGTGTTTGCTCTATAACTACAGAACGCAGAACAACTTTCTGAACCGTCTCTCGGTCACTTCCACCGTCATTTGTTTGACTTCTGTCTGAAGTGTAAAAATAGCAGAGAGGGCAGAGAGAGCAGGCTGAGAGCTCTATTCTTTTTCTCGAGTTTCCCTCGGGATCAATAAAGTATCTAGCTATCTATCAATGGTAAACACTGGTGATATCCCAGTTGACTTGTTGTGGTCTTACCTGGTCTCAAAATTAAATCCAAGACCAAGTAATAATGCAGTTGATTCTGAGACGCTCTTGAAACAAGACAATGAAAGCATTGGCCGCTACTACACCTAATAAACCATCTTGTAAAGCTAATTCACTAGCATGGACCACACAATCGACGAGGTACGTTTAAATGATTTAGTGACAAAATGAAGGATTGAGAGCGAAGCCTGATCTTGTGTACTTCGGTAGGGAACCAGGGCATGACGGACCCCCCTCAGAACCCTGAGGAGAGCAGGAAAGAGACAGGAAATAATTTAGGTGTGGTCAGGTTCCTGAAACCAAACAAGGGTTTTGCTCAGTTGTATGTGCAGGATGTTATGTTTGACTCAGTTGTTATCATGTGCTTTCAGGCTTGGCCTTACACGACCTTCCCAGAGAACACTACTTAGTAAGTATTTCAGCATGTCTTCACTTTGACACCGTTAAAAAATCTGCCGTCCTTATCTTAAACTGACTTTTCTCCCAACCTCTCACTACAGGTAAACATCACTGCCACCCTGGGAACGCTGAATGTGGCAGCAGAGGTAGACGGGGTGAAAATCAAAGGTGACGGCGAGATGCACATGACTCTGTCAAGCGGCCTCCTGCCAAACTTGAACCGACAGCTTCAGTTTGTCACCTACACAAACACACTGTTCCACCCGAGCACGGCAGACACAGGTGAGGCCTCAAAAAATCGGAGTCATCTTTGAGTCAGTTATCACGCACAGCCAATTTTCTGTGCTTTTACATGTGCAGAATCAGGTGCTGTGTGCTCACAGGAGAAGACTGTTACCACATTCATGTCTGTACAGTAAATGCTACAACCCGCAGCTCATTATCTTAGCTTAGCGAAACATATTCTCTAAGACAACAAAATCCACCTCTTGTTTGTTCAGTCTTCACTAAAACCTCAAAAAAGGGCGGTGTAATAAAAACGAACACTTGTCTGACTATACAGCTCTGAGCAGTGGTTTGGCAAACCACAGGTCACTAGTCCTGGACAAAAAATGGCAAATTGTTGTAGTTTTCTTTTAAACAAGTAAATAAATTTGCAATAAATCCTGTTAAACTGCAAGCTTTACAGGAGCCCGGCTAGCCGTTTCACCCTGTTTCCCCCCTGTTGTAAGTCTGCTGGCTCTAACTATATATTATTTAATACCACGTACGTACCAGCGACTGAGCATACTTCCCAAAATGTCAAACTGTTGCTTTGAAGATTTAACCTCAAAGTCTGTGTAAAGGCAATTCTGAGATTTCTTTCAAAATACATTAAATATGTTGGAAAATAGTTGCTGAGAACACGTGAAAAGACTTTGAATGATGTATTACTGAAATGTGGAGTTAGAGGTTCAAACTGTTTTTTGCCAGTTTTCAGTGCAGGATTTTGTGGGCGGTCCTTAAAGGGCGGCTCGATGACACGCTGAGGCCACGCTGAGCAGAGAGAGACAGAGATCAATTCATCTCACTCAGAGTGTTAGTCATGTTGTTTTCTGAACTCACCTGACATGTTACAGCCGTTTCAAAATTGCTGCTTGACCCCTCCCACGAGCGGGCGTGGCTTCAGCGCACTTTGACCTGTCGATATTTTGAATCATTTAAATTTGGCTGGATGTTTAATAACACTTTCTTCTGTGGTCTGACAAACTCAGGGACCACATTTATTCTTACTTTAGACAGACTTTAAGATTTAACTTTCATGTACTAGTCGTGTTTTTCTCATTTCATTGGCTTCACATCCACTGCCAGAAGCAAAGCAAATATTTACAGAGTCTGAGACACTATCTGTGTAGAGCTGCACAGACAATCAGCAGGAGGACTACCACGGATGGAAAAACAAACAGGCCGTATTATCAGGAACTAACCCTGAGTTTAAACAGCCAAACTGACCTTGTCTGTTGATCTGCTACCCTCATATGGCAGCATTAGTCTTTTATTGACATCAACAACTGTGAAACTAGACAGTTGTCAGTCACAGTTAGATCCTTTCGCTCTAATCAAATGTATTAAAGTCATTTTTGCTGTGTCTTTTAGTGCAGGTTGAGACTGAGGGGCATCAAGCCACCTTCAGTATCAAGATTCGTCATGGTGTAACGCCCAAACTGTATAACACGGGGTCTAAAGGAGGTAAAACATGACACCAGCATGTCAGTGAGTGAACCACGTGCCTGCTGCTTGTTCCATCAGTCGACTGTCGTTTCATCTTTTCACAGAGTACAATGTCAGTGCCCTCGTCACCATAGCGACGAAGACTTTCCTGCGTTACGACAAGCTTCAAGATCTCATAGACAGCGTGAGAAGGTACTATCCTACTGTCACCATAATAATCGCGGATGACAGTGAAAATCCCAAAACCATCTCCGGGCCTTACATCGAACATTACATCATGCCTTTTGGAAAGGTAGGAAAGCGTCTTAATTTCACGTCTCTGAAGTCGCCCATGATGCTTTTTGGCATTCACGCTCTGCGTCACGTGTCATAGGGTTGGTTTGCAGGACGAAACCTGGCCGTCTCTCAGGTGACCACAAAGTACGTGCTGTGGGTGGACGACGACTTCATCTTCACAGCAAACACCAAGCTGGAGAAACTGGTGGATGTTTTGGAGAGAACCACTCTGGATCTGGTGAGCGACAGAGGAACACACTGTTTGTTTTATTAATGGACGTGGCAGCCTGTTGTTTTGCTGAGTGTTTGCTGTGTGTGTCGTCCAGGTGGGTGGTGCAGTGCGAGAGGCCACTGGTTATACTGCCACCTACAGACAGACCATCTCCATTGAGCCAGGCGGAGAGGAGGATGGCGACTGTTTACACATGAGGAGAGGATTTCATCACGTCATCCAAGGCTTCCCCAACTGTGTCGTAACTGACGGGGTCATCAACTTCTTCCTGGCTCGAACAGACAAAGTCCAGCAGGTCGGCTTTGACCCGCGCCTCGCCAGAGTAGCTCACCTGGGTGAGTGCAGTGAATCTATATATCAAACATGCAATAAAGACGTAATATACACATTTTATTTGTAGTGTAAAATGTTAGTAGCATGATTTGGCATTAATGCTACAGACCACATTATGGTGGATACACATTTATCAGAGCAGCTCTGCCCCAGTTCTGCTCCACCAGAACTCTATACAGCATCTATTTTTAACACATTTTCCGCACTGGTGCTTTGTACTAAGATGAAATTATACAAGATGTGAAACGATGGAGACTGCAAAGCTTCTTTTTGGTTAAACATTTCAGCCGTTAGCAGCTCCTCAAACTCTTTTGTGAACTTTTATTAGGAACCTCCATCAAAAACACGAAGACATGACATTGATTATATTCAAATTCATATTTTGTGCACATATCGCAAGTTAGAATTAGTTATGTACAATGTTTGTTTTTTTTATTTTAACCAAGAAAGGTGATTAAAAATCACCTTTTCAATGGAGTTCATTAATTCTTAATTAAGAACAAGTAAATTAAAACAGATACAACAACAGACTCAACCCTCGTTGGTAGAAGTGTGGCAGCGACAAATCTTTTTTACATAAAAAAAAAAAAAACGAGTTGTTTCTGAAGTAGAAACTTAATTTAAGCCCCAGATTTTCACTGAACACGTGGCTCATAAGTCGGGGAACCATCAATCACAATCTCCAGGTGTTCTTGTTTATTTGGCACACACTCTTTTTGCATCTGATGCTTTGCTGTATGTGAAACTTGAACGCGAAAAACCACGAAACCATGAGCTGAAAGCGCTGCATAATCACCATCCCGCACTACAATCAAGTGTTTTAGCAATTTATGTTTTAAAGATTCATATCTCATTCAGTCATTGAGATAGTATCACAGACCAAGATAATTATTGCAAAGAAATTATACTGTGAAATCTTCTAATCAGCACATGCCAGCATCTTAGAATCAGTGCCCTGCTGTAATTAAACTAAGTGCACACATTAAATCACATTTTATTTAATTTAAATTTAGTCCCCTGATATCCATTTTCACATAACTTCTCCCTCGGCTTTTAGGTTGGTAAAATAATTTGTTTCTTCCGCGCTGACTCATTTTCACTGTGTTTGTTTTGCAGAGTTTTTCATCGATGGTCTGGGATCTCTCCACGTGGGCTCTTGCGATGATGTCATTGTCAATCACGCAACCAAAATCAAACTTCCCTGGGTCAGCCAATCAGAGAGCGACAAGACGTACGCCAAGTTTCGCTACCCGCCGGCCTCCTCCGACGCCACACACACGAAAAACGGCCTCCTGTACTTCAAGAACCGATTCCAGTGTTTGACTCATAATTAGTTCCCCTCCTTAGTTCCCGAGGGTTCCTTTGCTCTTCCTGAGTTGCCAAAGAAGTTCTCCTCCACCGCGTTCCCGTCAGATAAGATTTCAGACAAACATTTTGGTTCGCCTTGTCTTGAAAACCTCGTAAAGAGGTTTCAAGCTTTACCGTAGAGAAAATGCGCCACTAGGGCAGTTTTAGCATGTTTATTCAGTCAGTGCAGAGCTCTGCGGTGAGCTAAAAAAAAAGTCCTTGTGTGCAGTAAATATCCAGAAGCCAGATATGAAAGTCCAGACTCGCCTCTGGAGTGGAAAGAGCTGTAGTAACAAACATATCGTCTTGTTTACACAGAAGCAGTTAAACCACAGCATAATCTTGATTCATTCAAGGTTATGAAGGGATTTACGCTTTTTTGTTTGTCAAATCTTATCTGGCCGTACATCCTCGAGTTGTTCTAACACCGAGACCGAGCTTTTTGAAAAAACCTGACAGGTAGCATCCAAACAGTCCGAGTCACTTCGTTGTCATTCTACACTTGTGTGAGTAGAGGCGTCCTCCTTCAATTTGCACTATCCAAAAAAAGACTGAAAAGCAATAGTGACATCAGAGAGCCGGAGAACGAGGACTCACTGTTAGCGAGGACAAAGGATCACTTCCCGGAAAGTGACAATCCCGTAGACACAGAGCATAGGTATCCTTTTTACCAATGCCACATGAAGAACGCGCTCAAAACCTTCTCACCTGTGGTACCTACGCTCCGTGACTGACTGGTCGTGCCAAAGGTTTGGCTGCCTGCTTTGGGGTGTTTTTATCTGTTTGTGTTATGATTTCGCTACCCTGAATCCCGTGTCATTTGTGAGTGATTAACCTGAGGAGGAGGAGAACGTTTTGGTCCCATCCGTCCATCCGGAGACCTTACCTGTTACCTGATACGAGAGAAGCCTTGTTATTTATTTATTTTTTTGTCTCCTGCTGTCTGTCACTCTCCGGTTTCTTCAAAAAAAAAAAAAAAGATCTAAAAGAAGAAGTTTCCGTCCTGTTCACGCCGATGAGTAACAGAGAAAGTGACTGCATCTTTACATGCTGCCTAAAGAGAGTCTGAAAGTCTGAATGAACCAAAGTGCATGTTTATTTTTCCTCATTATAAGAGAAGAAGAAGAAAAAAAACAAAACATTGCACAGTGCAATAGAAGTGATGAGAGTCTGATGATATATTTAAACACAGTGTGAGAAGTCAGAGCGTGAGAGGAAACGAAATGCAAGGTGAGACGATGGACCGAGGTTTGAAAATCCAGTTTTTATACTCTTTGGAGAGTTCCTGTTACTCATGCCTGAAGTGACGATGCTGTTCTTTTATACCATGGCCTTTAGGTGGCGCCCTTGTGTCAGTCTATTGTTTCCTAATATGTCATTTGTTGTTAGCAAAGAGGTGCCAGAGATCTATAGATTTTTCTTTTTTAAATCTCCAGAGGAATATTTTAAATCTATTTTGTCTGATATTTATTGTTTTATTTTTATGTTCTTTTGTTTTTTAGTTCACCAAAACTGCGATCGATGTTATCTCTGTGGAGACAGGGGTGAGAATCAAACTTCATCAGTGACACTATTACAAAAAGGCTTTTGTGTAGTCGTGTGTCTCATTTGTAACTGTCGACAGATCTATAGCTGAGCTGAAGAAACTTTTATTTTTTAAACGGTGATATTTGTTGTGTTAACACTGAGATTTAACCTGCCTGCTTCACAAAAACTAACAAAAAAAAAAAAAAACAACACAGGTGTGAGACGTCTGGTCACGGCATTATGAGCATTTTTTTTTAAAATTGATTTCAAATGTTGACATATTAAAATGTCTGTGGAAACATCTCTCTTTCATTTCCTAAAAAACAGGCGCAGTGTGCATTACAGTCAAGTGTCCTTCAAGACATTCTCAAAAGGTGTGACACGCTCATTTTAAAACAAAAAAAAACACATTTCAGCTCAAGTTTTTATCAGTGTTCCTCTCCGTGTTGGACTCAGGTCATATTCTATGTCGACGATGTGCTGAAAGTAGAATTTAGCGTCTGTTTATTGTCAAACTTACCAACCGCGTATTTCCCACTTTGGTTCACGTCATCACAGCCGTTATTTTGTGACGATTTCTAAATGCATTCCAAGAATAAAAAGACGTTTGCTTTCAAAGAAGCAAATGGAAACAGCTAATGTCTCCAACGGTTTAGTTTTACACGTCAAGTGAAGAAAATCTGACGGCTCATGCGTAATGTCAGCGATTTTTGGGGACTCTTTTCTTTAAATGATGAAGTATTAGTGAGCCGCACTGTGGAAAACAAAGGTTTGTCATCGAACCTGTCAGGCGGTTGATTGAAGAACCTTCACCTCATCGGGGAGGTGAAAGGTCAAAAAAAAAAAAAGACAAGGGTCAAAGTTCATTCCTTATTGTGAGGCAACAGCTGTAACCACTGAGCCACTGTGATGCTTGTTGATACACTGTATGACATTTAAAAAAATAATAATAAACAAACACGTGAAGGACATGATAATTAAGAACATTTACAAGGTTTGCACAGAGGGCGACACGTGTTGTGGAAGATGTTAATAAAGGCTGTGTGCATAAATATGCCTGCATACAGGGTGAGTCACTTGCACTATAGCACAGTGTAAATGAACAATGAGCCTCTGGGACGTGGTGTGTCATGCAGTCTGATGAGTTTGTTGGCACAAACGGGCACCTTTGATTGCTTCGTGTGCTGCGGGGAAGTCTTTCACCTGGAGAGTTGAAGTGCTGCAGTTATTTAAAAAAGGGCATTGTACATGTACCCCAGGTACAATGGGCTCAGGCTTTACTGAGCAGCAGCCAGGTGTGGTGGCAGGTCAGGTGTCTATAGAGTTATATTTGTCTTTTTCTGTCCTGACGTCACGTCCACCACACTCCTCGGTTATAACACAACTGTCATTTAAATCTGTCTACAGATATAAATATTCATATGTGATATTAATAAATTAAAGAATATCAAACTGACAGTGACCCACAAGCTTGAGTGTCTTCAACGTCTCCACTAGAGGGCGCTGTATGCCAACAGGTACAGATCTGAACATCTAACGTGGTTTTCTTTAGTGACTCAGCATTGCTTTCTGCAAATAAATACATTTGAGAATATAAACTCTAAAGCAAAGAAAGCCACGATATACCCCGTGCACTGTATTATAATGAGGTAAAGTGGGTGCTGACACAGATCGTGGACGTTGCAGACAGAAGATCTGTCAGCTTAGCAGCAGTTCACTGCAGCAGACACTTGCAGTGATTAAAAATTAAACTTAAATTTAAAATTAAACATGCAAAACAACCACAGAGAAACACAAAATAACCGCAGAGGTGCACAACAACCACAGAGAGAAGCTACAAAGACACAAAATGTTGTCTCTCTCTCTCGCGCTCAGGAGGCCTGGGGACATGCCTCATGCCCGCTGTCTCATCCCTTCACAGAAAAATGAGGACAAACATCCGAACGACATTTCTCTTTAATTCTGCGTGTGTCAGGACAGCACAAGTCAAAGAGTTTTATTGATATGATCCCCACATGAGATTATTTACATTCAGTATGACAGTGACAGACGAGCACCTCTGTTTTATCTTTGTTCCCTTTTTCCTCTCTCTGCGTGATTAGGACGCCTGCTTTGTGTGAGTTTGCAAATGTGTTTATTTCAGATAACACTCTAACAATGGGTAGGTGGGTTAAAATAGCCCACCAGAAAGGAAAACGCCGCTAACGCGCGAGGAGTGCACAGACAAACACAACTCATATGGATTCAGATCCCACGGCGAAGCAGGAGTCTGCAGTCACCCAGTGATTTCAAGGATACAGTTATTTGAGGACAGAGTATGGCTGCGTGAAGCAATTTGCAATCCCAGTTCTCGGGGGAAATAAAATGGAATTGGTCCCTTATGAAAATATTATGCATTACAAAAATATCCATCGAGGAATTTTCAGTGGAAAAAGTAAGAAATTATTTATACAATATGAAGAACCTTATGCATTTCATCTCATCTGTTATCACCATTTGTGGGCATGGCCACAATCTAAACAACATGATTATACAAGAGCAAACCCAGATTAGCCTAAACCATTTAGCAGTATTGGAAGAAAATTCAGGACAACAACGTGAAGACGGAAAGACTGAAACCTCGATGACTTCTGTACAGGAGTGGAACGAGCAATGCTGACAGAGCTCTGACTCAGTCGTGGCACTCCAGCTCCAGAAAAAAGGGTAAAAGTCGGTTCATCTGTCCTCGCGGGTCACTGCTGCTCGCTCTCCGTCAGCCGATCCAGGTTGTTTAGCTGATGTAACTCCCGCTCTCATTTACCCTGAGCAAAAGAAAGAAACCAATGAATTTCTTTGTGCTCTTGCAGTTTGAACGTGCAACTTCAAATAGAAAGAAACATAATTTATATTACCGTGTCTTTAAATGAAACTGAAACTATCAAAGTATGTATAAATTTAAAGCCAATGGACAAAATATAGAGGATAAAAACAAAAAAGGATTCATAGATACACACAAACTTGGTCTGTTAAAATATTTTAAACCCTAAAACCACATAAAAAAACAACATATGTGGGTATTTAGTAGTGTTGTTGATCGATTCAGGCCAAAGTCTTGACAGTTTAGTGCAAAATATTTTTGAATATTGCGTGACAGGGTGGCATGGTGGTGCCGTGGTGTCACAGCGAGAAGGTTCCTCCTCACACAGTCCAAACGTGCAACGTGCAACAGGTTAATTAGTGACTCTAAAGTGGCTGTAGGTGTGAATGGTGTTTGTTTCTTTGTGCCCCTCGCCCTGAGGCAGCTGGGATAGGCTGATGACGGATATCGTGAGATAAATATGCATCGCAACCTCCCTCTACTGGTTGAAACGCGGCTATTGCAACTGAATTTTGATTTCGGCTGATCTGGCGGCAGGTGACGTGCGGCAGCTTTCGTCACCCACCACGCCCAAATCGCCGTCCCTTCATATAAAACCAGCGGCTCCTGTCTCTAGCGGCTGTTACATAGCCATACGTAGCCTTTCTTAGTCGCTATCTCCTGCAGACTCTCTGACTGGTTTGGTGTCTCAGCTCCTCAGCTGCTCATGTAGTCACTCACTGTGTCTGTCTGCAGTTTGGGGCTGAGGTTTATCTACATTTATCACCTAGCAGCCTGATCGCTTACTAATATAAAATACCGATTAGTGCAGCTTTAAAAAGGACGTATAAGTGCCGACATGCACCACATGAAAAACTACAACCTCGAGTTTATGCTTCGTCTACTCTGCACTTATTGTTCATTCACAGGAAAATAAGATCATGGAGGTGTTACATAAAAGAGTCACATTGATCAGAAACAGATGTTAACTACAAAAAGGTCTCCATGAGGGATAAAGCACCATAGGAAAAAATATTTTAGAAACATGGGAAACCTGTCTGAACTCCCACACCTAAAGCAGGATGGAAACACTGCTGATCCAAAAACACAGCGAGGGAGAACAAGAGGACGAGAGCGACTCTGTGGAACCGGGCCAGATAAGAATGTCTAATAAGAACACCGTGATCACACCATTTCCTCCTCCTCTACGTGGAAGCCTGAGCGAATAAGATAAAACAGCGGGTCAGCCAGTTTTCCATAAAGTGGATGACTGAACGACGCTGGCAACAGATTAGGTAGGACGAGGTTTATAAATCCACGCAGAAACAACAGGATATTTGACAAAGGCGACCGGAGAGTCATTTCCCCTCATCATCAGTGATCATGACAACCAACCACCTCAAGGCTGCTGAGATACAGATAACGTCTCCGCCGATCTGATCGCCCCAATTTAAAAAAACAGTGATATTAATTTGTGCTGTGCCCAATAAACACTTCACTGTGTATAATGGTCCTAACACAACCTGATAAACCTGACAGCTGTGCAGACAGAGGAGGAAAGTGACAAGCTTAACTCCTCCAAACATCTTCATCTTGATGGTTGCAGTTACTTACGAGTTACTTGCATCATTTTGATACATAAAGAAACTGCTAATGCTACTAAAATGAGTCCCTGACTTGCATGTTTTAAGAGTGGTTTGTTGTTACAGCAGGCTGAAAAGCAGCATTCCTCCACTCTTGTGTTATTGGGTTGAGTTGGGATGAGTACGTGAGTTTCTCTACTCACTTCTCTAATATGATTTTGTTGCTAAGGCTGGCAGGGTGAGGTAAAATTCAGCTTAAGGTATAAATAGTCCAGAACAGGACGAGGGTCAGGGACAGCTCAGAGAGGTGACATTTAAATTGGGGAAATGCTAACTATCAGAGGAAATTAAGAAGACTTGTGATGCTATCTGTATCTGTAAGCACACCCTGGAGTACACTTTTGCATCGCTGCATCAAAGTGAGAAGTCAAACCACTTGAAGGGTCTCAACTGCAGTCAAATTATTCTCAAAACCTTTGATTACTCATAAAAAACAGATTTTCTAACATGATTGTTGCACTCACAGTGTTGAAAAGTTGTGAGACAGATGTACCTGCATGCTGTGTTGGCCGCACGGCGGCAGGCCATTGGTTGTCCCGCGGGCCTGTTTCACCTCTTTGCACAAACTGAGCTGCTGGTTGGCGGAGAGTGGAGCTGCTTGAGGCATCGCGACGCAAGGATTGGAAACCTGGAGACGGAGGGAGAAATCAAAGAAAGGACGACGTTGGAGAAAATGCATGAACGTACACGGAGGTGCAAAGGGAGCACTGCTGCAACACTCACCACCTTCGAGGCCCGGCTGTGTTGCGGCGGATGCAGCGAGGGCAGGGAGGTGTTGTAGGACAGCAGACAGGGCTGCTGACGGCGGTCCATGGATGCAGAGGAGTGAGGTCGTAGGCCAGGCGCTGACGCAGTTGGCGACTTCATGTTCCTGCCCAGGCTGTTTGACTTGCTTTCCTTTTTCTGGTACTCTATTGGAGACTGAAGGGCTACAGTGGAAAGGAAGAGATGTCACATTACTCAAAGGCACCAAACTCTCAAATTTTTATGGAGGAAACACACCGACGCTCTCGTACCATTAAGGAAATTCCTCTGAGTCTCTAAAATCTGCACGACATCGTTGAACCAAGCCTGCTTTATTTCCGGAGATGACGCTTGCATGATGAAGCGTGTCACGCTGCCGTCAGTCCCGCGGGAGGTCAACACCAGACAGCATGGTTCTTCCTCAGAGTGCTCCTCCACGCCCAAACAGCTGACCTGAAGCACAGAGGAGGCTTGTTAACTAAAACACTGAGACAAGATGTTTCAAAGATGTCTGAAAAACACAGTTTTAATCTCACCTTGATGCTGTTTTTAAACGTGTAGCCTGGCAGGGAGAAGCCTTTTTTCTTATCAATTGGCTCACTGAACATGACCAGCTGCTCAAACAGGAAGACGCGCCTCTCCTTGGCTCTTGACACGAGGCCGCTTTCCTGCTCGCTGACAGAGAAGGTATCCTGCTGGAGCAGCTTCCCCTGAGCTGTGATTTTCCCCTGAAACAGTACGAAAACATTGTCGTAGAGCGTAAGTAACACGATACGTGATACGCGCTTCATCTGTGCGACGGACAAAAAGATGAATATCCCACCTCAAATCCTTGGAGCCGGCCCACATTCATCATATCGTTACAGCGTTTTGGCACAAAACACATCACCTCCACTGCTCTCTGATGGAAGAAATTGGATTGGAGAATATTACTTTACTCATCCCTTCAGCAGCCAGTTTATTAGCTCCAACTAGCTCAAACTAATGCAATCTAACACAACAATCCTGAGATATTTAGATTTAGATAGATGTTTTAGAGGTGCGGATTCAACTTTACGATCATTTTGTTGGAGGTTGTTTGTTGTTATTTGGTGTATCCTCATTAATATAAATGGGCTACACAAAATATTGAGTCAATATGTACCTGCAGCTCCTCGGCATCCCTTCCTGCTTTGCTGTAGTACTTCAGGAAGTCCTGCAGACAGAGGTTTGATCAGACAAAGTTGAAAGATTAAAAAGACAATTATAGAAAGAGAAAAGACAAACGTGTACCAACTGCACGCCAATCTTTAGGAAGCTTTCATAATTCTAATAATGTGAAACTAATAACGTGTATACAAACCTTTAGCAGTAGCTGATACTTCATGATCCTCTGAACGGGTTTGATGAGCAGGTCGTTGAGCTGCAGCCGGTGACCCAACTGCTGCCTGAGATCCTGTCAGGAGACAAAAAAGGAGAAAGTAAACGAGAGCTGGAGTCACGATAGTGCAGGGTAAAGGTTTACTCACCTCAAAGTAGGTTTCGATGTACTCCGAGACAACATGCTCTGATTTGGGTTTGTTCTGACAGTAAACCACGTACATGTGGAGGCGCCGCTCCTGGAAATTGAAGAAAGAGAAAGAGACAGTTATTCCAAATAATCTGCGTGTGAAGAGCAGCGTGTCGAGAAAATAATTAAGCCTCTGAGCTGCTCCAGCTTTTAGTTTAGTGTCTTGTTTCATGTGTTTTTTTTAGGGGGGGGGGGGGTTGTTAAGTCAGTGCCTCATTAAATAGTTCCAGTGGCTGAGAAAGGATGCTTTAATTTGCCTTAATGGCTTAATTAGGCATGCAACACAACACTGAGTGACAGACACACTGAAACAAGTCTAAATATTTTCCCCATTTTTATTCGACAGCTTATTTATTTTTCGCTGTAACGAGATGCTGATACGGTGCCAATAAGTATTCACCACGCGGCTTTGTCATGTTTGGCTGTGTCTTTTATTTATGTAGTTTTGTGTCTGGCTTTCCTTTTGCAGAGATCTGTTTTCACTTCAACATTAAGTCCCTCAAAGTTCAAAGAAGATGGTCGTGAGCTCTGTAATCCCAGGTCATTTTCACACACAGCGGGGTCACCGCGGAGCATCTTTAACGCTGATTGTCGGCTTCGAGCTTCTTTAGTGATTACAAGAGCGTTTATTCTGCAGCTGCACCTGCAAGACAACTGATCTGCAAGATGAAGACGCATCTGGATGGCATCCGGCCAAGGATTTACGCACAGTCAGAGCTCTGATCCCTGAGACGGCCGCAACCTTCAGCCCTGAAAAAAAAACTTCTCGTCCACACTTCTGTACACTTACATGTTTGATGAAGAGCTGGGCCAGGCTGTCTGGATCACCCACACATTTCTCGAGCTCTCCCAGGAAATAACTGTGCGACACAATGCCGAGAAGGTCAGGAAGAAATAGTCATGCAGCCCAACACGACAGAAGCACGGCCATCATGAAACATAAGGAGTATAAATAAGCACATTTTAAGAAATTACTCAGATTTAAAGGAACCGAGTGAGGGAAAAAAAAGGACGTCTCTGACTCACTCCTTGTGCCAGTCATAGATCTGGTGGATGTTTCCAAAGACAATCCTGTCCTTGCCTTTCATGTCCTCAGGGACTCCCTGATTGGCCATGGTGGCCATGTAGCCCTACACACACGCACACACACACACACACGTCATTAATCACTTCCAGATGGAAAATAAAAGAACGTCTTGTTCAGTTTGAGACGCAAATGTTGCAGAATGCTGTTGACGGAGGAATCTCAGTTATGTCTCATAAATGTCATGAGTGGATTATTTAAAGGGTGGAAAAGAGACACACCTGCACGATGAGTCCAAGATCTTCCACGTACAACCTTTCTGTCTCTATTAGCTCTGTCAGCACATATCTGAGAGAAAGAGAGAGAGAAATAATCAGTAACATTCATGTTCACAGAAGTTTTGAAACATTATGCTTCTTCTTGTTGAGACTTGGGTGAGGAGGTTGATGCCACTCTCGTGGCTGTAAGGAGGTGGTTAGCTTAGCTTAGCACAAAGACTGGAAGCGGTGGGAAACTGCTAGCCTGACTCTGTCCAAAGGGAACCAAAGTGTAACAAGAACAATCCTGCCGCCATGTTAGCAAAGATGTGGATCATCTGTAACGGCACTCCCCTGTCAATCAAAGTGGCCATGCTCTTAATTACTTAATTGTCATGGTAATTAACTATAGAGACCAAAACTGTTTTTTGTACCAGGCTGTAAACATGTTGGACATTTTAACATGGGGACTTATGGAGATTCACTTGTTCTGGAGTCAGCCTCAAGTGGCCGTTTGAGGAACTGCAGTTTTTGGACCCATGTTTTTATATATATATATATATATAGATAGATATAGATATAGATATAGATGTAAATGTAACATCTTTATCAGTGAGCTTTAGAAGTGCTGGTTTGATATCTTCAGATAGAGCCAGGCTAGCTTGTTTCCAGTCTATATGCTGAGCTAAGCTTCATATTTACACAGACATGAAAGCAGTATCAAACTTCATATCTAACAATGAGACAGCAAATAAGCACGATTCCTGTCACGTAACGTAGCGTTGGACACGTACATGCTCTTCTCTAAGGCAATGCTTCTCTCCTCTTCACTGTCCACTGTGGCAGACCACTGGCTGCCTGAGTCATCAGTCACAGTGCAGCTGTCTTCCCCTTGGAGAGTGTTGACGCTGGATCTTTGGCTCTAAAACACACAAACAAGACAGCACAGCTTTTGGTAAGCGTCACTACAACAACACATTATGTAAGAGGAGACAGACAGCAAGTCTGAAGAGCTGTGAAACTGTAGATACAGCCCTCAAACTGAGATTTTACACAAAAAACAGTCTAAAAAAAGGTCAAACTGACCTTTATTTCACAAAAAACTAAGAAAAATCCAAAAAATTAAACAGAAATATGTGTGGTGGAAAGATTTTTCCTCATTTCCTCTCCCATTAAACAGAGGGGTGGCTGCAGCTCATGAGGTAGAGTGTCCACTAATCACAGGGTTTGTCTGAAGTGTCAAAGTGTCCTCAGACATGACGTTGAACCCCAAGTTGCTCCCGATGGTGCTATATAAACGCAACCATTTCACATTTATCTCACGACCCCTTAAGATTCATCTAGTGACCCTTTGGAACAAGATAAATGGCAATCACTAAACCGTCAGCAGCTACAGCACTAAAATGTCACAGACGCTAATAAATCAGTATTAACAATCTAATAATGTCATATTTCAGCCACAGGGGCCATTTTTCTGCAGGATGTGTACTTTTACTTTGGATGCATGAAGTACATCGTGCTAGTAATACTTTGTACTTTGACTTAAGTAGGAGTTTGAATTGAGACCCCCCAAAATAAAAGACTTTAAATCTCTCACATCTGTTCTTCTACTATGTAACGTTTAACTCTATCACTGATTTTGGTGTAACTGGCTCATATTTAATGGAGGAATGTCTGACGTCCTTGAACTGATTCGCCTTAACTGTCTGTGATTTTCAGAGTTGCATGATGGACAGTGAAATAAAACTGATGCAAACTACAGCTGCTGCTAGCTCAGTCTGCTGCACAGACTGTGAGCTCGGAGGTGGGGGCACCAGGGCCACAATGTAACCTGGCTTAGCAGCCTTTATGGACATAATGACAGAGGCAAAAAGGCCAAAGAGGACATTGACGGAGGAAGGTAAGAGAGAAAGAGGCCTCCAGACAAACCTCTGACTGACTGACGAGAATGCTAAATTAAAAAAACACCAATTTCTACATAATCTTGCTTCACATAAAGGATCTGCGTACTTCTTCTAAATGCTGTGGTGCAGTGTGATGTCAGACCGCTGGGCATTAACCACACAAACCTAAATCATTAAGCTTCCTCTACAACATCCCCCTGACCCAGCCAGAGCACATCTGTAAAAATTCTATACAGATGAGAGGGTCTTAATTCTGGGGAACACATCAGTTTAACAACTGTTTTTGGAACGAAACGTCAAATCCCAAGTAACCTGAGAGTAATAATCACTTTTTAATGTCTCTCCTTGCTGCTGAGGATGCTGCCGGGCAGAGAAACTTGGAAAAGTAGAATCAGTCCTGACAGATGAAGAGAAACGAGAAACAATTTGTCAAGTCAGATAATAAAGGTCAGGGTGACCACGGCATGGAGAGATGTTATATAACAAATATCAGTCCTCACCTTAAAAGCAGTATAATCTAATGTGAATTTGACTGTAATCCTCTTGACATACTGTAGGTTCACCACATTTTGTTCTCTGCCTCGATGCACTAGATGATAATCCTTCTCTGAAGTCAGTTTATAGGTCAAATATGCACGTTCTGTTTATTTTCTCTCTTTTTTTTTGTTGCTCTTTTTGTCTGTTCGTGTCCTGATCCAGCAGACGTCCTGCGTATGAAAAACATCTGAGGCTGAGTCAAACTCTCCATCTTCGCTCTGGCTGTGATTCACCAGTCAGCAGCCAATAAAACCGCAGAGATTAGCTCGCTTGTTACTCTAGAAATCCATTAACGTCTCTGAAATCCACGAGAAAGGTTAAAGGAAAAGTTGGATTTAGTTTCTGGGAAATATGCTCATTGGCTTTTATGCAGAAAGTTAAATAAGAAGATTGATACCACTCTCGTGTCTGCTGGGTTGATATGTAGCTGGAGTCTGCGTCTAGTTGGCTTAGCTTAGCATAAAGACTGGAGACGGGGGGAAACGGCTAGCCTGATTCTGCCCAAACGTAACAAAATCCAGAAAAGTCACTGCTTCTGGCAGTGGGTCAATAGTTGTAGTGCGCCTCGGTCTCCTCAGCCATAATGTGTTCAGCATATCTCCCAAAAATATCAAACCCTTCCTTTAAAGAGCTGATAAGGCCTTCTGTGGACCCCGACCCGGGCAGGGCAAGAACAAAAGCTCTAGGAGCCAAGCTAAACATCACGCTGCAGGTGTCTATGGAATAACATCCCACAAGAAGGCCATAGGAGTGAGGCTGAAAGTCATTTATCACGCAGAACGATGTGAAATTATTACTTTAACTCTTATGTAAGCGCTTGTGTAACTTCACTCTGGAAGGTCGTGTAGGCCTCTTCTCATAGATACTGGTTGTTGGACAAATAACAGCTAACCAGGAGCTGGCCCAGTCAACAGCCAAGAAAAAGAGGCAACACAGGCGACAGATTCATGCCGTGAGCCCATTCCTTTACCAGTCCAACAGCCAACGCCGGTATTTATGTTCACATACGACCGGCAGTGAATAATTAGCTCTTTATTGCTCAGGCTGCTCGGGTGATGTGACAGTATACACTCCTCACCCCCAACTCTGACCCTGTTTCAGTCTGTTACAGACCGGTTGATTACCTCCAGATGCCGTCTCCACAGGGCCTTTCAAAGTACTCAGTACACTCTAGGGTTACTAGGGAGTACTCCGTGTGCGTACTTGCGCCGCGCTTGTGTGTGTGTTTATGCAGCAAAATGTGAAAACGTGCTACTCTTTTGGCACAATTGGTGGAAGTTAAATTATGTGTGCTAACAGAACTGAACAGGATGTGAAGGACACGTGAATGTTTATAACTCATAGTTTCGGTGTGAGGTGTCTGGACATTTAAGTCCGTGTGTTTCGATACTTTATACATCATACACATGAAACCTGCATGACCTAAGAGTCTGATGATGAAAGGCTGCACCGAGAGGAATTTAGTAGCGAGAGCGATGTTGACTTTGGTCCGTTTGTGTTTTTCTCGACTTTGCTTCTCTAATTTTCTAATTTTAATCTCATCATAAGAAGTACTATCTCATACAATGAGTCATTTAATATTCAGTAATACTTCACATGAATTATATGCACCACGCAGTATTTCTATAACGTTCTTGTGGACTGGATGACCAAAGTAAAGATTAAACTGAAGCAGATTGATTTATTTTTCGGGTGTCACTGATTGGCTGCCATGCAAGGTGCCGCTCATCAGTTTTAGGTGCTGACCATTCATACGGTGAATTATCTCAGTCTAGTCTGAGACTGAATTTCACCTAAAGGTTGGTGCATTGGTACATTTTGTTGGTCGTTTGCACTAATAGGCCATGAAGTTAAACTGTTTTAGCTCTTTATGCCTTTTTGCTGAACAGTTTAGTTCTTAGTGTTCAATCACAGACTGTTATAGAGGCCAACGTTACCGTAGGTGGATATGTGATAATCTGATTGCCATATATTCAGCACATCAAACTTTTATTGTAACTTTTTCTGACCTCTCTGAATGAAATGATAAATTAAAGGAGACCTCAGTGTCACCACTGCTGTCACAGAGAAAACTGCTGAGAGACAGACCTCATGAATAGAGTCAAGCAGAATAGAATATTCAATATAATATAGAAGATAACAACATAGCATATAATAAAATAGAGACATTACCAGACTCTGTGTGTCTCTGCCTGATATTTGGCCCTGGCAGGACGACTGTGTTGGAGCTTCTGGACTCATCAGACCGTCGCTTGACACCTGTTCATCACAAACCGACATTACAAACAATAATAAAAATTGTGTTTATGAATGTAGGAGGTATTAATGTGTAAAAGTCTCACCGTATCTCCAGAGGGGAGGATGGTGTAGTTGTCGTGCTGCACCAGAGGCCTCAGCTGAGATTCACTGTGGGAAAGAAGCGACGGCGGCTGCCTCCCGTCTGACCTGCACATCTGCTTCTCGACTTTTCCCGGTCCTCCTCTGGCATCGGAGCTCATCTTGCGGACGGGATTGGTGAGCCATTTCTTGAGGGCACTGACAGGGTGCCGTGATCCAGACAAGGAGTGTGAGCAGGGGCTGGAGCTGCCTGAGGCCTGGTGGGGCATGGAGCCCACAGATGGGGGGATACTGCCGTCACTGCCTGCCGCAGAGTACGACTCTGCTGCTGAGAGGGAAAGAGAGAAAGAAGGAAAGGGATTAAAGTGCAGCAGCTAATTGAGGGGTACATCCTCTCAGGTCAGATGCTGCAGACAGATTTCTGCAGAAAAATGTTCAATTTCCTGTGTTAAGCCCTAACTGTAACTTAAGTAGCTTCAGCTACTGTACCGACCGGTCCTGAATCATTATGGACACAAAAACAGATCTGTTCTCACGAGGAAGGACCCCTTATGAGAACTAATTGAAGTGGAAATGACATACTGTATGATGGACTGCATGCATTTGGTACAAATCTTCTAAAAAATTTATCTCAACCAAAAATGTGGTAACACCCACCAAAAAAAGTAATCGCAGATCTTATACTATAGAAACAACGCTGGAGCGCAGAGGCGCTTAAATAAACCCGACTGAACATGGAAAGTTTTCTTTTTGATGCACTGACAGTATTATGCAAAAACACGGCAGAGCCCTGGACAAAAATAACGACACATGACATCAGTCCCTGTGCATTTTTCCATTCATCCATTATCTGTAACCACTTATCCTCATCAGGGTAACAGAGGGGCTGGAGCCTATCCCAGCTGGCACTGGGGCAGAGGCGGAGTACACCTGGGACAAGTCAGCCAGTTCCCCATATATTTTTATTATTTTAAGCAATGCAATATTTAAAGGAGGAGCCAATAGGAAAGAGTTCAAAAATAATACTTTATCTTTTATTTACAATGACTGAGTTAATATTAAGAGTCTTTACTTATATAAAAGTAAAAAACAGCATTATGAATTATAATTATAAAATACTCCATAACATGTAAAAGACATGTTTTAAGTATAAAGTACAAAAGTATGATCATACACAAATATTTTGAGTATCAAAACTGTGCTGCAGAATGGCCTTTTTAACAATAAGTACTTGACTAATTGTTTCATGCGCTGTAAAATATTATTATTATGCTTATAATCGTATTTTAAAGTCTTAATCTGCAGAGTAACTAGTAACTATACCTGTAAGGTAAATGTAGTGCAATATTTCCCTCTGTGTACGAGAACTAACGAAGCATCAAATGGAAATATTCAGCTTTAACTACGTTGTATAAACGTAAACGTGTGTTGTTTCGTCTGTTGAATTGTGAATAAAGGCGCCCAATTAAAACCTGCACTGGAACATAATGACACACCCTAAATTACACTATTAAAAACTTTATACCACTGTGGTAACACAAACACTCACTTATCTCAGCTACAACTGGGACTCTTGTTTTACATAAGCGCTGACTTAAAATGTAATTTAGCTCCTGAATGAAGCATTTAAAAGAAATTAACCGGGAGTGATTTTTTTGGATTATGTGACCTAAAGTCTGTCATAACTGAACCGATCATATCTGCCCTCATTCTTTCTAAAAACTACAACACTGGAGCTGACACCCTTTTTTACTTTACCCCACAGCTGGATCCTGTTTCCATCTTTAAGTCTGTCGACTGTGGAAACTGGTACTCAATCGTGAACCACACTGTTTTAATCAGGCACCCTAACATTAACATTTCAGTGTGTTCTGCTGATCGTAGCAAAGTGGAATCTTTCGGGAGCCCCTCTTTGTCGTTTTGGACTCTTCCCAGCAGCCACTATTCCCTGTCAGCACATTTATGTAAGCTGTAATCATAATAACGAGCTCCAAGAAGCCAATGGAAATCTGGGTCAGCCATTTGCCAAAACTGCCTGATACTGCCATTAACCACGACACTATTACTGACAGTAAAATACCAAATAATGTGTTTTTCTTTCTGCTCCATTTCAGTTCTCCTTTTATTTCATCAGAGCCAGCGAAATCTTCCCTAAATACAAAAAGAAATACACAAATATTAAGTTCACAGTACGGATAATGAGTATTTATGATTTTACAAACACACGTACTGTGTATTCATCATGTTAATGTGCTGGTACCTTGAGCTGACTGTCAGACAAAAGTTCAGTCTCCTACAAAACAATCCAGACATGTAAAGTAGACTGGATGAATCAAACAAGACTTTAATTAAACTAATTCATCGTCTGGTTCTGAACCCATGCAGCGACAACACAATCTCATTTCTGTAATTGGATTGATTAAGAGAGGAGGGAGGTGGATCAGTGTGTGTGTGTGTGTGTGGTGTGTGTGTCTGGAGGTTTTGAAGCAGACAGGACAGTTTGCTTATCTTCCAGATGAACCGACAGTAATCAGTTTATGAAGGCGGGAGAGAAAAATGTATCCATCACATTGGAATGGATAAAAATAGATCAAATAACTGATGGAAGGAGGGAAAGTGGAAGATATGCAGCTTCAAGATATTGTTCATTGGGAAATAAAGGTTTGTTTTGCTAGCTAAAACTTCAGTGCAGTGCTACAGGAAATAGGATTATCAAGGTTGATAGGATTCATCCTTTTGTGGCCATGGATGTCTCTAGAAAATTTAATGGCAATCAATCCAATAATAGATAATATCAGTCTTGATCTCTGCCGACCAACATCAACTCCCTCCAGATAACCGAAGAGTCTCTAAGGGGAGACCAGCCACGCCACGGTCTGATGAAGCCAACGTGTTGGTGGTTTAGTTTCTAATGGGTCAGGCTTGATTTATGTATTTTAGACACTGTCCACGCTTCTGCTCTGCATGTTTCAGTTAGTTAACAATGCTGTCTTAGGTTTTAAAGAGTATCTGACAGTGTGGTATAGGGGTGTTTTCAATGACGTTTCTACTAACATTAACATTTTCTTTTTATTGTTGTGTTTTATTGTTCTAGTTTTAATCATATATTCTGTTTTCAGGGTGACTTTGTAACATCTGTCCAGGGGCCGTAGATGAAAAATAGCCTCTTGGCTAACTAATTCTTGGCGAAACATCCATCCACGATCGCTTATCCTCATCCGGGTCACGGTGAGGCTGCTGGAGCCTATCCCAGCTGACCTTGGGGGGGGGTGGGCTACATGCTGGACTGGGCTCTTGGCTAAACCAAAACATAAAAATAAACAGAGAAGTGATTTTGAGGTGCAACCAGTTCATCCCCGTCCTTACAAAATTGCAAGATAGCCCAACAAAATCCTGATAGATTATCATAAGATGGCACAATGGAGAGTGTCCTGATAGCTCACTTAGTGACACTGTAACCTGTAAACAAAGGCTGAGTCCTGTGTATCATCCTCTCTTGTTTTCTATCTACAGCTGCCTCCTCAGATTTTTTTAAATACTACTTTTTAAAATGAATTTCCACCGATATATTCTCAACTAAATGAGCACAGAACATAAAAATATCTACAGAATAAGTCGGTAAAACCATCTACAGATGCCCACATCCACGCACACACTGTTATCACCCCGAGCAGCCATCTGCTCTCCTCATTTTTTATCTATCAAGGTCAGGTCATGCAGTGCATGACCACTAACAACCACCTTACCATCTGTTGAAATGATACAACTAGCAAAGCTTAGTGCAGGTTTTTTTTCCTTCAAACACGTCAACATTTTCTCTGAACTCACCCTTAATGGTGCATTATGGTCATTGTGACGACCGAAGCACCGCTGCGCCGGGCGACTCAGCTCGCCGTGTTTGTTTGAGGCGCTTATGTAATGTGTCATTTTCCCACAGAGCAACAGCTGGACCACCATCCGGACTGCAGGGGGTGTCAGCTATATGCCTGCAAAGCATGCATGCTGTGAATGTGCCCTCACATGCAGGAGGCCTGATGGACGTCCAAATTACATGAAACATCTGTATAATTTTAAGTTCATCTGTTTGAATAAAACCTAGTCTGTCATTAGCAGACAATAGGATGTAGTGTTAGATAATGGGTGGTTAGCAGCTCTGTGTCGATGCTGTGTGTGGATATTAACCCCTCGAACGATATTTATGTGAGACTTGGTTTTGGCAAAGCACGATGTAGATCATTTTTATGGTCATGTTAATGATTAACTCTGAATATATACTGTATTTGTGCTTGTGTGGCTGTGATGAGAGACAAACAGCTGCTTCCATGCCTCTCTCAAAGCAGATGGTTGGGAGACAGTTAACTACATCTTCCTCCACTACACCCCCATACATGGCCATGGTCAGCAACAGCAGAAATTGCTGAGATGCTGCTGCTTCAAACAGTATGATGACACTTCACCAAGTGTAAGCGTGACTAAAGCTTTACCCATGTTACCCAAGGTCAGGCCTTTTTGTTTGCCTGTATATGGGAGCTGATTGCTGCCGCTGCTTTGTATTCTGTGTTTAATGATGGATGAAATCATCATCATTGCAATCGGATTCAGTCATTTTTTGGCTTAAAAACGCCCCGTTTCACTTCCTGTTGGAAAGCCGCCAAGGGAAATGTGCAAACATCCGCTCACTCATGAGCGAGACTCGAGCACGGTTCTTCAAATCGGGAGAGCGACACATAAGCAGAATGTAAGAAACATGCGTGCTGACTCGTAAGTGTGCCGTCGTCTTCGCTCAGCTGATGAGAAAAGACTTTTAGCATTAATTATGAAATGTTACATTAAAATATAAAGAGTGACGACACACACAGGTTTCTGAAGAGCTCAGTATATGAGGCTCTGGTCACCGCCGTGTTGGCAGCGACCTGAGGCAGGCCGAATGAGGCCTGAAGGCTCAAACAAGCTATCTGTAATGGCACCCACCTGTCAATCAAAGCGTCCGCTGTTAATTATGCATAACTTTTAAGCATTAATATAAATTGAACAGGTGAAATTCAGACTCAGTACAGTTGTCATGGACGGGTAAATTAGCTACAGAGACGAAAACTGCTTTTTGTACCAGGCTGTAAACGTGTTTTGGACATTCTAACATGGGGACTTATGGAGACTGACTCGTTCTGCAGCCAGCCTCAAGTGGCCGTTTGAGGATCTGCAGTTTTTGGTGAGGTTGGTGCTTGGATCTGAGCAACTGATGCGCCGACTCCCACTCTTTACATTCAAATGCTGCTGTTCATTCTCAGTCGTTGGAAGCGCATTCCTCCTCTGTGACCTTACATGCTATTTACTATAAAATATTGCTGCTCTTAACTGCTACTGATACCTCCTATCCGCTGGCAAGCTGCCACCGCTGCCTCTCAGAATAGTTCAGGGAATAATTTCACATGCTTATTTTATCTTTATGTTGCCGTGTGTGTGTATAGATACCAACGTACCTCCTGTGGTTTGTTTACTTCTGTGGTCTTTGTTCTTAGTACGTGTGAGCTGAGCTATTAATAAGTCAATTGTGTTTGCTAGTAAACAATGACAAGAGTGATGATGATTAATATCCCTTCAAAACACATGGGATTATATCCTGCACATTGACAGCTGACACAGTTTCTACAGCGCAGCAGGACATCTTTCCCGCACGTCACCACTTCCTTTTTCCCACGACGCAGCAGGCTCCTGACTCGTACATCGCAGTCACCCCTCATAGGTTTTGTTTGCTACTAAAAGAAACACTCCCCTCACACAAGGTCCGCTAAGGTCACAGTTTAGATTTGAGGAGAGGAGCAGTATTAAACTCCACACACCATTTACACAAACTAAACATGAAACATGAAGGTCGCATATGAATATATACAAACTTAAGAAATATATAAAACTGGCCCAGACTTTCACTACCGCTAAAAGTCTAAAACATAAATGTTTTTCACTGACTTTTGGTGGCTGACTTTAGTGCAACACTAACATATTATCTTTTTCTAGCGATTGCAAGTAAGATATTCACTCTTTTAGCTCTGTTTTTGGTCTCAACCAACCCCTGACAAAACATATTTGGCTCTTCAGCAACTATCTAGATTAGATTAGATTAGATTCAACTTTATTGTTATTGCACAAAGCACAAGTACTGAGACGCGAGACACAGTTTAGCATCTGAACAGAAGTGCAAAAAGGCAGTGAAGAGTAATGTTCACCGGCTAATCACTCACTTTGACTCTCTTCACAGTGATCGTACAGCTGGAACATCTGCAGCTGGAAATCTGGAAGAGCCAGATGATGTAGACCGTCTAAACCAAAACAATGTGCCGAAAGACGCTAAAAAGCTCTGCAGAGCTGCAAAGTTGGGTGCTATACCTCGGTGGATTCATCGCCACGGGGAAAACTTTCACATACAAGTAGACATTTGATTACTGCTGACATAAACGCATCGATTACAGCAGCTTTAGTAGCTTATTATTATGCGTTCTGTGCTTAAATCTTGGCTTTTAAAGTGATTTTTATCTAATGTGTATTTATTGTTTTAATCGATGGTTTTCAGCGCATGACGTAAAGCACAGTGAATTGGCTTGCAGTGCTTTGCAAATAGACTGGCCTTGCTTGAGGAAACTGAGCTCTCAGTGTTCAGGCGGTCCTGTGGTTCAGTGAAAATATTCCAGCAAAACAACCAACCAAATGTAAAAATGAAAAATGTCTGAGAGGCTACTGTATATGTTGGTGTCTGTGCTAGTAAACCCTTTTGTGCTTGTTAGTCATCTTGTTTACTTCTTCACATACTGGCAGTGATGACCTCACAGACATCGGTGGGCTAATGGACTATTAGTCACAGCGGTTCTAGAGGCAGAGTGATGTATATGTAATGAGACAGTGAGATCGTTGGCAGGACTTTTAAGTAGATTTCCAAGCAACTTTTCCAAACACACTTCATCTGGAGGTGTTTCTCTGGCTTTATAAATAGCAGTTGCAGACACTTGCGCCAAATGAAATAAAACACTCAGCGATAAAGACCGCAGAGTGACGGAGTTATAAGGAAGTCTTCAGGGGAGGCAGAGCTACAAAAACAGAGGAGAAAAGCCCCCCTCTCTCTCTCAAACAAGCCTTTTCTGCAACCACAGAATAAAAATACAGAAAAGACAAACAGATTAGGTGGAAAAGAAGAGAGTCCGCGCTGTCCTAACTGTGACTGCAAGCTTTCTATAAACAGACAGACAGAAAAATGTGTATTTTTAGATCTGAGGGGAAGAAAACATCTTTCATAACAACAGCACTGACGTCTCACCCGAAAGGAAAGTGTCTGAGATGCTCTATTAATCTTTGCAAACAAAGGTGATAAATCAAGACAAGGCTCAGCACAAAGCTTTTTATGTCTCGCATATCTATTCGCAGGGTCTGTCAGAGCGGTGCAGCTCAGAGAAAAGCTGTTCTGTAATCAGCCCCGGCACAACTGGAACAACAGAGGATTTAAGAGTCGGGCAGTAATGGGACGTTTGTGTGTGTGTGTTAAGATTAAGAAAATCACTTTCTCTTTTTACCTGCCCCTAAAAACACACGTGTCAGAGCAGCAGCAGTCAGTATGATATGAAAACAGTACCTAACCCTGTGCAGGTCCTTACGAATGTAAACTAATGCTTTCATCTTATTGGTTGTCACATTTGGTGCCCCGAATCTTACTACAGACTAGACAAAATCTGACTCAATAAATAAATGAATAATTTCTTAATTAAATAGTTTAAACGGTGTAAAAATAAATGTAATGATTTACACTTTCCTTTAATTAGTTGGTGATAAAGAAAAAGTTTATCTGTTTTTCTTTACGACAAAAAGTCTGACAACTTCAGTCACTTTTTCTGCATTTTTTATAGAAACAATAAAAAAAGCTGTGTGTGCGTGTGACGGGGGTCTTTAGGCCTCGTTTTTTAGGGAAAGGAATGTCGGGACTGTGACTCATAGACTTTTGCACTGCCGTGATTCAGCAGCGGCATATTCAGAGACGCTGCGGAGATCCAGATGTGACTCTGTCAGTGCCGTTCAGTCTGTTTGAACGTACATCTGCTCATGCTGTACATGTGTACACGTCTTACTCCACGCACACTGCTGATTTACTGCAGGTGAAGTACATATGAATGAAACCATGAAGCCAAAAACTGCAGTTCCTTGAATGTCCACTTGGGGTTGGCTACAGAAGAATCTCCATAAGCCCCCATGTTAAACCTTTTTTGGTCCTTATATCTAACTTGCCGGTTCATGACAACTGTACCGAGGCTGAATTTTTCTATAACTCTCCTGTTCCAATTAAATTAAGTCTTACAGTTGCATAATTAAGAGTGCGGCTGTTCTGGTTGACAAGCAGGTGCCGTCACAGGTGGTGTCATTCGGCCCACCTCAGCTCCAATGATCCACGTCTTGATGGCAGTGGCCAGAGTCACCACACTCTGAGCTTCACAATGGCTTTTCAGATACGACGCATGTTTTATACTGTCCATCATTCCAACGCCAGAGTCGAGGGATGACGAAGCCGCATGTCAACAAGAAATCAGCATTAATATCGTCTCTAATATGCTCACAATCGTCTGGCCTTCCTGCGCTTGGCATATACTGTATATCATTAAATATACATCACATTCATTCAATAAGATAAACCCAACAAGTACAAAAGCCACTGACTAGCTGTGGTGTGCTATTTACTGGCAACATTGTGGCCTGTTGCTTGATTGGTGCAGAAAATGTGACTGAAGTTGTCAGTAGCTAATTAACATAATTAATGTGGAGGATCAATGTTTCAGCTAATCCTTCCTACTGTCTATAAAGTACCCATTGTTCGGTTGCTGTGCATCATCAGCAGTTCAATCAATATAAGAAATAAGAATAGTTAAGGACATGAGAGAGGGGCCACATCCAGCAGCAACGGGTGACTTAGAGCTTTTTTTTAGTCAGTACTGAGTGAATTGTATCGATAAATGCAGATTACATTTAAAGACTGGTATATCTTCATGCTATCATCAGCAGAGTATTCCTTTAACCAGCCCGATGCACCTTTGTGTTTACATTTTTTAAATCCTGTAAAATTAAAAAATTGCATGATATCTCAAACGTTTTAAAGGTTTTTAAAGCTTAAAGGTTAATTATGTGCTGAGGTGACTTAAAGAAATGACACACAAGGAACTCACAACCAGGTGCATCTTCTGTCATTACAAAACAACACACATACCTGTTTGCAACAACTTTAGAGAGGTAACATGAATGTATCCTCAGTGAAAACTTACTTACTGACGGCAGAGTCAGAGAACAGTTTCAGTAAAAGTCCGCCTGAAGAGCATCTACGTACCTCTAACGCGAACAAAGCAGCAGCCACATTTGCTGAGTAGTTTTCTGAACAGGTGCTGACACCCACACCCTCGCTGGTGGTGACCCTTTCTCATGATGATCCACTCCAGCTGCTAGACTCAAGACTATCAGAGGCAGGCATCATGCTGTACGGACACACACTTCAAGTACATGCACACACACACACTACTATTCCTGTGGTAATGCCCTGAGGAGACGAGAGGAAAAGTGCACAGAGAGCTCCGGAGTCATAGTCCAAATCTGAGTAGAAACCCTCGGTGATGAAAAAATGCTGTTCCTATCCCACGATTTGACGAAGAACAGCAAGAAGAAAAACAGTGAGGCAGTGCTCCCCTCCACTCTCCAGCCTCTCTGTGTGGTCAGATGGTGAGCAAAGATTATGAGAGGGACCAAAAGTAAGTGAGGGAGTGACAGAGGGGCAGGGAATGGGAGGGCCTGTGATGAGGGAGAGAGAGAGAGAGGGGGGTGGTGGTGGTGGTGGTAGCTAACATGCTGCACTGCTGTGTGAGCATCTGTCTTCCAGTCCCACCTCCTCCTCTCATTTCTCTCCCCTCCCCTTTGGCTCCCTCTCCACTCTCTCTTCACGCCTCCCTCGCCAGCTTCTCCCCTCTCACTGTTCACTCCTAAGTGCTGTCATCGCATGAGCAATGACAAACATGGAGTTTTCCATGAAACAGGCAAAAATCAGCTGTGCGGAGTAACTTTCCATTGCGTGTTCGTTTAATTTTAGCCGAGTTAGCAGCTCTTAAGAATGCACTTCATGCCTTCATGGTCCCCAGAGGATGAACCCTAAAGACTTAGGTGATTTCTTAATCAGGGTTTTTGGGTGAAATGTCTTGACTATTGGATTAATCGGCATGAAATTCGCGACACACATTCATGCCCCCCTCAGGATGAACCAAAATAAAATCTACCCCCATGATCAGGTCATGTGTTTATGTGTTTTTCAAGTAAAGAAAGTAAAGAGTAAAGACAAAAACAACGCAGACAAATGCAGATGTGGACTCAATTTTTTTGTATTTCAGGTCACTCGTTTCCAACCTGAAGGTCCACAAGAGCTCTTATATACTGGATATTTTTCAGAATTAAAAGTAGCTGCAGTCACTCATGAACTTTAACTTATAGACAAATCTGGTCAACAAAGATGATCTACTGTACTGTCTAGTCGTAAAAAAAAGAAACTTCCTTCTTTAATCAGTAAGGCAGCTGCCGGCTCTCATTTGTCACCACAGGTACCAAAGCATTTCCTCTGCTGTGGAAAAACCAACATGTGGAAATATCCGACGCACAGCAAACTGAGCTGGCAGGATGGAGGCCGACTGATTTAATCTCAAAGGCAAGATTAAGCATTCATGACTAGATGATCTTTCGAGCACAGCTGTCCAGGCTCGTGGCAGCCGGTGGTGTGATTCAAGGAGATTTATGCATAAACTCATTCAACCCCCCCCAAACATGGACAAAATCAGTGAAGAAGAAAACACAGGAAAAGAAGAATATGTTTCTAATATAGCTGCTGTCCCTATGTGACACACATAAAGAGTGTCACGCAGCTCACATGCAAACAGATAAGCACAAACACACGCACAGACACACACATCTCTGGTCGACCAACTCAACCCAGGAATCTCAATCCAATCGAGGACAGATTACAGCTATAAAAATATCAAAATGCTCTTTCTCTCTGTCGAGTTAAGCCTTTAAAAACTCTGCTGACATGATGATCCCCCGCCGTGCGCTGAAAAGCAATGCAGGATTACTCTATGTGCATGCATGTGTGTATGTGAGTGTGCATGCGTCCAATTAGCCAATATTTAGCCATCGGGAGAAGTTAATGCGTGCTTTTTATGTTTGGTGTGGCTTTTAGTATTTTAACTTCCAGTCTGAGATGTGAAAGCTGCTCTTCCTCTCTGTCAGATAGCTCCAGCGCTGTGGGTGACATAAGAGGTGGACACAGCATTAAACTGCAGTATTTATCTATGCTCACCAGTGGGTCCTAGTCCACTGTGCAGGCTAACAAATGTAACAATGCTGTTATTCTGACGTGTTTGCAGTGACTTGACCTGCTGGTATTTTGCCTCGTGTGTGTTCAACAAGCTCTATATGGATTGATTCATCACGCTTGCTTCATTTTGCAATGGAGGAAAGTCCAACATGCGCTTTGCACTTTTGCACACTTGCAAATTTTTACAGCCCTGTGATGTATTTGATGGAAATGTGAAAAAAAAAAAAAAAAACCCAGTCTAGATCTCTGTTTGTTCCCTGCGTGCGACTCCTGTGGTGGCCAAATGAATTACAGAAGCCATAATACAAAGTTGGTAAATGTTGTGGCTTTTGCATAATCTGACAACTCTGGGCCACCGTAGATGCTTTTCTGTGATGACCACACCACAGAAGAAAACAAACAAAGGGGAGTGTTGGGGATTTTCACGATTTCTTACAGATAAACTCACTGTGTTACCTTTGCATCCTGCAGCCACACTGGACCTCCTGGCCCACTTGAACTGCGTCTGCATGGTCCGATTGTTTTCATCCAACAAGAGTCTCTCCTGGCTGGCGTCTGAAATCTTACAAGACAGACACGAGAGTGAGCGAGTGAAATAATAAATTAATAAATTAAAAATTAAATTGAAAACACTTTAATGAACCATTTATCTGCAGCTGCATTTGTATTTTAACAGGTTTACGGGGTAGGTAGGACCTCACAGAAGAGAAAAAGTGACTCAGCTAATTATACCACTTTTCCACTCTATTTCACCTCTCTCTCCACCCTGCTCTCTCTTTCCTATTTTGCTTTAGCTTAAGTGGTTTCTTATCTTATCTAAGGAATTTCACTGAGAGGGCTAAACAGGAGAATCAGCATCAAATACAGACAAAAGACGTCTGATGCCGTCTAAAGAATAAGTTTCATCTTTAAGTCGATAAAATAATAAATGCATAAAATACACCACCTTGATGAAGGCACGATGGTTGAAAAGGGTTTGGCCAAGAGCTCTGCAGCTTGAAAACTGAAGCTGATCTGCACCTCGCTGTGTTCTCAACAATTACTCAACAGATACTGCCACAAAAACTAACTTTTTTTAGACAAATATATTTGAAAATCAGGAAAACATTTGACTAAAGCAACTTAAAGATCAAATAAATGCAGTCAGAAGTCTCAGCATGTGTGCAATATTCTTATTTTCATGTGTCTATGTTAGCATTTCCATCACCTCACTTGAACAAAAACGTGACTCACTTTATCAGCTTTGTATCCCAGAATTCGCTCAGTCCTCCCTTGTACTTTGGCCAAAGTCTTCATTTTCTTTGGTCCTCGCGCGGCGTCCTTTTTGTCTCTTTTGTCTCACCTCTTTTAATTATCCGTGCCTGATCCGTTTGATTTCTTTTTTTTTTATTATTTAATCAAAAAACAAGCTGAAAGTCTTCAGGAGAAAATCTCAGCCAGCCTGCCTGACGTCCAACAAAAAGGACAAAGTTGTTTTGCACCAGGTTTCTTTCTTTGTTTGTCCTCTGGGCAGATGAAGACAGCTGTTCAATTGCAGTGGGGATCTGTCTCGAGGCCCTTCTGGACAAGATGAGGGTCAATCTGTCTCAACAGGTTCGGCCACGTCCCACAGGTCAGTCAGTGACCATTACCAAAGAAGGACTTTTAAGTAACTCAAAGCAGCTTCAGAAAAACTTTATTATTACCACTGAGTAGAGCAGATATTAAAGCATATATGAGTTCCCTTTTTAGTTCTATTAATCCTGTTTAATTCACTTTTATTACTGTTTCTACACTCTTAAATCCCTCCAGTCATGTTTGGACAGTGCTGATATTTAGGACACAGATTGCACTACACATCATTTTCACTTTATTCTGACCAAATGGCTGCAGCCTGAGAGCAGGACCTGTGAAGTGTGGGAGAGATCCCCATCCTGTGGTAATGCAGGGAAATATCACGACTTCGGCGCAGCTCTGTTTCTGTTTTCATTCATGTTGCCTCCTCTAATGAGATTTGATCATCTGCCAGTCAGCCAGCCATGGCAATTAATCAGATTCCTCTGAGTTAAGAAGCTTACGGTTAACATTTCATACCCAGACAATTAGATTAATTACTTTAACTAGTTGTGTACGGGCGTGATTTCTGTGTTTCTACCAAGAAATGTTACACAGACCTGTAACAGTTAATCAGAAAGATAAAACATGCTTCTTATTTTCTTAAAAATATCAAAATAAAGACAAAAGGAGATGAAAAAAGTGGCATGCAGCTCTCTTTACTTTAGTAGCAGGTAGTACGGACAGCATGTTTGCCGTGTTAAACGATGAAACTGGCCAGAGCAGCGAGTAATCCTCTCTATAAAGCTGTTGTAAGTGGGATGAGCTAAGCACGTGAGCTGAACACACAGCGAAGACCGTGAAGACTCCACCTCTCAGTTTTATGTCATCACCGCGATACGTGGGATGGAAATGGGTATAGGTACCTCTCTATTTACAGGCCCACAAGGAAACTCTGACCTCCCTGCTGCTCTGAAAACACAGTGGGAGTTTTTGGAGGAAGTCAGAAGTCACAGAGGTGTGACATACACGCACCAACACGGGCATACATCTACATTTACGGCTGATTGATCACTCTTTATGGTAAGTTTACGCACTTTATGTTTGTTTATTAGTTAGTTTGATAAAAGGTAGTTGAATATACCTTGAAATGTTACGACAATGGCTGCACTGTACTCTGTATTTTCACTTCTTGACTTCAGTTTCATGAACCGTGTTTTCACGTCAGTCACATTAGTTCACATTTCCTATAAACAGTTCGACATGTCTGTATATTTTTCACAGTTAAAAGTACTTTCTGGTACTAAAGAAAATATCTCCAATACCGCTATGAGTGATCCTATTTTTAGATATTCCCTAATCACAACCCTGTTGCTTTGATTTCACAGTGTCAGGAATGCTTGAGGATGAGTTAAGTTACAATTAAATTAGTTTCATTCAGTTTTAATAGCTACGTTTGCTTCAGAAAGCAATGATACAGACAAAACATGAGTTGACCGGAGCCACGTGTTACCGGAGGTTATTCTGAGATGGGTTGTTCCTCATTTAGCCCTCCTGTATGTTCAGCCAGGCTTTCAGATGCTGATCCAGTTACTCAACAGTAAAGGCACACTGAGCTCACACAGCCACACACACTCCATGGCACACTAATAATCCTTGACGGACAGAGTCGTGACACCCTTTGTAAATCTGACAATAAGAAAACTTTTGATCTTTTAATTTGGCTCAAGTCGACTAGTAATAATGTGTGATCCTTCCTTTGTTGGTATGTGTGTGGTTTTCTTGTAGATGTAGCAAACAGATACACTTTCATCTCACCTGTCCTGCTGTTGGAAGATGGCCACTGCAGCAGAGGATCCTCACCTGGGCTCAGGCCCCGACGAGGACAACGCGTCTCTGTCGGGGAATGAGTCTGATTCAGAAAGCATCCTCTCCGATGACTCGGTGTTTCCAGAGTACATGCCGGAGAAAGCAAACAACGGGCGTCCGGCAGCAACACTGTATCAGGCATGCGCCCGTAATGACCTCAGCTCTCTGCGGAGAGTTCTGGAGAGAGGGGTCACAAAAGAGGAGGTCATGGAGCTGGATATCAACGGCTGGGTGAGAGTCTCATTCATAATAACTCAGAACCTAAATCACCTCGCACGATGCTCACTGTTGACCATCACCAACAGAACGGCTTGATGGTGGCTTGCTGCAAAGGTTTCGTGGACATTGTGTACGGGCTTCACAGCTGTCCCTTCATGGACATCAATCAACAGGACAATGAAGGAAACACCGCCCTGATGATCGCGTCCCAAGCAGGTAAATCACACCCAAACAAGACAAGTACAACACAAGCAAGGGAACTACCTCAGCTTTAATTTGATCTTCACTCAAACTCTCACTGCCAATATCTTCACCTGAGTCTCTGAACTGAGACATTTTCTGACTCACTGTTGATTTCTGTTATTTTTTTTTTTGTCTCCAGGTCACGTCAACACAGTCATGTACCTCCTAAACTACTATCCTGGTATAGACACTGAAATAAGGGACTGTCGAGGGTTCACAGCCCTCATCAAAGCTGCTATGACCGGCCGCAATGATGTCGTCTCTGCCCTCGTTATGGCTGGTATGTAAGAACAGGGGCACCCCCTTCAAAATGATCATGATTTTAATTAGTTATTATGTTAATTTGATACATCTAGAAATATTTATTTCACAACTTTAAGAGCTCTGCTTATTCATTTTGTCCTAAACATAATTATAGTTTCACAAAAGAAGCAGTCACTTTTCAAACTTTTATGATTTCTTGACAGACTTTCAGGCATTCAGAGACCCAAATTTTACAAACACAATACTTTGTAGCTTTCAGTGGCAGTGTTTCTCACACAGGAGCTGCTGTGCTGCTATATTATTAGGTCTTTATTTGAACCCTGACATTAGCCCATTAACCAGGACTCTTAAATGAACAGTTACAGCACTGGTGGTGAGAATAGCTGATCCCACGGTTTACCTGTCCATATTTGTAGCCGGCTAACTCTGCGAGTGTACGTGACGGTGACGCCGCACCAGTTTAAGGGATCATTCTGAGGACATTAACACATCTTAACACGCCCTCCAGTACACACTACAGTAATCTCTGATTTACTCTAGTCTTGCAGACCAGATTATCCAATTGTGGCTGCACTATTTGTGGACTGCACAGGTTTTCTAAACATAAAATATATTATTCATGAACCTGCTGTTTATTTTCTTGATTAATTAACCTTAAAATATACCAAAAAAGGGATTTATGTTTACCGTATGAGAAAGAAAAGTTTTCACATCACATCTGATAAGCAAGGACTGGACGAAACGATCTCGTATCATAAATTATAACTGTTATTACAGCACGACCTGTTCATGGTATGACAGCCCAGCCCAGCTGGACTTCTGGGTTCGACTGTGGGGTAGCAGACTTGTTTGACGGCAGTAAACACAGGTGTTACAAATGATACTAATCAAGGCTCAGTTCCAATCAGGTCGAACAGAGTCAGGGTGCCGCTGTGGTGCACGTTGTCTCACTGGGAAGTCTCTGCTGCAATAAATAGAACTGAACCTTAATTAGCATCATTGGAAACACCTGTGTTGACCCTACTATCTCATGTCAAAAGAAGATCAATTAACAAGTGAACAAATGTCCCTGGGAGCCGTGTCAGTTTGGGAGCTTGGACAATACCAGAGCGTTGCATCTGGCACATCTAAATGTAATGGAGCCATTATTAATGTCATTAATTCCATCTGTACGTTTCCTGCTTTGACAAGCGGCTTTGTTTGTATCTCTTTCCAGAATTTAGACCATATTCTGTTGAAAATTGTAATCAGTAAGTATATTTAGGTTGGTGCATATTTGGGGTCGAGTTGTGGCGGCGGCACATTTAGCAGGACGCTCCAGACGTCCTTCTCCACAGAAACCGCATTCTAGCTCTTCCCAAGACGTTCCCAGGCTAGATGGGCTATGTAGTCCACAGGAGGTGCCCAGGAGGCCTGAACCACCTCAGCTGGCTCCTTCATGTTCGTGAAAGGAGCGAGCTGAGGTAGTTATAAGTGGCTGAAGTCCAGAGCCATCATAAAAAAAAAGGCACATGCGTGCTGTTTATTGCCAATACTTTGTTGGGGCCTATTTGTGGTAAGGATTTTGGCAGAGGACACATAAGTTTAAGTATAATTAATCATTAACGATGGCTGCAATCAATTAGGGTGCTTCAGTGCTCTGGGTCAGGGCATGCTGGCTCACTGGTATGGCACTACTGGGACATTTACCTGTAAACTGGAACAGAGCCATCGTTAATGTGATTAACAGCACCTGTGCTTTTTTCTGCTACGACAAGCCAAAATGTCAGCCATGAAAAAAGACTATCAGGCCCTCTGCAGAGCCGAACAGCGCTAAAAAAAGAAGGTGGATGCATTATTAATTTTAAGATTAAAATGAACCGTTGCTCCCCTAATTCCTTTGCTCTACCGTCTTCATTTCCAGGGGCTGACATACATGCAGTAGACTCCACCAGAGGAAAAAGTGTTCGGGAATGGGCACTGAAAACAGGCCGCTATGAGACCCTGCAACGTCTCCGCCGCCTTAATTTGAGGCCAAAAGCTGAGCAGTTCTGTGAGAGTTATGTCCCAGAGTGGCCTGAACTCAATGAGAGGGTAGCCTACGCCAAAGCTGAGAAGAGTACTAGGGAAAGAATTAGCCAGCGGATCAAAAACACATTTGGATTCAGATTTCCTCGTGACCCTGAGGACAATGGGTGCATGGACCACATGGTGCGCATGACCACCAGCATTCACAGTCCCCTGATTTCAACCGGATGTCGTCCACTCTGCCCTACAAGCCCCCCTGAGGTGGGGAAGAGGCGCCTGGCCGTGCCAGAGCTGATGAAGAAACACCCGGATAAGGAATTAGAAGAGAGGGCAGTGTGCCACAGCAACGGCTCAGTATCAAACCTCATTCCCTCGATCCAGTCCGCAGAGGGCATCGCCACAACGTGCTGTGCCGAGGCCGAGCGGCGAGAGAGCATCCTCTCATTGGCTTCTACCACCAAAGCTGCTACTATGTTTATCCCCCGCAGTATGGCGAGGAAGAACAGCGTATTCCCATCTGGCTGCATCCCCAAGATCAACATCAGCAGGCCCATAGAGACAACGCCAAAGAAAGAGAAGAAGAAGAAGCAGGACAAACGCTTCCTGGAGCCGCCCAAGTGGAGGTACAAGGAGATCAAGGAGGAGAAAAAGAAGGAGAAGAAGAAACTTGAGAAAGAAAAGACACAGACGGAGAAACAAAAGGAGAAAAAGAAAGACAGCAAAAAGAACAAAAGCTAAAAGTGTCAAAGGCATGCTCTGAAAAAATGTGTTAAACTTTCAAACCAAATATCCTGGAAATATTCAGGAAGCATTAACCTAAAGGGAAAATAAACCTAAACCTGAATGATTGGAGATGTGCACTGCAGTAACTTTGGGAGAGTTTGAAGCTTTTAGCCTGTAAACGTCTAAAGGTTGAGACAAATATTACATATTTTTTGAGTTACGATAGAATAAAAGTTTATTTTTCCATGACTGTATTAAAGATTTGTAGAATCCAAAAAGTCTAAAAGGACTATGATACAATGCATCAAACCTGTGTTTACTGATTTACCATTTCTGGTGTATATTTTCTGTATGTATATAAATATAGCTATATTATCTTTTACATCTAATTCATATTGTTTATGTGTTTTATGTGATTTTTTAAAAATAGTTTGTGTTGGATTGTAACCACGTGTGTAGCAAACATGCATCAAAATGAAGGATCTGTTTAATCAGTTCAGTTCTATGTTTTATTACCATTTTCCGATTCCGCCAATAACACATTTTCATCGATACCTCCTCTTTTTATTAACTACGGGAGTGCAGGAGTGATTTAATTTAAAACAAAAAATAAATGTGAAAGTTTCAATTTTTTTTTCCCCAGAGGTTTGTAAACTGAAATTTTGACTTCTCCAAGTGTTACTCTGTATATGCTGTATGCAGAAATAAGCTACAGTTAGTCAACAAGACGACAATGTGTATGTCAGTGTTGTATTTTCAGCTTGTTCTGGTGCCCTCAAGTGGACAAAAAAATGCCAAGATTGTACTCAAATCTTTTACTTAAGTAATACAACTACTGCTAGTAGTAGTAGTAATAATAATAATAATAATAATAATAATAATAATAATAAACCCTATTTATATAGCACCTTTTAAAACATGCTAACAAAGTGTTTTGGAATGAGGCAGGACACAATAAAACACTGTTCACAAAAGGTTAGAGAAATCCACTGCTTTTGTTTCAATAAATTGTTTGAGATGACGAAATTACCATTGCATTGCATTTCTGGTTAAATGCCCTACTTTCATGATATGTTTCCATGTTCCATAAATTTAACCCAAAAGTTGAATAACCCTAACTTTTTGTGAACAGTGTATACTCAAGACAGATAGACAGACGAGGCCACAGTCATGAACATTTGTCCAGTCAGTTGTTTAGGTAACGCTACATAAATACTGATAGCTTATCAATACTTCTGTACTGTCCATTCAGGAATCGATACATGTTCCTGCCACATCACTGAAAACTGAATATATCTCGGGTTTTCTGACTTTTAAAGGGCGTTTTAGTCATTTTCTGACAACATGTGGGGGTAAAAAAAAAAAAAAAAATCAATTAATTTATAATATATCTGACAATTTAATCATGAAATAGTTGTTAGGTGCAGATCTGGACTGATTTATGGCAGGACAGGATTTATTTTGCTTCAATAACATGACAGACATTCTCATCCATCTACCTATTGTAGCTATAATCAATTATTGGGGATTAACTAGAAATATAATAAGGTATAAGGTATACTCCTACTCTGTCCTACATATCATAATTATTACTGTCTTAAACACAAAATGGGATCATAAACTGTGAGAAATAATAAGCAAACCCGGCGTTACACGTGATATTAACAGCTGTGTATTGAGTTTAATCTCCATTATCTGTGGAAAACTGAATATCTTTTCAGGTTTTCTGTTGAACAAAGCACATTTAAAGCTTGGTATTGTCATTTTCTGACAATATGTGGGTCAGTCAATGAATTTATAATATATATATGACAATTTAAACATGAAATAATGGCAGGACAGGATTTATTTTGCATCAATAACCTATAGATAGATAGATAGATAGATAGATAGATAGATAGATAGATAGATAGATAGATGTGTGTTCAGTCCTCTGTGTCTGTGCTGCTGCCTGCTGGTGGACCATGTTACTAAACTGAACCCGGTGCACTGACAGCCCGGTTAGCTGTCATCATTCACCGCCGCCAGCAGCAGCCTCCTCCTCTGAAAAACCTGAGCCAAACCAACGCGTTAATGCGATGAACCGGGAATTTATTGATCATGGCTAACCTGAGGATCTCGTTAGCCGTCGTGGTTGTCCAGGCCGTCCTGTACCGAGCCTGTGAGGGTGAGTGAGCCGCTGTTTGTTTGTGTTGTTCATGAGCTCGGAGCCGCTGCCATCATCGAGGCTAGGCTAGGCTAGGCTAGGCTAAGCTAACGGCAGTTAGCCTCGGATTGACCCGCCGATGGGAAACCAGGTCGGGCTTTATTCGTGTGGAAACGAGTGTTAAATTAAATGAAAACGTCTTTCGTGTGCATGTAACTAAAAACAAACACATCTCGCCGTGTTGTTGCCGCCGTGGAGCTGGTTGTGCTGGTCTGGAAACGGCAGTTTAAAGGTGTGTTTAGGTAGCATGGGCTGTCCGTAAACAGAGAGCTCGGGACGGCTTCATTATTTGAGTCACACGGCTAAAAACAAACAAGCTGTCACCTGCTGTAGCATGAGTTTCATAACCTCAAACACACGAAGGCAGCTGTGTGACGATGCCGTGAGGACGTCTACAGTGTGTGTTAATGTGATTTATGATGGATGTGCTCACATTACATGTAGGCAGACATTAGTAATCTAATATCTGCAGCTTCCAGGCACAGATAATGGAGATTAAACTCAATACACAGCTGTTAATATCACGTGTAACGCCGGGTTTGCTTATTATTTCTCACAGTTTATGATCCCATTTTGTGTTTAAGACAGTAATAATAATGATGTGTAGGACAGAGTAGGAGTATAATGGATGATGTGTGTTTATATTTCTAGTTAATCCCCAATAATTCAGTTAAAAACTGATTATAGGTACAATAGGTAGATGGATGAGAATGTTATTGATGCAAAATAAATCCTGTCCTGCCATAAATAAGTCCAGATCTGCACCTAACAATTATTTCATGATTAACTTGTCAGATATATTATAAATTAATTGATTTTTGTTTTTTTTTTTACCCCCACATGTTGTCAGAAAATGACTAAAACGCCCTTTAAAAGTCAGAAAACCCGAGATATATTCAGTTTTCAGTGATGTGGCAGGAACATGTATCGATTCCTGAATGGACAGTACAGAAGTATTGATAAGCTATCAGTATTTATGTAGCGTTACCTAAACAGCTGACAGGGACAAACGTCCGTGAGTGTGGACTCATTTGGCGTCAGTTCAATAAAAATGCAGCTATGTGCAAAAACTCAGGAAGCAATTTCACTTATTTCTGCTGAAATTAAACAAATGTTTTGCATCAAATTACGGACAGGAGAAGTTAGAGTGACATTAGCAGAATCAATATCATGGACTGCATCAGCAAAATCCTAACCACGCTCGTCTTTACTGACATGTGAGAAGCGAGAAACAGAAAATCTTTGGTGTTTTTGTTGAAATAATGAACGCATGACCATCAGGAAATAGTTGCTAAACCTCCTGTCAATCGACTGGTTAGATAGATATTAGTTGTTGCAGTATCCTCAAATCCTTCACCTCCAGGACAAGTGATGACATTTCTTCTTTCACTGTAAAACAGTGCAGATATTAACTCTGCTGCTCAGCTGCCTTATCGTCTGCAAATGCACGGAAGATAAAGGTGTTACTTGTGGTGTAACACGTGTTATAAACGTGGCATTAATTCAAAGATGACCCGGTGCTCGAGCAGCCGAATTCCTGTGGTGACATGAAAGGACGGAAACATTTCTTTTTTTAAATTGTGATTTATTTCACCCGCTGAAATGTTTTTGTTTCAGAGGTAAATATTCAACATTCTCCGTGGTTTGATGATGTCCTTCCCCTAATATGTATTTTCTTCCACTGTTTGGTTTAAAATCAATCAAAGCTGTGACGTTTCCAGGCATGGAAAGTTTGAAATGTCAGCGTTTATCTTCCTTATTCCTTCTCGGGCTATTTTTTTTCCCGTATACGACCACGATTGTGAGTCAGTACCACAAAAGATTTTGCAACGCATTAGCTCTAAATTTCCTCCCCTGTTTGACGTTAAAGCCACTAAAGTTCAGCTGCATGTGTGCTGGGTTTCTAACACACACACACACACACACATGGTCATTTTCTGCAGCGAATCCACTGGGGGCATCTTCTAAATTACTGGAATGTCACATCATGTCTGTGTCTTAATGACATTACTGGAATTCACAGAGGAAGTCTCAGTCTCTTGTTTGTCAAATGACAGTCCGAGCCGATCGGTTAATCTCTCTACTCCTACATGCCCTCACATAAACTCTTTCCACCCATCCCCCCTAAAGCCCATGCCACCCAAACACACCCCACCCCGCCTCACTTCCTCTATTTCCTGACTTTACCAACACCATCCTCCAGCTCTCTGTCCTTACGTCTCCAGTTAATCCTGGCAAGACTTCACTCATCTGGAAAATTCCTCTTAATACTTTGAAAAAAACATTGCTGCAACATTTTACCCTTTAACTCGAAGAGTTATCTGCTTCACACGGATCTCCTGTATACAGGATTAATCCTTTTAGTGACCAAAACGTGGGATGCTAAAGAAAGCACAATAGTTCATCGCTAACAAAGTATTATTTGTTATTGTTCTCTGTGTTTTTAAGCTTCATGTTTGTAAGTCTGATGCACGCCGAGGAAATTAAAGCTTTTGCTCGTGTTGTAGCGGCAGCTGTCCATTTTAAAAAGCTGCAGAGAGGCTGAGTAGGTCCCAAAGAAAAAATCACGCAAGTCACATAAAGTAACTTTTATGATGTTTAGTAACTAAAGAGTAACAACAAACTGAAATTGGCGTAACGTGACGAAAGAAGTAGTGACACGTAATGAGACGCAGATGTAGAAAATATTGGAGCCTGGCGCTCTCTTTGTCTAACTCCCGTCACCAAGTGCACAGGTAAAAAATGGTGAAACCATTTTGCACTTCACAGCATGAGATGAGCTCAACATGCTAACCACCTACTCATCTACTGAAACCTCTCCAGATGATCCAGAGCGCGGTGGCGTGTCTGGTCTTCAATCAACCCAAAAGGGCACACGTCACCCAGCTGCTCATCGCAAACACTCGCCTACAAAGTTGTCTCCGGTTCTGTACCCACCTACCTGAACATCATTATACAGGCATATGTTATCTTACGACTGCTGCGCTACTCCAAACTCTTCTCGTCTGTTTTTCCCCTGTTCTACCTTTAAAAATCTCCAGAAGACCCGGTACCTCCTCTCCTAGCACTACCAACAACTAGCCGCACTAAATCTGTCATACACCTTGATTGTTTCCTTTCCAACTCGAACTATGCAGATTTTGGCTCCTGCACACTTGACACTCCGTTGTTTTGTGCTAATAAATCCACACTGTGTGCACAAGTTGGACAAACTTATTCTATATTTCACATCGCCTCGCCTCCCTTCCTCTCCCCCCCCCCACGTCAGCCCTGTGGTGCAACTGCACCACTGCCCAGTGTGAGAAGACCGGCTCCCAGTGCGAGACCGATGGCGCCTGCATGGCCTCCACTTCCTTCATTGATGGCCAGGAGCAGCACATCCGTATCTGCATCACGCGGGACAATCTCGTGCCCCCTGGACAACCGTTCTACTGCCGCAGTGCAGAGGGCCTGCTCAACATCCACTGCTGCTACACCGACTACTGCAACAGCATTGACCTCCAAGTACCGTCAGGTGAGAACCATGAAGTATGATTACGTGCACATCCTGTTGTGAAAGGAGTTCACAAATACATATCTATTGTGTGACAAATGCAGTATGTCTTTACCTGGAGTGCCTTGCATTTAACACCCACCCTGAACACAACGAGTGAGCGAAACCCAGGCGAGAGCATGCGATGACTTGCCCCTGTGTATACCGTTCAGTTACTAGGCCTGAGGTGGAGCTTTAGCACCTCATTAACCCTGAATGAGCGGCCTAGTTCTAACACGCATTCACACATTGTCTGCGATGTTATCTGAAGCAACGCCTGTGTTTCCTACGCAGGCGTGTGACTCATGAGAAGAGTTTCCTCTGGTGTTTTTGTCCTCAAATATGTAGAGAAGAACAACCGTGGCGCTTTTGTGACAGGAAATTCTGGATCGTATCCGTCATGATCTAGCTTGAATGAAAACCACAAAGCTGAAGCTTTAGGCTAGAAAGCAGCTCAGGTATAATGACCTCATCAAAACTATGAACTCTAATGTTTGGAGGGAGTTATAATGAGATACTTCCACAAATAAGAGCAAAGTGGGCCCTGACCACATCCACAAAATGGAAACCACACACTGACTTCTGGTCATTTCTGAAGTTGAGTCATTTTTTAGAAGAATGCATCGGACGCCCTGAGAGAAATGTTTCACTAAAATATCACAAATGAACCAAAGGTTGTTCCCTTGAAGATTTAGAGGGGAGAGGCCAACATCTATTTGTAGGGAACTTCTGTTAAATGTATCACAATGAGATGGCTGTAACCTGAACCACCAGCATATAATCTCTGGGTGTTTTTATTCTTCCTCTATTTCCCGACTTTACCGATACCATCCTCCTGCTCTCTGTCCTTACGTGTCCAGTTAATCCTGGCAAGACTTCACTCATCTGGAAAAGTCCCCTTATAGTCCCCTAATAGTTATCTGCTTCACACGGATCTCCTGCATACCAACCAGATTAATCCTTTCAGTGACCAAAACGTGGGATGCTAAAGAGTGTTTTTATTCTGTATTCCTGTGAGATCGAACTTTCACTCAAATGTACATTGTGACTGTGCAGCTGAGTGATGACTACGTCTGTCAAAGTCAAGGCGACTCGAAATGTGTGTTTGAAACCTTGAGATGAAAATGAAATATGAGTAACACAGCATGAAAACGCGTGTAAAAGACTAAAAGGTTTTTCCTCCTGTACTGATTAAGGTACGTGGATAATGTGCTGCAACCATCCACAGATATTTTAAACACAAATACCTTCAAGGAGACAGAAAATAATTAATTTGTAGAAGAACGACCTCACAAAGACAAAGCACCGCCAGAGAATATGAGGCCAAGAGAGTATAACGAGACATTTTGCATTATTAGTTTGCTGTAAATGTGATTTCAACACATCATTTGTTCACAGTAAAAGTGTCGAAAATTGAGTATTTATTTATTAAATAAGTTAAATGTTGCATTTTAATCCTCGTCTGTCCTATTTTCAGTTACAACTCAGTCAGGACTTGGGGGAGGCTACGGACCAGGTGGGACATGGGGGCTGGTGGAGCTCGTCGCTGTGATTGCTGGGCCGCTCTTCCTGCTGTGTCTGCTGCTGCTGGTGGGTGTGTTCCTGTATCAGTACCATCAGAGGGCTTACAGCCACAGGCAGAGGCTAGAGGTGGAGGACCCCTCCTGTGACCACCTCTACCTGGCCAAAGACAGGACCCTGCAGGACCTCATATACGATCTATCCACGTCTGGCTCGGGCTCTGGTGAGTACACAGTGTGATAATGTAGCTGAATGAAACTGTTTTATTCATTTATGTTTGTTTTTAGATCAGAAGACTGTTGATGATGATCATCCGCTCTCATCTTTTCCGAACAGGCCTGCCTCTGTTCGTCCAGCGGACCGTGGCCAGAACAATTGTCCTCCAGGAGATCATCGGTAAAGGGCGCTTCGGGGAGGTGTGGCGAGGACGATGGAGGGGTGGTGACGTGGCAGTGAAGATCTTCTCATCCAGAGAGGAGCGCTCCTGGTTCCGCGAGGCTGAAATCTATCAGACCATCATGCTCCGTCATGAAAACATCCTGGGCTTTATAGCTGCAGACAACAAAGGTGCAAACCTGTGACACCGCAACAATAATGTACAGCTTAATTACTTATTGATTAGTAATAATCATTCTCTCTATCTTCCGCAGACAATGGCACATGGACCCAGCTGTGGTTGGTGTCAGACTACCACGAGCACGGCTCTCTGTTTGACTACCTGAACCGCTACTCTGTCACTACTGAAGGAATGATCAAGCTCGCTCTGTCGGCTGCGAGCGGCCTCGCACATCTGCACATGGAGATTCTGGGAACACAAGGTAGCGTTTGTGCGATTGTCTTTAAGCTTAATTCTTTTTTTTCTTTAATAAATATGATGGTACAAAAGGTGACAAATAGAAACATGGATAAAAACAAAACAGAAGGACAGTAAGTAATCGCAATCGTGGCTCCAAACAGGATAAATCAAGAATAGACGTGCCGCTTTCCAACAAATGAACAGGTTCGGCTCACACTGCCTGATTTTAACGTGTCTGTGGTGCTTTAAAGGCCTAATGTTTTCTGACGTGTAAAATGTTTGAAAAATACTGATCTACACATATTCTTTGGCGGTTAGAGGAATACGTAACCTCTGCGGCTTTAGCAGTAATCCATGGAAAAGTGTGCACCACACCCATAGACTGATGACACAAGGCCCCTCCTGATGACAAAAGAGCGTTTGCCACATACATTGCAAGACTCTGATGCAATTGAATTGAGTCATGAAACAGAATATGTCAGAACAGCATGTAGAATTTGATGACATTAACCAAAAATCTGTTTAACTGTGGTTATGTGTAACACACAACAGCAACACCAGATAAAATACATGCTAATTACCACCTGATGGAAACTTAAAAGCAGTTCTCTGCTGAATCGTCTGCTTCGTGATCTTCATGGAAAATAAAAGTGCAGTTGAGGACATTCTGCTGCTCGAACGTCGCCTCGTTTTCTATTTTTAATCAGCCAAACTGATGCCCAACAAACGAAAAATTGCAGAACTTGTTGCCGTTTCTATTTATGACATGTTTGAAAGCAAAATTAGAGAAAAGAATTCACAACTTGCCTCTCGTGTATGATGCTCATGTTTCGGTAGGAAAACCAGGCATCGCCCACAGAGACCTGAAGTCTAAGAATATCCTCGTGAAGAAGAACTGCACGTGTGCCATCGCTGACCTGGGCTTGGCCGTCCGTCACGACTCTGCCACAGACACCATCGACATTGCGCCCAACCAAAGGGTGGGCACCAAAAGGTCCGTGTCGACATGCACGCCTGCAGCTGCAGGACGTCCTTTCTCACAGATATCTTTGACACCCAGAATATCCTCTTAATAATCGTTATTACACACTGGGCTTGTTTTTGTGTCTCACAGGTACATGGCTCCGGAGGTTCTGGATGAGACTATCAACATGAGACACTTTGACTCATTCAAATGTGCTGATATCTATGCTTTGGGGCTGGTCTACTGGGAGATCGCACGCCGCTGTAATAGTGGAGGTCAGACTCTTTCTGTTTTCACTCCGGATACTCGACCTGCGTTGTTTGTTTTTCTTTATGAATGTTAACAACTCCGTTCACAGCGCCGATCTGACCTCTGCGTTGTCCTGTGTTATCAGGTATCCATGAAGAGTACCAGCTGCCCTACTACGACCTGGTACCTTCTGACCCGTCCATAGAGGAGATGAGGAAGCTGGTGTGTGACCAAAAGCTACGACCCAACATCCCAAATTGGTGGCAAAGCTACGAGGTATAAAAATATTTGATTAAAACCAAACTTTTATTACAGTTTAAGCTTAAGTTTTGGTCTGAAGTCTGTAAGTAGTGAGAGAATTAGACAGTTTCCCAGAGCCTGTCCCTTGATTCTCGATTGACACGTTCCCAGTGCTCTCACACGATCTTCAAAACATGCATAGACGTCGTCGGCATGCTAATTTATACTCTGTTGACAGCTCTAAATCCTTATTTGTTCTTCCCCCCTCTGATGTTCCAGGCCTTGCGTGTTATGGGGAAAATCATGAGGGAGTGTTGGTATGCGAACGGAGCTGCCCGCTTGACGGCCCTGCGCATAAAAAAGACCCTGTCCCAGCTCAGCATTCAAGAGGATCTTAAAGTCTGAACTAAGTTAGCAGAGCACTGAGGAAGAGCATCGAGCAGGACCCGAGTCCAAACTGTCGGACACTGAGAAGAAGAAAGGGACCGGGCCTTGGACAAAGAACGCACAACGTAAGAGAGAATGATGGAGAGTCGCACTTTGTAAAATATTACTCCATTGACACTCCTGCCAGTTTTGAAGCCACTTGATTTCTGACAAACCCTACCTCGCTTACCCAGCCAAACTACCAAGAACACCTTTCCTGTCTTGTCCTCAGCTACTGCTGCCCTTCCTGAACCTTTTCGTTCCTGTCTACACTTCGTACTAACAAGGGTCCTTGGATTCCCTGTGTTACTTGTATGCAATCAATAATAAGACATGTAATTAACCAGTTAACATTTTGCTGATCTTTCCACAAAGTCTCTTTGATCACAGTTAATTAATATCTAACCGACAGCATTCACACTTTTGTCTTTGAAGAGGGGGCAAGCTGGGAGGGTTAGGAATGTTTTTATCTTATTTTTTTTACTTATTCTGTTATTTAAATGACTAGATCTTGTTGTTATTATTATTATATATATATATATATAAATGGGTGTTTGTGAGGTTCTTTCTCTATGCCACCTACAGGCACATCGTACACTGCTTAGAAATCCTTCAAAGAGAATAATCCATCTGGTTCTGCTACAACTGTGTGCTTTAGCTGTGTGCTGATTACCGTGTTAGCATGTACAAAGCAGTTGAGACAGATAAGTAAATGCAGGCCTTTGACTTTCTAACACTTCAAAGTCACCGAAGTATTAGGGCAGCAAACATGATTTAGCCTTTGGACCACCTGCCTGGAGCCCTTCCCATAAGCTTTTGTATAAACCTCAGGTTTTCCTTATGCTTACCAATCAAGATTTCTTTGTGTGTGTGTGTGTGTGTCTGAACAATCAGGACCATCTTAAGGAAAACACACATTTAGGAATTAATACACAGATTCACTAAGGCGGAGGGTTAGTGTAGAGTGTTGTCGAGCAACAGCTGCCAGTGACTTGATACTGTACGTTACAAAAACACGTGTACCTCCATGCTACGTGTAGTACTCCAGACCACAGACCACAACCTGCCATGAGAGTGAACGTTGCTCCAGTCCCTCAGATAAGCTGGTGTACAACACAACATTCAGATGAACCTTCGTCCCTGCAGCAGCCAGGACTATTTACCGTGCGCTGTACATTTTAGATACTACACACGGGGGCAGAGATGATTTAAACCAATTTAAAAGCATTAGGCATCTGGATGATAGTTTGTTTTTATGTTTTATATTGTTGCAGCATGTCCAATGTTCTTTTCCCCCTCAGGGCATATTCCTCCCTGGCCAAGTATAACTACTACACGTAAATTAGCTTTTTAAGATAATTGTGTATATATGACGATTAGATTTTATGTTGATACGTAGGTCATGTTTTAGATGGTTGAATCTTTTATACCGGCTTTTTTTGGTTCTGTTCCAGTCTACTCTCTGACCTCTGAGTAACGTTACCACACGTCAGACACATGTATGCTTAGATTGACTCTCTCCTGTTGTCTCTCTCTCTCAGTGTTTTGATTTTGAATCGATGTTTCCCCTCGTGGCTCCGTTTGTTCACCATACAATACCTCCTCAACGTGCAAAATTATCTGTGTGATCGTTTTCTTCTAGCTAACGTCGTCACAAATCACTTTACTTTTTTGTTTTTCAGGAAATAGTTGCACTTTTTTGTCTTTTGGCGGATTCAACAGGTACTGTTTGTGTCTAAGTCTTTCCCATGTTATTTATATTTGTATGCCGTGAGTCCCTATAAAAAAAAAATTAAAAAAAAGCCTGAAAGGCCACAACGTGCACTACTACTGACCTCGCAGCATTCAAACCAAATTGTTCTCAGAATCATCTCTGGTCATGGCCTCTCATGTTTATTTAAGATCCCACCACTGAAAATGAGAATGTTTCTATTCATGCCAATCGTTTGCTGTACACTCCGTCTGACTGGAAGCTGTAAAGAGAATCCGAATCTCTCTCTGGGAGAAGAAACTGAATACTACTGAAATGTCTCTATGCTGTCTCATAAACGTCTGTGACTAATACTTCTGATTTGAAACTTACTTGCTCACTGCACTGTATTCTTTAAGTCTTACGGGATGTTTCTAAGGACCAGTAGATTGCACTTGATGCTGTTGTTTCGCGCTGGAAAAGACTGGGGAGCTCTGTTGTTTGATGGGTGGTTGAGTGTCAACCATATTTATACTTTAAAGAGGTATGTTTGTCAAATTGTATCTGCCTTACAATGTACAAAATGCATAGTGTGTTTTAAGGTTTTTAATACCTTGCTCCACGGTTATGAGTCAAAGAAATTATTAGGTATTATTCTACAAGTTTGTGACAACTCCCAGATCAACTGCATCCATGTATAAACCCCTTCAGGACTTCAGTCATGTACTTCTAATATAGAGTAATAAATCCAACTGTTTTCCTACGTGCTACCTGTTTGTCAACTTTGTATTTAAAGTGTTGAAGGAGGGAAACAAATGCAGACCTATCTGGAGTACTACAACACTGCCCCCAGGAGTTGATGGAGACCAAACAAAGAACTATAAGGATGCGTGCGTGCTTATGTTGCAGTACACATCTGTTTGCCGACATGTTCGCCATCAGCTGTTACCGTTGCAGTGTAATTCACTTGATAATCGCGATGTGTGCATTCAACAATAATACCATTTAAAAGAACCTCAAAGAACTTTTTTTTATTGCTCATCCTTTAAATTATACTCTCAATGCAGATTAGTACAAAATCTATGCATTTAACAAACAGTTATACACATTCAATTTGATGTATACCAAAACAATCTGACATGTTCCTGGCCTACTTTATGAAAATGGAGGAAAATGCTGGTGTTGAGTGATTTTTTTGTCCTTGAAACACAACGAATGGAAACAATTGATTAAACCTTTAACAATCCGATGTCCTGACATGTCATCGCTGCCCTGTAAGTGACACCAACATTACACACCAAAAACAGAGAAATCAGAAGGTGAACTACACCACCAGAAATTTGAATTGCTGATTTGACCATTTCAAGTTATGGAACACTTTTCTGTTTTTGTTTTTTTGGATTTTGCAGCATTGATGCAACAAGCAAATCCCTTTAACACGAATAATGCCTAAACCCCGAGCGTGGGCGACAGAACAGGCAGAAAACAAAAAGGTGTCTCTAAAAGTAAAATGTACAATCCGTTAAACATTCTGTTACACATAACACGGACACAATGGCAAAACATGAAACCCATAAATATCCAGAGTCTGGGCATTCAAACAGAGTAACACACAAATAACGGCCGTCTAGAAGAGCAGATTTCTTCCACGCTGCTCTAGACTTCACCAGTGAGGTGTTGGGAGCCTATGAAGTGCTCCTCCGGGTTTGCTACCCTGCTGTCTGGCTACACAACAGATAAAACCAGAGCCCTTGGATTCTTCGCATACTCCTGATGGTGGAAACTTGATTTAATTGTTGATAATTTGACATGAATCTCCTTTTTTCTGTTCATTTAAAAACTGGCTTAAAATTTCCAGGTGCAGACGCTGAAACCCGGCTGATTGAAATTTTAGTCAGACGGTGACGAGACCTTTCTTATTTTACATCTGTGAAATCATTTCAAGTACAGACTACTGACCATCTCCAAGCTGTAGTGTTTGAATGATAAATTAAGCTAAATGAGTTTCACAATCTTCACACAAAGCCAGCATGTAGCTAGGTTCTGTATGTATAGCATACACACAGATAAATACTTCAGTAACCACATGTCCATCAATATCACTGCAAATTGGAAGAGTGTAGAAGATTTAAAGATTTAAAGATTTACCCTCCACCTGCATTTAAAGAATCAAACTAATGGTTGAACGGGGGAATAAGTAGATCATTTAAGCTGGTTAACTTCAGACTAGTTCTCTGTATAAAGAACAGGGCTCAGTCAAATGTTGTAACATACCAGAACAACAAGAAAACATACCGAATGTTGATCTAACAAAGTTACACAGTGTTTAAAAATTACCTTTACACACGCTTCATGTGCAACTAGATTTCAGCCTTGTTATCAAAATGCCAACAAAAGGGTAAATAAATCACTTTTCCTTTAGCTGGTTATTGATTTATGTTATCGAGACTACATATGTAATCAAAATCATAACTAAAAAGGTCCTCCTCTGCGCAGATCAGCACTAACAGACGCAGAGAGTTGGGAATGATGCCTGGTCATCCTGAGAGGCTGCAGCTCCTCTTCAGACGTCTTTTTGTGCTTTCACGTCTCTCTTTTGGCTTCGAATTTGGCTCTTTTTTTTTTACTTTTGCGTGTCCTGTGCTACTACAATTTTGTATTGCTGGATTGCTAAAACTTCATATTTCTGCAGAGAGGGAGAAGTCTTCATGTGTGAATATACGAAAGCTGGTTACAGGAGATAGATGATGATGCTTCAATATACTGTCTCGATTCCCCTGCCTGTTCTCTTTCTCCCTTTGCTTAAAACTGTGGAGCCTTTCTTCGTGTGGGTTACTTCCTCAAGCTGTGCCTGTGGAGAGAAAAATCAAATTGTCACTTAAAAGTTTACATATTTAGGAGAATACTACGTCCCCTAAGTGTAAAGTACACAACTATATTTACCCTCTTCTCCATCAGTGAGCACTAGTGCCTGGAGAATATCCGAAAGCGAGACAATGCCCTTCACCACCTCCTGTTCGTCCACTATGACCAGCCTGTGCACCTGAAACACACACAAGAGCACCATCAATGTTAATTTAACCTCTACAAAATAGGATTTGTACCCTGGCCAGAAGATGCAGCTAGACACACACAGCAGCGGCGATAATGAAATGTTCTCAGTCATCCTGTTCATCTCTCTTTAAGAAGGTTAAACCTGAGAGTAGCTGGACTTGGTTGTAGATCCTTGAAGACGCTTCAGTTCTGAAGGAGCCTCTTGGATAAGAGGTGAAACGTCTTCAAGGATCTACAACAAAGTCCAGCTGCTTCCAGATTTAACCTTCTCAAAGTTGTAAAACATCTTTTTGACTTTATAATTAAGTTATAAAAATAAATACTGAATTTATCACATTACACTAAACTTGGTGTGTCACCAAGTTAATACTTGGTGACACACGATGACACGAGACTCTCACCTCGGCCTCCACCAGTCTGTTGATGATTGCCTCCAGGGTCTCGTGCCTGTTGCAGGTCAGCACGCCTTCAAAGTACTGCGAGCGGTGCTGCAGGGCTTTGGTCACCGTCACGTCCAGGTTGTTGTAGGTCTTCTCTGCTGCCAGGTTCTGTGCAAACACGAGTCTTCAGGTTAATTCATCATTATTTATTAATTGTTTCAGTCATTTTCTGAGTAAAATTTCAAAACATTTGCTCGTCAAAGTTTCTCAGATGTGATGATTTGATGCTTTTATTTGTCATGTCTGAGTTTAAACTGAATACACTGGGATTGTTGCTGCAATTTGAAAACATAATCTTTAGCTTTTTTTTTCTATATCAAATTATATATAACACCTTTTCCAAAAAAAGTTGACAATCTGAGTAAATCGTAAGTAGAACTAAAATGTGATGGTGTGATAAAAACCCTGACAGATAACTTACTATAACATCGAACTTTGAGTATATATCCACCACTCGACCTGTAAGAGAGAGGCAGCACATAAACAAACAAAATTCAAGAGGTCTCTGCTCATTAATGGAAAACCAACACGGGTGTCATTTCAACCAGCCCACATACCTTTGTCATCCACAACGGGGAGCGCTGACACTCGCTGCTCAACAAAAATACCCAGCGCCGTGTACAGCGGCGTGTCTGCACGGACCACTGCTATGTTCTGGAATGTTCCAATCTTCAGCTCCTCTATGGTTTGTTTCAAGAACGACGGCTTTGGCATCTCTGCTATCTGAAAACAATAACAAGAGATTGTGCCAGCATGATTAAAACACTGTAAGCAAATACATAAAACATGTTTCCTGTAACTGTAGTTACTTTGTAGCAGACATCTGCAGTGTTATTATCTGACTCAAACACCGACAAAACGCTGACAGATCTTTTAAAGTACTTAATGTAGCACAAAGTGAGGACAAATGGACTCACAAAAAGCTTCAGGAACTTGAGAATCCTCTTGTGAGTGAGGATGTAGAGCGTGTTCCCTGTGAGGGAGTCGATTACAGGCAGTCTGTGGATTTTATTCTTCAGCAGAGACGAAACTGCATCGTACAAACTGTGACACAGAGAGGACTACGTTAATCCAGTTATTTTGGACAAAGAGACTGTTACTAAGTTTAGCATTCATACCATAAATATTGTGGGTAAAAACAAAACCTTTAAAAAAAAAAACAGGAACTTTATTTTGACAACAAGAAGTTTGGAACTGAAATATCGATAACTTCATCATGTTATTAAAACACTTCTATTCTTCGGTCTTGCATAAAATGCTTCTGGCCAGAGCTAAACTTCCTGAAAACTTGCAGATTCAGGTCAAACATGAGGTGTAGAGACACGTTTCAGACCAGATTCCTGAAATGTTAGTACATATAAGTGTGAAGTATTTGTACTTCTTAAATGATGTCTGTTTGGAAGAGTTACTGCCACAGGCTAAACCATAAGATGCCCTCTAGGTTTGGTTGTTTGGCCCAGCATGCAACATCTGCGTGTTCATAAAAATGATATTTGATACTAGGAACAAAAAGTAGAGTCCTGGAAGTCCGACAGCAAAACAAAGCAAAGCATTTCATTTAAAAAAAAACAAAAACTCACCTCGCATTGGGAGATATGCTAACCAGGGGCTTGAAGGAGTCTTGTAGGTACACCTCTGTCATAAGGAAGAACACACGACATAGTTCAAGATGTTCAAATTTACCAGAGTAACTGACGAGGATACATTAAATATTCATGAAGCATTCTCACCTCTCCATGTTTCGATTTTGTGCTCCTCCAACTCATATATCTGAACCTGGAAGATTACAAGGAGAGGAAGGGTTGACATCTTTAAGAGGAACCACTGAGAAAGAAATCTTGATATGAGGCAAAAAAAAGAACAAGTGCGCATTTAGCAACTTATTAGTTAAACACGACACATGACAAAATAAGCCTGCAGCCTAACCCTAACATGTAACAGCTAATCTTACAGTTCAAGGCACTGGTTTCCACCGTCTTACCAATGGAGACTTGTAGTAGCGATGAAGGATGTTAATAAAGTCTGTGATGGTGAGCATACCTGCGGAGATGCACGAGGAGCATACATTTCAGTCTTTTGTTTCATTTTGTGCGATACAGAGTGAAAGTGTGCCGACTGATAATCACCCTTACCGACAAAGCACTGCTTCTTGCTGTCCCACAGAGGCGCTGCTCTCACCCCATTGGACACAAGAGCAAAAAACGCCTTCTTGACCTGCAAGTAAAATGAATCACACCAAACGTTTCAGTCTACGTTAGATAGTGAGAGACACATTCAGTCCTTTTTCCTTTTTTGCTTTACCTGAAGCGATGTATCAAACACAACCAATTTGGAGCTGGTAGGTACAAGGTCATAACACCGGTGAGACTTCATAAACCTGGTGTACACATTGTGCTCTGGGTCTGGTGGAGGAGAAGGACTTGTGAGGACACTTAAACATCAATATTTCTCAGTTTGGTCTTGTGACGTTTAAAGACGTTATTTACCCTCTGGGACTGGATCCTTTTTCCCCTCAAGATCATCAATGGTTACTGGAATCTGAAACATAAAGGTCAATCAGATTCAGTTTGTCAGCTGACCTCCATAGCAACAAATACTGATGGTGTCTGTTGTTAGACACAAGCCTGTTTATTTAGGTTCATGTTATGACTGTTTAGGTTTAGGCTAAGTCGGTTAGTTTGCGTGGGAATATGTTAAGTTACATGTATCGAGCTAACCTCTGCTACATGATGTCACTGTTTACAGACTAATTTAATTGCACGCAGTCCTTTATTCCCATTTGTAGGGATGTATTTTTACTTCTACGGCCACTTTTTATTTTTTTTTATATAGTTTTTCTATAGATCTTTAGGATGGGTTAACTTCTTAGCACAGTTATATATTTATTTTCTAGGCAAATGTTTAATCTGTCTGTGTATATTTAAATTTAGAGCTATCTCAGGTTAATTGTATGTACAGTTTCTGTGTTATAGGTTAATTCTACTGTATGTTTAATGTATGTTTGCATGCTGCAGCTGGACACTTGAATTTCCTTCGGGATCAATAAAGTATCTATCTATCTATCTATCTATCTATCTATTGGAAATGTATAAGTTAGTACACTGCATTATTACCAGTAACTAACTGTTCTTTAACAACTTTAGCCGGGCATGATTGTTTACTTAGCAGCTGCTGTTGCTGTCAGCTGTTTATAGCGGATTCACTGACATTGCTGCTGTAATTTAACGACGCCTCGGTCAGCTAACAGCCAGCCTCTTTTGTGTTTATGTACACACGCTGCATAAAAAAACACAGTAACAGTAACGTCAGCTGAGCGTTAGCATCGAGCTAGTGAAGCGTCAGTGTGTTGACGTCGAGGAGGTGACTTTCCCTTTCACCCTGGTGAAATATGTGATACTCTTTATTCATTTAAGTAAATAACACACACTGATAACCATAATTACATTCGCCACAGGTAAAAATACAACCCTTCCTGACGGTTTATTAGCATTATTAAGCTTGCCTGCTAGTTAGCAGCTACCGTTAGCACACTCCGGAAAGTCATGTTACTAACTTAAGTGCAGAGGGTTTGTTTAAAAGCTAACAATATACACAAGCTGTAATTAGATCCGTGACTTACACACTCCATGTTTCCATTCGTCGTGTCGCCCTCTGTAGCCGGGTTCGTCTCCGGTCGGCAGGATCTTGACAAACCGCACAGGTCAGGTCGTCTTCCGCTACAACAACTCGCAGCGAGCAGCTTGAATGGCTGTACAGTACCGTAGTACATGTAGTGTTGGCGCAACAACAATCTTAATCTTAATACGGTAAATTCGCGCTCAAGTGGATTTTCAGTATGTCCTTTTTTGCTACCATAGCTGTAATAGCAGTAATAATAATATAATAATACAGGGGTCTTCAACCTTTTTCAGACCAAGGACCCCTTGGACGAGAGAACAGAGACCCCCACATGTAATTAATTATTTTTGTCTGCGTGTCACATTTTAAGCCTGGCTTATGATAACTTTAATATTTACTTTATTCACCCTTTATTTCATCTTAACCTATTTATAGAGGGTTTTCACCTGTATGTGTTTACAATCGATAAAATGTTTGCATGTGCATAATGGAATCATTTATTTTGTAAATGTTTTTTTAGTGAAAAGTAGATTATTATTGCATATTAATGCTTGCAGTTTACTCATTATCATTTTTTGAATTCTCACAAATTATTTGGGTGAAAACTGGCAGACCCCCTAGGGGTCACGTACCTCTGGTTGAAGACCCTTGTAATAACATGTATGTATGATTTAATTTGCACTGGTTAAGAGAAATTAACAATCGAGTTGCTACATGTACAGTTTTTACAGGTTCAAAATAAAATTCTCAATCAAAAAGTCCAAATCCACACGCTGACACATCAAATGAGTAACAGATTTATTTATATACAAAACTGTTTACAGCAAGATTTCTGAATTAACATTGACCCCACAAAGGGATATTGGTGTCCAGGTGCACAATACCCACCTGCACCACGGTATCAAGTCAACAGAAGGAGAAAAAAAAAACACAACCCTTTAAGAGCACCTTGAGTCATGAAGGGAAGAAAATGAGGGAGTTTGAAGAACTAAGGCACAAGACACAGCATCACCAGCTTCTCTCTTTAACCATCATTAAATCACCCATGAATCAACTACTTACTCAGCAAAGCACTTGATAAAAAGTTACAATTACCCACTACAGGTACAACAAGAGGATTATGAGGGGAGGGGGGGGGGGGGAGAAATCCACATTATGTCATGTCTGTGTAAGGCTACAGGATCTAAGAAAATTAAAGTCAAGCATATAAACAGTGATAAAGGTAGTCCACAACGTGAATCAAATGGATTGCATGCCATCTGGGCTTGGTTTTATGAAGCCTGCATTAACCATCAAATCAAAACCATGAGCTCAAAAATGACTAAGCTAACTCTGCGGCCCTCAGCCATTTAAATATTTCTTGTTTTACACAGTGTTAAAATGCAATTAAAAATTGCAGCTCAACAATGTTCATAATTATAATGCACTTATAACCATATACTCTAAGAATATTTAAGGGAGAGCAAACCTGCACCACTCGATTTATAACCAATAGTATCAAACCAATCTCTAAGAGTCTGTTTATAGTGTATAAAAAGGCCATACATGGTAAATACCAAAGATCTATTCATAACTATACTAAATTTCTCTAAGGGTTGTCTGTAAGATAACATCTTTATTACAGTTGATGAGGAGAAATTAAACTGTAGAAACAATGGAATAAAGGACCAATCTGCTGAGCGCAGGAGCTTAAATTGTGAGTTGTTACTGTAGATATACAAATAGATTCCTCCATCATGAAGACACAGTTCAAGAGTTCATTGGTGAAAAGGTACCTGAAAATGAGTTGATAATAATAACAATAAAAAAAAAGAAATTACAGTGAGAAGAACTGTGAAACCACAGTGATATTTCTTATGTGAAATCCCACTCAAGGGTTCCCGAGGAAATCCACCACATGCGAGAAATACTGACATTTTAACACCACATTTAAAGCAATGTGTACTGCTGAAAAAGACCTGCTGAAATAATACCAATACCAGTATTAACAAGCGCTCGCTGTCCTTTAACTCAGAATTATAAGACATGCCAATGTCAAATCAAATGTATCAGATTTACAAGTCGTTATTATCATAAGAGGTTCATGAAAAAAACATTGATGGACCAATGTGCCGGGAGATATTAATTTGTTTTCTGAGCATTTGGCTGGACTCACCAAGTCAAGATTTTGCTCAGTCATAGATTAGATTTCAATATTTGAAGGACGTATTCAGCTTCTTTGTCTAAAACAAAGATTAATCTTGCTTTCATCATAAATCCCTGTGGTTGCAATTATTGGAATAATTTATCTAGGTAGTTGCCTTGCTATGTAAATCAATCTGGTATCACAATGGAGCAGAAAAGGTCCACTGCAGTGTCTTGTGTCGGTGAGGTCGCGATTGGCAAGCTGGTGAGGTTGTGCCTCCTGTCTTCAGCAAATGAGCTTACTGATGTCCTGGATACACTTTTTTTTTCTACATCACAGCACACTTCTTCTCCTCCGGGGGTGCGTTTCCATCAGCTTTCTCCATCTCCAAAATGATCCGCTTGAAAACCTCCACAGCAGTCTGCGTTGTGAGAATATCGTCGTCAGAGTGTGAATCAGTGTCAGAAATATTATGTGGCACGGATGAGTAGGTAAGACGCATCTATCGTTACCTCATTCTCCTTGGCCGAGGACTCCATGAATGCAGCACCCCAGGAATCAGCAAGTTTCTTTCCCTCCTCTGGCTTGATAACCCTGGAAACAATTAAATGGAAACTTCACTTAATGAAAACAGAAAAGTTTTCGTATTGCACGCACACGCTGATCAACCATCAATCAGCCATCTTGATTACCTTTCCATGTGGAGATCTTTTTTGTTCCCTACAAGAACAGTTGGGACCCTAAAAGGAAAAAAACACATCCCGGTTAGAAAGAAATCACTTGTAAAAATAAGTAAATTTTGGAAGAATCAAAATTTAAAGATCCAAATAAACTTACTGAATCTTCCCAACCATGTCTAGCAGCTTATCATGTAGAACCTGCACAACTTCAAAACTGAACAGAGACAGACATCAAAGTACTTTCAGGTGCTGATCAGACAGCAGTCAGTATGTAACTCCTGAACCTGTATGTTATTTACTACTAACCTACTATTATAATAAACTGCCAGTGCAAAGAACCCTGTACTTTAACATATTTGGTTAAAGCAATGGGAAAACAGGCTGCCGATGGGGTTGAACACAGACTGTGCATGTCTTATTATTCATTCAGATATGAATCATCCACTCACCTTTTCATGGAAGTCACTGAATAGACGAGGACATACCCGTGGATGTCCATTGAGTGGGACTGGTGAAAAATTGAGTACTCATCCTGCAGACAAAGGAGAGGAAATATAATCTTACACTGCATGACTCTTTGCACACACAGCTTCCAGATCAGCTGGCTTTCACTTTCAGTATGATAGACAACTTGTCAACATCATGATATCAGCAGCACCTACGGTTAAATATTTAATTTAACAGATCTGAGGTGTTGATTTAAAACATAGTGCTCGTGTCAGATGTGGTGTTAGATAAACTACTTACTTGTCCAGCTGTATCAACCAGCTGAAGATTGAAGTCTTGACCATTCACGCTGACCAATTTGTTAAAGGCTGGGGGGAGAGAGAGAGAGATGAGTGAGTTTTACAAAACATTTCTTTACATTAAGCGAGATCTATCGTGACTTTCAAATATCACACACATAATATAATGATGATACATACTGTTTTCGATGGTGGGGTCGTATGAGTCAACAAACTGTCCTTCCACAAACTGTATTGTAAGAGATGACTTTCCTGTGCAGGACGAAGAAACACAACATGGTTCCATTACTAACATTTCTATAAAAAGTTAAAACCACCTCTTTATTTATAACAAAAAAAAACAACTTTTTACACTGCGCACTATGTCTGCAAATTTAGTAAGCACCACCAATATGACAGATGTTAAAAATACAGCAACATAGGTTGACTTTATTCAGCCATGCTCTGCTCACACAGGAGGCAGGTGTATGTGTCTGTGTGTATGTGTATATTTTTTTACAATGAACAATGACTTTTCCTCGAGTTCGTTCTGTTTACACTGCAGTCGCTTTCATTTTATCTACCTCATGTCTTCTGTATACATCGTGTGCCGTTTTGTGTTTGTAATACTCATAACTGCTGCAACACAAGATTTTCCCTTCAGTGATCAATAAAGTACTCCAGGCATGTACAAAGTCCGTCCCGGGGGCCAATCACGGCCCATGGTCAGATTTCAAGCTTCATTTTTATAATATATTATTTATGCTAGCATTGTCAGATAGTGTATGGCTCTATGACTGTATGGATTTGGCTTTTTTTGGTTGTGCACTACACGTTAACCTCTAAGGACATAACTGCTGATGTACCTGTACCTGTAGATGTGACACAAAATATGACTTTCTGAATGATTTTGTTAAAGACAAGAGCAAGAGGGATATGTTCTAAACTTAAACGTTAACAGACTTTACATTACTCATAATAAGGCATGTTTAAAATGAACATGAGGTCCAGATTTGTATCAACGTCATGCAAGTTTAACATAGTCCATACAATGCATTCTTTGTTCTCGGACACCAGAAGTGAAAGAAAGGAAGAACTGGTTTTAGATTTGTTCACGGCTCATTGGCTTCGATTTGCTAAGAACTTTTAGTCTTAATTTTTCATTTTTAAAATGTTAGTATTGTTGTGTTGTTTTGCATCTTCACATTGTCAAATCTGGCCCTCTTTAAAAGAAGTTTGGACACCCCCGAAGTACTCCATCTATCTAAGTAGTATAATGTTTTTTAATGGATCTATTTCATTTTTTAAAAGAATATTAGATTTTTGAGATTCCTCCATGTACTACCAGAGCGAGGTCACATACCACAGGTTGACAACCAGTGAAAGGATGGACACACATTGACAGGTGACAGACCTGTAAACTAGTTTCGGCTGTGTGTTTATCTGCTTACCTAAATTATAATTATTAAACTTTTATTTAACCAGGAAAGGTCCCATTGAGATTAAAAATCTCCTTTTCAAGGGAGTCCTGGCCAAGACAGACAGACAGCAGGACTGACTAAGAACAGGTCAAACCAAAACAGACACATTACAACACATGGTAGTCTAAAAAAATACAATACAATACAAGCCATGAAATCAACATGGTTAAGTCCAGTTGCCCCTGACTTAACCTTTTTGGAGAAAGGTGACCTGGATGACTGAGAGCCGTCACAGAGCAGGATCTATCACACTTTCTACAAATACAAGAACAGAGATATGATAGAAGCAACCCAAGAATCGTCTTGTAAACACTATGGAGGCACTGGTGTGTTATGGCTGCTGTCAAGATAAGTTATGTGGTGAACTATGACAACAAAACGTGTGCAGCTTTAATGATTTTAAGGAGTTGTAGCTGAGTCACCGGATCTGATTGGTCATATAAAAGGATATTTTACAACATAGCCCGACTAATATTAACTTAGGTAGGTCGTTAAAAATGATTTCTTTATATTATTGACATTACACTTGTGTGTGTGTCGTGGCTAGGCTAAAAGTTTCGACACACACACAGACCTCAACTTGGCCACGATACCAGGATGTCACCGGCGGAGCTAACTTTTTCAAAAAATTTTCCCCACAACGCGCTTACAACACAGTAACAGATGGCTACAGCCACGCAGCTACACACACGGCGACCGTTTAAGTTTGGCCAACCGACTCGACTTGCTTAGCAGACGCGTGTAACACGAGTAAACGTGAACAATGGTGGTCTATGTTTGGCGGTGTTAGTCGAGAAGAAAACAAAGCCAGGACGTTAGCCTGTTAGCCTGCGAGCTAACTAACATTAGCCCGTGCACGAGCTCGTGTGGCGGTTTACTCACCTACAGACCTGTAACCTATCACAGCGATCTTTCGATGCTTTGGTTGAGGCATTGCGGGCGGAAAAAAGCCGATGATTTATCGTTTTTGTGTGTGTGTGTGTTTGATAATGTAGTACGCCACCTAGTTTTACTACCTAAACAAACTTTTATCGCCACATTCGTCTCGCGTCACGTGACAACAACAAACTTTTTTTCGGAGCCGCTCGAGCTTCTGAGAGGCCTCGAGCTCGAAGTTCAGAGTTTAAGTAACGCCCGCAAGTGCCGCGTGTGGCCGTCTCTGCTCCGTCTCCGAGTCCGACGGGGTAATCGATGTCGATCGACAGTTTTGAAATTGATTAAACTGTCGATTTTGAGGGCGAAGTGACGCTCGTCCGACGCGAGTACGGCGTGCAACTGAAACTAACGGAAACTGTCATTGTGTAAGCAGCACACCGTCGTAAAAAAAAAAAAAAAAAAAAAAAAAAAAAAAAATCCACCAGCGAATACGTCACGGCTGACACGAGCGTACAGTAGAGGTCACTGTGCGTCAGCGGCTGGATGTGTGTTTTTACGCTTTTAAAGAGTCACCTTCACACCGGCTGTAAACCTTACAGCACTTCTTTTTAAAGAGGCACAGATTTGTCAACGTGAAGATGCCAATACTAACATTTTTTATTTAAAAAATGAACAATAAAAGTTGCCTTTCTTTTACATCTGGAGACAGATAATACCCTAAACGTGCATTAAGTTGGTACAAATCTTATTAGCCATTACAGAATAGTGCCTCCATAGCATTTAAATAGATTTTAATGTGTTGTATTGTACTTTTAGCATTTTTAGACTACTATGTGTTGTAATATTGTCTGTGTGTCTGATTTGTTTTGACCTGATCTTAGTCAGTCCTGCTGCCTGCCTGTCTGTCTGTCTTGGCCAGGCATCCCATGAAAATGGGACCTTTCCTGGTTAAATACAAGTTTAATAATAATAATTTTGATAATCAGATTTTAATGGTGGGCCCACACAGAGGATCAAACATACAGCAGAAACTAGTTTACAGGTCTGTCTGTCTGAAGATCAGTTCACCTGTCAATATGCGTCCATCATTTCACTGGTGGTCAACTTGTGGTATGTCACCTCTCTCTGGTAGTACATGGAGGAATCTCCAAAATATAATATTTTTAAAAATGAAATAGATTAATTTAAAAAAAACAACAACATTATACTACATAGATATATTCAGTACTTCAGAGGTGTCCAAACTTCTTTTAAAGAGGGCCAGGTTTTAAAGAGGGCCAGATTTTTATCAATTTTTTTTTGGCAATGTCTGCAAAGCCAATCAGGCGTGAACAAATCTAAAAACCAGTTCTTCCTTTCTTTCACATCTGAAGTCAGATAACAAAGAACATGCAAGTTGATACAAATCTGAACCTCGTGTTCATTGTAAACATAACTTATTATGAGGAATGTAAAGTCTGTTTTAAGTTTTAAACATATCACTCTTGTTCTTCTCTTCTCTCTCTATTTTGTGTTACATATACACATACATAATGTCAATTCGAATGCTTCGTTAAGTCAATCAAAAAAGCCAAATCTGCCCAGCCATACAGTAGCAGGCCATAGATTATAAAAACAAAGCTGCAGTCCAGGCATTAAATCTGACTATAGCCTGTGATTGGCCCCCGGGCCAGACTTTGGACATCCCTGCTTTACAGTCTTCATATCCAGTGTGGGAATCCATTGTTTACATAAACATAAATAATGGCTGTATACAGCAGCTTTAAAGCAGGAGACTGACACCCATCCTCCCTGGACAAATGTTAATCAAAAACACAGCAAAGTCACTGAGTCTATTCATGTCAGTTGTGTTTGTTTGTTGTGTGTGTGCGTGCTGAATAAATTAATCAGAATCAGAATAACTTTATTGGCCAGGTGTGTGTACACACACGCACACGGTTCACCGTGCTCTCAACTGTACATACGGGTACAGATGCAGACATGAACATATAAAAACATAAAGAAATTAGCTATATACATATTTGAAAGATATATACGGTATATGTGCATAAATACAGATGTGTATAGACACTGACCAGCAGCATTACAAGTAACAACACACAACAGGCACACTATATGCAGGAATGAGGTAAAAATCTGTGACAACTGTATAAATATAATAGAATAAACTCTAAGGAGAAAGAAAAATATACATATTGACTCTTGTGCAACAAGTAACTCGTGTTATTTAGTGAGCCCACACTCACTTACTCACTCTGCTGCTGCTTGATAGGCAGCTACATTTGGGGATGTAACCGGAACTTGTTTGGGAGCTGGAGGTAAACGCTGCCGGGAGATGCTGCCGTCATAAACAGGCAGATGAAAATACAGAATAACCTCACTGAAAACGGCCCAGACAGGGACAGGTAATGCAGCTGTCACTCGGAGAACCCGAACAACTTTTAAAAGTACTTTTATACTTCACTGCTTTCGCCGTGTCGTGTTTGTAAAAGTCGAGGCTTCACACAGGGGGGAGTGCTACATAAGCGAGCTAGCTGGCTAGCATTTGGGAGGCGGTGGCTGCCATAGCAACCGTTTAGGAAACATTGACCGCGGTGGCTAGCTCGGCTAAGATAGTTTAGGCTAACGCTGGGTTTGTTATGCTAGCGTCAAACAAGACGCCGCCGAGGCTTGAATGTACAATTTAGCGCCAGTCAGCCCCAAATAATGTCGTCCACGTCACGCAGCTAACGTTATAACTCTGCTCCATGCTTTTTGTTAAGCTGTCGAGGATGGCAAAGTGTTGCTGTAGTGTTGAGTTCAGCTAACGTTAGCCACCAAAGGCCGATCCGTAAACTTGGGTTACCTCAACGCCAACCGTTATGTCTCTAAACGTCAAAGTAAATGCGATATTTCCTTATTTTGTTCTGTATTTTAGACAAATTTGCCTCATACGAGTCTGACGTTAGATTATCTTAACATTAACAGTTACTTTATTAAAGTTGTCATGGGTAAATCAGCTGATGTGGTGGCTGTGTTAGCGCTAACTTAGCTGCTGGTTAACCACTTTTTTGATGTGATTAATTAACCCAGCTACATCGGCTGATCTTCAGCACATTTATTGTCACCTCTAGGCCCTAATGTACAGTTATATATTGGTGTATTACTTGGCTAACCAACTTACTTAACGCACCGACAAGTTGACGATAGTTGGCTGAGATCTACGCTAAGTTTTTAGTGTTTTAGGTTGTTGTTGGTCATTGGATGCAATGTCATAACTTGAATTTGATGCCAATTTAACAACATCTGTGGCTTTAATTTTACAATGCAATGTAAAGTTGGCTCTCTGCTGTTTGCCTGTTATAGTGGGTATGCAGTGTGTGTGTTTTTTTAGTTATGTTTGAGAGAAATACTATACAATAGTTTGGTCTTAACCTCTGACATAACTGTCATTTTAGTATTCAGCTTGAACTAGTATGGATGTTGATGACTGCAATGGCCGGTCTTACATATCAGGTAGGACTCTCATCTCATCACAGATATACTTCCCTTCTGTGTCTGCATGTTGTTCAAATAACAGATCTTGCTTTTGTTTCCTTTTGTTGTTTTGCAGCTAGCGGAGACTCCTCAATGGAGAGGGAGTTTACTGGCGCCCTCGGAGGTCCAACAGTGAGCACCCCGAACAGCAAGGAGACGTCTCCTAGTCGCTCACTCAGTGGTCAGTGTGAAATAAAGTGTGAATCCCATGAAACAGATGATCAAAATCTTCTTCAAGTCACTTCTTTATTAGTTCCCATTACATGAGACATATCACAATGGATATCTAATCGTTCTGTGATATGTCAAATGTTTGTACAGACATCTTTATTATTCAGATTCCACTTACATATACGTCTAATAATAACAATTTGAGGTTTAATTACTGAGAGAATTGTATATAGTGTTGAACATTTCTGGAACATTTCCAGAAACTTTCCATGGGAAGTTTAGCTGGGGAATTTTGGAAATATTCCAAATATTCAACTTAATTTATGGGAATTAGCTGGAAATTGGCGGTAAACTGTCATCATGATAAAATAGCCTCATAAATGGTCAATGAAATGATGCTGGCTACATCTTATTTAGCATCTAACTTATCAGCTAGCTATCTGCTGTATGAATACATGCTATCTGCAAATTAAACATTAATACCATACATCAGAGATATTTACCTCCTAATATCGTCAAAACTTAGTTCACTTTACGTAGTCCATGGGTCAAGTGTGTGGCTTCAGTAGTCCTGCGCTCTGGTTCAGGTTGTAGAAATCGTCTATGCGTGTAGGGGGAGTGGTCTCAACAGCCCTGCAGTAAGCAGTGTGCTGCTGTGCATGTGACTGAGGAATAGAATAAATATTCCTTAGTCGAGTGTACTTGCATGAAATCTGGTTGTTTTATTCAAGATTATGATAAAATATATTTTCCTGGTTCCTGTTGATGGCCATCCTTCAGTTTTGTAAATTCTCGGTTTATTCCTGTTGATCCCCATGGAAAGTTTCCAAATTCACAGAATTTTTTAACCCTAGTTGTACTCTAATCATAAAAAGCAATGACATGTAAATCTATGTTCGCTCTGTTTGTGTTTGCTCTGTAGCAAACTCCATTAAAGTGGAGCTGTACAGTGATGAAGACCCTGGTCGCAGTACTGAAGATGAAAGAGGGGAGCGGGTAGAGGAAGGAGGTCCAGAGCCGGGATCTGACGCTGTCGGAGGCTACAGGGAACCCACCAATCCTGACATCATGCCAACCGGAGCCACCAGGATGCCTAATGGAAAACTCAAGTGTGACATCTGTGGAATGATTTGCATCGGTCCTAATGTCCTTATGGTGCACAAACGCAGCCACACAGGTGATTGGCAAGTCATAACGATGATGATACGGTGAACATGATATTAGTTTTGTATTACGTTTGTCTTTGTTGTATGTTTCATATTAGCCAACATCAAAATTACATTTTTATCCCCTGTGGAGTACGCAACTCCATCGACAAGAAATACAAAATCTCTTAATCTGTTTGTAAGAGATGAAGCCCAGTGTGCCAGACGCTATAGACATTGTTAAAGAATTTTGGTTTGATCTATCCGCAGGCGAGCGGCCATTCCAGTGTAATCAGTGTGGCGCCTCCTTCACTCAAAAGGGGAACCTGCTCCGCCACATCAAGCTGCACTCGGGAGAGAAGCCCTTTAAATGCCCCTTCTGTAGCTACGCCTGTCGAAGACGAGATGCACTCACCGGCCACCTTCGCACTCATGCAGGTAGGACAGATTCAAGCCTGATGAGATTTATATTTCCTCTGATGAACAATGAATAATAACGCTATCCTCTCACTTCGTCCCCAGTGTCCTCTCCAACTGTAGGGAAGCCTTATAAGTGCAGTTACTGTGGTCGTAGTTATAAGCAACAGAGCACCCTGGAGGAGCACCGCGAGCGCTGCCACAGCTACTTACAGAGTCTGGAGTCACAGCAGCCATCCGGTGCACAGAATACAGGTACTGTTTTATGGCAGATGACAAGTCTTTTTTATCACAAAAGACAGTAAACTAAATCACAGTATGGTGTCATGGTAGCATCTAATGTAGAAATTTAGTCTCCAAATCCAAATATTGGTTCAGATTCTACTGAAAACCGGCATACAGTTTAAACATTTTGGACAAATGCTGTAACAAGTAACAAGAACCCCCCAAAAATAACATTACAGTTTGTTTGTACTCTGTGCAGGAGAGGAGATGAGAGAGCTAGAGTTTATACCAGACTCTCTACTGCAACCCTCCTCAGACAAGATGGCATTTATCGATCGCCTCGCCAACAGCATCACCAAACGCAAGAGATCCACACCACAAAAATTTGTAGGTGAGCATTTGGTCTCAGTGTGGACAGGTTGAGGAAACAGCAGCACTGATTGCATGAATTTGAACAATAGTACTGATCTTTTTGTGCTTGTGATGTTACCACCGGTCACAGAAGGAGAGGTGTGGTCTGTACAGCAGAGGATACAAGCTCAGGGCAAACAGGAATGTTAGATTTTATTGACTTCCAGCCAGGCTGGTTATTTGCATCAACAATCTTCCTGCACATATCTAACTTTTTAAAAATGCAGTTTGTACGTCTTCACAGACTTCCATAGTACAGTATCATACGATTGTGTTTCTCTGTTGCAGGACAGAAGCACATACGCCTCAACCTTGCAGATGCACCTTATGAGCTCAGCGCTGGTTTGGATAAAGACAGGGAGATGCACGCAGGTGACCTCGAAGCCCCGCACTTTACTGGTCTGGGAGGAGAATACGCCGGTGTAGCAGGTAATGGAGGAGGAGGGGTGTCAGACACACTGAGGCCTCTACACCTTCCCACCACTCACCCTTCATGTTTATCAGAACTCAGGCCTCTCCACAGCTCCATTCACAACCCTGTCGCTCTAGGCCCGAGGCTGGATTGTACAGGGACTGGAGCTGGGCTGGGAGCTGTGGGTGTAGGTGGGAGGGAAGCGGCAGAGGGTCACGAAGATCTGCCTGCGGGTCGAAGTCACGCACCCTCGCCTAGCAACGGTTGCCAGGACTCCACGGACACAGAGAGCATGCCGGATGAGCCGTGCAACAGCACTGCTCCGACTCCGACCCTGCACAGTAACAACGGCCATCATCTTCTCCACTCCAACAACCATCACCCAGCGCCTCCATCCTCTGTTGCACACCACAGGAGTCGGGACAGACACAGTCCCAGCCACGCCAAAGACAGGGAGGTGGAACGAGAGGACGGAGGACACTCAGCCCTCCCACCTCCTGCCGTTGCACCAACTCCCAGCTCACCTACAGCGCCCTCCTCCACCTCTAGGGAGGCTTTTCGGGTCGTAGACGCAGAGGGGCGAGCTGTGCGCTCCTTCCGTTGCGAGCACTGCCGCGTGCTTTTCCTGGACCATGTCATGTTTACCATCCACATGGGCTGCCATGGTTTCCGCCAGCCTTTTGAGTGTAACATCTGCGGCCACCGCAGCCAGGACCGCTATGAATTTTCTTCACACATCGTCCGCGGGGAGCACATCCTTGACTGAGGATAGGAAGGGTGGACGAGCTGCTTCACCTAGAGCTATTTTTACACTGAGATAAGGACCTGGCTGGGTTTGGTCTGCACACAAGCTAAAGAAGACACTGATGACATGAAACTGAATATTTTAAACAGGCACTGGTACAGTTAACATGTACCAGCATGAATGGTAAGCACATGTGTGTGTTTCTAAAGTTATAATAGTGGTCCTTAAAGCACTTTGAACAATGAATGAATCCATTTAAAATGCACTTTTAATTAAATGTATTCTAAAGTAGATGAAGAGACAATGCACTTTTTCATCCGCAGATGTGCCTTGCTCCAAAATTCAGGATTTAAAACCTGATGCACAAATTGTGGTAGACAAATCTGACTTTTGTCCCTAACCTGAAAACTTTCCCTTCTCGTGCACTTTAACAGAGACGACGTTTAAAAAAACTATTAACGTGAAGGCTCACCTACAGTCTATGACCAGTAGAGTTTTTAAAGCCTCGCTCTAAAAGCACTCCTCCAATGAAATGATTCCCTGATGAACGAACAGGGTCGATTCTCTGATGAGAAGTGACGTGCAGACCAAACTCAGAGACCAGGTCCAAGTCGATTATGTGTTTTAAGGGGGTTGAACGTGAATTATAACTGCACTTTTGTTTTTAACGGGGTGGGGTGGACAGATCTGAATGAGTGTGTGTGTGTGATAGTGTGTGTGTGTGAGAGAGAGAGGACACGAGAGACCCCATGTTGTTGTTGTTGTTTTTGTTTGTTTTTTTGGAAGTAAAGTGGAAAATGAAGGCCTTGGTGTGAATGGTGCGTGGCGCAGAAATGTTTTGTTTTTCTTTCCTATGACTGCTTTTGTTGCACTGATACCTGCCAGAATACTATGATTATATTAAACTATTTTATGGAATACATTAATGACCTGCACATTTCTGTCAAAACGTGAGAGAAACTCTCACTAGGAAAGGAGTATCACTGCCACAATCTTAGAGATTACTGAAGAGGCTAGGGTCTTTGTTTCTTTAAAACCATATCCCCTTCTCCTAACTGCATCAAACTGCAACACTAATCTATTTATGCTATATTTAAAGATGATTTTGGTGTTATATCTCATTGTATTGTGCCTTTCTTCACCCTGATCATACCTTGTTGACCAGACTGAAGGACATGAACTGTCACATCTCCAAGAAACAGACCATTGAAGGTGATTTTTAGAGATCATGAGTTACAAATTAATTTACTGACTCTCCTCTTCTAATAAAATAGGGTTCATTTTCATTGATTTGTTGGCAAAGAACCAAGTCTGCTAATTTATCAAAGACTAAATGTGCATTGCATTTGGCACATGCTGCTATGATATGAATGAGTGCAGCGTGGAGTGGCAGTTTACCGCCGTCCTCGTAGGTTTAATCCAAAAAAAGATGTTTCATTTGAGCACAATTCAGTCCACAGAGTTACCGCTGACAGGTGACACAGTTTAAAATCAGCTGTGATCTGTAATAAATTCTCCAGTGCAGAAATTGAAACATATATCAACTTAAAAGAACACTGTCAGCCATTGATTCTGCCTGTTTAGGTACTGAAATAATAGAGATGGTTAAATCCAGATCACAGATTTGGACGCAGAGGTCAATAATTAATTTGTGTTGATAAACGGGACGTGTGGATGATGTATCTTCATGTATTCTGTTATAAATGGCCACAAAAGTAAGTTTAGGACATACTGGAAAAATACTTCAATTGTTCATGTTCTCGTTGAACAAGATTTTAACTATTGGACATGATTTCATCAATGTTTAGATTCTTTCAGCTTCAAGTCCTTTGCAGTCCAAACAAACACCAAACCATTCAAGACTTTAAACGAATGTTTAAGGTCCTTTTTTATATATATCGTGAATGGTTGTTTGGTTCTGTCACATGCTGAATCCTGGACGGTACCGCTCATGTTTTAAGTCGTGGTCTAGATGTGCAGATGCTCTGAAATAGTTTTATGGAGAGGAATTTTAAAAAAAGAAGAACTTGGTTTTCATATTATTTTTAGATCACCATGAGCGTGGTTCTGTATAGTACCAAATAATGGTTCCCCCATGGCAGAGCCAAAGAACCACCACTTCCTACTGTTAAGCACTTTTCCCTACTTCAGTGGCAAAATGAAAAAACGGTTAAAATAAATGAATATATTTGTACATACGGTATGAACTAGGAAGAAGCTGCAAGGTAATATTTCTCTCTTTTCATTGCTGTCAGTTAAAAAAAAAACAACTTGTAGATGTTTAAATCGTCTTTTTTTCACTTAGTTTTGCAGAAAAGATTTTAAAAGATCATGTGGGGTTTCCCTTTCAAAATAAATATTGTAAATGCTTACCTCAACTTACTCTTGTTTTAAGAGTTCCTTCTTAAAGTGGCTCTATATTTGTCTGGATAGATAGTTCGGCTTTGGCGCACATTGCTATAAAAAAGAGAAAGTCAGAGAGAGGATGCACTATGATTTCACCAGTATAGAAACACATCCACTTACATAGGCAGTGGAAACCTTTCTCTTCCAAAGTTTTCATTTAATACTCAAATTATCTTGCCTTAATGTAAAAATAGAGACTGTTAAGTCATGTTGGGTCACAGGTTTGGTAACCAAACACGGTTCCCTGCAGTCCATAAAATGTTTGACAGCGACTTAAATGATTCGACACCAAAGTTGTCATTGAAAAATCACTGAGATTGTCATGTCACTTTGCATGAGAGAAAAAAATGTTTTAATCAATCGATTATATTTTATTTACTGTGTATATTTTGATTTAGGCAACAACTTGTATCTACACGAGGGCCCAGGTGTGATTCTTCTCCTGTTGGTGTGATTTCTGTGTAGTAGACTTTATTATTGTGCCTTTGGCTTGAGGTGTTTGCTTCAGTTTGACCTCCCTCAACAGTTTGAAATTCTCACATTTTAATTGTAAAGCTTGGTTTTTCAGTTGTTACTCCTGTGAGTACTGCACATTACAAAAGGCTCCACATACTTTTGGCCATAGAGAAAACCAGAACTAGTTTTTCCATTCTTGCAAACACAGATTTATCAAAACAAGAACTGCTAGGAGCCAAAGAACCAACGAGACGTGTAAAACTTCCTGGAGATCTGAACTTAGCCTTTGTATAAAAACACGCTTTGAGCTCCAGTCCTTTAATATTTGTATTTATAAAAGATGAAAATATTCATCCCTTATTCAAGTTGAACATTTGAGTGGATTTTTTTCCCCTTTATTATTCATGTGCAGCACTTGAGACAGTAATGTGCTTCTGAACCTGATGCATGTGGTACCAATACTGTTTGCTTCTCGACCTACAACCCAGACATCTTTCCATTTCAGTCACCAGGACAACCAAATAAATCGTCTGCTCCACAGTTCAACACTACACTTCAGAAAAGAAACTAAGTTCAGTTTTGTGATATTTTGTGTTTGTTTTTCTTGTTGCACTGTTTGTTCCCTTCAGTTTTACGATCTTTGTTAGCCTCCCCCTCTCCTGTAAATGGTTTGATATCGCTTTAAATAACAGCAGAGCCTTTTTAAGTGTATCATATGTAATTATGCATTTGCGTAATTTGATCTTAAACTACTGTAAGTTTTGTACTGTAAGAAAGTCTATTCCAAATAAAATACTTGACAGGCCTGTCTTTCTTAAAACTATTCAACACTGTTAGTAAAGAGGAAAAAAACAGATTCACACATCCAAGTTTTTGAAAAGATTTTTGAATTTATTCTTCAGGTGTACAGCATCTTCAAATTCTGCTTTACATGGGCTTTGGAGGAGCTCTTGGTGCACCGGCCTGGAGAAAAAAACAAAACAAATTTAGATTAATATCTGATATAAACCCTGCTCACTGCACACAGTGTGACTTGTTAAACACAGGTAAAGGCTGCATTATCCAAGTTTTAAATAATAGTTTTCCGCTGCAGCGCTTCAGACATGAAACAGAACGGTACTCACAGCAGGCCTGAATCTGGGTGGTGGCGTGCGGTCTTTCCTGGCCTCACAGGAGCGGTTCCTCACCACCTTACTGTGGATGGCGCAGCTGACACAGTAGTGCAGCTTCACATAGAGCTTGGGCAGAACATAAGCTGCAGAGCGGACAAAGGCAGAGATGAGAACAAGCAATCACCAACACACAAGGGCTTGTAACGCATGATGTGAAAAACAAAGCCAGTAACACTTACAGTCAAAGACGCTGGCCTCTGAGATGTCTCTCACGGCTGCCGCCTCCACGATGTTCCTGATGACAAACTTCTTGATGGCCTTGTCCTTGGGGACACAGCGGGCACAGTTGGTGCAGCGGATGGGCTGCACGTGGCCACGGCCCTTCTTGGCACGACCGTTATTCCTCCTTTTCTTGGTCTGTAAAACAGTAAGAAAGAGTTTTAGAAACTGACGCGTAGGCTTGTAAACAACGGGCAACGGTGCCTTGCTCTGGCAGCTACCAGTTCACCTCCATGTTAGACTTGAACTGGCCACCCACCAGCTCCCCAAGCCAAGTCTCTGAGGGCTGAGCTATTTAAAAACATGTATCAAACAGAAAACTTCACTAAAACTCGGGTATGTTCACTATAATTTTAGTATAAAACAGTCCCTGATAGTAGCCTCAGTTTAATGCCACACAGTCCATTTTAAATGCTCCATGGATGCTTGGAAATTTAGGGAATAAGCATCGTTTGAGACACTGCTGGAAATGTTGTATATCAGCTTTAAATGCTGATTTTTTTCAACATAGACCAACAAAGTGACAATTGACGGATATCAAGAGACACACTCGAACACTTCAAGAGTCCAAATCACAATGCCGATACAAAATATCAGTAATTTATTATAGATTTTCAGAATTTATTATTTAGGCCTATGCATTAGCTCAGGTATCTTTAGCGTGATGGCTGCGGTGGTGTCTCACCGGCTGCCATTGCATCACAGGGTTAGAAAAAAATAATTTTAAACTTTCTAATTTTTAAATAATTTGACACACCGTCGCGGCAAACTAAACCCTGGATTGAATCCACACTGCCTCGCTGTGTCTGCGGGCACATTAACAGTAACAATCGCCTCCGTCCGCTCACAGGAACACATGCACAAAACGGTTAGCGTGCTAACAGCTAGCATCAGGCCCAGGCTACATTTTTAATCGTTTTAAGTGACATTAGAGGACAACTTCATAAGTTGGTGTTTAGTTATGTGGTTAAAACACCCAATAAGAGATATTTATGTGTGATTTTCCGACTAAAAAGACGTTTTTTTCTGTTTTCGCCGCACGGCCGCCGCTGAAACACACTCACCATGTTGCACGGGAAGCTGGAAAGAGGACCGGAAGAGGTTGTGCCGCGAGAAGTAGTGCTATCCGCCCCGCCCTCGAGATCTTTTTATTAAAAAATATAAGCTTATTTTATTTTTGTTTGTTTTATAAAAATGTTTGTGTCCCGAGCGTGATTAAACACAAATAAATCACCTAAAAATTCAAAAGGGAAATAACGTTAAAAAATATTTTATTCGCGGAGGGATATCAGTGTACTCCATGTTTGTCCTGGCGTCACCCGAGTGAGCGGAGTTATCTATTACTGCAACACGGAGGAGAAAAACAGGTCCGCCGAGCAACGCTGTGTAATAAAACGAGCACACCTGTGTTCTCTAGCTCAACGCAGACCAGGATGGGTGATATATGTGTTAAACTGTAACAAATATATGTGTTAAAATATAATAAATATATGTGTTAAACTGTAATAAATATATGTGTTAAAATATAATAAATATATCTTCTGTTGAAATAGTATACATGTATATGTAAAAATATTTATATAAATAAATAAATTACCTACATAAGTTTGTTATATACTGTCTCGTCTTGGTCTTGTCTTGGTCTCGATCTGGTCTTAGTGGTCTTGGTCTTGGTTTAGGTGATCTTGACTACAACACTGATTTTATACATTGTTTTTCAGTTTATTCATTTAATCTGCAAGGTATGAAACTTGATTTTGCAGACTCGAGAGTCAGATAACTTGTGGAAAGTTAATTTAACTTTGTAGTAATGTTAAGTTCTAAATATTACCTGATCACAGAAGTGTGCTTTTTCACACATGAATAATACGGCAAAATTAAATGGACATAATCTTCACTGCAATGCATAACTTTTCTTAGATTTTTAATCTAAAAATTAACTGGTATGCCTCATAAATGTTGAAACTTTCTTTGTGACTTGAAGTGAATAATATAAAATAAAACTTCCTTTAAATACAGTTATCATATGATAAGATACTATCCTGCTCTTTCCTGTATCTACACTTACCATCTAGTCTACAGCAGTGCTCATGATGACATCAAAGTAAGGATGATATGATAGGTTTCATTTTATTAAATCCACTACATACTTTATAAATGGGGAAATCCTGTTGATCTTCCTCAAAAAGGGAGGCCGAATTTATCTTGTTAAATCCACCAGATGATGCTCCTATCATCTCCAAAGACGGTCTCTTAGCAACATGCCACATTAAATTATGTTGAGTGTTTCTACATCAGACTGTCAGTCAAAGGTTTCATTTGTAAATTGTCTGCCCTTTACAAGGTTATAAAGAAGCAGGTCTGAAGCACACTGCAACTATTTAATATAATAAAATACACCCAAAGAAAATGTCAGTGAAGAGTTCTGCCTCTTACATAAAGTGTCCTTCAGATTATTTTTATTTTTCATACTTCTGTCTGTGCTGCCTCTTTTCATAGGATCTGTATGAGAAGAATGCTTTTTAATAGAGCCACCACCTACAGTCTAATCTCTGCTTTTAGTGATGAGTTTTTATGTATTGTGGTTGTAGCAATGTAAGCCCCAGCTCCTCCTGTCTGCATGTTGAAGTGTTCTTGGGCAAGATGTGATCGTCGTGTTGCATTTATCATTTATTGTTGTCTTATGGTTATGCGGTGCATAGTTATTGCTGGATGTATAACAAATTCAGAGATAGAGTGTGTGCATGTGAGTGAGAGGCAAATATAAATGCAGCCATTTATAATCAACTATCACAATGTTCTGCCACTGCTGTTGTTTCTGGATATCAGATTGAAGACATGCACTCAGGAAGTCTTAGCCCGCAATCACTGACTCAGCAGTTACTGTAGCTGCACACTGTAAAGTCTGAACTCAAAAGGCGATAATTAATTAATAGCATGGCTTATTACTAAATAAACACAAAAAGCCCAAAATAGAATTAAAAAATGTTTATTTAAATAGTTCCGTGCTCTTGTTCTTATTTCTTCTTGCTCTTCTTATCCTTTGCCTTCTTTTTGCTTGGCTTCTCGGCGTTGGCCTTTTTGTAGAGGTAAAGTCCCACCAAGCCGAGCAGAGTGGGCACCAGGGCCAAACACACGAGGGGGAACACGTCGTTGACCATTCTCTGCCACTGCGTCTGCTGCATCAGGGAAACCACCTCCACCTCGAACTCAAGAGTAGCATCACCTACGGCAGATCGAGTTCAAATTCAATGTTTTGTCACTTCAGGTGTTTGGTTTTTTTTATTTCATCCAGTTATATTTATGTTGAGAATATGAAATACAAAATGACGAGATAGACTGTTGCCCGTACTGTTGGAATAATTTTGTTTTCAGACACATTCCTCTTTTTATTCCTATTCATCCACATTAGGTTAATTGTGGTTTAATTTTCACTGTGATATATTTGGAAGAGATTGATCACTAAAGTCTTTTTCCAATTCCAATAATTCCAACTTCATGGGCAACAGTGTATTATAGTGAACGGGTAAAGGATATTATTACATCTAAATATATTTAAAGAAAAAGCCTGTGATTGTTCGTCAACAGAAGAAAAATGGTGACACATCCTTTATTACGATACACATGGGCACTGTAGTTTGTTTCCAACATAGACTAATGTGTATTCATCAGCAGCTGAAAATAGTCCCAAACAAATGCCGTATTAAAGGTGCATTTGCTTTGGCTGGTTGTGACCAGATAAGTCATACACACATACTGAGAAACACCCTGTTTGTTTTGGTCTTTTTCATGGGATTTGCTTACAATAAGAAAACTACAGACTGACGTGCGGCTTAATCGTGCTAATCTACGTGATCACAGTTGTGAACTCGTGGTGTGCTCGTGAAGTGCTGTTAACACTGTTCAGTACCTGGAATCGTAGGAGGGTAACCTTTTTTTCCATAAGCAAGGTGAGATGGAATAGTGGCTTTGATTTTCTGCCTGAAAAGACAGAGAAACACATATTACATTTACTGAGAAAGCATTTCTCAGATTCATTCAACCATTAAACGTATTAAATTTTATAATTTCATGCATGCAGTTCTTGAAGAATAAATGTACTGTTAAGCCTTTTCTTCCCAGTGGACCTTCACTTTTCACTTACCCTTCACATACGCCAACCAAGGCTTGTTCCAGACCTGATAAGAAAATCACACAGAGAAAGTCAGTCAGCAAAGAAAGCACATTCCCCGGCACACGCAGGCTGCATCTCACAAACGTGAGTAAATCAAAGTGTCTCTGAAAGAGCGACACAAAAGGATTTTACTGTCAATTTACCAGCAATGACTGTCCTCTTCCCCAGCTCGACAACAAGAGGGTCCAGAGATAGTGACGAGTCGATCACCTTTCCATCCTGCAGTTTACCCTGGAGGAGAGTGAAACATAAAGTGTGAGGCATGAGATGGTGACATGAAAGAAAAGTACTGAGAGAGTTTCACAGCTACCATCTGCAGCCGGTTATCTTAGTTTAGCACAAAGACCGGAAGAAGGAGCTAGTCCGGTTCTGTCCAAACTCAAACAAGCAAAAATATGCCCACCAGCACTCAGATCCAGATCCAGATTCAAAATCAAGCTCTGTGTTTTATCCTGTTTCAAGTCTTTACTAAGCTAAGCCAACCGCCTGCTGGCTTAATATTTAACAAACATATGTGAAAGATAGCGGGATCTATCTTCTCGTCACTCTCTTGGCAAGAATTCGAATACTTGTCTAATGATTCCTGTAACAGTAGTAAATGATCATGAGGACGATAGACATTTATGATTTTCATACTGCATATAATAAACATTGTTTTTGTATGGATGTACTTCATGAACATATGCTAATACAACCGCTAATAAAATGTTTACTTATTATTATTTTGATATGTAACTGAAGTCTAACCTGTGTTTAGTGGTTTGTTCTGATGTTTTTTGATCATTTTATCTTTGAGTACTTAGAAAAGTGCTCTTAAAACAACTTATATTAATAAATAATAATGATAAATCTAGAAATCAATTCAATCTTTATTTAAGATGTTGAGAATCCTCTCAGAAATTAAACCTTGGTTTACTATAAGACATAATTTAACCTCTTAAGAAGTGAAATGGTTCTGCATAGGTCAAGGTTGCTGACAATCTTTTGTATATTTTTCTCTTCAGAAGTCACTTAAATGTCTGTAAAAAGAGAGAAAGGGGGGAAGAAATAAACAAAAGTGTCTTTTTTTATTTCGCTGTTCGCCACCATCTGGTTTTTATACACTCTTATATATGTATCGTATATATTTCCGCTGCTTCAGCAGAAACCCACATACTCAACTGAAGCTGTGCGGAAACTGTCTTGTACTTGGGTCAGATTAAAACAAACACTAAAAATGATTCGCATCTACTCTTTGCTCCCAGATCGACCTTTGAACTTTGGTGATTGTATTGTTTTATTTTAAAGGTGGTGAAATGAATGTAAAATATTTGACCGAAAACAGCAAAAAACTGATCAACAAGTGTGAGGACTGGTGTACTGTAGTAGTAGTACTCCTCCACACAGTGTGTGGCTGGATGAGGTCTGTTGGGGTGCTCCTCCACTGAAACACAGAGCTGTTATTGCTGACGTGTTGCACCGCCCCACCAGTCCATACTACAAGCAGAGGCGATCCTCACACACACACACACACACACACACACACACGAGTTTAAATACATAAAAAAACAACATCAAACCACACTGAGAGTCCTTTCACCGCAATCAGCTGCTTCGTTATTCAAATGAAAGCCCAGCGTGTGGACGCACGGCGGGGTCCACATGGCTCCTGCAGACGGTGCCACATAGACAACAACTGCATTCGTCATCAGCTGGACTGGTTTCTATATAAGTGAAATGCACACACACACACACACACACACTGGATTGAGTTGTAATGCATGCTTTCTTACCGTGTAGTGGATCCGCAGCGTGTCTCCCATTGTGGAAAGTACAGAACAAGTTTCTGGTTTCACCTTTGGGTCAGATCAGCAGAGTTAACACTGTTGCACGGAGGTGTCGGTGGGTGCTGTATTATTGCTGCAGTATCAGACGTGTGAGTGTGTGTGTGTGTGTGTGTGTGTGTTTGCGTGTGTGTGTCTCACTCACCAGGGTTTCCACCTGCAGCTCCTCGGGTGCGTTTTCTTCCCCCTGCCCGAGCCCACACGTGAGAGCCGCGAGCAGGAGCAGAAAAATCCCGGTCTTCATGGTGAACTTCTGGAAAAGAGCTGCCATCCAGCAACTTCCGTGTAGGCTTCTTCTCTACAGCGCAGAGATGAAGAAAGAGAGAGAGAGAAAACCGAGCTTGCACGGTCTGCCCCGTCGACCGGTGTGTGTCCAAAATGGCTCAGCGCACAGTAACGCTGATGTGTTATAATACTGTAGCGATAAGGACTAGCCGTCCGTGGACGTTGTCCCAGCACCTGGGTCTCCCTGAAGAGCCCGCCTCAAACATTCCCCCAGCATCCCATCAGGCTGCCGGGGCCGGGGCTGAGAGGCGGAAGCGGCGCTCTGCAGAGGCGCTGGGGGGCGGTGCTGTGCAGCCTCTGCCCACACGGCCTGTGCTAATGCCCGGGCGGGCTGCTGCTGCTCCACACATCGAGCACGCTGCTGCAGGGACGCCACGTCGCTGTTAGTGTCATACCAAGCCAGTGACTGTGTAGGAAGTGTCCTTTATTTAAGTGGCAGTGCCCTGATTGCTGCTCTGATTAGTGGTCACTATGTTATTGTCACTTTTGACTCCATTTGCACGGACCTCGGTGACTTTCCTTCACTTCCTGCAGCCTCATTTCTTATTTATAGAAACGTTTTATTTCTATTTTTACTTTTATACAGTTTTCCATTTGTAAAGATCTTTGCACGTGTTTAATTTAAATGCAGATCAACTTTTCAGCTAATGTAAATCTGAGTCACATAACAAAGAAGTTGGGGTTGGAAATGTTTCACCATAAATGAATGCATCGTGAGTTTCTGTTTTCTAGTGTCCCACCCACATGCTGCTGGTGCCCTTTAGACAGCTTAAGTCTGACACTGTTTGTGACCACAAAAAGATCTGCAGCTTAATTAAAACACGGGCTGTTCTGCATGTACATGCACCATGCATCTACATTTCTCTGTTTCCTTCAGTAGTCATTCAAACTGTTTCTCTGATACTGGACTGTGTGAAGAGTTATGACAGCTTCAAGAGACAGAAACTAAAATGTGAATTATTCAGTCATTCTGCCCTCTGAGCTCTCAAACTAAATGTCATGTATGCCAAACTGATGTGCCTGCTAATTAAATCTGTGGTTGAACTTTTATCTCATCAGCTGTTGTCGTGAGGGTGCGGTCAATATGAGCCTAAATAGCAGAAATAAAAGGAAATACATGCTCCCTGCGTACGATCAAGAACATTAAAACACTGTCACAGTGCAGCCCTGAAATAGAAATGAGTGACTCATCTTTCTGTGCAAACTAAAGATAAAACCTGCTTCCTCCCTCAGATCACAGATAGAGGAGTATATTCTGATAAAATACAGTGTTTTGTTTTTAAATATATGCTTTGGCCATCACCGCATCCAGCTGCTGCATCAAAATGCTTTTAGATTCAAAGATTAATGATAGCTTGTAGCCAGTAAGTAGATTTTCTGTGGTAATAGCTGTTAAAAACATATCATTATGATCCGATCGGTCATTATGAGTCACTATACGGCATCCTGAATCAGGACTATCGCACCGTTTATGCAGTGTTTTATATGGCCATTTCAAGTACTTGAATTCAGGAACTTTACTTTGTTCCCCATCTGTGGAAGAGAAGTGTTTTGCAATGCTGAAGGCCAATTCGCCATTTCCTGAAAACTCAACTTCACAGATACAACGGGAACTTTGTCTAACAAGATGTCAGACTCAGCAGCGATTATTTATTCAAAACTCTCCAGTTAACACATCGTTTCTGAACTTAATGTGTTAGTTGTGTGCTAATGAGCACACGACTAATTAAAATGCAGTGAAGTGACTGCAAACTTCCTGAGCTGATTTGCAGCTCTTTAGTAAAAGAGGCTGCTGATACTTGTCAGAATTTGGTATTGCGACTGTGACCTGACATCAGATCAGTTTGGCATGTATGACAGTCAAATCATGGAAAACAGAGGTAATATAGTGTATACAGTGTCACAGCGAGTCATGTCAGTAAACCACGATGCACCATACAGAGGAACTGAAACTGGCAAAGCTAAATGTAGTGCAGTATCATCAGCAGTTTTTTTGTTCTGTGGCACATCTGCAGTGAAAACACCTCCAGTTTTATTTAAAGGTCCAGGGTGCATGATTTAGTGGACTAGTCTAATCTGTAATCTGTAATCTAATTGAAATTACAACGGTCACTACATGTGTGGAAACTGTGAACATTTCAATGCATTATACGTATTGAAAACATAACTATGAATGTTATATTTCATTTGTGCCATATGCTGACATGAATAGAGCCACTTAAATCTTACACACAGGACCTTTAAGATAGTTGTTACTCAGGTGAGGGTGCACAGTAGGGGACACAGGAAAGAGACATTGTCTTTTTCCTTGATTAACTCATTGATTGGCTCATTGATTAACTCATTCATTTTTAGGGGGCAGAAGAAAGAATTGAGGATACAAAGAGTGCGATTACAGTGTGTTTGTCTGTCTGCTTACTCTTTGAAATGACGAGATGTAGAGAAAATATACAGATATATAATTTAATAAAGTGAGGAAGGAGGTTTAATCAGACAAAATGTGGAGAGCCAGATTTGACAGATCTAACATTTTAAAAAAGAAAAATATTAAAAGTGACCTACAAATGCACTGTTCTCTAACATTTTTGTTTTTATTGTCACAATTATCAATTTTTAAGCGACAATGTGACCAAATCTAAAAACCAGTTCTTCATTTCTTCACATCTGGTGTCAGATAAAACAGAATAAACTGTATAAAACATGTTAAACTTGCATGAAGTTGATACAAATCAGAACCTCATGCTCATTTTAAACACGACTTATTATGATTAATTCAAAGTTTGTTAACATTTAAGTTTAAAACATCTCACTCCGTCACAAAATCAGTCAGAAAGTAATATTTTGTGCCACATCTACAGATATATGACACCAGCAGGTATGTTCTTAAAGGTTCAAATGTCATACAATATCTGACAGTCCTAGCAGGCCGTAAATAATACAGTATTAAAAACTACCACTAATACTTCATGAAATATCTATTTTATATATTATATGTCCATAACTAGTTATTAAAATGAATTGTGTGAGTGTCTGAGTTTAATTAAATCATCTTTGCTGCATTTAAACATGCCAACATCTCCAGTTTCGGTTCTGGTCCTCCTGTTCTCGCGATATTTCGTTTACTGCTGCGTTGTCCCCCCGGAAAATACCGTGAGACGTTCACCATCCGCGGAGAGGACTGCTCGGCTAAGGTAAGTGAGGATACAGCCACACGATGCACACACGAATCCGAGCCTGTTTGTAAAATAACGGAGTGTTTGTTGGGTGTGGTGGTAGTGGTGGTCGTGCAGGGGGTTTCCGTGTTTGTCCAGGCCCGGAAGCGGCGGCCGGCGGGCGGCTCGCTGGCAGCGGGATGCCCGCTGTGGTGGACGGATGAATGGGGTGGATCTGGACGTTAGCTGGCGTCACGTCTCGTCGGTTTTAGCCGTTAAAATCCAAACCGACGCTCGTAAACGCGGACAAAACATCGGATAATTGGCGCTATTTCAAGCTCGGTAGCTGAAATTAATTAATAAATCATCAGGGGGTGGGGGGGTGGATGAAGGAGGCCTGGAAGCTGTAACGTTACCTTGCCGTAGCATCAACGGCTAACGTAACCTGAGTCAGCCGGAGCTGGACTAACTAACCGTGTCAGGCCGGCGTGTCGTCGCCATGCTCCCGCATTAATCACCATGTTTTGGGCTCATAAATAAAGGTGTAACCCCGTCAGGGGGAGGATGGAGGATGGAGGAGGGTGGTGTCAGACAGTCAGAGGTGATCCTCTTCAGCACCATGGACAGGGCTGCTGTTAGCCTCATATTATCTTTATTTTAATATATTTAACTGTATTTTATCGTCTGTTTGACACTAGGCCGGTTAAGCTCATGCAAGTCTGTATAATACCATAAATTGAAGCACCCCTGTCCCCTTTTATACATTAAAATATAGCCAATAGGACACTTTTTTATTATTATTATTATTATATAAATGTGCAATGGGCATAAAATTTCACATATTTGAAAGACCGTCTCCGTTTCAACCCTTCGTGTTAGCTACAGTTACATTTTTTCAACTAGGATGTTGAAAATATTAAAGGTCCAGTGTGTGACGTTATTTATCAACCCACAGAGATGGAGTGTAACATACATAATCATCATTTTTTGGGGGGGGGCAGGGCTCGTTAGGGAGTTTCCCCTTCCGTGCTTGAAACGAGCCGGTGAGGCGAGGGGTGTTCAGTCGGTTGAAATCTGCAACCTTGCCACTAGATCGTGCCACTAAATTCTGACTGTAAGATACTAGCCTGGCTCCAGATATCTGCATGTTTTTGTCCAGACATTGGACGGATGAATTAAAGGTCCAGTGTGTCAGATTCAGGCTGCTCTATTTACAGAATGTGACGGAGCTGTTTTCCTTTTTGACCTGAAAATAAGAATATTTTTGTTACCTTAGAATGAGCTGTTCTCATCTATAGACGCTGCAGGTCCTCTTCCATCGAGTACCGAGGTCCAGGTCGGACAAACCAAACAAAGGTTCTCTTAGTTTCTCCTTCATGCTTGGAGCCGGAGGGCAAATAGAGCGGGTTACAATCCTCAACTAGAGGCACTAAACTCCACGCACTCCTCTTTAATCAAGCTGATCGTCAAGGCTAGTAGTATGTGGTCGAGACCGACTGATTCTTCTAAGATACTCCCCATCCTCTGTCAGTGGAAATGTACTCTACAGTCTCTGTGTTAGTACAGGTGGCTTAACTTAGCCGTATGTGGTAATATAGGACATTTTCCGTGCGCTCCGAGGGTTTGGCATTGCCACCGTTTGAAGGAGAGAAAAAAAAGACAGCGAGAAGTGTCTGAACAGATTGTGCAGCAGCCTGGAGTCATGGCACTGACATGCATCTCCTTCACCCACTCTGCGATGATGACTGTGGGCAATTAGCATAGCTTGCACCTGTCTTGGGGTGTGTGTGTGTCTAGAAGTGAGATTTTCTGGCATGCCGGGGTAGTTTTTATTTTTTTATTTTTAAAGGTGAGCTGGAGCGCTCCCTTAGCTGTATTTAACAACGCCCTCGCTGACAGTTAATCCTCTCGTTATTCCGACACATATTAATAATTAAGTGATGAGATATTTGATATTTAGCAACACACACAACAGTATCACTGAATGGTTATTTGTTCTGTTTCCCCTCAGCCCTCCTTCATAATCTATACCCGCCGGACGAGACGAACTTCTAGAGCAGATCTAGAATCGGGATCGTAGCCACACGCTGAAGTTTAACGACTTCATCTGAATCATGGGGAACATTTTCGGGAATTTGCTGAAGAGCCTCATAGGGAAGAAGGAGATGAGGATCTTGATGGTGGGGCTGGATGCCGCCGGAAAAACAACAATCCTCTACAAGCTCAAACTGGGGGAAATCGTCACCACGATCCCGACCATTGGTACGTGCGCACACGTAATGTCTTAGTACCGTCGGGCTCGGTGTGTTGTCTGACCCTGCTCTTGTTTTCAGGGTTTAATGTGGAGACGGTGGAGTACAAGAACATCAGCTTCACTGTGTGGGACGTGGGTGGGCAGGACAAGATCCGCCCTCTCTGGAGACACTACTTTCAAAACACACAGGGTGAGCAGAGCTAATCGAAGGGTTACGCCGCTGATACTTTCCTCTTCTCTTCTCCTGCGGGAGAGTAATGCATTTTGTTCGCTCTCCTTCGCTCGCTCAGGTCTAATCTTTGTGGTGGACAGCAACGACAGGGAGCGTGTGAATGAGGCACGAGAGGAGCTGATGAGGATGCTGGCCGAGGACGAACTGAGAGATGCAGTCCTGCTCGTGTTTGCCAACAAACAGGCAAGAAACTGCAGATATGCACACACACGCATACACGGGACCTATGAGTGAATGTGTAACAGGGATGCAACGATTTAAACCTCAGCTCAGAATTCATGAAAGAGGAGAGGAAATTAAAAAATGAACCTGGACTCAGAGCGATGATGATTGGGGTCAGATCACGTCATATTCAAACACACAAAAATAGTACAGTCCTCCATTAACATCCTTAAACCTACCTAACACTAGTGTAGCAGCGTCAAAGACGTGGTAGTTCTGTCTGCAGCTTCATTTCCTAATGAATGTGCCTGTTATTTTCTCGACTAATCGTTTAACTGTCCCAGAATCCAAGGTGACATCTTAAAGTGTCTTTTTTTAGTCAGTTACATAAAACAGAGAAATTCTCACATTGCAGAAGCTGCAGAAGCCGGAGTCTTTGGCAGCCTCGTTGTCTTTAGACGTTAACAAAATAACGACACATTAAAATCGACCCGGAATCTATAAAATGAAATCCCAAAATGTGGCGACAATCAAGCAACTCATTTCATAGATTTCAGTGGGAAATATACCTGCACTATATTTGCATATCATCTCATCAAACGTGTTATTTCTCTTGCTCATGGTGGACGTTGATTTGCCTTCATTCAGAAGTTAGATGAGAAGATTGATGCCACACTAATATCTCTCCCTTTAATATGAAGCTACTGTCAGCAGCTGGTTGGTTTAGTAAAGCCTGAAAATGGAGAATAGGGGAACTTACTGCACCCTACCAAGAAATAGTCCAGCTTACAACCCTCCACGAAGTTTTTGTACGTATTACACAAATAAAATATGTCATGTTAATCAGTGAGCTTTCGAGGTGGCTGATTTTATTATTTCTAGGCAGAGCCAGTCTAGCTGTTTCCCCCTGTTTCTTTTTCTAAGGCTGCAGCTCAAAATAATTTCATTGTGTCATCGGGTGTCGTTTAGCTCAGATGGTAGAGCAGCCCCCCCATGTGTGAAGCCTCGGTCCTTGCCACGGCAGCCCGGGGTTCGAATCCGACCTGTGGCTCTTTCCCGCATGTCATTCCCCAACTCTCTCACTCTTCAGCTGTCTCTGTCAAAAATAAAGCTTGGAAAAATATCTTTAAAAAAATGTCATTATCATTTAGTTTGTGCTCGAAATACTAAAAAATGTCTGCCACGACTTCATAGCTGACAAAACAAGGTCCGACCAACAATCAAAAATAAAAATAATTTCATTTGCTGTCATGTATGTCAAAGAAAAGCAGGTTTAAATTGCACATTGATAAAGAAAGAAGACACTAACATAAGGCCTCAACCCTGACTAATCTCTCCTCACTAAACTCTCTCTCTCTCTCTCTGACAGGACTTACCAAACGCCATGAATGCTGCTGAGATTACAGACAAGTTGGGCTTACACTCCCTGCGTCACCGCAACTGGTACATCCAGGCTACCTGCGCCACCAGTGGCGACGGTCTTTATGAGGGTCTTGATTGGCTGGCCAATCAACTCAAGAACAAGAAATAAGAAGAAAAGTGGGAAGAAGAAGAAGAAGAAGAAGAAAAAAAAAAGCAGCCAGCAGCCGCAACCGTCCAACTTTTTATTTGTTTTGGGAAAACAAGTTAGGAACAAGGGTTTTGATTGATAGGCAAGAAGCAAGATTCCGGGTTTTGGGGTGATTTTAGGCTTTCGTTTATATTTTTCAGCACTTATTGAAAACAGATTCTCATGTACGTCGTATCTAACCACTCTCTCTCACACACACACACACACACACACAAGGAATGCACACTAACTAAGCAATCGCAGCAGACACTCGCTTTTCCCGTGTCCACCTCTTGTCCTTAGGTGCAATGTACTGTATGTTAGTCTCTAGGTGCTGTACCAAGTCACGTGTGACTCCACCGAGTCAGCAATGAATCTTATATGACTTTTTGTTGATGTGCGTCCTTCGACCCGTCGTCCATGCAAAGAACTGTTCTGTGTCAGTTGCACTTCCTGTTTGTTTGTTTGTTTGTTTCCTTTCCTTTCCTTTCCTGCGGGGGTAACAGAGCCATCTTTGAGAACAATCACAGCTTAACAATTCACTTCAGTAGTTTGTTCTCCCTTTTTAAATCTGTGAGCAATGCTGAGGCACTTTGATACTCAGATCAGTGTGCACACATACTGTATGTGTATGTGCAAGCGGCCTAGACAGTATTAATATCGAGAAAAAGAAAAAATAAGACAACAGGACTGAAGCTCCGTCTCTCCCTCCGTCGTCTTTACTGCCTCACTTTGGAAATCTTTTGATATCTGTGGCTTGTTTCTACTCCCCGTGTGGCGACCCGGAGCGTCAAATCCGCCCCTCTTAAATATTTTAAAACGCTCGACGCGTCTTCAGCTGCCTGACCTGCATGCATCCTGGTAGATCTCGCTGACGTTGTTGCGTAATTTCCCATCCACGGAGCTGCATGGATGTTGTTGACGCCGTTTGTAGGTTGTTGTTTTTTTTTTGTTTGTTTTCATCGTGTTCTGGTGCCGTTTTGCCGTAGGATGCAGAAACTAACCGAACCACAGATTTCTGCATGTAGTTAACCTAAAGATACAGCATTAGTCGGCTTTATGGTCTTTTGATGTGAAAGCAGTATATATAGGATAACCTGCGCGTAAAACACACACACATGAGCTGCGCCGCCGCCGCTGCTGCTTGTCTGCCTTCATGTGTGCGTCCGTATGAGTACTCCAACTGCATCAGGTTGCTCTCGCTTTGTGTTTCAGACTTGCATATCGAGGGGGATGAGTCTGTGTTACTGAATGTGAATATTGTTGATGAATCTATAAATGGCTGTAATGATATTTATTTGACATGCATATTCCTTTATTCCAGTGATGTGTGGGCTATAATTATGTGAAAGAAAGCAGGGTAAGCAGATCAATTCATTCACTTCTGAACAGCAGACGAGAGACCGCGTCGCCACTGATACCAGCAGAATACACAGATCAAATCAATAAAACTTTCTTTGTGCCATACATGGGTACTCTCATATATATACATAAATATATATATGACATACGTATATATACACCAGTGACAGTACAACACACTGTAAATCCACTCCACCAAGTTGTGAGTGCATTGCTCATATTCCGCATCTATCGTATGTTAAATCATGAGTTTAATCGTTTAGGTTTTGTGGCCTTATATTTAGTGATGATTTCAAATTCTCAGCTCGTTTGTTTCTGATTTTAAGTCGCATATATTTATCTATAAAGAATGATTTATTTCTCTATGCCCTCAAAAGGCAGGTTTTGCACCACAGTTCAGGATGATTAGGCAAAAAGATTTTGTCCTTTTTCTTCTTGTTTTGCCAGTATATATACTTGATTCATATTTGGTGGTAGATTTCTTTGGTTTTCTTTGGGGTGTAAAGAAACTTTGATGTAGACTGTGTCTGTGAAACAATGATAATCCGTGCGAACAAAAACAAGAAAAAACAGAAAAGAAAAATACTTCTGATGATTCATTCTGTACCGTTATAGTTACACAAGTAGATTTTAAAAAAAAAACGGTGAAGACCATGTTTCAATGCTGAGTGCAAGGAGACATCTGTATGTGATGTAAGACAACTAATTCCTGCTGTATTAAAAATAAACTCATTTTCTGTATGCCCCGAGTATCACTGATGGTTTCATATTTTCATGTTTAATAGTTTACGGGTGATGAACGGCTGCAGGCTGTGGCAAGTTTCTACCAGAGGAGGGCAGTCTTCTGTTAAATCAGTGCAGTTTAAAGAGAGAAGAGCTGAGTTTGTGCTTTAGAAGTCAAAGATTTGCATGCTGAGGCTTTTTAATCCTAAATTTTACGTCTTTGGTTGAAGTGAGGTTGCTACGTTGAGTCACCTCATCAAGCGTCACCTTGAAGTATTTACAAATCTCTGTGGATGCTGTTCTGCAGATGAATTCTTTGCGGTTTAGGAAACCACATTTTATTCCAGATGATGTGGCTAAGAACAGAAGAAGAGTCAACAGATAAATCAGACAACGCACAGGCAATTCCCCGCAGTTGTGGTCTTGATCACTCAGTCTTTAGCTAAAATAAAGAGTCTTCTCCATCTTTTGAGACCAAGACAAGACTGAGGCCTTTAAAAACTATCACTATCATTGCCCTATCGCTCTCTCCATCCACCTTCCCAGGGCCGTATTACCAACCGGACCAGTGGGGCCGGCGCCCAGGGGCCCATGGGTCCAGGCCCTTTGCAAACTCCTGGCCCCGGGGCCCAGACCCACCTTAATCTGGGCCTGCCTCTGCTACTTAACTCTGAAGTTATTTGTAACTAGTGTTCACAGAGAGGAAAAAAGGAGGGGAGTCAGATTTTGACGGGTCACATGGGGGGGCGTAACAAATTTTATGTCTCTCTACAATTATTTGAAGCTCTGCAGCTGTTTCTCTGCCAGCACCACGTGTGATGTCCTTGAACCTCTTCTCTTCCTCCGGCAGGTTGTTTTCCGAGAGGCCAAAAAGGAAAGAAATACTTTTGAGAGTCACTTCCTGGTAGTGGTGAAATATTAACCTTTTGTTTTTTAACACCCTCACTCACATTTCAAATCACACAGACAGAAGAAAGAGTCTGACTTTCTTGTGTGACTGCAGACATTTTCCTGTCAGATGTATAATTCTATGTAATTAAACCTGTCCTTTATATACAGTGTGTGTGTGTGTGTGTGTGTGTGGCAGACAGACTGGAGTGGCAGGCAGAGCCAGTTTCCACAGAGCAGTTCAACTGGATCACCCACTCTTACAGGCAGACGACGTTTGAGAGCAGCCAAACAGGCAAACTAAGACAAGCGTTGGATATTAGAGTTCAAGAAGGACGCTTCCTGCTGTGCGGTTTGACCCGACACTGCAAGAAATGTTTAATCACACTTATGCGTATCAAGCAATTAACTGACGCTGTTGTGCACAAAACAGTCCTAAGTGCGACAGTAAAATCGTGTGGCAGCAGAACGATGCTGCAATAAAGTCTGAACATTTCCAGCACGAAGGAGTGGACGGGGTCAAAGCACAGATGTTAAGACAACAGAAATGTTCCAGAGGATCAGGTGTGACGGGGTGACGCACGCAGACAAGACGGAAGAAAACTTTCAGAGGTTTTTCAGTGGAAATACTACAGGAGTTGTAAAATTATTTGTTAAAGAGGCACGTTTTCAGCAACTCAACAGTCCTGACTGTGATAATGAAGCGATTTAAACATTAAGAAACCAAAAGGAGAGAAATCATTTCACTGTGGCTGATTTATTAAAGGACATGCTGAGAACTGAAGTCCTTTAAGGCTAAAAGACCTGAAGAGTGCCAAGCATCAGAAATGAACTTTAATGATTGAAAACTGAAGCATGTCCACTCTTTATTTGACCTTTAACAGCCACATATATTCCAGTGTTCCTGAGAAAAATGCCTGGATGAGGCAGAAGGTTTCACACACTGCTGTGCACATTCAGTCTAAGAATCAGTGCAGTGTTTGACACGTCGTGTGTCACACTGTAGATTATCCTCTCACTCCTATACGGGATGAGAAGTGCCTCTTTCAGATTATCCTCATGGTCCCGGATCCCCTGGTGCCATGTAATTACAACGTCTGAGGCTGGATTGTGACTGAGGGCCTTTGTTGCACGTCATCCACCTTCTCCTCGTGTTCTCCACCCGTCTTAACCCTTCAAATAAGCACAAAACGCTGCATCTCTCTGACTGAAGGCTTCTCTGTTGCGTAACTGGACGCACTGACTGCTGGCTGTTTGGTGAACTGCAGCCAATTTGCCAAATTGGTAGCTGTCTACCAATTAACCTGCATGTGTTTGCATACATACATTTATGTATTTATTATCACACCCTTGTTTATCTGAACTAACCTAACAACATCCCAAACATCCAGACTATTCGGCAATCACTCAAAGTCACAGAGTCGTGAGATCTGGACGCATCCATCCATATTTCTCACGGCTCAAAGCATCCTCAGGGTGTTTTCAAGTTTCCTATCATGTGTCCAGGCTGTATGAGTAAGAACTACGAGCTCTGTGTAGCCGTGTGGCCGCAGGCAGGCAGGTCCCTCCCAGATAAATCAGTGCCAGAGAAACAGACGCTCCGGCCGCTGATTGGCTGCGCGCTGCGTTCCAATCACTGAGCCGTAGTGATTCCTCTCACACGGACTTGTAACGCCGCTGAATGTCACACAGAGGAAACACAAACGAAAGGGTGGATTTAATTCTTCATTTGAGACCCTCCAAAAAGAAGGCGAAGGGAGACGATAAGGACAATCTGGATTAACACAGCTTCTAAATGGACTCTCTCGGATTGACACGACCGAGGACGATTTTTCCTGCCGAGAAAAGGACTCGCTACTTTTTAAAATTTTTTATTTTTTAATATGATCATTGTGTTTGTTTAAGACGTCGCCAGCGTGGGAATTTAAGTGAGGATGAACGCCGAGATGAGGAAGGCGCAGCAGGTGCTGTGCGTCCTGCTGCTGTCTGCTCTCCGACTCTCCAGCGCGCAGACAGAAGGAGGTGGGCTCAAACACACACACACATCGACACACACATAAACGTTTCAGTCAAGGTTTCATCACTTCTTATACTCATATAATCCCGAACATCCATCCACCTTTGCGGTGACACATCCCACCCACACCTGGATTAGAGCTGTTTACTACACTCGCTGCTCCGATGTAGGAAAACACCTGTCCTACCTCACAAACCTCACACACCAGAACCTGTTCCACACACGTAAAACTTGTTTGCAGTGAGTCACCTGCACCTCTCCCACGACTCTGCGTCTGTGTGTGTGTGTGTGTGTGTGTGTGTGTGCTTTATCATGTGTGTCTCAATTGTTTCAAGGTTTTTGCGACAGAGGAGCCCAACCTTTCACCGCCTGTTGACTGACAACCACAGACAACACAACAGAGAACCTTTCTACCTCTGATGTGTTTGAATCTCACTTTTCTCAGTACAGTCACTGTTCACGTTTATTGATGGAAGGCTAAGAGCTGATACCACAGTGTAAAAATACTCTAATGCAAGCAAAAGTCATGTTTTAAGTAGTAAAAGTACAAGTATTCACGACAAAAATGTACTTGTGTGTGAGTATCAGTGTTTTTATAGGGTTATAATTAATATGTTAACATAAAAGCAGTGTTTTAATGTTACACCTAGCTGAAATGAAGCACATTTTAACTGCTCTGTACACTGTTCAGTAGTTTAATCTAGAAACATTTTAGAAACTGTAAGAAAAATCATAATTTTTAAAGTAAGTAATGATTATTTTCATTATATAGTAACCCATCAGTGATTCTCCAGATTAATAGAATACTCTTTAGGTCAATAAAATATTAGAAACTGTAAAATAAATAAATACATTTTACATGTTCTCAGAGCCCAAGCTGATATATTAAAGTTGCCTGTGTTTTGACATCAAAATTCAAAGTTGATGGGCTGGAACTTGGTAATGTTTTGTACCTTGGCCTGAAAAATGACAAACAGATGATCACTGATTTATATTCTGTCGATAAATTAATCGATTAGTCGACTGACTGTTCTCTAGCTACGACTCAAATAAACGTTAGGGTGTGAAATGTGGTGAAGTAGAAATAAAAAGAAGAATAACATGGAAATCCTTAAGCATGTTAAGGAGTACTGTACTCGAGTAAACGTACTCAGTTACTGAGCGTGTCTGCGGCAGAGTGAGGTGTTGTGATTTGAATCACGCTCTGTGACCTCGTGGTTTTGTTGCTGTCACCCGGCGGCAGGTGAGCGCAGCGATGCCCTGAGTTTGAAAAAAAAAGAAAAAAAGAAGCAAAACACAATACGAACATGAGATCATCGATCTTCAGGCAGCTGACGCTCAGGTGACAGAGCCTCTCTGACAAAGCACAATGCATACACTAAACCACATGAACTCAGGTGCACACATTCAGAGGCACGCTCTTTATTCTGAGGAGACGGGCAGTCATGCAAACCTCGGGATTGAAACATTTGTTTGTTCGGAGTTGCTTCTACTGGTCAGGTCCTCAGAAAGACTTAAACTAAAGGCCCTTTGCAGGAAGTTCAAAAGTATATTTTGAGGTCAAAGCAACATTTTCAGTCATCAGTTCTCGTCTTTAGGCCGTCTGTTGAAAAGGATTTCGTTGTGTAGGTATCAGGCAGTTGCAGAAAGGTGTGTAGAAACCTCAAACATGAGGTGAACTGGCCAGTCATAATAGAATAACTGTTGGTAATACAGTTTTATTACATGTTCACTGTGTTTTTATGTCAACTTCAAGGCTGAATATCATTTTTCTGCAAGATGCGTGCTTTGATTATGAAGATTTGTGCCTGTAGATAAACAGCACAGGTATTGACTGTTTACACACGAAGGACAAGTGAATGTGACACATGCCAGAAGATGTTGTGCGCGTGGAGTATCAGCGTGTGCTCAGCTTGTACTGCACATCTTACACAAAAACAACAACAGGCGGTGCCAAGTCAAAATGCTCCTGTACTTTTACAGGTGTGACATCCAAATAACCAAATGCGTCAACAAGCAAATATGCTGTCACTCCTGTTGAAGCGATGATGTGAAGTAACTCTACACATCAGAGGAGCGGTCCCGCAAAGTCCTCCAAATGTTCATTTGTACACAACCTCTGGCTGAATGCACCGTGAAATGAAATAGCTCATGCGCTCAGGTGTCTTTGTGTTTACGTGGGCGTGCGTGTACGTGCACTCTCTTTTCAGGTATGCAGTAATCTCTGTCCATCCTGTGCCAAGTTTCTGTTTACCTCAGTCATCGTCTCAACCGCTTTATTGAACTTGTTTATCTCCTCCTCCCTCTTTTCTTTTCTTTTCCTCCCTCTCTTCTTTTCGAGTATTGAAACCCAGGTAACAGACGAATGAAAAATAACAGCTGAACCTGATCCGCGTCGTGTTTTCGTCATGTGTTGGGTTACACTTTAGCGCGCGAGGACAATGACACCATTTTGCTCTGAGTTCATGTGCAGTATATGACAGGACAAGGCGACATACTGCAGTGTTTGTAAAAGGGTGACACAGAGAGTGAAGTGTCAGCGCAGACACGTCTTGATGTGCACACACTCTTTCAAAATAGGGCCATTGTGTGCATGTGCGTGTTGACTCTAAACCCTCCACCCCGTTCCATCTTTCTCCATCATCCATCTGCCAACACTGAGAGTCCTCCTTTGACAGAGAAACCCACTCAGCCTGTTGAGCTTTCAGCTCCTGCATGGCCTGTATGGCCGACATACCATCCTGTCACATACTGTGCTGCATGTGCACGCACCAGTTTTCCCGCCCGTGGTGTGGGCTGCACTACATGCATACTGTACATACTGTAGCATAAAGGAAGCTTCTCCAACGTACGTGCACAGATGTTTCCCAACAGCCAATTCAAACAGCGCAGAGTCAACAACTCAAGTCATCCGCTGATAGCATCGAGCTGCTCGCAGGGCTTAACTAAGGTGGGGTAGATAATAAAAAAAAGTGTCACCCTTGAGCAGCTCATAAACTGGCATCATTTCAACTGAATGATTTTTAATGAGCAAAAATCTATGAACGCAAATTGGTTAAGACTTACTCATGGTGACTCAATGTGATAACCCTGATATGGTGCAATAGACAGGAATGCTTAAGAGAGCACGTCATGGGTGGTTGGAGGCATACTCCAGTTATTTCATCTGTATAAAGAAACAGATTATAGATTAGAGATACAGCAAGGTCCGACTTTTAGCCTCTGCAAGAGTCAAGCTGAAAGACTCACACAGATTCCTTTGTTATATCATCCATCCGCCCATTATCTGTAACTACTTATCCTTTGCAAGGTCATTGGGAGGGCCGCAGCTAGCAGCCAACATTGAGGCAACAGGTTGGCAGTTAGTTAAAAGGTTAAAGGCAGATACAGACAAACAACATTTCACGTTCACACCTACGGGCAATTTAGAGTCACCAATTAACCTGTTAGCCTGCACGTATCTTTGGACTGCGGGAAGGAAAACACAGGGAGATCATGCAGACTCAGTAAAAAGGCAGCAGTTAAATCTAAATAATATATTAAAGGAATAGTTGGACGTTATTGATCAGCAGCAGTGACTTTATTTAGGAGCTTCAGAGGTCTTTTCTCGACGAGAAAGCAACTTAGTGCCCAAAGAGATGATTCAACTAGTTTAAAAAGAGCTGTACTGTGTTTGTATCTGGCTAAAGTCAGCAGCCATTTGACGTTTCATGACCCGGTCTGCAAAGTATATAAATATTCAGGTCAGCTCAATGCCTCCACCACATGCTTCCTGTTAAAACACGTTCAGCCTCTTCAATTCCAGTTAACCCCGATAACATCGTCATGTGTCCAGGTTTTAAGATATTAAATCATCTGAGTCTCCGGCCTCCGCTCCAATAACACTGAATTTAAGATGTATTTGTCTTGCTCAACAAATTGAATAATGACATTTAAAGAAATCCAAAGCGAGGCCTTCCCAGAAACTCCAGGTTATTCTTGATCATCCACATCTCACCGACGGCTTTATTTCTGGAAAGAAATCCACAAGTAGCATAAACAAAATTCCTTCCACCTCTGTCATATTGTTGTTGCGACAGCAGGACTTTCCGATTCAAATATATATTAAAAAAAACTGCTCAGATAAAATCTAAATTATCAACATGCATGCAGATGGGGGTGGGGGTGGGGGGGGGATATATGTGTAAACTGGACTTTAATATGGTGCAGAGCCAGTTTCTTGTGAACTCAGTGTTCTCAGAAACACAATAAAGTGATTCTTATCAGAACTTTATGGACGTAGGACGTTGTCCCTCTCTCTCTCTCTCTCTCTCTCTCTCTCTCTCTCTGTCACGCACACACACACACACCCCATGCCACGTCTACGAGGTTAATAATCATTAGCCTTTTTATGTGCTTGTTGATCCTGTCACTCTTCTGCTGGACTCTGTTTTGACTCCGATGGCAGTAGGTGGAATGTGTTTGTGAGCCTGCCAGAGCGTACTTCATGTGTGTGGCCTGCCGTGCAAGCGTGGTTTAATGCACACTCAGAAATTAAGCGTAATTGTTTCATGCATCTACAATCGTAGTGAAAGTTTACCATCCAACAAAACATTTGAGACACCCTCCACTCCTCTAGAACATCCACAACATCTTGAGGTTGGTTGCAGTGATTAGCTCTCACGCGGCATTAGTGAGGTCGGGGGCCGGTGTTGGGCGATAAACTCACAATTCATCCCAAAAATGCTGGATGAGTTTGACGTCAGAGCTCGGTCAAGCTCTTCCAAGTGCCAAGCAGGGAAAACCATTTCTTCTTTCCGCCTCACATTTGGAAGCTCGCTATTATTTAAAACATCCTCCAAAAAAAAAAAACATCACCCCGGACCGAAAGCATGTGCACATATTGTGTCTGCTTGCATTGATTTTTAATTCTCTGTCCTCTCTGTGCGTCCCTTTCTTCCATTTTCTCTCTGCTGCCTCTCTCCTGTGTGACATTTGAATAGCAAAGCAGCCTTGGAGTGACGCTGAATGGCTGAACTCCCACAGACCGTAAACAAGGCCTCGTATGTTTGCCTCGGCCCTGTACACAATCCTCAGCTTGTTTCACACTGTTACAGTACATTCATTGATATGGAGTGATCAGAACACAGTGGCTTGTAGTACGCGGCATAAAGCGCTCTTTAAACTGTGTTCCCTCATAAATGATTTAATAGAATATACATAATTTTATTTGTATTGCGATGCCACAGCGAGAACATCAGTGCCTGTTTTTGACTTCTGTAGCCCTGACTTATGATACATGAAACTGTAAATGAAAGAAAGTTCATTAAAGGATTAAGCCGGCGTTATTTTATATTTTTCTTATTGATTCAAATCTAAAAGAAAGACCAGTTAGTCTGTCTCTCAATACCTTCTGACTTCCCCGACTGCCTGTAGCTTTGAGCCCCAAGGCCACTGCTTTGTATCGAGGACTAAATCTCACAAATATAAAGTCATGACATCACGTCTGGACTGGCCTCTGTTTCTCTAGCATCAAAATGACTCAATGAAACCTCTCATTCGGCATTTCTTTGATCCGTGTCTCAGAAAATAATGAATGGTTTACTTTACATTTTCCCAGGCAAGTCACCAAAGTTGAACATTGGTGTCATTTTTCCAACTTTTCTATTCGTAATCTGTAAATCTGCCATCGTGGCTTCGGCGTTCACAGAGATCCTCATCAAAACTCTGAACATACCGTTAAGGTCAGCAAGGTTTCTGACTTTGGGAGCAGACCCTAGAAGTTTTGGGTTCACTTCATGATCACTGGTTTTATCTTAAAAGAGCTGAGCACTATAGTCCTTATCAAGCATTACTCAGATAGGAGTAAAGAGTCTATATGTTGGGGACTATTTTCAGCTGTGGATGAATACACATTTCGTGATCGAATATTCGGGGTCGTGTACTGTTTATGGTCTGACTTACTGATGTAATCATTTCGGGTCGGGTCATTAACAAGAGTTCATTCTTCACTTTTCCAGTGGTCGTTTGCTTCGGTACCCAGAATTTTTTCAGCATGACGGGAAATTCAGAGATCCAGTACAACCGGATGAAGGAGATATACAGCGGCTGCGAGATTGTGATGGGTAACCTGGAGATCACCATGATGGACCACACCAAGGACTTCTCTTTCCTGCAGGTAAAGATCTGAACGAGTGAAAGCGTCACAAAAACAAGTGTGTAGAAAGCTTCCAGAGAACTACAGTAAATGTGTCACTGAGAAGAACTGCGTGGTAACTAGTCCAGACAAGAATCAGACACAGGTTGTTTGTCACTGGCTGTATAGTGGATGATGTCTCTGTCTCAAATATGCAATGAGCTCATTTGTGTCCCCTCCAAGTCATTTTCCAAATCAATCAGTGCATTACAGTCACGATGACTAACAACACGAGCCAAAAAAACACCTCTGCTGCCAGGTTATGACGCCGATTAATCAATCACAAGCAGAAAGTCTAATTTATCTCATTTTTTTAACCCTGCAGTCCATCAGGGAGGTCACGGGCTACATCCTGTTCGCCGTCAACGGGTTCGGTCATATCCCCCTGCACAACCTACGCATCATCAGAGGCACCACGCTGTACGAGAACCAGTACGCCTTGGCTGTGATGATCAACTACGTGAAGGACGGGCAGCATGGCCTTCAAGAATTGGGCCTGACACACCTCACAGGTGCGCGCAGGAAGTCGCTCAGTGTGTTTAAGTGTGGGAGGCAGATAAGAGGTGACACTCGGTTACTGTTGGAGCTCCCACACCCACACACACACACACGGTGCAGCCACACCTTCAGGCCGTCAGAGAACGGCAGTGTGTGTAGTCGCTGTGATGTGAAGTACCTGGAATGTCTCCTGTGCTCAACCGCTCAACCGCCAGTGTAACATGAGCTGCGGCGCATTATAGTGCGCTTGTATGTGCTGTAGTAAACAGAAAATGGCTTGAGATTGATAGGATGAGTCATGGGCCTGCTCGGGCTTGCTTTTTTTTTTCTTTTTCTAATTGTCGCCATTTAAATGCTTGAATGTTTGTGTGCCGCCCACAGAAATACTGGAGGGAGGAGTCATGATCATCCAGAATAAGTACCTGAGCTACGCCCCGCAGGTGAACTGGCTGGATATAGTGAAGGATGGATCGGCTCCTATTCTAATCAAGGACAATGGTCCTGAAAGTGAGTGGAAAAGATGACGGATACACACATGAACGTCACGCACTTCTTCATATTTCTATAAAACGCGCACCTACTGATGATGAAACCGTATTTCAGAGCCATGTCATGAAGCGTGTGGAGACGATCCATGTTGGGGTCCAGGAAATGACACGTGCCAGATCTGTGAGTGACATCAGATTCATTCATTAACACACTAACACACAGTCGTTGCCAAATGGGATTTCGTGTCCCGGGGGTGCCTTAAAGATGAGTCAGTGGTGCGGCAAGATGTTTCACCGCACGTAAAGATCAACGTTTTCCCTTTAAATCCTGCTAAATGATCAGTTGTCGTGCTTACTGGACGGTTTCCAGGTAGATCTACTATCAGGTTACATCTCAACCCTCAACACAAAACAATACTGTAATCATAATTAATCATAATTACTACATATTGCACATCATTGTTATTTGATTTGTTAACATAGCCTAATGACAGGTAACCATGGTGTCATCTTTTGGGACATGGAGGTTTAAATGCTGCTGCGTGACACTAACAAGTGGCCATGCTCTCTCTCTTTCTCTCAGTGACGAAGACCGTGTGCGCTCCTCAGTGTAACGGCCGATGCTTTGGTCTAAGCCCGAGCGAGTGTTGCCACATTGAGTGTGCCGGAGGCTGCACTGGACCTTTGGATACAGACTGCTTTGTGAGTTCACAGTAGGAAAATGCAGGTGTAAATAACAAAATTAACGATGGCTGAATTCCTGAATTTTCCTTCTTGAGTACAACAGAGCCATTGTTACTGTTCTAAGTAACGCCTGTGCTTGTCCCACCGTGATCAGTCAAACTGTCAGAGACACATACATGCACGTTGCTGACTTGCTTTGTGGTGTTTGTGTGCAGGCTTGCAGAAACTTCAACAACTCGGGCCCCTGTGTGCCTCTTTGTCCCCGCGCTCTCATCTACAACAAGCATAAATTCAAACTGGAGCCCAACCCCAACGCGAAATACCAGTATGGCTCCATCTGTGTGGCCCAGTGCCCCAGTGAGTCCCCTCGCACCCTGCCTGTATACCCTTATATCCCTGTATCATCAGTGCAGCCTTATACTGATATATTCAAACCTTCTCTGAGTTTATTGTTGTTTAAGTCACTAATTTGTTTCTTTTTTTTTCCAGCAAACTTCCTGGTGGATGGCAGCTCGTGTGTGAGCAACTGCCCAGCTGATAAGACAGAGGTGGAGAAAAATGGAGTGAAGAGATGTGAACCCTGTGTAGGCCTCTGTCCAAAAGGTATTTTTTAGAAATTCAACAGCTCCAACTCCAAGCACCGGTTTCAGAAATATCCTTTATTTAAGCAAAAGTAGTACATACAAGTTCAAATATAACTTAATTACAGAGATACTATTTTAAAGCAACAGCCATACATATTACGCTGCACATTATTATATATAACTGGCTGAGATGGAGCTGATTTTAACTGCTTTTTATGCTTTAATCTACAAAAATGACCCAAATGTGCAAAGTAACGAACTTCTTCATCTTCCTCGCAGCTTGTCACGGCACGGGGAGTATAACCAGACAAACCGTCGACGCTAATAACATTGACAGTTTCATAAACTGCACTACGATCCAGGGCAGTCTGCACTTCCTGGTGACCGGGATCGAAGGGTAAACTTGAGATATTTTCTTTTGTAAAATAAAACAGAGCTTTCGCTCACGTTTCATGGATTTATTTTTTTTCCTCTTTCCTCTCTTCAAAGCGATCCTTACAACGGCGTACCACCCCTCGATCCAGACAAACTGAAAATCTTCAACACTGTGAGGGAGATTACAGGTGAGTGTGTGTTTGTGTGTGTGTTTTTTTTTTGTTTTTAAATGTCATGTCACGGTGTTGGCATCCTCTGAAACACAATGTCTCTAATTTCAGATAGCCTCAGTATCCAGTCGTGGCCTAAAAACATGTCTGACCTGTCAGTCTTCTCCAACCTCCAAACTATTCAAGGCAGAACGCTTTACAAGTGAGCTATTGTTGTTTTTCCACTTGTTCTACCATTGTTTTTGTATCTCGAGGTGACTCAGGTCACGCCACTATCATGTTGTTGCACAGCAGACTAAACCAGCGTTAATCTGATTGTCTTTTTTTATCTTGTATTTCTTTCTTCCCTTTGTTACACTTGTTTTTGTAGAGGAGTGAGCTCTAAAAGGTACAGTAAATATTGCCTGCCCGTATTTGCCTTTTCATGTACAACGCCTCCATTTAAAATCATTTTCTTGGCTTACATATCATTATTCTATACTGCAGGGCATATCTGGTACTGGGAATTGGTGATTGGGTTGGTGTTGGGGCGCAACTCCTTAATGAGTTCAAATGGTTTTCTTGCATGCTCACTTTGTTGAAGTTTTTGGCTTTGGCTGTTTTTTATAAAAGCAAAGAAAAGCCTTAAAATGTCCAATCTTCTGTGCAACCTTAATTCCCTAATTGCAAAATCTAACTACCACTGACTGCCTGTGTAAGTCTGCAGAGTTTATACTGCAGCTTTGAAAGAGTTTACGTAAAGTTTACATGAATTTATGCGGTTTGCATTCCTCTTTGAAATTTCCATATAGCTACAAGTTGTGTATTTTCAAAGACATCATGTTAGAGGTGTTTGTTATTGTCCTTTAACGTTCACAAATTCAAAAAAGAAATAAAAGTAAAAGAAGTCTCAGGTTGGGAAAAAGTCTCTCAGATCGGATCCCAAAATCAGTTCATGTCATCGATTGATCCTGAAAACTTGACCACCCGAATCAAAACGTCAATATTTTATATTCAGATTTTGTGTCTGAATTTGTGAACATTAATAAATAAATACTTAATTACGTAAAAATAATTAAAACCTCATAAATTCAGAGGAATGGCTTTTCAAAGTAAAATAGAAATTAGCAAGCTCTTTTTTGCTTCCATAGTTACATCACAGCATTATCACTATATATTATTACTATTCATTTCTTTCTTTTTTTATTGGGGTTTTCAGAGTTTAACATACAAACAATATTTTGACATAAAAAACCTATAGCTTGGCAATTTATCAAGAAAGTATCAATAATGCAGGCTCAACGGCTGAATCTGTAGAATATAATTTAGAATAAAAATGTTTGAATTTGTCATTTATTGCTTGTTGATTTACCGTTAATAGTCCAGAGCTAGTGCAAATCTCTGTAATCAATCTAGATTATTCCTTGATTTTGTGTACCAGAACTTTGCCTGCCTTGTCACCATGTTCACAATGAATATTGAATTCATTCTTTCTCTGTCCAGATTGGGTGAAGGATTGTATTTGTGATTTTGTGTCGACAACTATTCATTTCTTACACATCTGCTGACTGTCTGTTATTTCAGGGGTTACGCTCTCATGGTGATCAGGACCTCCTCTTTGACCTCTCTGGGGTTACGCTCGCTACGGAAAATCAACGACGGCGGCGTCTACATCACGAAAAACAAGAAGCTCTGCTATCACGACACCGTCAACTGGACGCGCATCTTAACCAGCAGCCCCCGTCAAGAGCGACAGCGACGTCAGAAACACATCGACGTCAAGGAGAACAGGCCAAAAAATCAGTGCAGTGAGTGAACAGATGGATCATTTGTAACCATCAATGTTGATCAATGTTGATGATGACATGCTGATTTTTGTCATCTGCAGTCAGTGAAGGTCATGTGTGCGACCCCCTGTGCTCCTCTGATGGCTGCTGGGGACCAGGGCCAAACCAGTGCGTGTCCTGTAAGAAGTACAGCAGAGGAGGAACTTGCGTGCCAGACTGCATGTTCTTAACCGGGTGAGTCTTCGTAAAACACCCAATGACATGAATAATAATATTCACAGTGTTTGCATTAATGTGAGTAATGTTTGCCGTGGCATAGTTGCTCCACATCTTTTCAATCTTATCTGCAGACTGTTCAAAGATTTTGAAAGTGAAAAACTTTTTTCCCCTGAATGCAGGGCGAGGCGGGAGTTTGCCACTCAATCAGGGGAGTGTATGCCATGTCACTCTGAGTGTAAGGTCCAGGAGGGGAAGGAGACGTGCACAGGCTCGGTACGATGTCCTCTATTCTTTGGGTGTGCTGCTGCCACCTAATGGCATCACAGTATATATATGATTCCCATATTGTCACTGACTTTGAATCATTACTTTCTCTTCTGTCTTTCTTTGAAGGGAGCTGATCAGTGTGTAGCGTGTGCCAGCATGCAGGACGGTCCGCACTGTGTCTCCTCGTGTCCTGAGGGCGTGATGGGAGGGGAGGAAGTCATCTTTAAATACCCCAACAAGGAAGGACGCTGTGAAACGTGCCACGCCAACTGTACCCAGGGGTAAGCGATAACTAGAGCTCTCTCTGTGCGCGTTCATATGTATGTTTGTGTTTATTTCAAACTCACCTCCGCCTGCCTTTCGCGTGTAGGTGCTTCGGTCCAGAAATTGGAGACTGTATTGGGTCATCCCGTTACATTTCTGGGTAAGTTTCTCTGCCACGTTTCAAATAGTTTGACTCAGTATCAAGTGCAGACGGTGTGACATCTTCTTGTCCTCTTCTTTTGTCTTTAGACAAGCGACCACGGCCATCGTGCTGGGAGTGATTGCCATCCTCTTCGCTTTATTCTCCGTTTTCGTGTTGACCATTCTGTACCGCAGAGGTCTTGCCATTCGTCGCAAGCGAGCTATGAGGAGATACATGGAGAGTGGAGAGGTTGGTCAGACTCTGAAGAGATGCTGTTTTGATGCTTCAGTTAAGTTTGTTTTAATTTATACTCATACTTTATGCGTGCACAGAGTTTCGAGCCTCTGGATCCAGGAGAGAAAGGGGCTAAAGTCCATACTCGGATCCTGAAGCCCACAGAGCTGCGCAAGATCAAGCTGCTGGGTAACGGAGTGTTCGGATCAGTCTATAAGGTATTGGTGATTCTCCATTCAATCCTCCTCTTGCATACTTGATTTGATTTACCAAATGATGAACTGGTAACTATCTCTTACCGCACAGGGCATTTGGATTCCTGAGGGCGATACAGTGAAGCTTCCTGTGGCCATAAAGGTGATCCATGATCGCTCTGGACGGCAGACCTTCAATGAGCTGACAGATGTAAGAAAACATGACTTTTGTGTATCAAGTACTCACCGATGGTGGGCTTGAAAGGTTTGTAGCTGCTTTGCAAAGTCAGTTTGGGATTACAGAAGCTGCAACCCAAAGTAACATCTCATATTTTCAATGTTTAGTCTTGCCCTTTACTCCATTGTAACTGCTGTAAATCCAAGCTGACGGGCAGCAGTCCAACCAACTTCAACCAACCGAGTCAACTGTCAACCAGAAGTGAATATTTGATACACAGCCAACAACTTAGATCTCTTACCTGAATAAATCCTTACTGACTGAACCTGATTTTTCCCCTGCAGCACATGATGACGATGGGGAGTCTGGACCACATAAACGTTGTCAGGATTCTGGGCGTCTGTCCTGGAGACAGCCTGCAGCTCGTCACCCAGCTCAGCAGTCAGGGCTCCCTGCTGGAGCACGTCAAGAACTGCAAGAACAAACTCAGTCCGCAGAGGCTGCTGAACTGGTGTGTTCAAATCGCAAAGGTAAAGGACCGACTTTGTTCCTATGTGGGCTATTTTTTGTCAACCTTCGCCCATGGTTTGGTCCACTCCACTGACAGCTGATGCACTTAAAATCATTGCTGTCCTTTCTCATCAGGGTATGTATTACCTGGAGGAGAACAGGGTTGTTCACAGGAACCTGGCCGCCAGAAACGTTCTCCTGAAGAATAACTACACCGCCCAGATCTCAGACTACGGCATCCCAGACCTGCTTTACCCTGATGACAAGAAGTACTTTTACAATGAGGTCAAGGTCAGTATCCTGGCAGGAAAGACACAATAGACAAATGACATGGATTTATTGTTCACACTCTGAGACAATTGTGACATTTCCTTTTTTACATGTTTAGGCACCGATCAAGTGGATGGCTTTAGAGAGCATCTTGTTTCGCAGATACACACATCAGAGCGATGTCTGGAGTTATGGTGAGTTTTACACCATCTTACAAGTCCCATTTTGGAGCTGTACCGGTCGTGTTGTTTTCCAACCTCACTGAATCTCTCCCCTTCATTTAGGAGTGACAGTATGGGAGATGATGTCATACGGGGCAGAGCCATACACCACGATGCGTCCGATGGAAGTTCCTGATCTGCTGGAAAAGGGCGAGCGTCTGTCTCAGCCTCAGATTTGCACCATTGACGTCTATATGGTCATGGTCAAGTGTAAGTTCCTGTCTTACATCAGTCTTTATGCCCCTGACTTTGGTAATCTCCTGACTTTAGCTCTAGCACCAACTTTTTGACAATGAAATGTCTCATTAGTATAAATTAGCATGAAATTTGGTACAGACATTGATATCCAATCGGGTCGTCACTGAATTGGTCAAATCTCTTTGGTTTATTTTAGTTTGTTTCGTATGCCCTGTGAAGTGTATCAGTTCAACTCCATAAAACTGACTGACAAACTTTGGCTCTCGTTTTTAATCTCCAGGTTGGATGATTGATGAGAATGTCCGCCCAACGTTCAAAGAGCTGGCAAATGAATTCACCAGAATGGCCAGAGACCCCCCTCGCTACCTGGTGATCAAAGTAAGACGTGAAGCACAAACTTTCTGCTTATTGTAGAGTAAAATAGGCAATATACTAATCTGTGTTTCACCACCAGGAGGAGTGCAGCCAGCAGGAGCCAGATGAACTCGCCCAGCGAAGTGTAGACCTGGCTAAAATGGATGATGACATAGACATAGAGATTGTGGACCCAGATATGGGAGTGGTAGACATCCTAACTCCAGCTCCTCACTACCTGTCTCAGTCCAGAAGCGTCAGTCGCCTCTCAAGGATGGACACCCACAGAGTAAGAGACACCATTTCCTGTGCCTTGTATGCCTTGTTATGTCACCTCCTGGATTGAAATCTCACCTCTGTTTTTTACTTCACTGTACAGGGTGTTCTTGCTCCGTCAAACGGGGCTGGTTACCTGCCCATGACCCCGGGTGTTGACAGCCCAGCACAGGTAACTAAAGCGTCAACATCATCCAACTGCACATTCCTACTCTTGTCATATTACTAACACAGGTCTGTTGTCTTGTTCAGGCCATGTGGCAGTCGCGCTCTCGACTAAACTCGGCCCGCACTGTGTCTGAGAGCTCGGAGGGCTGTGGTACGACAGTGGAGCTGGAGATGAGTGAGGACTTTTCTATGGGAGGGAGCCTGAAAAGGCGGCGTCATCGCGAGGACAGCGCTTACATGTCGCAGAGGGACAGTTTGTCTGGCGGGCCACCAGAGACTCCATCACCACAGATGGAGGAAGAAGACCAGAATGGATATGTGCTTCCTGGAGACAGTCCAGAGAGAGGTGACTCATATTTGTTGTCCATTTATGTAGCCCTAACAATCTTTCCTGGGAAATAGATGTTCAGTTCTGCTGAGTCACAGCCACCATTTCATGAACTGAATACCAAACTGGCAGACTATTTTCTATGTAACGCCTACATAACACATTATACTGAGACCGATCTCATCAGATATGATCTTTTAATCGTGTGCCATGTCACATTTATTTGTAAAATGTGGTCTTCTTTTTTAGAGGAATATGGAAAACCACACAATGTGGTTTTATCCTTGGATCCTTGCCTTGTGCAGTGAATTCCCAGAGTCTTAGACATGACTGGTCCTGACCCAGACATTTGGCACATTCATACACTGTTTTTTGTAGAAATTAGTGAGCTTTGGAGGTTCTGGGAGGTTGAGTTTGTTATCTTTGGAGAGACTTGGAGACTGTTTCCAGTTTTTAAGCTAAGCTGGGCTGCTGGCAGTAGCTTCATTGTATCAAACAGTCATGAGAGTGATAGTAAATAATAATTCCTTATAAGTTAAATTTCCAGCTCTTATTATATTATATTTTTTCTGCATAAGGAAAGAAAATCATAACAAATGTGTTGGCAAAAGCAGCATCAAGGAAAAAATTCTGATATACAGCAATAACACCGTTGGATTACATCTTCATCAGGTACTTCAAATCTCACTTCATCCATTTTTCTTTATCTTTTCCAGATACCCTACTTTCCACATCTCGAGCCGCTACCGGCAGGAAGTCTCATTCCTCTGGCCGGTTGGACGACCCAGACGATGAAGAATACGAATACATGAACAAACAGACGTGCGTAACACCCGTCTCGCCCAGGCACAGCAGCCACTGGGTGAAGCCGAACAACAAGAAGCGCACCTCCTCTGTATCGTCGCATACGACGGCGTGCTCAGCTGACACCGCGCTGTCTGTGGAGGTCAGGGGAGGTCCCACAAGGAGCAGTCACAACTCTGATTCAGAGCAGCAGGGGTCTAATGAAGTTGAATATGAATACATGGACATCAGGGGGAGTGAAAAAGATGACAGCCCTCCAGCACATGATCCTCCTCCTCCTCCACCAGCAAGGATGGCCGGAAAGGTGGAGGATGGTGGAGAGGAGGAGGAGGAGGAGGAGGAAGAAGAGGAGGACGAGTATGTGGAGGACAGCAACTATCATTACACAAACAGACAGCCGAAGCTGCGACAAGCTCTTCAAGACAGGAAGGAGCTGAAGATACAAGGAAGGGACGAAGGCGAGGCGTATGAGTACGAGGACATGGACTGCTTTTCTACCGTGGGGCCCGGCGATGTAGTGGTGTACCAGAACTTGCGGAGGGAAGCAGAGGGAGGAGTAGGCACAGAGGCTCACCGATCTGGGTTTGAACCCTACGTAAAAGTGCGAGCCGGAGTCGGGGTTGGGGAACCCAGGGCTGGTGACAGATCTTTTGACAATCCAGACTACTGGCACAGCAGGATGTACCTGAAGCCCAAAGCAGTGCCTACATGAAGAACATTTTAAATCTCATGACACTTCACTTTGAGACATATTCATGAAGGACCCGAAACCGGAAATACAACCAAAAGCCATGTTTAAGCGTGTAACAATGTAGCCTATGACACAATTTCAAAAACCCAACATGTGACTGTGTGACTTTTTCACAGCTTCGTCGTTGTCTGCTGCAGGCTGACAGACATTACGTCTTGTATTTAGGCCTGTGATTTGGGGCATTTATAATATCACTGACTGTTGGAAACACTAACAGAAACAAACAGATTACAAGCTATATATTTTTTCTGTTTACATTTTGAAATGAACAAAGATTGTGTTTAAGAACAAATGTATTTGTTTTGGATTTTTGGATGTTTTTCAGAGCTCTTTTAATGATGATATATGGAATACATTTTCTACTCAATAAAAATATTTTGAACACCGAGTTTTTATTTGAACATACTGCTATAACATGATCATGCAATGTGTGAAATGCAGCATATTTCCCGCTGAAGGGGAAGCTCAAACTCTCTGGCTCTGACTGCCGCCATGGTAGTCCAAACTCTTGCTGCTGATTGATAAATCGGCAAAGACGTGGATCCTCGTTGGACCTGAGGCGGGCTGAATAACACCTGGCTGCTATATTTGAAAATTTTAACAAACATTAGAATTATGAAGGAAAACCACACATTAATCCTCTTACCCAGCTTACAGAGTTCACCGTGCAGTTAAGACAGTTGAAGTCTTAATATATTCTTAGATATTCTATATTATTATATATATTCTATATTCATATTAAAGGTCCAGTGTGTAGGATTTATTTAGTGGCACCTAGCAGTGGAGTTGCAGATTGCAACAAATATATCTAGATCAGTGTTTGGCTACTGTATAAAACTGGCGGTTCAACATGGTGGACTCGTAGATATAAAACAAAAAGACAACAATTCTTATACTTGTACTGCTTATACTATAGATTATTACACAAAAACATGCCATGAATATTGTAATTGATTCCTGCAAATCTTACACACTGGACCTTTAAATTTACATGAAAATCAAGTTAAATAAGTGGTAACTTTTGTCACTCTATGTGAAAATAAAATCAGTTAATTTAGATGTAACATTATATTTAATTTTTTGCACGCACGCTCTGTAACGTGAGCTCTTTATATACCGTCATTGGTTTTGGCGGGTCGGGGTCGCTGTGACGTCGCCAGCGTCACAACGTGAAGTGGGAGGGGCTTGGAGGGCAGCGGGAGGCTGCCTGGTGTTAGCAGCAACTGTCGGTCAGAGCCGAGCCGAGCCGAGGCGAGCTGAGCTGAACTGTCGCTGATTGGGGCCCGACTAGCGACTGAAACTTCACTGCCAAGATGTCGGACGATGAGCAAGAGCAGACCATAGCCGAGGACCTGGTGGTCACCAAGTACAAGATGGGTGGTGACATCGCCAACCGTGAGTATATTTGAAACGGGTAGCCGTTGGTCGGCCGTTGGTTGGCCGTTGGTTGGCCCTGTCGCGCTGCCAGCTAACGTCAGTCTGCCCGCACAGCCGCCGCCGCCATGTGGTTTACATGCGAGGCACACACATGCTAACAGGCTAACTAGCTCGTAGCTAACTAGCCGCTAGCCCCTCGTTAGGGCTTTACTGTGTTAAACTAACGTGGGATGCTAACTAAGCTGCTAGCCCAGCCTGTTGCCAGCCGGCTAACCGCGTTAAACAAACGTTAGCCAGGGCTGAAGATAAGGCAGGCGGCCATAGACGTGAAGCCCACGTTAGTGTGACATGTTCACGGCTCCGGGCTGAACTCTTCGTGTTAGTTTGTCTTTAACTTTTTATTTCAGGTCACCTGTTTAATGGACATGTAACAAGGAATACTATGAGTATTTGCAGACTCAGTCATTTGACCTTTTTGGCTTATTTCTCACATTAAAAGGCTAATTTACTGCAAATGAAGGATGTTTTATTAGAAATACAGACATGGATAATATCCTCTGTCATGGTATTTATGTGTATTTATGCCACTATCAGCAAGTATTGTAAAAATAAAGTGTTATTTTAGATTGAGGAGCTGTTTAGAGTTAAATAATCAGATGTTAATATGTGATTTTGGCTAATCTACCACTTGATATATTTAAAAAAATTAAGTTCTGTCATCAAATAAATTCCTAAATTGTATAAATGTATATTATTATTATCAAAGAAGGTGTGACTGCAGTATTTAATCTTCTGACATCTGTTGTACAGCATATGTAGATCAAATCTTACTCTGCTCTGCATGACATCGGAGACTGGGAACAAATTTGTTGAGTCAGTTCTTTGCTGGTGTTAAACTATCTGCTGGTGGTGTTCAGTATTCATTTCATCCAGTTTAAGCTGTCAAATGACTCTAATGCCATTATCTAAAGATGATCTGTCATCTCGAATCACAGCATCAAGACTACATTAATAATCATGTGCTGTTTGTCTCATCCAGAGGCCCTCCGTCTGGTCGTGGAAGCAGCCAAGCCTGGGGTGTCTGTGCTGAGCCTCTGTGAGAAGGGTGACGCCTACATCATGGCCGAGACCGGGAAGGTCTTCAAGAAGGAGAAGGAGATGAAGAAAGGTGAGGCGAAGACGACGCCAGTGTGTGTTTTTGTTACTCGGGTGCACTGTGGTGACATTGTCGAGGAGAGTGTAGATGCAGTCATGTTAGTAGTGTGTTTGCGTGCGAGTACACACAGTATGACAGTGTAAGATTATTAGGCGAGTGATTAAGTGTCACTCTCTCCATCCTTGTATAGTTTTCTTGCTAAACTTGTGGATGATTTCCAAATGAAGACTCGGTGGTTCTCTCTTCCCTCTCCTAGGCATTGCCTTTCCCACCAGCGTCTCAGTCAATAACTGTGTTTGCCACTTCTCTCCCCTGAAGAGTGACCCTGACTACACACTTAAAGATGGGGATCTGGTCAAAATGTAGGCACCACGCTCTGCAATAATGTCACCCCCCTTTTTTTTCTCTGTGTCATTGAGTCTGAGTGTGCTGTCCTCCCTTATTGTCCGTGTGATATCTTTGCTCGTGTGCGAGGTTTCTCTCTTTGCTGATGACTGTCTGCTTCGTCAGTAAGGTCTCGTCTTCTTCTCTGTGCTGTGTGGCAAACAACAAGTAAGGTCTGTCATTTTTAGAGCAGCTGCTTTTGCTGTTTTTTAAAGCGATAATTTGGATTTTAGCTTTGATGGCCACCCATCTGCTAAACTCCTTTTTATATCGCGTGTCTCCGACGCAATGCCGTGCTCTGAAAAACAAAGTAAGCTCATCTTAGTTGTTGTGTTGCCACGCGTGTCTGCGTCCTGTGTAACGTCTTCTGTGCTGCGTGTTGAACTGTTTTTAAATCTGTTTGATTTAGCTCATGGTGTTGTGGTGACACACACCAACGGTTTGTATGTTTCTCACTTTTCTCACACACTCGGTCCGAACCCTCTGGCCGGGCATGTCTGTTCAATACATTACAGCCTGTAGTGCCGCTCCCTTGAATTCACAAAAAGTCCTTCACTGTATTCCAGCTGATGTGCAGCCAAAAAGAAACTCACCTTGCAGTATATCTTCGATTTAATGGCCATAACAGATTAAATTGTTTTATTTTTGTCCGACCTTATTGGTTATTGTTTAGCCTTTATTGGTCTCATTTTCCAAAGTGGAGCGTAGTTGATATTTTGTCCTTCCCCGGTAGATTTGATTGATTCGATCCCGTGTCAGCGTTAGTTATCTTGACAGCAGGGTGGCAGTTAAACCAGCAGTGACTTTGACACGTGATCAATGAAATGTTTTATTGTTCATTTCATCCGCTCATCTCTTGTTTTCCTCTTTCTTCTGTGTAGCGACCTAGGGGTACATGTTGACGGCTTCATTGCCAATGTTGCTCACAGCTTTGTGGTGGGAGCCAGCAAGGTGAGGATTTATTCATGCATTGCACTGCTTTAGTCCCAGTCTGTCGGCTTTATGAGAGCACACCTACTACAACGAGTCCTCTACTCACCTTATCTCACTTCTGCAGGAGAACCCCATCACAGGCCGGAAAGCTGATGTAATCAAAGCAGCCCATCTGTGTGCAGAAGCAGCTCTTCGCCTTGTTAAACCTGGTAACCAGGTACATGTAACCCGCCTTCTTGCAGTCTTCTCCATGTCGGCCACAATGACCTCTACAGTGGCAGACTTTGATCATAAATATTTATGTGTGCCTTATCGTGAAGAAATAGAGCTCTGGCTACATCAGTATGTGAAACTCATCCTTTTTCTCAGACAGCTCACTGCAGTCCAGTGGTTATACTCCACCACATTAGACAGATTAGTCGAGTATAAAACAAAATGAATATCTGTCTTCAGCGGTTCTGTATTTTGCATGTGAAAATGATGCATTTTTCTGTTTCTCAGAACACTCAAGTGACGGAAGCCTGGAACAAGATTGCTCAGTCATTCAAATGCACCCCGATCGAGGGTAAGTGTCTCATTAAAAGTCTGTGCCTCCAAGTGTGGCCTGTCATGGAAAAGGGCAACCATGAATGATCCATATTTGCATGGCTTTCGTCCTCAAATTTCCTTCTTGACTCTTTTCTGCTTTCATAATTATAAGAAAGATGGTAAATGTTATGGACTTGTAATGTAAGTTAATGTGTGGCTGTGTGTTTTTAAAGGTATGCTGTCTCATCAGCTGAAGCAGCATGTCATAGATGGAGAGAAGACCGTCATTCAGAACCCGACAGACCAGCAAAGGTACATTTAGGCCTCACGGGAAGGAAATCTGATGCCTTCTGTGGATGTTTTGACTTCAACCTCTCAGTCCCTGTTAAACTGGAGTCTCACATTTTGTGTACATGTTTACAAACACACAGTGTAAATGATGGATAAGGATTCAGTCCTCACTCGTCATCCTTAGACACCCTAATTTGCATATTATTTATTTACATATAAATATGAATACACAGCCAAGCTGTGTGTGGAAAGTTCTCATGCATCTAAAGTCACCTACAGTTGATCATTGCTGTTTCAAGCAGGACATGGTGATATATTTTTTTAACCCTAATGGCTGCAAACTCGACCACATTGAGGGTTGGTCACTCTAATCACAAACATGCATACTTCGCACATACTCCTATCTGTCCACACAGAAGGTTTCAGTTTGATGTGGACAAGTTCTGAGATCTCTGAGCCACAGCTCGGGTATAAAGAAATGAATGGAATTTGTCTTGTGGTGCTGAAACCAGCAACCCACAATTATGTTTGGAGAAACCCAACAGTAAATTGTCTTTAGTGGAGCACTGCATAACTAAACGACTTTTTCCACTGGCTGCTGTTGGCACTCATTTCCAGGAAGGACCATGAGAAAGCAGAGTTTGAGGTACATGAAGTCTACGCTGTGGACGTCTTAATTAGCACCGGAGAAGGGAAGGTCAGTGTCCTCTTGTCTTACTTTATGGCTGCAGAGTGTAAACAACAGATATTTAATGTTTATTTCTATGTAGGCCAGAGACGGAGGTCTGAGGACCACCATTTACAAGAGGGACCCCAGTAAGCAGTACGGCTTGAAGATGAAAACTTCCCGTACGTTTTTCAGTGAGGTGGAACGGCGCTTTGATGCTATGCCCTTTACTCTTCGGTATGAACACCACCACACTTTACATGTAGCTATTTAAATGCGTAGTCCACTATCTGTTGGTATTTTAAATAGACTGACAGCAAGTTAAATATTAATATTCTGTGGTTTGAGAATTTACTTAGCACCATCCATTTTCCATCAGGGCGTTCGAGGATGAGGCCAAAGCCCGTCTCGGGGTGGTGGAGTGTGCCAAACATGAATTGCTACAACCCTTCAGTGTGCTACACGAGAAAGAGGGTGAGTGTTTACCTCCCTGTACAATATATATGTTTCTCTTTAACCGCTCCCTCGCTTCATCTCCCTGTCTTCTGTTCTCAGGAGAGTGTGTAGCGCAGTTCAAGTTCACGGTGCTGCTGATGGCCAACGGCCCTCACAGAATCACCAACGGACCTTTCGACCCGGAGCTGTACAAGTCAGAGCATGAAGTTCAGGATCCAGAGCTAAAGGTAAAGACTGAACACGCAGAAACCGGCTGCTTTAAACTCCTGTTTTCTGTTTGTGCTGAACCTCTTCTCCTCTCTTAGACTTTACTACAGAGCTCTGCAAGCCGCAAAACACAGAAGAAAAAGAAAAAGAAGGTGCGTTATTATTCTAACCTGTGCAGGTCGCAGCACACTGGGCTCATTCACCTGCTTGTTTTTTGTGTCACAGAGAACACATATCTGGTTTCATGATACCTTATTATGTACTAATCTGTGCCTCTCCTTTCACGTCCTCCAGGCCTCTAAGACAGCAGAAAATGCCACCGGACAGCCAACTGAGGACACAGAAGCTGCAGAATAAATAGATACTGCCTTTCCACACATGCAGGACCCCAAAGAGAAGCAAGAGAAAACATGAGAAATTGCCCCAAACACTCTGCCCATTAAACACCGAATAGAGTCGATTTCACAAATTAAACAGAAGAATTCAGAAGAACTTTGGAATTGAATGAATATTTAAAGGTCCGACATGGACGCTTAACCCTTTACTGCATTAACTGAAAGTACCATGGAAAGAGTAGGAAATAAATAATAAAGAATATTTGCAAATATTTTTTACATGTTTTGAAAAGAATTGTTGCCAAATGGTAACTGTGTGACTGGTGCTTGTTTTTATAATTGATCCTGACAAATCTGCAGCTGAACATTTCCTTTAAGATAAACTGGAGCTTACGGTGGGCATTAATGGGGGTGGATCGGTGTGTATTTTTGAGCTGCGGGTGGAGAATTACTGTGTGATACCATCAGAAACCTGGATCATATCAGTCTCTTAAATAAGGCCTCCTGTAGAATGGTTTTCCTGTTGCCTGAATGGGATGGTACGACTGTATTGTCACGTTGTTTCCCTTTGGCAACACGGTTATAACAAGTCAAACTGGAATTTATAGTAAAACATCCAGATAATAGAAGGTTAACGAGCACTTTGTCTGAGAGAATTATAAAGAGCGATGAGGACTTAATGATCCAGTGAAATAATTTCTTAACTCCACCATGCAGTAAAGGGTTAAATTATAAATTTCTCACTTATGAAATTGCTAAATAATGTAACACAGCTGACAGTAATTACATGGATTGTAATATAACATGGTATTTGCTTCAGAGTTAATGTGCTGAAGGTTAATGGTTACGCGTATATCATCGAGGCCTGACTGTATTTGTAACTACATTGTTAAAAACATTTTTTTTTAAAGCAATAACCTGAGCAGAAGATGGAATATTTTTAAGTACACAAGCAAAAAAAACAACAGTTGTAATCGGCTTGACTTTAGAGAACAAAACTGCCACATTTACTGCCATTCCCCTCCAGTTTTATGAAAAGATGGAAAACTATATGTTCCAATTTTGAAAAACTTTTCTATCAGTGACACTGCTCTGACATCATTAGTCTTGTGAAGCTGATAATGCTTTGAAAAAGGTTTTATGGGCATCTTCAGTGGAGTTGGACCAGTAAGAGATCATTTCAGGTTTAGAGTTTCATCTCGAGGTCTGGGACGGTGTTGAGAAAAGGAAAAAAAAATCCTGCTTTGTAGCTCATCAGTGGGCAAAGCAACTTTACATCTAAAGAAATAAAAACATTTTCATACATTCGTGTTTGTCTTCTGTGCTGGGTTTCTGATTGACTGATTTTCCAATGACTTGAACATATCACAATAGATTTTGATAAACTATTAAATTACACATATACCTTCTCAGATTTATATTACTGTCTTTAGCATTCGTATGGTTTTGTTGATGTTGTTAGCTGGAAATAGAGTTTGACATAAAAATCACAAAGTCGATAAATACTGTGATAGGTTAAGATAAAACTTGATTTATATTACAAGATTATATATATATATATATATTTGTTATTCCAGGTGTTAAATATGTTCATTTAATTATTTAATCCGAGTAAATAATAGACTCGCTAAAGGTCCTGAAAGTCTTTACAGTACATATCAAAACATTAAAACTGATAATATACAAAGATCCAACCATGTTCAATGACTGCTGATACACTAGGACTCATATTTTGTGCAACACTTTCCTTTTCACTTACTGACAGCCCTCAATTTTCATATACTGTATTTATGTAGTATAGTATATCCTATTTGTATAGTACATAGTACTTCCTTAATACTTGTATATACTTGACGCAACCTTTTCACATTTATACTGTGTATAGTATATGTATACATGTATTTCACATTCTAGTTTGTTATATTTTATTTCATATCACGCCATTCTTTATTTAAATTTTTAACTTGTGTCTAGTGCCGTTACCGTAACTAGTGCTATACCTTGTACAGTCCTTTCACACTGTGTATAGTACTCTTTCCCCCCTTTTTTGTTACTTTCTATTTATATAACTCAACTTTTGTAGTATTTATTCTTGTATTTTATTTCTTTAGCTTGTTTTTATCTTCTTTGTCTCACGCTGTTGGCCTGTTCTCATCTCAACTCTGTCATTGTGCTGTTGTTGCCCTGTTCCTGACACTCCTTCCCCTTTTTGTAGTCTCCACGCGCAGGCTTGTCCATTTGGACTACATTTCCCATCAACGCGCTAAGCAAACACAGTTGGCGCTCAAACATGGCGTCACCTCCCGTATAAATACCTCCCTCCTCCTTCGTCACATCCTCTTTCCGTTGCTCTTCTCGCTCCGAGGTATGGAGACCAGCTCCGCTGCTAACTGAATCCAAACTCAATCACCGGTTTTTACAAATCATCCGCAGTCACTAATGATTTAATCTCTTTCCTTTTCACAGAAACTTCTCCACGATGAGAGCCAAGGTGAGTTAAACCGGCCGGAGTCTGTATTTATAACGTTGTCTGTCCTCTTCCTGCTGCAGTCAATGCTGCTAGTTAGCCTCTGTGCTAACTCACATCGTGTGTTGGCTTTTAAAGACCCTTTCTGCTCTCTGTATGTTTTCTTCAGTCACTTTTAACAACGCTGTCAATTCAAGTGATAACAATGTACAAATGAAGTGAGAAATACTGCAAATGTTACATTAATGGGTGGCTAACGGTGTGGGGAGGCCTGCTTTGGTGCATGCTCAGGTGAAGATGAGCTGTGTTCACGTTCAGAGGTCCAGCTCTGCTTCAGCTGTAACACTGCTGAGGGTTTTCAGTGTAACATCACAGCACACACGCTGTCAGTCACAGTCAGTCAGTGGGAGGGCGGACACGGCATGCTTACTACGATCACTGTCTAAATAAATCTCCCTCTTGTCTTCTAGTGGAGGAAGAAGCGTATGCGCAGGTAAGCAATCATCTGTCTTCTTGTAAACAAGTGACACTAATAGAATAATATGCATTCATATGACAGGGGAAGTCTCCATGTGTTATCTTAAAGCACTCCTGAATACTCAAAGGCACTGTGGATTAAAGCAGTAAAATAACATTAAACAGTACACTAAGAAACATTAAAAGCTACTTTGTATTTGGGCAAGTCAGTATAGTCACTGTACAAAGTACTTCAATATATTGGAAATGTGGAGCTCTAGCATTTGATCGGTCTATAGTATCTTGAAGTTTGTTTTGCCATAATCTGTAAGAGCCTATTGTTACAGGCAGGATAGGATCCTTTACTTGTTACTGGACCCATGTGGTTACCAGTTTGACCACACATGGCTTAAAATGGCCTGAGTCCATTCTAAGTAATCAGGCACTTGTTTCTCCACATTACATGAAAATACAGCAGCAACACACTGACTTGCTTAAGTGTACTTGCCATTTGATCTGATCAAATCAGTGTCACACTGAAGTTAGATTTAAAAGGCCGTCTGCATGTACGCAGCAGGGTTTGGTGTGGGTTGATGCAGGTTTACAGTTAGACGAGTGTACTAAAGACAGTTGTCTGTTACGTTGTAGATGTTAATCAATACTTTGCTTTCCATGCCAACTTTAAATGACCTTTAAACACTTCAATGATCGGGGTCATATGAAAGTGCCCTGTGAAGCGTCTCATTGTTCAGATATCTGAACTGTTAAATGGGCATTGAGCATCGGATTCCAGTATTTTCCTGACGTTTGCATTTTTACCTTCACCCACAGGCTGAAGCGTAAAAGGAGAAAGATGAGGCAGAGGTCAAAGTAAGCCCTCATCCCCGCCAGCTGTGATCCCGTCAGAGCCTCTCCAGATGACTGCATGTGAATCGTGGATCCATCGGTGGGACAAAGGCCTCAAACCTGACTTCAGATGACCGCGTCTCATGGAGCCAACTGACGTCTGACTGGACGACGGCAACGACGCTGGACAGATCTCAACATCAGAATTACAGCTGCTGTTCATGGACCATAATACATACGTTAACCAACAACTGTCATGTGGTGTATTGAACAATAAATGAACTGTTAAAAGTTTCCAAGTTCCAGTCTCTTAAATTCTGACTGCTATTACAGGATCACTCTGTAACCAAAGCTGGCTTTGTGGCTACTGTCAGGAACGTAGCTTTGTTTTAAATCACCTCAGCTCTATGAACCAAAAACTCTCTGTCTTCCCACATCGCATGCTTTGTGTCTGCACTGGCTGTACAGAAGCTGATGCCTTAAGACTTGACTGCAAAACAATAGTTAAATTATTAAATCAGGATCATTGTTTGCAATAACAGCTAGTTTACTTCAGTGTTAGATGTATTCAGATATTTGGATTGGTTTAACAAGTACTAATACGCATCTAAATACTCCAAGGAGGAGTAAAAAATCAGATTTAATTTAGATAATAAAGAGGAAAAATTCTTGACCAGACAAAATGCACTCCAATCTGCAAAGTAGAACAAGATAATGTACAAAACATGGGGTGTTAACATAATTTAATAGAAATGACAAGTCAAAACAAAGGTGTCCACTTTTCTCATTCAGTTTCCTGTCATCTCTCGCAAAGATTTTATTAATATACCTTTCTTCTAGAGAGGGGCTTTCTGCCTAAAGCCATTTCTTTGTAACCACTTTTCTAGCAGCTACACTCAGTGAACCAAATAAGAGTTTTGTTTGAATATTAGCAGATGTTACATGTAGAAATCCAAAGAGTACTTCATGCCAAATTAAAGCAATTTGGTCCAAAATATCGTCACAAATCCTGTGTGTATCTTAGGATAGAAAGCATTTACAGATGGACAGGCCCAGAACAGGTGATGGTGATTCCAGCTAAACACTCTGCAAGAGTTTGAACTCGATGTCTTCCATTGAAATCTGCAATATTCCTCCATAAGACTTCCTCCGTAATGCAGCTGTTAGTTTACATTTGTCATTTTTGTTTAATGTAGGTGCTACTTGTTGTCAAAATGTAAAGAAAATGAACAAGCTAATGACATAAATAACTCTAAATAGCTAAAATGTATGAGTGCTTGGGGACTGCTTAGACACACACCACCTGATTAGCCTCCACTATGCTAAATATGTATTTTCTTCATCAAAGAAGGAGTTTAAATATTCAGTATTCAAGTATTGTGAATGTATTTTGTTCTATTCTATGAATTATAGCGATAGAGCAGACGCAGCATGAGACACACAGCAGGTAAACATACATTCAAATCAGCCTGCACTGCAGTGGCGTGGCGTGGCGTGTCGTGGCGTGGCGGCAGGGGGCGCTGTGGGTCAGCCTCGATGCTGCACGCCGACTGAGCGCGCCGTAGAAGAAGAGAGTCAGTATTGTAAACACAAGGATATGGCTGACGAGAGGGGTGGAGGAGGCGAAGACAACATTAACGACAACATGGGCAACCAGCTGCAGCTTTTACCAGGTAACAGTCGCGGTCAGCGGCCTGGCTGCTGGCTCTGCTCGGTGTTTCACCACAGCAGCGTCTGTCTGTCTGTCTGTCTGTCTGCCTGTCTGTCTCTTCATCCTGATCCACAGCCAGCTAACATTTCTCCACCACAGGCCACTGTCAGAGCTCACATCCTGACTCACGTTTTTGTGCTTTCACTTTCTGTTCATGTTTGCCACCAGGTTAGCCGAATAAAGCCGATAAAGGTGCAGATGTTTGCCCTAAAAGAGCCTCACCGTGTGCGCCTTTGTGTTTGCAGACAATGAGGAGGAAGAAGAGGAGGAAGATGACATGGAGACTGAAGACCGAGACAGTGAGGAGGCAGAGAAGCCCAGCATCATCACCTTTGACCCCAGTCTTCCCACATCGCATGCTGTGAGTGCTCCCTCCCTTCAGACACTACCACACCTTCAGTTTCCCTGCAGCTCTTGTTGTGTTGACGCTGACCCCCTCACCTGTGCTGGCAGTACCTGGGCTCAGACATGGAGGAGTTTCACGGCCGCACAGTCCACGACGACGACAGCTGTCAGACCATCCCCGTGCTGCCGCACACGGCCGTGATGCTGGTGCCCGGTCAGACGTTGCCTCTGCAGCTCTTCAGGCCGCAGGAGGTCAGCATGATGCGGAGCGTCATCCAGAGAGACCGCACCTTTGCTGTGCTCGCACACAGGTACGAAATGACTCCACTGGTAGTCATGAGTACACCAATCCCCCAGTTTTGCACACATGTTGGTGTTTTTTATTTTTTTTGTGACATTTGAAGAGCTCTGAGAAAATAATCCCGATGATCTCACAAGGCTTATCTTGCCCACTGCCAGCTGGGTTACAAACCAATGTTTCTAGAGCTTGACCCGACCCAAGGATATTTCTACCTCTCTGCTTCAGTGGTTTTCCAAGCGTAGCTCAAATGTACCCGATAAATGGTTTCCAGATTTGCTCACGGGTTTCAGAGGCGCCATTTTATTGTGAGTCTCAATTTTTCTAGCTTGTGTCGTGGAAATTCTAGTTATCGGGTGAACAACAAAGAATGTGTTCAGAGCTGATACTGCTGAAGCGTCTTTATTTCTTGTCCAAGGTGGAGAGGTGATACTGAGGATACAGTCAGTCTGCACAGTTCACCACCGAGCACAGGACGGTTACACTATTTATAACATGAACAGACAGATGAGGTCAATCATCGGGCAAGCTATCAAAATAACTGTCCACATCACCAACAGCACCCCTTTGAAACCGTCTGCACAAAGTTCCTCAGAAATTGTTTGCAGTTACACACAACACGAGCTATGACGGATATACCTAATAGATGGTTCTTGTTTGTCAGGCTGCAGATCTGCAGAATCAGCTCTTTGCATGTAACAAAATCCGGTCACAAGGGCATAGTTATATTTGTAATTTCTATTACAGATGTTGTTTTATTTGATGTCCCTCTCTGCAGTGGGTCAGGTGAGCCGGACGCAGAGTTTGGGACAACAGCTGAGATATATGCATACCGAGAGGAGCAGGAATACGGCATCGAGACTGTCAAAGTGAAAGCTGTGGGGAGGCAGAGATTCAAGGTCCACGAGATAAGAACTCAAGCAGACGGGTGAGTTGAATCGGCCCATAAACCGTTAACTAAAGCTGATGTGTGCGCACATTTGAAATGAGAGCTTCACTCGATGAGTAGCGTCCTGTAGTAACAGTGTAACAGGTGCACAGGTGCACAAGTCAGAGGCCTGCAGGTTTTCTCTGTAATCATCTTGTCAGAAAGAAATATTAGCTGACTGTATGATAATTATCTGTTACTGACTACCTGATAAGATCCAGCTGCACTGGACTTGGACCGCAGATAAGTGGCGACACCTTATCTTCACTTCTATAGCCTCTATGTTCAAGCATGACAAATAAATATTTGACTTCCTCAGAGGCTTTTCAGGTAATATAATCAATGAAATCTGACTCTGCGGGTTAAGTATTCGTTCAAAGAAGGTGGCATCACATCAGATGTCAGATTCTGATGAGACAAAACGACCAGGACGCCCCTCACAAAATGAGTCCGGTGGTGCTCTCACAGCTCACAGCTAGAGGGCAGACTACTCACAGCCATCTTTGAAAAATAAACTGAAAGCGCTTTTTCTTTTAAAAATGAGCTCACGCTGTCTGTCCTGGTCTTTGTGCCTCCTCTTGTACAGTAGATGAACCTATGGAGAAAACTGTTGTGGTCATACTATAGATCATGTCTGCTTCTATTTTCCACTGATCAGGAAATCACTGAGTTTTACTCTTTCATAGAGACACATACCCTCTTTCCTGAGTTGCTAATAATAATGTACATAAACGGGTTACCATAATCCCATTGACCTTTTGTTGTACTGCCCACAGAACGCATAGACTTGAAGTTATCACTCACTTAAATGGGAGCTGCCGTCTTCCTCTCCGGGCTGAAACATACTGCATATTAATATAACGTTTACTGTATGTTTCAATGCACTTGTGTTTCTGTCATTTTCTGAGAGTTTGGATCACCGAAACAAAATCTGGAAATGTCGTGCAACTGTTGTCAAGTTGTAGCAGCGGGTTTGCTCCTTGTGCGTAACACGTCATAATTAATTATTAAATGAAACACTGCGTGTTGTATTTTGGCAGGATGGAGCGTTTGCTCTGACGTGTGATTTTGTGCTGTTGCTATGTGAATGTTTGTTTGTCTGAGCTCCAGGAGGTTCACCGAGTTCACCACGGGTGAGAAGTTGAAGCAATATTTCTTCTCGCCGACAGCGAAAGTGTCTTTTTATGATTATGTCAGATTTGCAAACATCCTGTCATACACCTGATGGTATTCAGCCAGCGCACCATTTGTTTAATCTGCTATTCGTCTGCTCCGTTTTCACTCGTCTTCTTTGTCGCTTCCCTCCTTGTCTGCTTTTTTTTTTTTTTTTGATGTCATTGTTATTTCCTCCTCAGGATCAGACAAGCCAAAGTACAAATTCTTCCAGAACGAATCCTTCCAGATCCCCTCTCTGCTGTGCAGCTAACACCGCTGTCCAGGCTCCACATGCACCCCTCCTCCAAGCCCCTGACCCAGAGCTTCAAACAGGCCCAGTGCTGGTGGAGGAACTACCAACAGGTCAGAGTCGCAGCAGTGTTGAACAAATGAAGGAGCACAATACAAATAGTTCTCTTTAGTTAAAGTATGTCAATTCTGCTCTCACTAAATCTGAGAAGAATAAAGTAATCAGGTGAAAAAATAAGTATCATCTTACAATAGTTTTGTAAAATGCGGTTTCCACCTGTAATATAGCTGTAATGTTTGGGTGTCCACACACTTTTGGCCATGTAATCTAAGTCAGTAATGGTAATATGAGATGGGAAGAGAAACTCTACGGATGTTTAGTTACTTCAGTCGTCCTTTGCAGATTTAATTTGTTAATGGTGTGTCTGTTGTTCCTCACAGAGGAAGTTTCACTGTGCCAGTCTGACGCCATGGCCACCCTGGGTCTACGCGCTCTATGACTCCGTGAGTACCGCAGCCCTGCCTTATGTATTTTCTCCATACGTAAACATCACGTCGACGTGAATGTAAACCAACCAGCCCTCCCGTCTTTCACCCCGCAGGAGTCACTCATGAACCGGGTGAAGAAACAGCTCCATGAATGGGATGAGAATCTGAAAGACGACTCTCTCCCTACGAACGCCGTAGGTCAGCCTCTGTTCAGTGTTTTACAGACGGACCGCAGAGGCATGCACGCATGCCGCGCGCACGCATCTTTGTGTTCCTTCCGTCCTTTCATCCCTCTCTCTTTCCGTTCGGTCTGGTTTCTGTCAGACTTCTCCTACAGAGTGGCGGCCTGTCTGCCCATAGATGACGCTCTGCGGCTCCAGCTCCTGAAGATTGGCAGCGCCATCCAGAGACTCCGCTGTGAGCTGGACATCATGGACCGGGTAAGGAGAGATCACCGTTAACCCCTGCTCCAACCACATCTTCCTTTCTCCTCTGTCCCTGCAGCCACCGCCACATTTCCCCCCCGTGGTGGGATAAGATCTAACGTCCTCCTGTCACGGGCTGACAAATGTGCTGCTGCTGCTGCGATATTTCATCCCAGAGTTAGAAGTGTTTAGAAATCTTTTAGTGTAAGCAAAGAGAGTTTATTTTAATGACTTTAATACATCTGTAGTAAACATGCTCACCTGTTTGTCACCTTTAATCTGCGGCAGATATTTAATCAACAAATCATCAGTCGCACGTAGCAGAGAGATGTTATCGACGGATGTTTGGGCTTATTGTTAATCATATCGGCCGGCCCAGACTTGAGGGTGTAAACAGTCCTCACTTTATCTCCGCTGACACACATACTTTGAATACAAACACAGCAAAGCAGTTTGGTCTCTGTCATCCTGGATTACCTCACTGCTTCATGTCAGAGGACACCCAGACTTTTGTTTTCTGCTACCACATCGTGGATTTATACGAATCTTACCTCACTGGGTGTGATGGTATCTGTTTTTGCTTTGCTCCCAGTCAACAAAACCGCTAATGCAACCTGCAGAACGTTTGAGAACTTACAATATTACTTGTAGACTGCTGTTGCACAACATGAGTCTTTAAAGCCGTCTGTGGGTATATGAAATGCTTCTTAAATGTGCCTGCCGATTGTCTGCCTTCTCCGCCTTGTGTGGTTGAGGATAATAATCCTCCTTATTGTGGGTCACCGGTCACAGAAGATCTGACCTCGAGTCATCAAGTTAGTAGCTTTTGTAGAAGCATAACGGCTCCCGTGTGTGATTATAGCAGCCTTAACAATGAGAACACTCTTCACTGACTTGTACACGTCTCCCCTCCTCAGTGCACATCACTGTGCTGCAAGCAGTGCCAGGACACGGAAATCACCACAAAAACTGAGATCTTCAGGTGAGCTGTTTTCTTTTTTTTTTGCACGAGTACATTTGTGTGTTCTAGCTCGGTTATTAGAAACGCTCATACAGACTTCAAGAGACCTGACATTTGTTCGAGAGAGATGATTCATCACTGAGAATATTACACACCGTGCTGCTTTTTCTTCACTCGTCTGGCTGGTAACCAGGAAAAGAAGCTTAAAAATGTCTGAAAGCTACATGTAGTCTAAACAGAAGTACTCGTGACCATTTTTCACATTTGATTCTGTGGTAATATTATTAGATCTCTGTTCAAGGAGATATCAGACTGAGAAAAGTGTCACCATACTTGAATATGTAATGCCAAACAGTTATTCGTTGTAGCACAAAGAACCAGATCATTTTTTATCCTCATCTGACTTCTTGAAAAGTTAAAGGCAAAAGGCAGCGAGTGACAGGGATGGTTGGCGGGCGGCAGTTGTGTCAAGAAAGGAAGTTTGCTGTGGAGAACGTTGGGGTTGTAAGGAGAAGAGGACTCGAGAAAGATATGAAGAGGGGTCGAGGAGGCTGGGGAAGGGGCGAAGGTCGAAATAGGAAGAAGAGGGTTAGGGTAGGATGGAGAGTGAGGGATGTGTTGGGGGGTGGAAGGGAAGCCCTGATTTGTTCTATTGTGAACTCCTGAAACAAGAAAGACAACATGTTTTTCCACCTCTAAAGGTCTTAAATATGTTGTAATGATACAAAAAATACACCGAGGCAGCGTACCTGAAGCCTGTCTCCTCTGTGAGGCATCAGATCGAGCAGTGTCCTCTCCATCTTTTCTCTTTCCCACTTCCGTGCCTTCCACTTTTCGAACCCGCCAAAACTTTCACGTCAAAACATTTTTCCTTTCACCTGTTTTTAAGTCATCACCTCATTTCCTACTTCAGTCTGAACGCTATTAATACGCTGCACATTTTTGACAGGAAGCTTCAGTTCAGGCTGTTGTTGTTTATTTTTGTTTCATAGAACAGAAAAGAAAAAAAATAGCCAACCCTATAGGAAATTGGGATAAAAACAGATTACTGCTTCCGTTTACCGTTTCCTTTTGTATTAGCCTACAGCACAGTAATCACTGTAATTACTATCGTCATCGTCGACGCAGATTTCATTGTCCGTGTGGACGCTGCGTACAGTCTGGCGTCACATCGTGATGAACATTGTGGGCCTGCTCTGCACCTCCGTCCTCCCAGCAAACACTCGCACTGTTGCGTAACGTAATTTTCTGTTGATGATGTTTTTAATCCGAGAGCGACACACAAATCCCCCGAACATCAGTGAGACTGTGCAGACCCTCGCTGCACGCTTACAGGAGAAGTGCATTAACTGAGCTGATGACATCCAGATAATCGGAGCGAATGAGTGATTATGTGTTTAATTTGATTTCTGAAGTTTGCTAACTTTTAAAGTACACTTCCTCTGACTGACGAAACTGTGGACGCTGCTAATGCATTTTCAATTAGAGACAAACCAAAACTGGAGTGTGTGTGGAGTTTTTGTTTTAGTCTGCGTGGGGTTAAATAATTATCCTGTCGAACTGATTAGCTTTTTTTAAGCCACTTCATGAGAAGTATGTTTTGATTAGTTGAATGTTTATTTCAGCTTCAACTTGAGCTGAATTAAGACTTTTCTGGCCTCTCTGAGGCGCCTTAACAAGCCATGAACAATCACAAAGTGCTGACATGGTGAAGGAGAGATTTGAATTATCGTCAATAGTCAATCATCACTCATAGTCAGTCAATATTAACTCTCTTCAAAGAAATATACAAATGTTGTTATCTGGTTTATGAGCTCTTCAGCGTTACAGGTAGTGATTTGATCAACGTGTTTTTATTAGTTTTAGAGGTTGTACAGAATTTGAAATGCATTTGAAGCCGACACTATTGAACAGCTGCAGATTTATGCTACAAAATATCAAAGCGTAGATTCTACGGTACCAAAAAACACAAATCAGAAACAAACACACACACCTTCCTGCCAGGTGATGTACCCGACCTCCTGCAGCGTAACACTAAAGTTAGATGTCACATAAACTCTCTAATGTACAGCCTGAAAGTCAGAGCAGATCTGTCTTTCCATTTCAGAAAAAAACTTGAATATAGGAAGACATGTCAGTTTGGGTCAGAGCCAAAACATGCATGCTACAGTCTTATTCAGTCACAGTTGGGTTGGTCAATATTTGGTGAGAATTTGTTCAAGCTCGCTTTAGACCAATGCAACCTATGCACATGGTTGAACTGAGTTATTATAGATTGCAACAGCGCTATTAATGCTAGTTAGTAAAACCTTTAAGAGACAACATATACTGCTGTAGACGTTATTGCTCATTTTATGTGCAGAATGCTCATGACACATGGTTTGTAGTATTTGTCAGCTGACCTGAACCCTGAGCTGTTTGTGTTTTTGAGTTAGTTGCGATGAACTTGTTGCAGGGTTCAGAGAGGCTGCAGATTCACAGCTTCAGTATTTTTAGTCTCCCCTCGTACCTTTTATGGAGTCTCTCTCATCAGTCTATTTTTCCTCCTAAATTAATATTCTGATGTTTTGTTTTTGGCTGAACCCTTTGCCGAAGTCATAATCCGTCCTGATGACGGACTCCACCTGCTTCTTTTCTTCTCTCCCTGCACAGCCTGTCTCTGTACGGCCCCATGGCTGCATACGTCAACCCTCACGGTTACGTCCACGAAACGCTGACCGTCTACAAAGCCAACAATCTCAACCTGGTCGGCAGGCCATCGACGCTGCACAGCTGGTTTCCGGGGTAACTCTGTTATACTCATGGCATTTACTCCATTCTTACAGTGGAATGAATGATTCAGACTCCTCGCTGTGCCTTTCAGGGCTTTCATCAATGTGAAACATACCTCTGACTCACAGCACCGGCGATCTTATAGTATTTAGTTCAGGAGTAATCCGACCTCTGACCTTCCTGCATCATGTATCAAATCAAACTGCTCTTCAAACACGTTGCATTTATTCCAGTGTGAAGACTATTTTCCTCACGACGGTGGAAGTTTATTATTTTAAGACGACGCTGTAAATTCATCACTGATACAAGCTGTCAGATATTCATTTATGTTTTCAAGTAATAAAATGAGCAGTGTCTCCAGGCTCTGAGAAGTTTGAACAGTTGAAGTTAGTTCAGGGAGTTCTCAAGTCTGCAATGATTCGTCAGGTTGTTTCTCCCTTAAGTAGGATTCATGCTAATTTTGTGGACCAAAAAATCGACACCAAGACAACTTTAGGCTCACAAACCAATTCTGGAGAAGGTTGTTTGAGGTGGAAACATAATCTGACCTCGGTTTGGTTCAATCACGAGGTGTAATTTACACGTTTAACTCTGACCATCTTATTATATTTAAATTCTCGCTTCCACACATCCAACCAGTGAGCGGAGAGAGCGTCCTCACGCAGCTCTTAGTGATGCATTTTGGACTTGAATGTTTTTCTTCAGTGTGAAAATGTGTCTGGATCCTACACAACAACACAAACATTATTATTATTGTATTCATAGATTCCTGATTTAGTCGATGCTATTTTGACTGATGAACTGTTTCCTCTTCCTGTCCTCTCAGGTACGCCTGGACGATCGCTCAGTGCCGAACCTGCGGCTCTCACATGGGTTGGAAGTTCACAGCCACCAAGAAGGACTTATCTCCGCCTCGTTTCTGGGGTCTGACCCGCTCGGCTATGCTGCCTCGCATCCCCCAGGGTGAGGGCGACGGGGAGGAGGGGAGAGAGGGCTCTCGTCTCTTCTGCCTGTGACGTCAGACCATCAGTCCAAAAAAGAAAAAGAAAAAAAAAAACAAACCTCCCAAGCCTGGATCTTTAGTCACTCTCTGTCTGTGATTACTTAAAGTGATCAATGCCTCACATGCCACCTGTCACCCCTGGCAGCAAATCCATCATATTAGTGGAAAGGTCATTCAGCCTTTAAATGGCGCTCTGAGAACAAATTAGAAAAAGGAAAGGAGGAAATACTGAGGCAGCAGTGAGACAACTAAGTGAAAGAAACGAGAAAGAAACAGAATAACAGACACGTGGTAACATCCCAGCATGCAGCTCCCTAATCTGCACCCCTGTCCTGCTGATGCCTCGGTCGGTGCAGACCCACAGACAAACACAGAAGCTACATTTAATGCATATTTATCGTTCAGCTCTTTTCCTCTGTACGGCAGAGAGAGAGAGAGTGGCTGCTTGCATTCGAGATAGAGACATTGTTGCAAGGCAGTTAGTCTTTAATCTGTTGCTAAACAAACCAGTTAGTGTAAACTCACTTAGCGTTTAGCTCCTCTGCAGGCAGGAAACACGCTGCACTCATGTTTGTGTAGATCTGATTCTGACTCCGGGGAATGAACATCGGGTGTATTTTTGTACGCAGGAAGATTGGAAAGTAACTGTGGAGACGTTGTGCTATTTATTATCACACCAGCTTTTTGTGTATTAAACAACAAACTGAGGTGACAATATACTCGATACAATCAGTGTCCGTTTTGTATTCAGCGAAGGCTCCTTGTCCTGCCAGATGTGCTTCAGGAAACCAGTGTTATCTCCGCTTGCACAAGCGAAAATTCGAGATGTCTCTGTGCCTAATGGCAGACTGTTTTTTGGGTTTTTTTTAAAGGTCAAAGCTAATTAAAACCGACAGCGAGAGAGAGAGAGAGAAGCTTTCACACTTCTTCATTGGGTTGGCTCATGTTGTGTTGTTTGTGAAAATGGTGTGCCTACGACGCAGCTCAGAGTCTTTAGATAAGTTCGATGAGTCAGCGAACCACAGACGTCAGTGAAACATTGTAAATGGCGACGTGACGATGAGATTTGCTGGATTTTGCAGGATTTTACTTCTGGGTTTGTTTTTTACTTGCTCTGTTGCAAGGTGCTGGCTCCCGTTTGTATAAATGTGACTGTAAATAAGAGGCAGTTATAGCATTTGTGGTGTAATTTAACTGGTGAATCTGGCGCTTATTTCTCAGACCTCTTCATGTCAGAGAGAGAGTTGTCAGGATCGCAATAAGAAATCTAGCTAGGCTTTAAACTAAGCTACGTCTGCTGGCTGCTGGATCCTACAGATGTGTCATTATTAAATGTTATTCTGAGTGAAATGAAAACAACTTTTTGGTTTCATGCAGTTTGTTTGTGTGCTCTTCCTTTTAAAGACTGCTCCACCGATTTAACATAGCGCTCAAGATGGACAGTTAAAAAGCGGCGTTGCCACCTTTAGCCTCGAACCATCTTGAATGCTGCTGATTTAGTCGGAGATTCAGGTGTGATGTCCTAGTTGAGCCTCAAGCTGATGGGCTCCAGAAAAGACGAGGAGCGTGCTGCAGAGGTGAGGAGTTAAGTGACGTAACTTGCAGCAGATTATCCAATTTCCCTCCACATAACCAGAGGTATATTCCCCAAGATCTGTAAGCAGACTGTAATGTGGAAAATCGGTGGAGCTCGTTCTGAAATGAGTCTGGATTTATTTACTCACTTCCTGTAATATTCTTTTGGACGGCTCAACCGTTTCATATCATATCGTTTTGTTTGATTAGAGAGAGGTTTCCACTGTGAGAAGAACACTTCAGAATCTAAAATTCAATATATTCTCCACAATAAAATGGATGAAATCAGTAGCTTGATTCCAAAGAAGGTCTATGAGTGTTTTTCCATGAGATTCGATGTACCACAGAGTGAAATAAACGTGCAGATATCCTGTGACTCTTCTCGTTTACGTGTTTAAGCAGGACACTCGAGGTAGTTCAGACAGTGTGTGTGTGTTTGTGTGTGAGAGAGTGTGTGAGACACGATGTGATGAATTAAGCTTTAACGAGCAGGTAGAAAGGTTGATGTCACCCCTGAACTGTACACCTTCACATCTGCATACAAATTGACATGTGCCTTCATGGTGTTTGTGTGCTTTTGTGCGCCTGCATATAATGAGTTTGCATTTTATTAATCTTCCGTGCATGCACATGTGGACAGAGGATCATTTATATGCGAGCACGTTGTGAGTCTAATGGATCTCTGCGTGTGGGAGAGGAGCCGTGTTGACCATGTGCAGCTCGTTCAGTCAAGAGCATTTTGTAGTAATGATGTTGACGGGCTTCGGGGCATGCAAAGTGTGACTCCTCATATATATTTGTGCCTCTCTGCAGTAAAGTTTCTTCCTTTATGAACTTGTTTTGTAATGTGTTGTTGTTTGTTAGTTTATTATATTTGTGTATTTCAGGGCTTTATCCACAGTAATGTTGTAATGTAAGTATCAACACAAGGTAATTATCGATTAATCTTTAAGGTAAGAAACCTGTATTGTTCCGGCGCCGTGACAAGAAGAAGAAGAAGTACAGGTAAGTATAGAAAGTAAAAGAAATAACATATATAACACTGAAATAAGCAAAGGATACAAAATGGACACTACAGAAGACAAATACAGGCTAACACTGAACATATAAATGGCACGTGCTACTCAGACGTGTTCTCTTTTCCAGTTATTCTACATTTTATTAGTTAAATATAGGGGAGGTGATATGCAGCAAAGGGTCACAGGTCAGATTCAAACCCTGGCTCGCTGTGGCTGTGGAGCACTGGTGCCTCGTCTGCGTCATGTTTCGTGTAAATAATCCACTTTTCCCAGTTACTGTCAAATACGTTTTCCTCAAACCGTTGCTCTTTCAGTGCAGGGTCAGATTTACACCATTGTCTTCCTATATTTATTTATTTTTTTTGCTGGTAATGAGTGATATTTTTCCCCGGTACCCGTCTATTCCTTCCTTTAAATTTAAAAAAAGAATGAATTGACTAATTGTAGCACTGTTCTTGCAGACTTCTTCCGTCCTGCAATTAAATCTTTCTCCTCAGGTGTGACTGAAGGCTCCAGAATAATGAAGTAACTGGACCTTGAGTTGGCTCTTCCCAAGGGCAAGAGGTCCTTAACTCAAAATGTTGTTTGAAAGTTTGTTCATCTGGAGTTTAGATGACCAGAACAAGTGAGTGAGCAGACCTTAAGTGGAAACTGTTTCGTCACAATTGTGTACTGCATGTTTCTGTGGACTGTAATTTATGCGCGATGATGTAAGATGTTTCTGTGTTCATTTACATGTACACGCCCTCATGAGCATGTGTGTGTTGATGCAAACACATACTGTGTTAGGCTTCATTATTTTCATTTACAGCCGCAGTGCGTGCTGTGAATAAAACCTGAAACACTTATTTGGTCTTATGGAAAGATTATATACTGCAAATGTATGAGATAACGCTCTAGCAAAAAATAAATGCATGCACATCCAAACCAAACGAGAGCCGGTGCTGATCCAAAAGAAATCAAATAATGAGATTAACAAATTAACAGTTCACACACTCACCCACCTGCCACTCGCCCTATTTAAAGCACCGAGCTCCTCATCAGACAGAAGAAGAAAAATCTGAATAAAATCTAAAAGTTTTTATATTCTGAACATGCAGAAATACGTAGTGACATTACTCTGCAATGTACTTTTGTCATGATGGAGTTTAAAGTAATTGGAGATGAGGCTGAATGGTAATGTTTCATTAAGAGCCTTAATCAGATTAAAGATAGATATTTTAAGATCAGATGAAACAATGATCTCAGGAACGGCTCAATGGATCAAAAAGTGTTCATGTCTGTCTTTGCTCGAGTTGAAATGTTTGACTTTTTCTTCGGGATGCATTTCCTCTTCTGAACTGACAGATTAACAACATGTAGGGTGGTGTAGTTTGTTGGTAGTCTCCTTTCTAACAGCAGGCTGAAGAGTCTTTGAGCAACTTTACTGGTTTACCTGCCTTTACCTTTTCTCTCTGATATGCCTGAGAGAGAGAAGCAAACGGTTTCTCCACCATGAGGAAGCTACAAAAACTCCAAGTGACTTTTTTCCAACTACATCTGACATATTGTTATAGTCTTTGGGGGGGGGGGGGGGGGGGGGTCATATTCATCACTTGAAATTGGTGACAAAATAATAACAACGTTATACAATAGGATTACATAACTGCTGGAGTCAAAGCTGTTTATGAAGAGGGGCCACAGTTACACTGACAAAACCTTTTAATACCAGCTGCTCTGTTGAGTGACACAGGCAGCACTCACTAATAACCAGACGCCAAAAATACCAATTAGAAATGATTTTAACTTGGAGAAAAAAAAAGTCTTTTTGTTTTGACTTGGCGGGGAAAAAATGAAGCACATGCTCTGTGTATGTATATGTATGTACACCGTGTGCATGTGTAATATTTTTTCAGGCTGCGTCACACTCTGGTATGTTCCTCCTTCAGTGTGAAAATCCTTCATCCTCTGTTGATCAGCAGATCGTCCACATACCACGTATGACAGACACCAGGTTTATATCAGGGTAATGTGTTTCCATTGCATGCCGTCAGCTGGAATATAAATGGAAAAATGCATTAGACTCAATGTGCTCCCCCAGTCTTAGACTAAATGGGTCCAGGTGTCTCATTGCAAACTACTTTTGTATGTTACATGTTGATCTTAATTATGCTCTCACTGTGAAACACGCTGTGTGTTACATGTACTTACACACAAGTAAAAAGAGAAAGCAGTTGTGTGAATACGACTTTATTCCACACCTGCTCCTGAACACGACTTCACAAATACTCACATGTACATTTACAGAAGTGGCAATCTTTACACAATCTTTAAATGCATTTATCTTACAACAGAGGCAGTCACATATTGCATTTCATGAACTCATATGTCTGTTTTCCCTCTCTGTCATCGTCTTTTGCAGCTGTACCTCAAGCTCTCTGAGTCCAGCTCAAAGGACTGTGGCTGACATCTGGTCAAATGTCCACAATGTGCCAGTTTCCACACAGTTTTCCACAAAATGACAACAGCGCTGATTTCTTTCTGAAGTCCATCTTCTATTAAAGGAACATTTTATATCACATCAAAACTGTCACAGTCATAACAATGTGCTGACATGGTCCACACCAGTTGTCTACAGAGTCTGTGCTGATTCTTTGCTTCCACAGAAGAGCGCTGACCCTGTACAGACCCCGACAAAACACATCCAACAACATCTGGAGGGCGGTTCTCACTCATGGCCACTCATTTCAGGTTTGCTTTTGGTGAAAGCTTTTACGACAAGCCATATTTTCATACATCAGAGACCCAGACATGATATCTTGTCCCTGTATCTCGTTCAAATGCAGAGAGCAGAGCCTGCAGGCAGCTTTGTGAGACGCACCGTCGCTTTCCCATCCATGCTTTTTTCCCCCTTTCCCAGATTATATTGAATGGTCCTCATTTGGACTCGGAGACATTTTTGAAGCTCATGTACAACGTGCTGACCACAGTCGCCTCTTCGTGCAATGAATCCTTGCAGGACCTTCGCCGGCACACGAGTGTCACCAGCCTCTTGGGGAACTGACCGCTGAACAGAAGGTAAATGCATGGATTGGCGCAACTGTTCAGACTGGCCAGCAACATCAGGATGGTGAAAGTCGCAGCTGGAATGACAGAAGAAGTGCAAAGCGTTATGTCTTAGCAAAGAAGTGCCATTTATCAGCTTTTCGTGTAGTATGGCTGCTGTGCGTAAAGACGGACTTCTCTGACAGCGCGTCAAGACCCTGACTTTAGAAACAAATCCAAAATGAAATAATAAAAACTAGCCAAATTAAAGTGAGCACCACAGAGAAACACTTACTTTCTTTTGGCGCATGTGTGTCCCAGGCGGACCAGAGCTGGACAGTGAAGAAAGGTGCCCAGCAGACAATATAAGCCAGCACGATGACCACCGTCATCTTCAGGGTCTTCACCCTGGCCTTGGACATCCCGGCTACACCGCTGGCCCTGGATGGAAGAGGGAGACCCACGCTTCCCTGTTGTTGAAGCTTTTGGTACAGGTTGATCAGGATTGCTCGACAGATGCGCACTTGACAAACAACAACTGTAATAAGAGGTAAAATAAAAATGACCAGCGTGGTCCAGGTTATGTAAGTCTGTAGTCCCCACGGCTGGATAAATTTAGCCCAGCAGTCAAACACACCGGGCGCTACCTCGACCTGTGAGAAAATAAAAACCTGCGGCAGGCTGCCCAGCAGAGAAATCCCCCACGCGATGCACACGGGAAGGTTCAGCCTAGTGCGCGTCCGCTGAAACTTCACCATCGGGTTGCAGATGGCTTGGTATCTGTCAACTGTCATCACCACGATCATGTAAGTCGATGAAAACATGCCGAAAACTTGGAAGTACTTCACCAGGCGGCACACCAGGTCTGGTCCGACGAATCTGTCCGTGATGTCCCAGATGAGCTGCGGACACACTTGGAAGAAAGCGACCACCAGATCCGCCAGGCACAGGTGGAAGACGAAGACGCGCATCCTGGACATCTGTTTGCGCTGCGTCCAGAGGACGAACAGCAGGGTGGTGTTGAGGATGGCGGCGCTGACGAAGATAATGCTGAGCAGGGCGATCTCCACCCGGGCCAAAATCTCGTCTCTGTCCACGTCCTGCGCATCCACGAAGTCACTGTCGTTCAGAGGACGCATTGTGTGTTTGGGTCGTGAAGAAGTTTAGACACTAACTTCCAGAAAAGACTGGTGAGGAATAAAAGAGCAGACAGTCCACTTATATTAAACCACCTTTTATTTTATCCAAAATAAAAAAAAAAAACAAGAAATATTCTGAACTACTTTAAATATTATAAAAGAATTCTATGCAGAACAGTTGTGTCATTTGTTAGTACATATTTCTACCTACCTGAAGGCAAAGCTCTACTTTTGTTGCTGAGTTCAGGTCTGCAATAATCTCCAGAGAGGAGGGTGGTCGTGCTTGTGACGCCGTGCCCTCATGTTTTATATGAGGATGACACTGGGTGGAGCTTGAATTTATTCGATACCTGCAAGTTAAGTCGTCGGTAAGCCAGTAAGATCATTGATCTATGCTCACAGGTTGAAAGAGACACTAATGTGATGGTAGATAGTAATACTTTGATCACAGCATAGTTTCTTAGGACTATAATACGAATATTTTTATGCTTAGTGGCTTCAGTATGATCTTAACATTTTATTATATTTGTTACACCCCCCAAAATTAACTGACAAAAACACGTCTAGCTTCACTTTTGCAACGTTTAATAACATAAAATGCAGAAAACACAGGTACACATTTCGTCTTCAGCCCAAATAAACAACTATAACGAGCTTCTCTTGTTCCCTTAAAGGGTAAATACAAAGATTTTCATTCTTAAATATATCCAGCCATTCAGGTAAGTAATATTTGAACTTTTAAATAATAAAAATATGAATTAACTGTGACACACATAAAGCAAATTACGTTAACTGGAAACTGATATTTTAAAATTAAACAAATATGAAATTACTCTTTGGTGCTCATCACATTATCGATCCTATGTTGTATAAATTTAGTCTGCACAGTGGTGATAGTCCTTAAATAGCAGAGTAAACACAGGTGCTACCACTGAAACTAATTGAGGCTCAGCTCCATTCAGGTCAAACGGAGTCAGGCTGCTGCTGCGGTGCATGCTGGCTCACTGGAAAGTCTCAGCTATAATAAATGAAACTGAACCTTAATTGGCATCACTGGAAACACCTGTGTTGACCCTAGTATCCCATATCAAAATGGCTGCTGTGGAAACGGCCTATTACTGTCAGAGAAGTGTAGTGCCTCTGAAATGTGTCCTGAATCACAGGATAAATGAGTGTATTTTGAAAGGCTGTCAAACTGCTGATTAGTTGATTATGTAATTATGTAAATGACATTACACAATGTTATTGGTCTTTCACTTGTCAGTAGCTGGTCTTGTGTTGAAGGTAGTTTCAGGTTTATTTGGCAGGATTTTAACATCTCCCTTACTGAGACACACTGCTGAATTACTTCTAATATTATACTGTCTATGTGTGGAGTACAAGTAAAGTAAAGTAGGAACATGGTCATACAGCAATAAAGTTTAAACTTTAAAATTGTACAGTATAGATTACAGGCTACTGATTGAATCGTTGCTGTAAAGCAGGTATCTTCAACCTTTTTCAGCTCAAGGACCCCTTGGACGAGAGACAAACAGAGACAGAGACCCCCACATGTGTCACATTTTAAGCCTGGCCTAAAAATAACTTTTATATTTACTTTATTCAACTTTTATTTCACAATATTAACCTATTTATATACTGGGTTATTAGCCTATATGTTCTTATGATTGATAAAAAAAAGTTAATGCATAATTATTATTGATTATTCCACATTTGCAGGTTTGTAGTTTCTCATTTTACCTCACATTCATCAGTATTTTGGTGAAAATTGTCAATTATTATAACAAGAAATGGCGGACCCCCTGCAGTACCTCTGCAGACCCCCTAAGGGACGTGGACCCCTGGTTGAAGACCCCTGCTGTAAAGGAACTTTGTCTGTATTGGAACGAGACCACGAATAAATAATTGTATATAACTGTATTGTATATAATTGTATTTATATATTTATTATGTGTCTCTCAGCCTGGAGATACAGTATATTTCCTTCTGTATCCATGGTAACACCGCTTGTGTCCATGGTAACACCGCTCCACGTACTACTCGTCTGAAACGTATAACTTCTACGACGCCGTGATGTCATCGTGCCTCTCGACCAATCAGGGCACAGAATAGTTTAACGTCGCAGGCCTCCCAACCGGAAGAGCGGATGTAAACACTGAGTTTGAGAAGAGAATCTTTGTTCTCCGGTTAAAGTGCTGCGGAAGTCGTTACTCGTACTGATTTTTTATTACAACGATGTAATCCATGGCGATTTAGGTGATATTAGGTGATATATATTTTAGACCGTCGACATACATGGAAAACTAGCTCGCTGGCGTTAGCTCAACGGCTAATCGCTAGCAACCTAGCAGCAATGCCTCAAGATGAAGAGCTGTCGCTTCCTCTGGTTCGCTCTATCAACAGTCGAGTACCCGTGAAGGCCGTGTTTTATAACCGCAGTCCCCGTGTCGTACGACTGCTATGGATAAACTACCGCGGTGAGCCTCATGCGTACGGCGACATACCGCCGGCGGCGACGAAGCAAATGATGACCTTCGTAGGTGAGAGTTTTCACTGCAACAGTCCTCTTCCGCCTAAGGCAGGGGTGTTCACCCCAAACATGGATTATTATGAGTAATGCCAAGTCTGTTAACATCGAAGATGAAAACTTTAACAGAGTAATATTTCGTGTCACGCCTACAGATAGGTAACACCAGCAGTTATATCCATAGAGCAGGGCTAACTTAACTGAACATAACTTTTAGATCTATTCACCTTTTATTTCACCTTATCAACCTATTTATATGCTGGGTTATTAGCCTATTAGCATGGAATCATGTATAAATAATATATAAATAGTAACAGCTTTTGTTTGTAGTTTTTTTTTGCATATTATTGCATGAAATATACTTTACATTATCATTTTTTGTTATATATTTTTAATTCTCACTTATTATTTTGATGAAAATTGCTGGACCCTGTGCAGTACCTGTGTGGACCCCTTACGGGTCACAGAACCCTGGTTGAAGACCCCTGACTCTGAGGTTAATGTTTAGTGCATTCAGATGTTTCATTATGTCAACCAAAAAAAAAAAAAACTTCCAGCCATACAGTGTCTGACAATCTAAGCAGACCATAAATAATAAATTATAAAAGTGAAGCTTTGTGCCGTGATTGGCCCCCGGGCCGTGCTTTGGACATCCCTGGTGTAAGGTGTTGTCGCTTTTCTCAGATTTGGGCTACATTTACCATAAAGAGAGGTCACATGGCACTATGCTGTTGGTATTTGCCAAAAACAGCCCAGATTTTAACAGTTCTTTGTGCCTCTTTGGGATATTTCGCATCTCTTCTAGTTTTTTGGCATGTAAAAGTCACTTGCTAACATGGACTTAGGACGGTGGATGGCAACAGCCACTATCCGTGAGGCATGTGACCCATTTTCTGGTTCGGACACAGCTGTAAACCTTCACATAAATCGCATGTGCCCGTAGCTTATCAGACTAAAACTTTATGAACCACAAAGTTGGTCACCAACCCGAAAAGTGTGACCCGATTAAATCTACTGTAGTCTTCATGATTTGAGTTTAGTGGAGACAGTTTGCTTGTTGCCAGTGCAATGGTAACACCTGTGTGCTGTGTTTTTCAAGGTCACCCGTGGATGTTCAGAGATGCAAACACTAATGAGCCAATGTGGGCGAACTGCAAAGAAATGTTTCTTCCTAGACCAGTATCGGGTGGAATTACTCCTGTTTCTATCACCATACCAGGTAAGATTAGCTGAATGATGAAATATTAGCTATTTTCATCGTATGTAACTGACATGGAATCAAGGGGACATTCATGATGCACTGTAGACTGCGTCTGAGAACACTGGTGGTGAATCACAGAATAAATGTGTGTGTTTTGAAAGGCTGTCAAACTGCTGTTGATTATGTAATTATGTAAATGACATTAGATAATATTAGTGGTGTTTCACTTGTCTATACCTCGTCTCGTCCTGAAGGGGAAATGGCAACAATAATAATATTAGCATAACATCTCTTTTACTAAGACACACTATTACACAGCACAGTCACGTAGTCATCACGTCTTGCTGTGAAACACTAAAAACTTAAAGCTGTTTGATTCCTGTTGTTATTTGCTGTAAACACTTGTTTGGTTTACACAGTTTTCAGCCTCAAGGATCGTGCTCTTCAGGTGATTCGCCATCTGGTGCGGCCCGAAGACTACAGGAGGTTGGAAATTGCGCGGAGTCTTCACGAGGATCTGGAAGAGGAGCCCAGTGTGTTGAAAGATCTACACTGCATAAACCAGCGAGTAGCACACCATCTGCTGGAGACGCTCCAAGGCCAGGAGGAATGAAGCATGAAGCTTGGTGGATAGTGGCCACTTATTGACAGCAATATTATATTCCCCATTATTAGAAAGCAAAGAAGACTGAATTGCTACGATATGAAAGGTGGGCGGGTGTTGCAAAGACTTTCCCAGACAGCTCACATTTCCTGCTACATATTCACTCAATGTCAAATGTCTTCCTCTACAGAAAAAGGAGACAATTATTGTAGTTACCGTATCTACAATTAAATCTCATTATTTGTTCTCTCAATGTTCAGTTTGTACGCTTCAGGTGGCTCTTCTACAGTGTCCACCATGTTGAACTGCCATGTTTCTATAGTAGCCTATATAGCGCCTTTCACAGTCACCATAGTTTCTCCTTCACACTAGGAAGGTCCTGTAAAATCCTCTTCAATCATTTGCATAAGAAGGATGAAGGTGGACTGACCTCCTGTCCTAAATATCAGTTTATTAAAGACACTGAATATAAAGTGTATATATTCATATTAGATACGAATTTCAGAGCATTATATGTTGTTAATATTCTTATTGTTAAGATGAGTTCATCTTTATTTAACCATTTTACTGCACATCTCAACTCAAAGAACATCTTACTCTGTTATCCTTGTTTTAAGACTTAATTGTTCAATCATCATCAAGTTGGCCTTTTCTGGTAGATATAAGCAAAAAAACTATTGTCTTGCAGGTTATTTCCTATAGTTAAAAGTGACTACTTAACATGTGACAGGTTTAAAGATCAGGCTGTGAAACACTGTGACGGAGAAGCATTTTTACATTTTTTGTTTTTGCCTACTTTGTAATTCTTTGCCTCATTTGTTTCTCTGTCACGTTGTTTTAAAATCATACGTTGCTACTGTATCTCAAAAACTGTATCTTGTCTATTTGTAATAAATAAATAAATGAAAGATATATTTCTTACTGAAAAGCACTGTGAATAATATTATTTACTCGTATTTGCTCAGTCTCTAACACTGATTTATTATGAACTATTAAATGATGGACATGAGGTCACAATATACAAAATAAAAAATTAAAGAGCGGTGATTACACACTGAGATGTTACCATGTTGATGGACGACTGCAACATCATTTTGTAAGGAAAATACTGACCTCACCATAAAAAAACCTACTGATAAAGCCATTCACCACACCTTTCAATGTGCTTAGAAGTGCATTTAATGAACAGGACTGATTTTTATAAGAACATAAATGTTGACAGCATATTATGGAGCAGCATTTAGCTGCTTTTAAGGCAATATTATTTCCTGTAACTCGGCCAACGCAGAGCGAGGTTTTGTCTGTAATATATCACGTTGAGTACAAGCTGAATAACTTCACATAATTAACACTTGTACAAACCTGGCTGTTAAATCTCACAGACAAACATAAGATGATGTCCAGTCCAAGTGACGCGTCAAACTCTAAAATTATAACCAGCCCCAGTTCAACACCCCCGGGTACTGTTGCCAAACACGTTGCTAAGCGACAAAGTAACACAACCCATCTTTGTGTGTTTGCGGGTCGAGTTGAGCCAGGTGCAGAAACACATTCAACATGCAGGCAGGGGAAAAGAGAAAAACATGGGACTCGAGTCGGTTCAGGCGAGAGTAGTAAGTACCGTCAAAGAACTCTGTGTCTCACACACGTACAGTATTTGTTTTGCAGCTGCAGTGTTGTGCATGACATAGCTTTGCTGGGATGAAGGAATAGACAGTAACTAATTTTCATGAACCTTTTTACCAGCATGACATTTTGGTCAAAGAGTGATCCGGTCATGTTCCCACATCTCCAGACAGACCACTGGAGTAAAATGAAAACAATGGTAAGACAAACACAGAATGATATAAAAACTAATGTCCCTCTTGATTAATTATGAACAAACACATGAACTACTTATTATTCTTGTGATACGATGTACAGTTATTCCCACCCAGGTGCCGGTTTATCTTGCATCAGTTCCAGCTGCCTTGTTGAAAGACAGAGGTTTGTGAAAATAACCCTATTTGACAAATCATAGAAAATTGGAGGATGGCCAGGAGAACACTTTGTACAGTACAGACTGGCCGCACTACTGAACATCACAAAGGAAAATGTGTCACTAATTTTATTTTATTACATGCTTTAGTGCATGAATCACATGAAGGTACTCTAAACTGCACCACCGCCACCGGCAGCAGCAGTCTGTTACCTCCTCTGACTGAAACTGCAGTAAATGGTCTCTCCGTGGTGCCAGCAAACAGTATGTTTCACATTAACACAGGTTGTTCATGTATTTTTATTTGCCTGCCTCCCTTCTGATCCACAAATGTATGATTATTTTTAGGCACGCATCAAAACACACCAAAGATCTCACCTCAAAACATGCTCCAGTACAGAAATGTGTTCAACGACCGGGCCAGGAGGGACTTCTGCTACTGGCTTGTTGAAAGGAAGGGCACGAAATGTAAGTGCGGATTCATGTTCTGGCCACAGCAAAACGTCACCTATGCAGTAAGTATCAGCTTGGCGTGACATTCACATGCACATGTGGCCCCGGGAGCAGCGAGATCCATACCATTAATCTCTTTCATAGCTGATCCTGCTGCTCAGCCTTTAAAGGTTACAGAGACCCCTCCCTGCTTTTGTCCTCCTGGTTGAGCTGAAGGTCAGACAGACCTGTCGATTTGAACCCAGTACTCATTTGTCTAGGATCAAAATCTGCTGCACCTGTATATCTGAACAGATAAAGACTGATCCATCTTCATTCCTTCCTCACAGGTAAAGGACACAGCTTTGGTGCTTACAAGACCTCTCTGGGATTACCAAAAGTCTAACATGATTTTTGAGACCTCTCTCCATATTTGTCGAAGCTAAGATATAATGTATTATCTCCCATTCCCTTACCACAGTGTCCACACAATAAAGCTGTCATTTTGTTTGGGCTCCCGGACACACTAATCAAAAACTCACATTCCAGTAGACTCCTCTGTATTCTTACTTTCTGTGCAAGGAAAAAACACACTGCTGGAGTGGATTGACTGTAAACCTTCATCACTGGCTGGGTGGCACAACGTTGCTTTTGGTATGATACCTGTGGAATATCTGACATATAGGTCAAAATGTACGAGGCATGTGTTTTACAAGATTTGGTGCCTGTTCTTAAAATGTATAGGCGCTAGACTGGCAGCCACTGTGATGAAGGGTTTGGTGGACAGTCACATTATACGGATACATAAGTGACTTGTGGGCTTATACGGACTACAACTTGCATGGTGATGCTGCACTATTCAGAAATATGGGATGTAGATGCTGTCTCCAATGGGTTTCTCTGTTTAGCTTGTATATTTTTGTGTATATTTTGGGTGTATTTGTACTGCTTATAGTGAAGTACAGAACTCTGAAGAGGACTTGAGGACGTGTTACTCTGCTGTCTCCTTATTGTGTACCTGTCATTTTTTGTTGTTGTTTGTTTTGAGCTTGTTTTGTTTGTTAAAAGTATAAAAAAAAATTCAATCAAGATATTGTTTAAAAACTAAAACTAAAAGTAGGAGGGAACCACACACACGCCACACCTGTATTCGCGGTGTTTGTTGCAACATCTCGTGAAATCCCGCGAGATTTAATCATTTTGTAGCATTTGGCGGTTCATTTACACACAAAGGTCAAATTTTAATCACTTATTTAACGTGTTTTTGGATTGTTTTTGTTTAGACGGTTTAGACATCATTCGCGCTATAACGAGTCGAGTAGCCGCCGGCCGTGACGAAGTGATTTTAACACCCGGTGTTTCGGTTTAACGAGCGACCCTCTTAACGGGCAATCTTCTGCCGAGCGCGCCTGTTACTTTGTTGCAGTTACGACAGGCAGTGAAAATATTAAAATATGTAGCTATCTTCTTCCTCTTTGTTTATTTTTCCGTTAACGATTACAATATAGAAACACATTATTTAACAGCTGTTCTCTCTTCCACGGACGCACTCGGCTCAAGGTCACCAGTTAACATGGTCGCACGTTAAACCGTAACACGGGCCCTTTCTACTGCGTGCCGACCGAGAAGGTAACCCAAAAAGTTATTCGGCGTTAGCCGCCTAAATACTATAAACAATGTAACCCCAGCTAACTATAAGTGCTGTAAGTTTAAAATAATAATAATAAACAACAACACTGTGTATTAAACCGTGTTTGTAAGTTTAGTTAGATTTTAAGTTGCATTTTGATTCAAGGTGATCGAGTCAGCTAACACGAGCTAACACTTAGCATTGGCTAACTAAAGCTAAACGGTCACCGAGGGCTCTGCTATTTCTGCCCTGACCGGGTCAAACTTAATTTAACTACACTTACTTATAATTTAACATCAATCTAATGCACCTAAAATGTTTGGCGCCCGTCAAAGTGTGGCTGAGTTAGCTACGTGACATTAAATTAGCCGGATCTAGCCACGGGATGTGTTGCACAAGCTTGTTTAAATTTAGTAACCTAATATAATAGATCCAAGGCTGCCAATAATGAGCTGATCCCCCTATTAGCTATTCCTCTGGCAACTTACATTATTCTTTGAACAGCACCTGCAGGCGGCTGCAGGTCGCCCAGCTTTGGAGCCACCTCACCTGAAACAAAGACCAGCATCAGAAAAACCTGATACACCCTTTATGTGTACGATACAAAGTAATGTAATCTATTAAAACCAGAGAAATAAAGTTTTCCCCCATTGAAGGATTGTATTTGTTAATTCGTCCCCCTCGGTTGCAAATCAACACTTACGAGCTGTAAGAAAAGCTACCCGTCCTCCATGGAAACTTGTTCTTTTTCCACACATCATGTACTGTAAACTTTGTGTAACCAGCTAAGCTTATCATGAGAAAGCAGTGTATAATCCATCTAAAGTGATGCTTTAAATTGTTTTCACTTTGTTGCATATGGTGTACAGATACTGTGTACTGGATTAGGATCTCAGACATGGACAGCAGCAGAGAGAAGTGGCGACGAACTACGGTCATCTCGCCCACAACTCCTCAGGGGAGACGTGCCAGCTCAGGAGCACCCTTCGGCTGGAACGTGTCACCGAATGAAGATTCAAACACTCTGACTCTCTGTGACTCTCCAGGACCTGACGGTCTCAGGGCACTGAGTCTGGACACTCCCAAGAGAAAAGCAGAGGTGCTTGGTGAAAGCACGCCCTCTTTAGGCAAAGCTAAACTGAGGAAGCTTTCCAGGAAAATGTCTGAAAAAGTAATATCTCCAGAGGTAAATCTGGCTCTACCCATCCCTTAACGGCTCATCTAAAGTGTTTTTATTAAAACTAGAATATGATACGTGCCATCTCGTGCAGTATGTTATTGATTTATTTGTCCTTTTCAGGAAAGAGATATGGACGACTCATCCGAGCAGCTGGACTCCACAGAGAGTCAGACACCGTCCCCACCTCTAGCTCACTCTTTTGTCTCCAAGAAGAAACAGAGGACACCTGAGGAGGGATCCAAGGCTATCTACAGGAGGGCACTGATTGCAGCGCTTGACAGCACAAAAACAAGTGGCAGCACTACTAATACCCCCAAGACTTGCACTGAGTCCCGGCCATCTTCACCAGTGAAGACTGAACCGCCCAGCCCCGTGTCACTTGGCAGAACAGTCATGACTATTGAATCTTCCTCGACCACACACGAGGATAAATCTGAGGACAGGAGCACCGACCAGGAAGATAAGTTGTCCCCCTTTTGGATGTTAGGGGACACAGAATGTGACCACTCGGAGCCAGAAACAGAGAGAAGGGTGAGTTAACACCTAGTAATCATTCAACTTTCTAATATATATATATAATAAATGTTGTGACCATAGAATAAGGAAGATGTTTTTTGTAATATTATTAATTATTTATGTTTTTCAGAGTGTCGTCATAAAAGGAGAAGATTCACCCGAGAGGTTTGTCGCCCGGGACTCTGAGTTTGTCAGGACAACCTCCCAAGACGAGTCATTTTCTCCAGAAGAAGAAGTGGAAGCTGAGGAGCTGAGCTCGTCCTTCCCCGAGCTGGAGCATATGCCGGATTCTTTCACTTTTTTCAGTCAAAGTCCTCCGGTGAATACTCAGGGACCTGCCCCGCTTACCTTTTCATTCCCTAGTGAGTACAGAGAGAGTACAGAGATGGCTTCCTCGCCAGCACAGAGGAACGTTTTTGTCTCATTCAAGCAGCCAAACACGGCCCCTTCAAAGGCATCCAGTGCTGAGTCTGAGAAATTTTGCTGCTCCAGCAACATGGACGATCTGTCTGACCCCTTTGCTCTGCCGCTACGCTCGAATCGAGGCAAATTTAACCTTCGCTTGAACTCCACAACCCCGCACAGGCGGTCAGATTCTGGTGCCTCCATGCGTCACCACCTCTACTCCTCTGCTCATAGAGGCACAGCTAGAAGGAGATTATCCGCGGGAGCAGAACCTCTGTGGACCAGTTACCCCTACCTGAACAGTCCGGTTGGATTCATAGACACACACTGCCACCTAGACATGCTGTATGGAAAACTTGGCTTCAGAGGGACGTTCAGCAGATTTCGAAGTTTGTACCGCGGCAGCTTTTCTTCGGAGTTCAGAGGCTGCATCGCTAACTTCTGCAACCCAGCGGCCATGATGAAGGAGGCCCTGTGGGAAGGTCTGCTGTCTGAAGACATGGTGTGGGGGGCATTTGGGTGCCACCCCCACTTTGCCAAATACTACTCAAGTGTGCATGAACGCAGCATACTGATGGCCATGCGGCACCCGAAAGCCGTGGCATTCGGTGAGATCGGCCTGGACTACTCCTACAAAAACTCCACAAACGCCTCCAGACAAAAAGAAGTAAGGTCTAGTTTGATGCTGGCTATTAAATATTTGTTTTATATGTTTGCCTTAAACACACAAAGTGTTTTGTTTCCTCGCTTTGAAGGTGTTTGAGCGTCAGCTGCGTTTGGCTGTAGCCATGCAGAAGCCTCTGGTGATCCACTGCAGGGATGCGGATGATGACCTGCTGGAAATCATGAGGAAGTGGGTCCCTGGTGATTACAAAATTCACAGGTGAGCGCGGAAGCAAACATAAAAAATAAGTTAGGTCCATTTATAGTCCTGATTTTCATGTAATCAAACTCTTTCTGACGCAACAGTTATTCAGAGATGTCAATTTTTGTCTCCAGGCACTGTTTCACAAACAGTTATCCAGTGATCGAGCCCTTCCTGGCCGAGTTCCCCAACTTATATGTGGGCTTCACAGCCCTGATCACTTACCCCAAGGCCACCGCGGTACGAGACGCTGTCCGCAAGATTCCTCTAAACCGCATCGTGTTGGAGACGGACGCACCGTATTTCCTGCCCAGACAGGTAAGTTTAAATCAGGACCTGGAAAATCCAGTGTGTCCCCTTTTGTCCTCTGCGACTATAATCAACTCATGTCCATTACCACGGGTTGGTTTCATTTTGATCCAGACAAAACTGTTACCTAAACGGCTTAAATCATGTAAACGACATGGAAAGTTGAAATTAGTGACTCGATCAGTCGACGGTTCCTCATGATAACAGACTAGTTTGTGTCTTTTATACTCCAGCTTCTGCGTCCCTGTTGTCTTCTCCTCACGTTTTTTAAAAACTTGTCAAACCTGTCTGGTAGATTGAACAAACCAGAGTAAGTACAAACAAATGATAAGTGCGTCTCGCTCCCGACAGGTGAATAAAGACGTCTGCCGGTTCTCACATCCTGGAATGGGCATCCACACGCTGCAGGAGCTGAGTCTGCTGAAGCGCGAGGACATCCACACGGTTCTCACCACCGTCCGACAAAACACCACGCAGCTCTACGGCATATAAGCTCCAGAGATTCCTGATCAAACGCAGTTTTATGTGGCCTCTTGTTTTAGATGTGGATGCGTAGAGGTGTCTCATTTTAAAACAACCTGATCCTGGTGTTGAACTGAACAGAAGGCCGGGAAACAAAGCCTGAAATGATGAAAAGATGTCTCTCGTCTGACAGAGATAATGTATATCATTGTTTATGTGATCATATTTTATATCATTGTTCATCATAGAAACTATTGAAGTATTTTTTGGTTTGAAGCTGTTTTTCATGTGTTAATTAACTCGATCTATTGCCTTGTTCTGATTTGTCTGGATGTTTGTGTTGTCTGGCCACTGTGTAGTCTAGTTTTGGTTTGATACAGCGGAGACGTATTAAAATCCTTTAATCCAGCTTTTATTTTCTAAGGGCACTTATTCATGCACACAACTGCTGAGCGAAGAGCGCACGAGATGTAAAATGGAAGAGAGTAAAGCATTTTCTGCTGTGAGCGAGTCTTATTCTTCACTGAAGAAAGGACGAAGCAGAGACGAGTCCATTAGGCTGCTTTGATACGGCCGTGTGCAGCACACACATTTGGCTTAAGTGCTTTTTTGTCAACTCGTGATTAGGGGCAGATAGGTATGGACGTTTGATTTCTCTCCACAATGTAGGTCAGAGCACACTCCTGGCTGTATATATCTCTGCTTATTGGAGTCTATAAGGTGGAAAACAGGGCCGACACGATCGTCATCATTAGAGCAGCCTGTGTTCTGCTGCGCTTCACCTATATTTGAACAGGAAGTTGCACAACCTCGACCTGGGATTTGTTCATTTGATGTTCGCCTCTTGAATGAAATGGCAACATTTAAGCTCTGTGGTTGGAAAAAGAGATCCAAGCTGTCAAACTAGCAGAACTTCAGGACCTTTATGTCCATTCTCTGTTTTTGGTCAGATGCAGGCTTAATACAGAGGTATATCACGACACTCAAACCCAGGAGCCACTGTCAGATGTGAAAACTAAACATACCCGTGTTCGTTACCCCATCTCACTTCCTCCTCCAGAATTTTAACACCCAGCCAAAAATGAGACAGAGACAAATGGTTAATTAATGCTTTATTTTAAGGGCGCTTGTGCGTCTAATGAAGAAGTACTGCACCGCTGGCTTTAATTACACAGATAAGAATACGAGTGACTCATCTTCTAACAGGATCGTTTTACAAATATATTCATTAAATGTCAGACTCTCTGAGAGACATTCACATCACTTCAGTTTTTACACATTGGAAATTCAATATAAACCTTGAGGACAGTAGTTCACATAATTTTTTGCCCAATTTTAAACAATTAAATGTTTTACTCTGTAATTACTTGATCAGGTATTTCTCTGTGATTTAGCGTGAACTTAATTAGCCCCATCTGAATAAGTGAACAATGTTTTAAGAGCCCTGAGCTAAAGAATATATTAAGAGAAGAGATAAATGAGACCAGCGTGTCTCTGCTTTAACTATCACAATTAAGGATCATTATATAGTGAACAGCACATTCGTGAGTCTTGTCCATGACCTTCAAAGCTGTGATGGTCTCTCTGAAAGGAGACGAAACAGTATGTTAAAAATAACCATGGAAATTGTAAGTTTAATTATCTTTCTATATATTGGCTGAAGGGAGCAGGACTTTCTGTGGGGATTAGGCAAACCTGCTGTCTCCGTGCTCCCCAGCAGACGCTGAATGATTTCCTGCAGTGCTGCGCCGTACTCCTCAAAGTCCTCCTCTCTCAGAGTGACGGCAATTTCAAAGGGGGCACTTATCTGCTCAGAGGAGAGGAAGAACTTTAGATGAGATGATTTTGGGTGAAAGCGCTGTGGTTATGAGTGTGATTTTCACTCACTGTGAGAGGGTTGTCCTCAGTGGGGTGACTAGGCTCCTCCATGACTTGGCGGCCGACCCTGGGAGGGGACTTCCCCCTGTTCTGTGATTCAACCGTAACAAAGAAATCTCATCTAATGTAGTCGAGGAGATGCACATAGTGATCAGGTCTTGAATAAAGCATAGTAAACAATGCAGCGCTGTATTTTATTTTGAAATTTCCATGACATGGTCAGAAAAATGTCTAAATAAAGGACCCAACTGTTATGTATACTATATGTATATATAACATATGCAATGGACAAAACAAACAAGCACCAAAACACACAGTGAGACAGTTAATTCTCATCTAATCTGAAAGTATTTTCCCTTTATTGAAACAATCCTCCTCCATCCTAGTGATAAAAATCATTTCATTAAACCAGATTTTGAAACACAGGGCCAGAGGACATTTCCAGTTAAGTAATATTATTAATTTCTTCTGCAACCATAGCTAGTTTGTGATTTTCAGTCATAGGACCGCCATCAGCACGACTACCATCATAACTAACATTGCTCAAATTCAGAAATTTGTCAGAAATCTGAAAGCTCTGGGCTCGGTGGGGTGGCGGGAGCTTTAAATGAGGCTGTTGAAGTGTAAAGTACTGACGCAGTTTAGCATTTCACGTGAAAGCATTACAAAGACAAGTCATTGTTAACTTAATGCTTAATACTCAGGACAGCAGGATAACAGATAACACACATCATTCAGTATTCATGTTTTCATGAAGAGTTTAAATCTACGTGTGTTAAATGACTTGTCTTGTCTTACCTGAGGTTTTTGTGAAGGGCTGAGGAAGCTCGAGCCTGCGCTGGTCGACTTGCACCACAGAGTCAGAGAACACACGAGGAAAACCAGCAGACAGGTGCTTCTTTTCAAAAACATGCTGGAGTAAAGATCTGCACTGTGTGAAAGGGTTAAAAAATATCGACCTACTGATGACTGACACCGACCTGAGTTCAGCTTCTGTCTTCATACCTTTATATATCTCATCCTCATCCTCTTTCAAACAGCTTTAATAAATTAGTATCAGGTTGGTGTGCTGTCATATCTTGGCAGCAGTGGACTGTTCAAATGTTTGAATTGATAACAAAGTTGGCATTTCTCTGTTGTGACCTGATTGCAGCTCTTGATGGGCTGATGGAGGTAATTGTATCGCTGTCATAGAGATACAGATAAATGGGAATGATTCAGCCTGTTATGCATGCATGACTACAGCCACATACTAATATTGAGCTATTAGTCTCAGGACAAGTGATCACACATGGGAATGATCAGTGTTTAGACAGAGGAACAAATAACACATTTCACATTTATAGGCATGGATCTGGTCAAACTGTTCAATAGGTCATGATAGTAATTTATAAAAAAATAGCTTATGGCATCTTATTTTTCAGTTTTATTCATGAAAAAGGAAAAATAACTAAAACAGAGTGAACAGATGCTGAGTGACCCGGAGCTGAGCTGTTCTACCCTCAGTCTGTTTTATGCATTTACTATTAATTTCCTCTTTTTGAGATGAGTGTGTGTAGTACATGATTGTTTTTTTTTTTATTGTAGGGTTAAAATGTATCTACATCCATGCAGCCTCAATATGAGACATAGATCCAGTGTTCAGAGCTTCTATTGACAGCATTTACTAAATGACACATCAGTCTCTTTCTGTGAAACATTTTGAAGTGTAACCTGAATATACGATGTGTTTTGTAGAAAAGACTAACATGATCTTATGGTATAACAAATAAAATAAATTTTGTCATATCAGTGAAATTCTGATGTTTCATTTCTTTTTAATTTTGCAATCCAATCAGTATTGATTGATGTTTATAACCTCTTACAATCTTTTAGAACAAAAAACTCAAGCATCATGTCACCATATGACTGTTAGTCTGTCTATCTGGAATATAAGTTACAGCAAAAAAGTTATTGATGTAAGCCTGATGACAAGGCCTTTGTGGTGGTGTCCTGCCATCACCCATTAATTAATGATAATGGACTCCCGAAGAATGTTATCCCACTTTATGATAGAGCATGTGTTGCTTTATTTCCTGTTGAATGCATCCTGAAGAAGTGAAAGTGATGTGAGGTGATTGGTTATACAAAGTATCAGTTCAGAGGGGCAGTGGACTTGAACCTTGGACCTGAACAGCTTGTGTTACAGTCAGCTTGTGTTTTCAACATGAGTGTAGCACTCAGATATTCAGATATTTTTTTCCCATTTAATCAATTTCAACACATTAATTTTTAAAGGAAAGCTTTAAAATGTTGTCTTAGCTGAAGATGAAATGTGACAGAATAGGAGCAACAAAATAACTTCATTTTGGTTTGAAAAAGAAGTAGAGCTGAAGAGTTCAGGAATTAGCTCAAGTGAACTTTTCTTTGTTCCACTGATGTTTCCTGGTTTACTGACGTGTTTGTTTTCTGTAATATGAGCCATGTTCAATGACACCTTATACGTAAGTGAACAAAAACCTCAGTCTGAAATAAGAATTCAACTTTAAAGACAGTGAGATGACTTTATTACAGTATCATATGAGACCCTCAGAGGATTTTCTCTCTTTTTTAAATACGTTTTTACAGGGATATTCGCTAGCTGTTTCTTCCCTAGTCCATGCTATGCCAAGGTGACCTTATCTAACAGCTATATTTGCTCAGAGTTGACATTAATATCAAACCTTTCATCTAGCTACAACTACTGAGTTAATATTAATACAACTGCAACTCTAGTGACAGATGAGTGGATTTTATTATGAAGTGAAACATCGGCACAAAAAGAAAGAACAATACATTTAATTTTGATTCATTTGTGTTCATTAACACACAGTAAAAAGTAAAATGTGCCAAAAGTTGTATAAGCATTCCTATGAAATCATTAATTATGAAATCAATGTGATATGAGGAACTTTTCATTAATTATGTCCCCTGATCTGTCTTACCAACAAAAGAACATAGTTTCAATGATCCATTCCAAGAGGTGATTTAAAGAACTGTATTGAGTTGAGTGTCTACATTTTACAGAAACTAATGTTATCCTTAAACCATCAAATGAAAATAAATTCTGATAATCTGATACAATACAATTATACATCATAATAATTATTATACATTTGTAATATGAAGTAAACTATTAGATTACATATTTACATATTAATCACATAATTCAACTACATCATTTCTGTTGCAGGAAACCATCTTTAAAGGTTTTTCTTTTCTTTTTTTTCTTTCTTTTTTTTTTTTTTAGGAAAGTTACTGAGTGTGCTTGTCATTCAGATTTCTGGATTCGGCTTCAAAAGGTGCTCAGAGCCATTAGAGCTCAGCGCCTGAGCTGTAAGGTCAGAAACAAACCGTGAAGCACTGTACTTCTAACAGTAAATAAAAGATAATAAAACAGTCTCTAGACAGTTCATCATCGCCATTTACAACATAATGTGTAAGTCAGATCAGTTGAAATGAAATAAAAGTTTTGTATAAAAGTTTTACTTACAAAATGAAGATCCTGGCTGAAATCAAAAGAGAAATAATTTATAGTTACAGTTGTCAGTAAATATAATCCTCTCTTCTGCTTACTCAAATGTCTGTCTGTTCCTGGTTACCTTAAATTATTAAGTGCAGTGAACTGATGCTTGTTTCAATTTTTCTAACTAGGTAAAAGCATGAACTGAAAGACTAAAATCAAAGTAGGCCTACTTTTCATTTTCTCTTTTACCTTTTTAAGATGAAGATGAAGATGAAGATGACAAAGATGACAGATACAATAAGATAAGATCTGATCCTTACGTCCATGTTACTGTTCTCTGTTAAAGAAATAAAAAAATAAATAAAACTGGTACAGATAAAGCAGGCTAGAACAGAAGATAGTATGTAGTAAGTACATGCGAGGATTTATTCATATATACTATTTCTATGATTTTTTTCACAACTGAATTGGAAGAAAGAAAATGCTAAATTACCCAACAAACAACATGCAGTCCTATTCAGCACCCTCTTATCCCAGTCTTACCCCAGTTGGTCTGGATATCTGCTTTGTCAAGTCTGGTGATGATGTCGTGCTCTACACCAGAGAGATGAAACACACAGTCGTAACTCCCCCAGTCTTCAGGAGTGACTGATGAAAGGTTCAGGTCAACACTCATCTGGAAGGTTCCATCATGGTTGGGGAGGATCTCACCATTGTCCACGCCCTCATGAAGCTCCTTTCCATCTTTCCTCCAGATGAGTGTGGCTCTATCAGGGTAGAAACCTGTAACGTAACATCTGACAGCAGAAGAGGGAGTCTTCTGCAGGAGAGACACTGATGAGGGAAGCTCTAGAGAGAGAGAGAGAGAGTCTGTAGTGATTAGGACTAACTCAAATCTTTCTGCTACAAAGAACAGCCAAAAAGTTCATGTCAGACTGATTGGAGTATTTATACAATGACACTGCAGGTCATGTGATTCTACCTGTTCTCAGCAGAGAGCTCTTGCCATAGTCCAAATACATCTTCAACCACTTAGGACAAATAAAAGTGAGGAAATTCACAGTGTGTTCTATTCTAGGCTTCTCAGCATCCCATCTCATTTTGGTGGAGACAGCCTGAGGCTTTGGAGCGATCCATGTTTTTGTCTTCAGGTCCAATGATATGAAGTCTTCTCCATCATAACCATATTGACTAAAACCATGAATATCTCCAGTCTCATCATCCCACTCACAGCCAAACATCTCTTGTAAAATGTGGACACCTGAGAGAGAGATAGAGACAGAAACACACTTCAAATATGTATGATGTACAGATGAACTTTCCAGTGGAAAGACAATCTAAATCTTGTGGCGTGTTCATAATTCAAGAGCAGATAATCAGTGCACTCTTTCTTTATACAAATATACAAGTGTTTTAAATAATTTAAAACAGTACCTATTGTTCTTTGAATTGACAGATATCTTCCAAAGCCAGTGTGTAAAGTGAGAACGTGTTCTTGCATTATATTCACATCAAAGTCTTAATCAAAGTCACACCTGTGTGACACCTGCAGTCACAACTATTTTGCAGATGCCTGTGTATATGAACTTGAAAGAAGCTAAATATGTTCTACAAACAACAATAAAATGGTGTGAAACATTTTAGCAGAAAAAAATGAAACATAATATACAGAAATACCTAACCTCCACTTTGGTTGAACCGCTGCTTCAAATTGTGGATCCTGTTTTTGAAGAGGTTTGGCTCTCTTGTAAAACATGCTATGGTGTACTGCTCAAGATGCTCAGGCTTATCTTCTAATAATTTTTTCATCCAGAGCTGTGTTGCTTCTATCTTTTTGTGGGTGTTACAGATACCCGTCAGTATCTCATCAATCATTAGAGTTGCCCCAAACTCTGGGAAGTTTGTGACTCCAGAAAATCCAGTTGCAAACATTTTCAGGGAGTGTTTCACTGCAGGACAAACAAGGTTTATACATTCAGTATAAATATACACACACCATTATCATCACGCTAATCATAATGTATTTCAGTGTCATTCACATTCACAAACTGAGGTAGATAGATAGATAGATTATACTTTATTCATCCCGCAGCGTGGAAATTTACTTGTCACACCAGCAAAAAGAAAAGTTGTAGTACACACTACAGAAATAAAAGTAGAAAAAATGGCAACACCACCATGAACAGAAGAGAACAGATGAGACAGAAGTGTTTATAACCTACCAGGGAAGGAATTTCACGATTTGGCCTTGTGCCCTTGAAAAAAAATATCTGTCCTAAGGCCACAGTGGCCTTAATACCGCCCGCACTGCCCCAGTTCGTTATGCGGTTTTCTAGTCTGCCTCTTTCCTGTCAACACAGCTTTGACACCTGCGTCTTTTGAGAAAAAAAAGCGTGTCTTGATGATATTCATCATCAGTGGTGGGTTTGATTCTGGCATGAACCGCTCGGACGGGCTATAATGACACTTCATCAAACGCACCCCCACCGTCTTGTGTCCGCGTCCGCGAGGCTGTGACGTTGGGTCCGAGACTGACGTGAAGAGAGGAGACAGGAATTTCAACATATAAGTTAGTTCACGTTAAACTGCGTGTACAGTAACGTTATATCACTACAACGGTGACCCAGTTTTAACGTGCCGAACATAGCCTGTAACATTAACCTCAACAAACGCTTGCTAGCTTGCTGTCAAGTTTTTCCTTTGTGGAGCTGCTGGTTCCGGTCGTAACGTGTCATTTTTATGGATTTATGATCTTGGTGTTGCTGCTTGGGTAAATTACAGCTGGTTGATGAGTGCTGGCTGTTCATAATCACTTTGCATAATCTGTTTGCAATAGTGACTGTCAGTAGAAAAGGGCAGGAAGGTTGAAGAAAGGATGTAATGATGTAACACAGGTTGGAGTGATTGTAATTAAGCTTCCAGTTTATCAAAAGTATGAAGAACTAATTATTGACTTTTTTAAAGTATTGCAGAGCCAACACGTGATGCTGATGGGTTTGGAGTCCATAATGCAAAAGTGCAGAAAACGACGTAAATCTGACAGCAACAGCAGCTGATGGAGCAGCTTCAACTATGGAAAGACAAATGGTGTCAGTGTGTTTCAGTGTTTTTTAAACTGACCTACTCTTAACATGACAGATATATAATATTTCAGATCTCTTGACATGAGAGTGCTATTCTTAAAAATAAAAAGTTAAATGTTTGCATTATTGTCTATTTAGTTTATTTTATCTCTTCCATAATTTTCCTTGATTGAGAAATCGGTCTGGGCTCTCACGGGCTAATCAGTAGCCTGTATGCTCGTATATGTTCACAGTACTGTTTACAGTCAAACATTTTGATGCACCGTAGGCTTGATCAATCAAGCCTATGTGTGGAGATTGGTTTAATAAGTTTTACAGTTTTTGAAGTGAGTGATGGACGTCATAGTTTCCTGTGTACTTCAGACCAGTTCAGTTGCTTTTATGGTCCCCTAAGGGAAACTTGGTTTGCAGACAAGTTAAAAAACATATAATAAAAACATAATTGCATTAAATTCATTATGGATGTGGACTTAAAATCATTGTTTTATTTTATGGCCTTGGTGCCATAAAGTTGACAACACAAAAGGCCAAGTGGCCTTGCCCCTAAAATGACGAAATTCCAGGCCTGTAACCTACACAATAGACAAAAACCGACCGACATCTAGCAAACAACAATGTGCAAAACAAGTACATGAGGTGGCATGATATAAAAAGAATTGTAAGATAGAGTTACTATGGTATGAGAAATATTGCACTGTGTTGTAATCAAAAAAAAAAAAAAAAATATCCATGTAATAAAAAAATATTGTAAAAGTAGTAACTGTGGTATAAATAAATTTGGGATATAAGTAATCATGAAATAAATAACATTGAGTATAATATGATAATATAAGTATATAAATAATATAGTAGTAACCATAATGTGAATGATGAAAAGTGAAACTAAACTAGTAGTCTACCCGCTTATCCTTGAGCACAAAGACATTCAAATGCTAAATGTAAATAGCTAAAAGTAAATATGTATAATATATAAATGCGATCTTACTTGTTGATGAAACTTGACAGTAGAGAAGCAGCAAAAATAACGTTTTCATTGTTTTAATGAAGACGTGTAGTGAAAAGACAATGCTGCTTCTTGGCTTTATCTCTGCTGTTTTCCAGACAAAGGTCGAAGGAGGCGTTTCTGTCGCTGAAATTGATTGTAATAAGCACCGCAGTGAAGTTAGTTTTGCGTTGGATATTCGACAGTCCCGGATTTGAACCCGGATTTCAAATGTAGAGGCGTATCTCATGCAGCCAGTGGAGTACTATGATCCAACGCCGATGTTGAGTCAATTGATCACATGACCTGGAAGTTATTGAGCTAAAACGCAAATATTTACATATAAAATGGAAAAAAAAAACTCCAGGCAAAGACCAGTCACTGTAAAGGATTTCAAAAGAATACTCTTTTAAGATAAGTTCATATTCAACATAATAAAGAATAAAGTCTTTTTAAAGACAAGCATTTTCCTGTTTCTTTATGACAAATACATGGAATTGGTTAAAGAAAGGAAACATATTACACAAATTCTTTGGGCATTTCTCTGTGAATATTCATATATAAGAAATCATTTTCAGTGATTGGTCCTTGCCTGGAGTTTTCTAAATACATCATCCAGGATTCCCTTCACTGCACAGTAAAATGTCAGAGATCAACTCTGAGACTGAAACTTAGGATTTAAGTCCTACACTTCGCTTAAAGTGAGACTGTGATTCTTGATAAGAAGCTTGTTAAATGCATGCACTGGATAACAAGTTAGACTGGCCCCTTATACTGGGAAAGGAAAAAAACATGTAGAAAGCATGTTTTGGCTGGGTTAGCGAGGGAGCAGAGCAACTAAAAGGGGTCAAAAGAGTCAGACTCTCTAGGACTAAAGTTTCCAGGAGAACATACATTTTTTTCTAAGTGTATATACAGTAGAATTATGTGCAGTGTTGTTGTTGTACTGTTTAGAAATTCAAGGTAAAAGAAATAGAAAGACACACAATAGTATTTAGGTGGGCTCCAGCACATTTAGAAATCCAAAGGAATGAAAAAGAGACAGGGGAAGACATTTACATAAAGCACAAAGCGAAGTAGGAGAGGTAGGATATAATAGTAACAGAAAGGGACAAGTAATCATCTTGGCCCTCATCTTTGGCCCCTGGACATCTTCAGATTGTCAAATCTGGCCCCCTGGCCACTAGTTGGCGGTAAAGCGCCGTTTTAGTAGCGGGACAGTCACCAACGAAGAAGAATAAGTCAGCCACAGTAGCATTAGCAGCATTAGCTCAGATTATGTCGTAGAGTTCATAAACATGGATAAAAAGAAGAAACCTTTCGATGTGACGGCTTCATCGGTGAGTTACTTTAAGAAGCAGCTGCGCAGACCTTTTATCGATGACCTGTTTGGCTGCGGGACGTCTGTTTGCATCATAACACGAGCTAACGGTGGCTAATTTAGCAGCAGTGGTTTTAAGATGTTTACATTCATCCTTCACGTGTGTCTCTAATAACTTGTTTCTCACAGCTGGTGGACCTCAAAGCTGAACTCTACAGAAAGCAAGAACAATTCAAACATGACAAACTCAGGCAGGAACACACCGGAGCTGGATTCACATCAAGATCCACAGTCACCAAGGTACACTGAGCGTTATTTATGGGACTTATTTCTGCCTGTTTGTTTGTGTCATTACACATTATTTACCACGTGTGTTTGTCTTCATGTGCAGAAACCTAATGTGTGGAGCAAACAAAATGCTGGCGTGTCAGCAAGAGCCGAGAAAGACGCAGAGCAGCTGGCCGAGGAGCAGAACAGCCTGGATGCTTCAAAGTGAGTTTAACACATCACAAACAGGTGATTTACTGACATTAAACAATGCTGATCCAAGCTCTGACTCCTCCTTTATCTTCTTATAACAGACGCAGGCTGGAGGAAAAGGCCAAACTCTACGAGCAGATGACCAAAGGAGACTTTCCAGGTTGGTGGAGTGTAAAGTTTTTTACATTTTTAGTCATTTAGCTGATGTTTTTATCCAAAGTGACTCACATGAGGGATTTGGAGTCAACATGTAGACTGGAGTGGAGCATCTGATTAGTGGATGACCCGCTCTACCTCCTGAGCCACAGATGTATAAGTCACGTCCTCCTGATCTTGTCTTGTTACACATCAGATGAAGAGACGGAGGGACTGTTCCTGGTTGACTTCACCCAGAAGATTATCAACAAAAAGAGAGAAACGTTTGCACAGAAGGAAAGAGACGACGAGGAGAGAGACAACCCGTCTCCTATCCCTCCTCCGCAAAACCCGGATGAGGAATGGTAACGTCTGAGTCATTGTTTTTCAGTCGTTTGGAAATGTGTATGTTAAAGGAGCTTAGTCCATTACAACTCAGCTACTGAGGGTTTGACCCAGGAGCGACCTATCTGACATGCTATTTCTTTTATTTTTTTTAAGTTTATTTTCCATGCAATATGTAACAATACTATGAGTCCATTGAGTAACCAAACACTGAGATTTAAATCTCACGCCTTCGCAGTCAAAAACCGTTTGCCTTTCCGGGTTAAACAACACCTGACGGCAACAGTTTCCTACTACCTTTATCCATGTGGCCTGGGTGACCAAGCACATTTGATCATCTACCACCACTACTAATATCTGGAACGCTGGTTAAAATGGAAGCATTATCATAAAAAGAAGTGTGAGATTGTGTACGTCATATAAGGCTGTTAGTGAACTGTTCTCCTGCTGCGGTGTTTCTCCGCAGGGTGGATTACGTGGATGCTTTGGGCCGATCTCGTCGATGCATGAAGAAAGACCTGCCAGGTTTTCAGAAAATGGACCAAGACCTGAAAGGAAAAGGGTAAATATTCTACAAATAACAACTCTTTGTAGATGGAGGTCATCGTTTCTTAAAATTCGACGTCTGTGTTTTTGTTTTGGCGATGATTGTTCGGTGTAGGAACGTCCCAGCTGACCTCCTGTCAGAGGACATGCGTCGAGAGCTGCAGAGGCAGGAGTGGGAGAGGGAAGAAGAGGAGGCTATGAAGAGGCCCGTCGGACCGATCCACTACGAGGACATCAGAGGACAAGGTGACTGTTAAAGCATTTTAACACTTTTTTCAGTTTCTGTTACATATTTGAATTGAAGCGTGTTTGGTTTTGTGTTGTTGAAAACATTTTGTATGTTTGTTCATCTCAGAGGCTCGAGAGCTCGGTGTGGGTTACTTTGCGTTCTCTCAGGATGGAGAGTCCCGCAGGAAGCAGAGAGAAACTCTGGACATGCTTAGAGACCAGGTGAGCTTCTGATCGCTGGACAGACATATTTATATCTCAAGTTTGTGAAAGGGGCAGCAGTAGCTCAGTCCATAGGGACTTTGCTTGGAATCCGGAGGGTCAGTTCAAGTCCAGCGTGGGCCAAAGTACGGAGGGTGGACTGGTGGCTGGAGAGGTGCCCTTTGAGCAAGGTGCTGAACCCCTAACTAACTCAGTGGATAAACTGATGATTAAAGCCCCATCCAGTTGTTGCTCAGTCTTTGTTTCTCTTGTACTTGTCCTGTCCTTCAGACAACAGAGCAGCGCACTAAGAGGGAAAAACTGAAGGAGAAGAGACAGGCCATCCTGCAAGCCAGGCTGGCCAAGGTGAGGCAGAGGAAGCAGAAGAAGGCCAAGCTGGACGGCACTGAAGATGAGGAGAATCAAGGTTTGGATTCACACCCACCTCATGTTTGTTTGCTTATAAAAGTCTGTTTGCTGCAGTTTAAATATCACATATATGTCGATGAGGGATTGTTGTGAATTGTTTATCCTAGGAGAGGAGGAGGAAGATGAATTAACAGGACCCTCGCCTCCGCCGGAGGAATTCCCAGAGGTCAGCATGGTGAAGAAGGTGGAAGTCGAGATCCAGGAAAGGAAGGACACCAAACCAGGAGTTCCTCATGTCAGAGAATGGGACAGAGGCAAAGGTAAACCCCAGACATCAGCGCCATCATGTGCTTCCTCTTCACGCTTTTTGGCAAGTCATCATGTGACAAGTAAACTTACGAGGATGCATCTTAATCAGTCTGCCCTTTTGTGGCCTTTTGTCATGGAGCTGTGTTTAGACATCCGCAATAAAATGTGTCACGGATGAAGCAAGAAGTCAAACTGAATTATGTCTGTTTCTAAGATTACAGAGACTGTTTCTGCACTTTATCATGTAGACGACTTCTCTAACGACTTCTTTGTACGCTTTCTTTCAGAGTTTATGTTTAGTGAGTGGAAAAGTCGTCGACGTGAAGAGCGAGATGCAGAATTTGCGCCTCCCACGGCGTACTTCAGCGAGGAGAAGAGACAAACATTTGGCAAGAGTAAAACTCAGGAGAATAAATCCAAGATGTTATTCAAGTGGACGAAAGGCCCAGAGAACGAGGAGAGCAAAGAGGAACCACAACCTCAGCCTAAAACCTCTCCCTCACATCCTCCTCCTCCTCCTGCTTCACAACCACAGTCTTCATCGCAGTCAACACCTCCAGATCACCCGACAGACTCGGCTCCTGTTTCTGTTCCCCCATTTCATCCCCAGTATGCCCCTCCTCCATTTTATCCTCCATTTTATCCTCCACCTCACTTTGCTGGACCACCTCACCTGTTTCCTCCACAGTATCCCCCACAGTACCCGCCTCAGCAGCCCCCGCAGTACCCGCCTCAGCAGCCCCCACAGTACCCACCTCAGCAGCCTGTGCAGCCTGCAGAGCCCAGCCAAGCCCAGCAGCCTGCACAGAGTCTAGATGACATGCTGTCCTTCTACAGGAACTTTTCCTGATCTCTAAAATATAAAATATATTGTTGTTGTCTCAACACTTTGGAGTGTTAGCATTTAATAAATGAAACTGAAGTGACCACTGTTCTGACTTTTTTGTTGTTTTTTGGCATTGTGAAAAAAAATTCATTTCAAGCTCTTTAAGCTTTAATACATATGAAGCCTCCACCCTGTGAAACACTTCATGTAATTTAATGGCAAGAGGTCATGAAATGAGAAGATGATTGAAGTCTGGGCACTGAGTTTCTGTATGAAAATATGTGAGCAGACTGGTCATGTACTGCGATCAATCTTAAATCAAAATCTTCAGATAATCTGATTTCTCTGAACACCAGACATGAAACCTCAAAGATATTCAGTTTATGATCACATAAGATCAAGAAAACCAGCAACTCCTCCCAACCAGTGGTGAAAAAAGTATTCAGATTGTTTACTTTAGTAAAAAGTAATAATAGTACAAGTATATTAGCATCAAAAAGATCTTGAAGAGCTGGAAGTAAAGATGTCCGTTATGCAGAATGGTCCATTTCTTACGAAGGAGTATTAGGGCCAGCCAAAAAAAAAAAAAATTAAAGCTGCAAGCAGCATTGAACGGGCCCTCGCACTCCCACGCAACTCGACGGGCTGGCACGTCGGAAGGGAGCAGTCGGAAAACGCGCGAAACTTGAAAACCACACACATGAGCCAGAATTGGGACAAACGGTCAAAATCTGAGGGAGCGCCACACCCACACCGTTTCATCAAAATTCATGATTTTGATAACTTTTACTTGGGAAGGCTATATGAAGACATCTGCCAAGTTTGAAGTCAATTGGACAAAATACCTAGGAGGAGTTCGTTTAAATATGACCCCTTCTCAGCCAGATCGATATACTAAAAATGGTGATTTTCATTATTAAATATCTCGCTTCCTGTTCATTTTAGCCCATTGCTCCAAGAGACTTTTTTGTACGTCTTGCCATGCTCTACAATTTGGCTGAGATTTGATATCTCTGGGTTTAAAACTGTGGCGGAGCTGCTTGCAAGAAAAATTCAAGGGGGCGCTATAGAGCGATTTTGCCCCACCCCCTAATTAATTATGCAGCTGATCTTTGCAGAATCTAGGTCGTAATAACCCTAAGAAGTTTCAGACAGCTCAGACAAAGTATATAAAAGTTATAGCACGTCGAATGTCCATGGCGACACGCCAAATTTCTTGGCCCCGCCCCTCTGAGGTAGTAAATCTGAAACTCACGATTTTGATAACTTTTCATGGTCGAGGCCTTAAGAACACACACACCAAGTTTCAAACAGATCGGATGAAAGCCCTAGGAGGAGTTCGTTCAAATACTACCCCTCAAAAAACACGAAAACGCCAACTTTGAAACAAAATGGCCGCTGTACGCTTCGCCGTAGCTGGGGTCACTAAGAGACTCGATATGTTACATGCTCCCTCCAACTTTCGTCCGCGTACATGAAACTGTGTCCACGCGTACATGAAACTGTGTTGAAAAACAATAGGGCCTCGCACACAGTGCGTGCTCGGGCCCTGAAAACAGCCCCAGGCTGTTGTCAGGCGAAAATGTCAGGCGGCCCTTTTCCCCCCATCTTTTCTGGGCTGTTTGTGTGTCTGGTCTGACTGGTGTAGCCAATCGAACGACCCACCTGGTGATGGGCGGAGCTAGGGCACCAAACGCGCGCTTAACGTGCGTAATAATAGCTGCGTAGTACCACAATAGTGCGGTATTTTACTTTGTACCGTACTTCAGTGGTCACTCTGAGTCTACTCCAACTTAAAGTTCTAGTTCAGTTATTCAGCCGTAGCAAACTTAACAACAGTTTAACCCGTGCCGTACTGCACTCAGCTGTATGTGGAGAGAAAAAAGGAGGAGAAAGTCTAAAAGTAAACAGTATCTGCTATAAGCGATATATAGCGGCGATAAGACTCAGAGAGGAACCAGTTTTTACTTTCAGTCTGACAACTTTTACATTTTTCATTCATTTTTATACTTAACTCCAGCACGATAAGCGTATGAAGGAAAGTCTGTTGTCTCTTTAAGAGTTTTAAGAGGCGTGGGTGTAAAGTTTGACGCGTCTGGCGGAGACATTTTTCCACGACAGGCGTAAAGCCCAACTCAGACTTTCCATAAGTCGTGTGTTTCAGCGGTGTCCAGGAGAGAAGTTAGATTCAACTTTTGGGAAAATGGAGCCCCACGTCACGCTCCGTGTCCTCACTCCCCCACCACCGGTTGCCTGTTTCCCTGTCCCCGTCTGAACCTGACCTTAAGATATGCTGCGTTTTAGTCAAAGTGCACACATGCAAAGGTTTTTAATCTCTTTAAGGTTCATTTCAAATGATTGTTTTCTTGTTTGAACCATTATTTCCATTTATTGCATCATCGCAGATTTGCAGATGGATGCAGATTTGTGTACATTCCTCATCTCCTCCCTGATTTGCACCGCGATGATATCAGTTATAAATTTGTTTTTCACTGCAGGAGAGAAATGGACCAAACTATGAAATATGTCCAAACTAAATATAGTTATCCGAGGCTACTTTCTATTATTCTCTGTCCAGTAACTACAAGATTTCCCCAAATAGAAAAGGATAGATACTTGATTGATCTCTTATTGAGCTCTTTTTTCACATTACCCAAAATATAACAGACATGCAAATGTGGAGAGATGGTGGAGCGATGGGCAGCCACACGTAGCAGCCTTCCTCAAAGGCTCCTTGGCAGCACCAACGAGGTGAAGTGACACCTCTCCAGCTACCCACCCTCCATACTTACCCTCCGGTTCCCAAGCCAATCAATGAAGTCATTAACAAATCCACAGTACAGGAATGTCAGGGCCTTGAAATTTCTCTCACTGTTTTCTGTCTCCCTGCAGAGATCATGGACCAGTTGCAGACAGTGTTTGCTTCTGGGAACAGTGTTGTTTCCAACAGAGAATTAACAAATGTAAACGCAAAATCTCTCAACATGGAGGTCAAAACAGTGGCTCAAGGTCCATCTGGTGAGTGTCCAGATTTGAGTATAGTTTATTTTAGTATTTGTAGAGAATCATAATAAAGGTCAAATAAATTACTAATTACTAATAAAAAAAATGTTTATTTTTTCTTAATTCAGGGAACATTGGGCAGGCACCTCGAGCAGATCTCACTGCATGTGACGGCAGTGTAATCTGCACTGACAAAATCTCTGGTGTGAATGTTGGAGGCGACATCAATTTGTCTGTGACAACAACATTTGTACCTGCAGGTAACACCTTTGGCAACTTTGTACTACTGATCCATTTGTCTTTTGTCAGTCTCTCATTCATAAATCAAAGCATGAACCAATAATAATAATAAAATGTTTTTTTGATTTTAGTGAATCCTAACGGAGCTTCCCCCTCCAGGACGTCAGATGAGACATCGTCTTCCTCTAAGGTACAGTAGGCCGCTTGCACACACATTAAGTTCATTTGGTCTTTGGGACAAACTGCCTTTTTTGTGCATTTTTGGCCTGATAGTGCAACACTCTGTACATTAGTTTCTATTAGTCGTGCCCACATTTAGTTATTTCTTGTACATGCACACCTTTGTTTAGTTTAGTATTTAGGTTTTTTAAAGCGTGGACTGTGGTCAGCTCACTCCCAGTTTGGAGAAGTAGACAGAAGTCCTGGTACAGAAGTAGAGCAAAACACTGCTGAGGACAGGGTGAGCAGAAATGTTTTTAATCCTAAAAATCAGTATATGTTTCAGTGTGCACTATAGTGTGCATATTCTCAGTGCCTAACCAGACAATTCCCTTTGCATTACTTCGTCTCAATCATAGTGTATTCCACAGTAGCGAAACATTTCCCCAAAGCCAATGACCCATTTGACACAAACCGTCATTCATTTCGACTTGATAAACAAAACCTGCTGTCGTTTCCAGGGACCTGCTGCGAAAATGATCACTGAGCAGAAGGTGAAACTCATCAAGTGCCTGATGGCGGACCACTCCTTCATTCTGCAGCACGTGCACGCCAAAGAAATTGTCACAGACAGACAGTATCAGGAGCTGAAGCATACCTCACAGCCAGGAAAAACTGTTACTGACCTGATCGATTGTGTCATTTTTAAAGGTGAAGACTTGTGCACTCGTTTTATTGAAGTTCTCAAAGAGCCTGAAGTTGTGGATACTTATCCACAGCTCAGGGAAATTACAAAAAACTGGTGCTAAGCACCAGTGGAAACAATTCATGAGCTGTGAAATGTAACTGGAAAACAATGGTATGACAATGATAAGTTTAAATGAGGATATATTGATCAAACTATTGGACCAGCATGATTTTATTATGTCTGTTTGTATGTAATTTTGTACCTGCCAATTTGTCTTTAGATATTAAATAATATTTTTTAAATCCTTCCTCTTCCTTTGTGTCATCTCATGAAAATCAATGTGTGCAATTATGGAAAACAGAATCTCCGACATGAATGAACAAAGCGGGCTGTAAACCACTGGAGGTCACAATTGTTTTTTAGGTTTGTCACGCTCACTGGCCACTTCATCAAGACCTCTGCTATAAAATTTACCTTTACAAAGATAAAAATGTTTAGTCATGAACGAGGCCTTAGATTCCCACAAAGTGTCATGTATGGAGGAATCTCCAGTATGCAAACTTTAATGTGTTCTAGTCACCAAAGACTGACACCAAAAGAACGGTATCCCCCACAGTATCCACCCCAGCAGCCCCCACAGTACCCGCCTCAGCAGCCCCCACAGTACCCACCTCAGCAGCCTGTGCAGCCTGCAGAGCCCAGCCAGGCCCAGCAGCCTGCACAGAGTCTAGATGACATGCTGTCCTTCTACAGGAACTTTTCCTGATCTCTAAAATATAAAATATATTGTTGTTGTCTCAACACTTTGGAGTGTTAGCATTTAATAAATGAAACTGAAGTGACCACTGTTCTGACTTTTTTGTTGTTTTTTGGCATTGTGAAAAAAAATCATTTCAAGCTCTTTAAGCTTTAATACACATGAAGCCTCCACCCTGTGAAACACTTCATGTAATTTAATGGCAAGAGGTCATGAAATGAGAAGATGATTGAAGTCTGGGCACTGAGTTTCTGTATGAAAATATGTGAGCAGACTGGTCATGTACTGCGATCAATCTTAAATCAAAATCTTCAGATAATCTGATTTCTCTGAACACCAGACATGAAACCTCAAAGGGCCAGCCAAAAAAAAAAAAGAAAAAAAAAAAAGCCCCCCACCCAAAACAAAAAAAGAAGTCAGGCGAAAAATGTCAGGCAGCTCTCCTCTTTAATTGGCTGAGACAAAATCTGCTGATTTCTGGGATGGGGCTTTCCCCAGAACCCGTATGAGGTTGATGTTGAATTATTCAGATCACACTTGGTGTTTTGGTCAGAACACGTAGCCACAGGCGCTCCTGTTAACAATGACGACCTGCTTGTGTGATATTCAACTACTCCCAGGACTCTTCTTCACATTAACCAACTTGGGTGGAAGCACCAAGGATGCTTTCAACATCAGCTGTATGTGAAGCGATAAGACTCAGAGAGGAACCAGCTTTTTACGTTTTTCATCCACTTTTATACTTTAACTCCAGCACGATGCGTATGTAAAGGTAAGTCTGTTGTCTCTTTGAGAGTTTTGAGGTGTAAAGTTGGCGCAGGCATAAGTGAGTGTTCAGACAGAGTCGGGCAAAAACGGACCCCGGTGGCGTTTTCCCCCCCCCCCCCACATTCAGGCGTCGCAAAAAAACGTCGGTGTCCAGGAGAGAAGTTGAGTCGGATTCAACTTTTGGGAAAACGGAGCCCGATACTCCTTGTCCTCACTCCCCCACCGGTTTCCTGTTTCCGTGTCCCCGTCTGAACCTGACCTTAAGATATGAGTTTCAGCACACGTGTGGCGAGGATGAGGAAACCAAAGAAAAGAAAATTAAACCGAGTAATCTAAACAAAATTAGGGAGAGGGACCGATAACGCCACCCTGGGAATTTCACCCAGAGAATTTATTGTTAAGGCAAACAGGTAAGTTTACTCAATGAGGCATGAGACGTGGTTCCTTATTAGTAGAAGTAAAATTTTAGTAAAACGGCTAATTTAAAAAAAAAAAAAAAAAAAAAAAGTCCATCGTTCACACAAAGAACGCCAACACAGAAATATAAAATAAAGAAGGGCTGGAGCTGGGTGTGTGGACAGGGGCTTAGTGCACGAGGGGGAGATTCACCAAAAAGGTATAAACTCAAATAACCACGTGACACACTCAGTGAAGTCAAGCCCACTTTCGCCCACACAGCAAACAAAGCCACCGCCACCCGGGCACCAGCAACTGAAAAGAAACAGAATAAGTCACCCAAAAGGGGCAAATAAGTTTAACCAATCCAAGAAATAAAGAAAACATTCAAAACACATTTAGATAAATAACCAATCAAAATAATAACCGAATGCACAGCCACCCTCGCACACACGGAGGCCCTAGTAAGACACCCGAGCGTGAGTCTGACAGCACTGCATGGGCCGCAGACGCCAGGCTTCCGGTCGATGAGGACCGGAAAGCGCAGCAGGGGGCCAAGCGAAGCAGTCATGCAGTCCAGTAGCAGCAGAGCAGAGCAGCAAAACAGTGGTCGATTTTTGTACAAGGCGGCAGCCGGACAAAGCAGCCGTGAGACAAGGCAGCGGAGGGATCTCGATCTGCTGATTGCACGTTACACCTAATGATAGAAAACATACCATTAATAACTATGTTTAACAGTAAATACTGCGGTTAGTATACTAGCACACACCTGTTCAGGGATGCCCACCCACTCACACCGGAGGAGGAGGAGGAGGAGAGAGAGAAGGCCGGTCACCGCCGACATCTACCTGCGACCATACTAGCGTTAGCCCTCAGACAGCATCAACCAGCGGCGAGAAAGGGAGGACACTTACCAGACAAACTATGCCACAAGTACGGGACACAGCTGCCCTACAAACAAACACAAATGCTGTGAGCACCAACGAGCGACCAGTGAGGTGAAGCACCGGGCAACCATACCTGTCGGGCCAGGAAATGACGCACCAGTGACGACAGAGGCGCAAGAGGAATTGGTCAATGACAGGTGGTGCTTTTGTACTGGCCCACCTGTGACGCTAAATACACAGCAGCTGCGCTTAATGGTGAAGCCTGTGTATGCTGCTACACATGCAAAGGTTTTTAATCTCTTAAAAGTTCCTCAATTCCTCATTCATTCAAGTTGCAAATGCAATGTGGATAATCACGTAAAAGTGATTGTTTTCTTACTTGAGTCATTATTTCCATTTATTGCATCATCTGTTCACGAGGAACATCAAAACCTTTACATCCGCCCTGTAACCATAGTAACTCTTAGGGAGCGACTGAGGTCAAGTCTGATTAGCAGATGGATGCATATTTGTGTACATTCCTCATCTCCACCCTGATTTTCACCGCGATGATTGTTTTGTTTTGTTTTGTTTTTCACTGCAGGAGAGAAATGGACCAAAATATGAAATATGTCCAAACTAAATATAGTCATCTGGGGCTACTTTCTGTTATTCTGTGCCTGTTAGAAGGCTAAAAGAATGTCACATGTCCCAGCATCAGTAGTCGTAGTACACTGTCCCAGCATCAGTAGTCGTAGTATACTACACTCATCCTTTTTCTTTTTTCTTATCCTTTTTCTCTTTTCTACTGGAACAGGGACTGCCCCTGTTCCAGTCACGTGTCATGTAAACTTACTGTGTGATATAAATGAAGAAACAAGGAACTGCTCTGCGCCTCTCTGCTCTCTGTAGCTTAGATGCTGCAGTAGCGGGATGCCCTTTGTACAAAGTAAAACCCTCGTGTCTGACTCTCATTTGCTCTGGTCTCTCACAGGTGTCGAGTAAGTTGGTAAACTCTTCACAGTGCCCCAAATAGAATAAAATTTCTCATAGGAATGAATGGAAAACCCTGAAAAAAAATCAACAGACATTTTCAACAATGAACTGCTCTGGCATACTACTTAACAACTTCGACAAATTTTGTACTACAGAAATAAAAATGATATCACTAGATTTAGCTCATTTCGGACTGCTCATTGCTAACATTAGCAGCTAGCATGTTAGCACATGTGTGTAAATGAACATGTTAAATATTACTATTTGAAATGTGCTTCTTTAGTAGAGAACCTTTTAAAATTTCCACGGGAATTTTCTAGTTGTTTCTATCATATATAACACACACACACACACACACACACATATATATTATATATATGTAATTATATATATATATATATAATTACTTTTTTCACATGACCCAAAATATAACAGACATGCAAATGTGGAGAGATGGTGGAGCGTTGGGCGGCCACACGTAGCAGCCTTGCTCAAAGGCTCCTTGGCAGCACCAACGAGGTGAAGTGACACCTCTCCAGCTACCCACCCTCCATACTTACCCTCCGGTTCCCAAGCCAATCAATGAAGTCATTAACAAATCCACAGTACAGGAATGTCAGGGCCTTGAAATTTCTCTCACTGTTTTCTGTCTCCCTGCAGGGATCATGGACAAGTCGAAGTCAGTGTTTGCTTCTGGGAACAGTGTTGTTTCCACCAGAGAATTAACAAATGTAAACGCAGAATCTCTCAACATGGAGGTCAAAACAGAGACTCAAGGTCCATCTGGTGAGTGTTCATAGTTTAGTATAGTTTATTTTCGTTTTTGTAGAGAATCATAATAACGGTCAAATAAGTTGAGGCTAAACTGTTTTTTTCTTAATTCAGGGAACATTAGACAGGCACCTCCAGCAGATCTCACTGCATGTGGCGCTAGTGTAATCTGTACTGACAAAATCTCTGGTGTGAATGTTGGAGGCGACATCAATTTGTCTGTGACAACAACATTTGTACCTGCAGGTAACGCCTTTGGCAACTTTGTACTACTGATCCATTTGTCTTTTGTCAGTCTCTCATTCATAAATCAAAGCATGAACCAATAATAATAATAAAAAAAAATGTTTTTTTGATTTTAGTGAATCCTAACGGAGCTTTCCCCTCCAGGACGTCAGATACGACACCGCCTTCCTCTAAGGTACAGTAGGCCGCTTGCACACACATTAAGTTCATTTGGTCTTTTTTGGTCTTTTCGGTGCATTTTTTCCCTGATAGTGCAACACTTTCTGTGCATTAGTTTGTATTAGTCGTGCTCACATTTAGTTATTTCTTGTACATGCACAGCTTTGTTTAGTTTAGTATTTAGTTCAGTTATTTTAACAAGCGTTGTTAAAAATCTTAAGCTGTTGTATTACCTGGTGGGTTTAGATCACCTACAACTGAGACCAAGGGAGGAGTTTAGCACCACAGGGGAGGTGCTATTAGGACCAGGGTGTGTCTTATTAGGTCCTTTGTTCCTGTCTGCCATGCTGCCACATCAGTGAACCAAAAGTATTGTTTCGTTATCAACAAAGACCTGCGATATCTTAAATTCTGAGCGGATGCATTAATAATATAATCATCCTTCTCTTTCATTTAACCAAGTACCTCAAACCCACGATTAAATGGTTAAATGGCCTTCTTGGATCCTGTGTGTTTTAATGTGCACCCTGGTTAGAGATTCCATGGTCCAGTCAACTTCCAACTTCATCTTCCACCCCACGTAATCTTATACAGATATACAGATCTTTGACATGGCCCTTCGAGCCGGAGGGAGCTTCTAAACTGGATATGGATTCAAGAGCGAAACCAGAGACTAAAGATGCAGAATCAAGACTGCGGCGAGAGAGGAGGCCCCCTGGTTACCTCCAAGATTACCACACAGAACTGTACAACCAAGCCCTCATGCGGGATGGAGCAACCCGCTCACCACCACCAGAGACTGCTTTATTAATGCAAGAAGTGGCAGAGTTGAAAAGCAGAGTTAATGAACTTATACACAGAATTGAAAGTGGATGGGGCCCCCCTTGTAATCAAGAGACACATATACCCTATAGTAAAGCACGTTCAGATCCTACACTTTCAGAGTCTGTGCATGTAGCAGAGAGTGGTAGGATTTCTCAGTCAGTACAAACACTGCCATCCCATGTGTGCCGACCCCAGCATGGCACCACAGATTTAATAAAGACTGTGCACAAACCTCTCACAACTTTAGCACAACCTGCTAATAGAAGCGATGAGAATTTATATGTGGCACCTGCCAGCCAAGTGCCCTCAGTTTCTGCACCTATTGGTCAAGGGCCCCCAGCCCAACTACCAGCCACTGAACCACTTTCAGTTCCAGCACGTCTTAGTGAAGCTATGCCTACCAATGCCTATTTAAGCCAACAGTCATCAGCCCCTCTGCCCATCCAAGTGCAATATGCCCAAGCAGCCTCTAGGCCAGTAACTTCAGTGCATCTTAGTCAACAGCCTGTAGCCTATGATCATTCTGGTCAAGTGCCAGCAGCCCACGCACAGCCTAGATATTTACCTCATTTTCAAGCACCACTAGTGCCTTTCCAGTCGACTCATGGGCTTTTAACCCATGCTGCCCAAATCCCAACTCATGCTTATCCAGTTCAATCCACATATCTCCCTCTGCCTGCAGTTTCATCTCATCCTCCCCCCACCTCAACACAAATACACCAGTACCAGTTACCACATATGTCACAACAACCATCAGTCCCAGAACAGCAGCAGCAACCGATTGAAAGCTACAACCGACCAAGATCAAGTCAAAGCACAACCGCTGGAGATAAGGCCAGACCTAAAACCAAATTTTCATGCTCCTATTGTCAGTCTCCAAAGCTCTCCCTGACTTACTGCAAAAGGCTGAAGGAATTAAGTACGAAGAGAGTCGCAAGGTGGATAAAAAAGCAAAGACGATGCTGGAGATGTGGAAAGTCACACATTTTTGCATGATGTAAATAAACAACCTACTGCCTCTAAAGTGTTCTACATGAAGCCTCAAAGTAAGTCCCCCAAAGTCCTGCTGAAAGTAGTAAAAGTTATATTGAGTTATAAGAATCGCACTCTCGAGACCTATGCAATCTTGGATGATGGCTCAGAGCGCACCATCATATTTCCTTCAGCCGCTAAGATCCTAGAGTTAGATGGGGCGGCTGAGAAACTTGATCTGCGTACAATAAAGCAAGAAACAGAAACCATGCAGGGTAGGACAGTTACCTTAAAGATAGCTGCAGCATCAAATCCAGATAGAAAATACGTAATAGAAGGAGCATTTACATCTGACGGACATTCTCTTGTGAAGCAGACCTACCCTATCAACAAGCTTAGACAATGCTATCGCCATCTACATGATGTGCCTTTGGATGCCTTTTCAAATGTACAGCCTCAGATCCTCATTGGGACTGATAATCCCCATCTTATAACTCCTGTTGAACCTGTTCGTATGCCATTTGGTTCTAAGAGGGCACCCGTAGCTGTGAACACCCGACTGGGCTGGGCTCTTCAAGGGCCTACATTCCTACCTGGACCACAGAACACACCACAGTGTCTTTTTACCTCAACAACAAGCCCATATGCCAAGCGTGATGTGGAGAGGGTCTGGCAGGCAGATGTTCTCTCCTATAGGAATGATAAGCTCATCACAAGATCAAGGCAGGACAGAGAAGCTATGGAACTTCTGGAGGAAAAGACCACTAGAGTAAATGTGGATGAAATCGAACGCTATGCAACCCCAGTCTACCAAAGACTCTGTGATGCCCCTCCTTCGTAGAGCTGAGCAGCAGTAGCAGAAGAAACCTGATTTAGCTGAAATCTACGATAAGGAGGTCAATAAGCTAGTCCAATCTGGTTATATAGCCAAACTTAGACCCGATCAAGTCACTCAGTCCTCAGAATCCTGGTATATTCCTCATCACCTTATTGAGCATGATGGTAAACATCATATAGTGTTTAACTGCTCTTTTTCTTATCAAGGCCAAGTACTCAATAACCAGTTACTTCCTGGTCCTATTCTGGGTCCATCCCTTATCAGTGTGCTCCTGTGATTCCGTCAGCATAGAGTGGCAATTAGTGGTGACATTAAATCCATGTTTCACCAGTTGAGACTGTTACCTGAAGGCAGACCTCTTCTCAGGTTTCTATGGCGCAACATGGAATGCAAAATACAGCCAGAGGTGTATGAATGGCAAGTGCTCCCATTTGGAACAACTAGCAGCCCATGCTATATATACATTGCAAAAGCATGTCCAAGATCATACTGAGCAGAAAGCAGATGTTGCTGAAACTGTTACCCAGTCATTCTATAATGATAACTGTCTCAGATCACTCCCATGTCAAGTAGGAGTCATTGAGATTAGACAATGGGCCAGTAATAGTCAATCTGTTGTGGACGATTTACCACCAGAGGCACGATCGGATACTGCTGAGCTCTGGCTAGACCAAGACCAAACAGACCCAAGGGAAGGCACACTTGGGCTAATTTGGCATTGTTCATCTGATTCCTTGGGCTTTAAGTAAAGACCTGTTCTTTACCATAACCTCACCCTTAGAAACATCTACAAAGTCTTCGCCTCACAGTATGATCCATTAGGATATATAGTGCCTTTCACTACAAGAGCCAAAGTCCTACTGCAGCAGTGCTGGATTAATCAGAAATAATGGAATACACCAATCAAAGATGGAGAGCTGTCTCGAGCATGGAAAAAATGGGAGAGTGAACTCCCAGAATTGATTCATATCAACTTCCCTCGATGGTACGAAAGCAGTGGTTATGGTAACTCACCTTCAGTTACAAACAAAGAACTACATGTATTTTGTGAGAGGGCATACGGTTTAGCATAGCTAAAGGTGAAGGGCGAAGATGGACAAACTCACATTTCTTTTGTGATGGCCAGGTCACGAGTTGCACCCCTGAAATCTCTCTCCATACCTCGTCTAGAGTTGTCTGCAGCCCTAACCAGTGCCCAGCTGTCTCAGCTGATTCTAACAGAGTTGACGCTTCCTGTCCAGCAGACAGTTCTGTGGACAGATTCTACTGTAGTTCTTAACTGGTTGCGATCAGAGTCATGTCGATACAAAGTCTTCGTAGCCACTAGAATTGTAGAAATACTTGAGCTTACCTCAGCTAACCAATGGAGGTACATAAACTCCAAACAAAACCTGCTGTCGTTTCCAGCAACCTGCTGCGAAAATGATCACTGAGCAGAAGGTGAAACTCATCAAGTGCCTGATGGCGGACCACTCCTTCATTCTGCAGCACGTGCACGCCAAAGAAATTGTCACTGACAGACAGTATTAGGAGCTGAAGCATTCCTTATCTTACCTTATCCACAACTCAGGGAAATTACAAAGAACTGGTGCTAAGCAGTGGAAACAGTTCATGAGTTGTGAAATGTAACTGAAAAAAATGGTAAGACAATGCTAAATTTGAGTGAGGATATATTGATCAAACTGCTGGAAAAACATGATTTTATTATGTCTATTTGTATGTAATTTTGTACCTGCTAATGTTTCTTATTTATATATTAAATTTATATATTTTTTAAAATCCTTCCTCTTCCTTTGTTTTTTAAGATGCACATAGAGACGAACACACCCTTTGAAGGGTTTTAACAAACATTTATAACAAGTGTCATCTCATGAAAATCAATGTGTGCAATTATGGAAAACAGGAATCTCCGATATGAATGAACAAAGCAAAGCTAATCTAACTACATGTTTATTATTGTGTTTGTAGTTTGCAGTAGTGTTGAACTGGACTATATCAATATATATTATATTGAGAGGTGTTTCTAATTTACATACAGGAGAACAAAAAGAGTTAGTTAAATAAGTTAAGTTAAATAAAGGTTTAAAAAATATTTAAAAAACACACCAGGAGTATTCTTGTGATTTTAGACAAACATTAGATTAAAAATAGATCACAGGTTAGTAACAGGTGGGGGCAGGGAGGATTTTAGAGTCAGCGTCAACAGCGAGCCATCTATTATGTCTAGGAAGGCAGCAATAGGTCTCTTCGAGACTGGCCACCACAGTGTTGAGATAGACTGGCACCTACTGTTCTCAATCAAAGCCAAACAACTAATACAGCTGAGGACCTCAGGGCCCACAGGTGACCTCGTGTAACCTGTGAAAATTCCATAATTGGGTGTGGGTGTGGCCCCCGGGAGGGGCGGAGCCTGGCTCTGTGACCCTGCCTGTCCTGTGCTGGCTGACAGGTACTCAGTGCCACTGGTACACAATCTGTGGGAGGGGAAGCTGTGACATTGAAGAGGCTGTGTGTATAATCAGACACTCAACGCATACACACCTGGGGCAGTGGAGCGAGCGGAGGGGACACACAGTCACGCACAGCTAAGGTTCACCTGTCCCACAGGGATTTTCATAACAGAAGCCACTGACAGGTGACCTTTCACCATGTTCAGTAAAAAGACAGATAGAACGACGCCAAAAAGAACGTAAGTAGAACACTTTTTATTTTTATTTTACACCAAGCTGTTTTAAGTCTGCGGTACTGTTCTGCTGCAGTATGTACCTGTATTAAAAAATATCTGTGCTATGCTCTGTGCATCGCTGTGAAGTCACCTGTTACCTGTAGCCCACTAACTTTACTGTGAAGTAGCATGTTATTGAGTGTGCCTGAAAGCCCACTATCTATTATTCCCCATACTTATTATTCTCACGTATCCCAGGAATTAGGTATCAGACGGCTTGGCCAGGAATGGTGTGCTATGACTTTTCTAATGCATAGAAGTTTCATTAATCAACATCAGTTAATATGAGCCGCTGCTGCCGGCGATTTGTTGTGGTTGTTGACATCCACCATTATTGTAAGATGGGGTGTAGTGATTTTAACATGTAGATCTACCTGTATTTTCAATATGGATTCATCTGTCAATACATTTTTGATTAATAGATTCATTATTTAATTTAAAGCGTTTCGTCAAATGGTTTCGCCAAAGATTGGCAAGAACCACGGCAAAAAAAAAAAAAGACTGGGTTTTGTTTGTGGATTTCTAGTTACCGGGTGTGTCTGGTGTTATTAATATACACATTTCATACACTGTGAGTGATAGCATGCTTTATATGATCCCCTTTGGAATGCATGCACTTTGGAACGCATGCACTGATTGGTGTGTGTCTGCTGCATGAACACTCAATAAAACTGCTGGGTTAGTTTGCTTTGCTTGGGCTGTGTGTTGAAAACCTGTCAGTGTCCTGACCTACAATTAAGTTGTTCACTTAGCTCAGAGAGCACAACGTGCACAGCGACAATCATCCAAATTTGTGATTGTTTCCTTTGACAGTATGCCGACTGTGTGCATACACGTGTGATGTAATGTTATATAGTCCAGTTCAAGTTCTGTTGTCACATGTAATCAAACAGGTACAATCATGGTGAAGTGTAATTGTTAGATCCAAATGTAATTCTCATGAAAAACACTGTGAGTCACCACCTCGGTATGAAGATCTCAGAGGAAATAAACAAAATAGAAAGAATAAAAGCCGTCACGTTATGACTCATGGAGTTATTAGTGGCTATAAAACTAGCTCATAAAATGTTTGTGCTGTATAATATATCCAGGAGACATAGACAGTGAACATTGCAGTCTTTTAACATCAGGTATCTGCTGATACCATATTTTATATACCCTGAAACATTAAATTAATCGCTGTAGCTCCCAAATCTGATGTACAAAATTATTGATCTGATATTGATGAGAGTCTAACTGGACGATGTGACTCCTCCTGAAATTAACATGGCATGATCAGCATGAGGGAAGTTGAATCACTCTACTGGAGAACAGAGAACAGAACCACCCATCCTCACTATGATTGTTGTGTGGTTTTACAGAGCGATACTTCTTCCCTCACTAATGATCTTCAGCTGAGGACAGACATCAGACACAAACCAGGCGGCATAGAAGTTTCATTAATCAACATCAGTTAATATGAGCCGCTGCTGCCGGCGATTTGTTGTGATTGTTGACATCCACCACTATTGTAAGATGGGGTGTAGTGATTTTAACATGTAGATCTACCTGTATTTTCAATATGGATTCATCTGTCAATACATTTTTGATTAATAGATTCATTATTTAATGCATCAAACGCAAGAACCAGAATTTTTTTTGTATTTTTTCTTGATTGCTTGATCAGCTGATCAGTCATTTCAGCATTTATATCTGGTGTACACCTTGACATTAAAAGTTACAGCCTGTATATAACAACAACAACAATAACAATAATAATAATCAAGGTTGGATCCAGTGACAACTTGTGGACGTAACAGACCGTATCTCAACTCACCTGACTTTGTTTGTCTTCCAGTGCGCCGTCCCCCAAAGTGTCTGCGCTGATCGACAAGCTGATGAAAACTGCTGATGAAGTGTCTAAGAACTTCTTAGACGCAGAGGAAACACTCAGCAAGGTATGACCTTATGTGCAAAACAATGTCCACGATGGCAAAGGCATGATATAGTTTTCTAATTTTTTTGAGTGGATTGCGTGAGTAACAAGTTAACGTTAGGTGCAACGTTGGTCCAGTCCTTTTCTGGATGAGCGGCTTTAAAAAAAGACCTGTGGCATAAATTAAGAGTATACCCACTTCTCCAGGCACAACTACACCACTGTTCAACTATCAGGCAGACTATAAATTCACGTATATTTAGCCTGCACAAAATCTCTATATTCATACTTTTTACAGCAGGCTGAGATGAATCACTTTAATGCTTGTGTTTGTCTTTGCAATCAATCATTCAGTGACTGGAATCAGACAGTTTTCAGCTTGACTGGCCACGACTGGCATTAATCAGTTTCATATATCCAACTCTGTTCCTGTAAAATGACTCACATGCTGCACTGCATGGTTCATACCATGAGCACAGCAACACAGAAAGAGGTGTGACGGGACAAGCTAGTGTAGGTGCGTGGTGGGAAGAGAGAGTTAACAGTTTGAGAGGAAACACTGAAATAAGGCACAGTATTACATGGAATTAATCTGCAGCAGTAGCTAAAAAGGAGGGAAGAAGGTAACTTCAGATGACACATTTACTTCACCTTTACGTGTTTATTCTGCTGAAATGGTGGCCATCTTTCTTACCTCCAATGTTGTGTGTGTTTTTTTTCTGCAGGATGTCAGTAAGATCAATGAGGGGAAGCAGCCGCTGTATCAGGAGGACACCAACAAGAAAATCCTCAACTCTCTGGAGCTGCTCCCCGACCTGGATGAAGATGTCGTCATTGCCAGGCGCCTCGGGCATCCTCAGGCTGAGTTAATAAAACAGGAGTGAGTAGTAATTTACTGCTCCTGGGCTTCTATTAGTAATTTTTGTAACAAGATTAAAAGAGATTATACTGTGCTATGTGCATATTATCTTATGTGTCTGTTTTTAGCATGAAGAACTTGCATGACAGAGCGATGAAGCTGCAAGAAGATCATGCCCGTATCTACGACCAGACTAAGACGAGGCCCGGCATCGACTGGAGCAATGTGATGGACGAGAAACTGGTAGGAAGCATATTTATATACTCACACAGGGTGCGTCACTTTTTTTAGGTTCTTTTAGCTCATTGTTTCAGCCCAGAAACTCTCCTCCAGCATTGCTTCCAACTGTTTTTTAATGAAAAGGCTCTGATAAAGACATTGTGCACTGCCAGAACAGCACTGTTAACAGACTAGTCTGCGAACCTAATGGAGCGTTTAGCAGCTAAATAGACAGACACTTTTCTCAGGAGCTGGTGGAGACCTAAAGGAGAGCTAAAAGGAGAGTGAATGTTGAACATCAATCAGGTGGACACAAACATGACTCCAAAAATCAGTGCTAATGTTGCTTTGCGTGTGCTGGATGTTTGAATAGGCAACTATTTGCTAGCACATCACGTGATAAGTTGTCAGAGGTTGGGTTCTCAGCTTGCTCTGCTGCCCCCAAGTGGCTAAAAAAATTGTAAAGTTGCATGAATTAACTGAAGAAATACGAGGAGAAATAAAACAAAAAACAAAAAATAAACAGCAAGGATATAATGCTGATAGCCTCCAGCCCCGCTGTGATGAGGATACGTGGTTCCAGATAACCGATTGATGTAATGTTTCCAGCAAAAACAGCTTCACAGTCTAAACTGTCTCCTTGTCCAGGACAAACTGAAAAACATGGGCTTTGGCCAGGAACTGGCTGACGTGGAGGATGAGATAGAGGAACACAACATCTTCCACAGAGAGGTGGAGGCTCTGGCTCCTCAGATCAACAGCAGCGGAGACAAGGTACAAACCAGAAGTGACCGATTGACTGAACGACTAGATGTAATAATACAGAAGGCGCTTTGGTTAATTTAAATAATTGTTTGAATTAGATATTTAATGTTTCAGCTGTTCAAATGACAAGTAGTGCTAACTAAATATCATTAGCAACACATGAGTGATACAAACACTGAGCTTTTTAACTAGGCTATGACCCTAAACTTCAGTTCTCACTCTCCCTGTCCTCTTGTTCTCCTCAGGAATATGTCAGTAGTCTCCAGATGAAGTACAACGAACTTCTGGTAATAAACCCACACACACATTATATATTGTCGTTGTGCATGCGTTCAAGCAAACAGCATGAAAATAAATGTCTACTCGCATGTCTACATGTGCTAGTTGTAAGCTTTAAGGTTTTGTTTTTCTCTATCAGGCCAGTTCCAGTGCTCGTCGGCGCAACCTGCTGAGCCTGCAGGACTACATGCGGCACTGCACCGATGGGCTGTACTGGGTGCTCTGGCAGGTCGGGGAGAGGATCATGTATGACTGGAGTGACACCAACCTGGACTACGCTGCCCGCCAGAGGCAGTATGAGGTAATGGAGAGTATGGACACAGTATACAATATACAATACAAAGATGGATGCTACCAAATATGTTTCCCAGTTTACTTAGCACTTTTCTCACTCCAACAGGACAGTAAATGTCTGGAGTCCAAGGAGGCCAACCTGACCCAGCTATACAATGATGGCGAGACGTTAATTGCTGCTGAGCATCCAGGGAAGAATGGTATTGAGGTACAGGATTGTGCAGAGGGGTGGGAGGGGAGACACGAAGCAAAGTTTGTTATTGTAGCGTGGCCACTGATTTGGCTGTTCATGATACACATGCTTTTAGCTTCAGTGTGACTGGCACTTCCCCAGGACAATGTAAAGTCCATTACAACAAAAAAACAGAGATGAATAAACCTGCTTATGTTTATAAAAAGACATAACAATCATTTAATCCAGTAATATTACATTTTTTGCAGCATCAATCATTGTTTTTCTGACTCTCAGAGTGTATATGATATGTCCCCTCTTAACATGCCTGCACAGCTGAAACCTTTAGCCTCAAAGACAATTTTTAACTTTTGGTTTTTAGACCGGCATATCCAATGTGTGTGTGTTTTTCCTGTATCTGCTTTGCTTGTTCTTGCAAAGTTGTTTTTTAATCTTGCTTTGACTTTGCTTTCTTTTAGGATTCATCTTATTTGACAGAATCATTTAGAATAAGATTTCTAACACAAAATGTGCTTCAAATATAAATTACTATTAATCAAATACTTACGTACACTGTTGTTTGTCAGGCTTATATGAACATGGTCATCGGTGCCTCGAGGGAGTACCAGAACGTGCTGATCTGTGAGGAAACACACCTCAAACACATGGATGAGTACAACAAGGTTAGCACAGATAAGCACTCACAGAAATGCACACTACATATTAAAAAACATGTTTAATCAACATGAAAAGCCGACCAGTGTCTGTGTGTGTGTGTGTGTAGTACCACATGGAGGCTCGTGACACTCAGGACCTGCTGAAGCGTTTGGAAACAGAGCTCAACCAGAAGTACAACCCAGAGTTCAAAGATGTGTATCAGATAGAGGATCTGATCAGGGAGATGGATGTGAGCCTTTGTTGATCTGAACATGAATACATCTTTAACTCTACCACTGACTCCTTCTACAATACTGAAAAATATATTTCTGTGTGTGTGTAGGACCAAGCCAAGGCCATTGACCGCTGTGATGAACGGGTGAAGGCTCTTCAGAAGCGCAGCCTGCAGGTTTTGCCTCTGAAATACCGCCGGGAAACCCCCCAGGAGCTGCCCATTGAGGCTCTGTGTGAGGCTCACACAGACGAGGTGTGTAGTGTGTTGCCGAAACCTAATATGATTAATTTGAGAGTTACTTGGTGTCTTTGTCTTCGTTTAATTGTCTCTCTGTGCTGCATGTTTTATTTCCATTTTGTTTCCTCTTGTAATTCGTCACTAGCTATCAGTTCTCTAATCCCAGGATGATCTTGTTATCAGAGTACATGAGTAAGCTCTAAGTGTTTTGTGGTACTATGTATTCAAATCCCTTCAGAAAAGATCCCAGCTTAGGCGTTGCAAAGTTATTCATGTGTAGTATTGTTTTAGATTCACCTATATTTGAGGTCCAGTAGCAAATGATGACGGATTGTAATTGTTGGATGTGTACAGGGGCAGATGATTTTGCGTGGGGAGAGATACACTTTGCTCCAGAATGAGTGCACCGAATGGGACGTGAAGGATGCAGCTGGACGTAAACTCACTGCCCCAGCCGTCTACTTCATGATCCCGCCCCCTGACCCTGAGGCAGTGGCCACCTCTGACAAGTGAGTGTGTGCCAACGTGTATAAGCATGTGTCCTAAAACTACATACTGAATAACAACAACTAACAGCATTTTATTCCAGTGCAGTAATAACGGTATGTGGCTTTGTACGCTTGCAGCCTGGCCAGGCAGCAGAAAGCCATCAAGGAGAAGATGGCAACCAGCAAGCGAGCTCTGCTGAAACGCTTTGAGGAGCTGAAGAAGGAGAGTGGGACTGGCACAAGCACAGGTACAGGACACATGTAATTCTGCTGAGCAGCACATTTTAGGAAATTTGTCATGCCTTTACGCTCATGTAACTTCTATTATATGTGGCTGTAATTTGATCATATGAGAGTTAAATCAGATTCACAGACTAAAATATGTCCAAACTAAATACAGTTAAACTGAGGCTACTTTCTGTTATTCTCTGTCCAGTAACTGTACAAGATCCCCCCAAATACAAAAGAATAAATACTTTATTGATCCCTTATTGATCTCTTTTTTCACATTAATTCAGGGAACGTTGGACAGGCACCTCCAGCAGATCTCACTGCATGTGGCGCCAGTGTAATCTTTGCTGACAAAATGTCTGGTCTCAATATTGGAGGCGACTTCAATTTGTCTGTGACAACAACACTTGTACCTGCAGGTAACACCTTTGGTAACTTTGTACTACTGATCCATTCGGCTTCATAAATCAAAGCATGAACCAATAATAATAATAAAAAAATGTTATTTTGATTTTAGTGAACCCTAGCGCAGCTTCCCCCTCAAGGACGTCAGATGAGACACCGCCTTCCTCTAAGGTACAGTAGGCCGCTTGCACATTCCCCCAAAGACCCATTTGACACAAACCCTCATTCATTCCTCATTCTGTCTTTTCCAGAGACCTGCTGCGAAAATGATCACTGAGCAGAAGGTGAAACTCATCAAGTGGCTGATGGCGGACCACTCCTTCATTCTGCAGCACGTGCACGCCAAAGAAATTGTCACAGACAGACAGTATCAGGAGCTGAAGCATACCTCACAGCCAGGAAAAACTGTTACTGACCTGATCGATTGTGTCATTTTTAAAGGTGAAGACTTGTGCACTCGTTTTATTGAAGTTCTCAAAGAGCCTGAAGTTGTGGATACTTATCCACAGCTCAGGGAAATTACAAAAAACTGGTGCTAAGCACCAGTGGAAACAATTCATGAGCTGTGAAATGTAACTGGAAAACAATGGTATGACAATGATAAGTTTAAATGAGGATATATTGATCAAACTACTGGACCAGCATGATTTTATTATGTCGGTTTGTATGTAATTTTGTACCTGCCAATTTGTCTTATTTAGATATTAAATAACATTTTTTAAAATTCTTCCTCTTCCTTTGTTTCACACCCTCTGAAGGGTTTTAACAAACATTTATAACAAGTGTCATCTCATGAAAATCAATGTGTGCAATTATGGAAAACAAGAATCTCCGACATGAATGAACAAAGCGGGCTGTAAACCACTGGAGGTCACAATTGTACAAGTTTTGTTTTTTAGGTTTGCGTGCACATACTGTACTACACTAAAGTCAAAAAAGTCCTGCATTGAAAAAGTATTTGTATCAAAATATACTTACAAATGTAAAAGTATTTTAGTATAAGTATTGGATTATTGAAGGTAAACGTGGAGTTAATTTCAACTCCCATATCTTAAATATAACTTTACACACTGCTGGGTTGCTTGTAACTTTTCCACTCAGGATCAGTGATGCCTCATTGATACAATAACATCATTTATTATTTATTATTTTTTATTTTGTACTGTTAATCTGAATCTGTAAAGTAAATGGTGACTAAAGCTACCAGATAAGTGGAGCACAAATATTACAATGTTGCCTTTGAGAGGAGTAAAAGTACCTTAAAAGTACGTGAGTGCAAGTGTAGATAGTTGACAGAGCTGTGGTAAATGTACATAGTTAGTTTTCATAATTGCTCACATGAGCAGACGTGGAATGTTTCACATTTCTGTTTAAAAGCTGACCTGAATCATTTATTGATTTAAAAAACGTGCTGATCATTACTCTGTCAATCGACTAATCGTTCTAAATAATCCAGAATTTCTCAAACTGTCTCAAGTCACGGCAGGTGGGAAAAGGCAAAAAGTGCAGTTGTGAGGGTATTTAGTTTCAGAAATGTTTTTTTCCCCCTGAGATATGTGAGAATACCGCTGCAAATGTAAGCCTGACCTTGCCGTTGCCGCTCCCTGGTGCTGGACTGGACACATCCTGGTGTTCTGCATCGCCTCCGCTCTCTGTCCGCCCCGCAGGTCTGCGCCAGTTACAGCCTCTTTATGAACTGCTGAGTCTCAAACTAACAATATCGGCTTGGAAAGCAAGATGCTTAATACTCGAGAGCAACACATTTATCCCGATACCTCCAACCTCAAGGGAGCATTTCTTCCATGGTGACACAGCACGTGAGTCTCTTACTGTTAGCAGTGTAACCTTGTTACATATCACAGCAGTGAGGCTGTAAAACTGCCTTCACCATCTGCTCACAAGGTTTTAATTAACAACAACGACTTTATTAATATAGCACCTTTAATAACAGTTCAAATTCAGACATGCAGTCTTAAATTACAGGACGATATTTCTCTCAGTGGATTACGTTGGTGTGCCCGTGTTGAAATGTGACACAGACGCCGTGAATTGTCTGACTCTGACCTCTGGTCCTGTCCTGGTCCACAGGAACCATGCGAGACCTGAAACATGTCAGGGGAACACGAGGGGAACTGTTCAGAAGAGTTGCCAGGAGTTTGATTTATAAGAGCTGGAACTACAACTTGACCACAGATCAAAGATCAGATCGGCACATTACCCTCTTAATTAGATATTTGGCTCGATTTCTGTCCCCGCTCGTTTCCTCTCTCCGGTAGGTAGTTTGGATCTTTTGTGTGTTTTGTGAATCTCCTGTAAAAAGAGGCGGTTCTCTTCCTGGTGTGGTGGACTGTCGACCCCACCGTGACCTTAATCACTGTTTTTTCCCTTATTTGTTCCTGCAGCCTGAAGTTAGACCGATCCAAGCAGAGTGAGAAATGCACGCTTAAATAGCTCCAGCACTGGGCCCCCCTGGTAAGTGTGTGTGTGTATCAGTGTGTTCGTGTACAGTTTGTGTTTAAGAGTGTCTTGTTTGTGTTTTTTTGTCTCAATTGTTGAAGCCAATTTGCTGCCTGAGTAAATTTGCTGCCTGGGAGGTGAGATGATGCTGATACAGTGACAAGACCTCACAGAGTGATAGTCATACAGGGATTTAAAGATGCTCTTACACGCATGCATAATGCAGCTCAGACTGCAATGCTCACAACAATAAAGAAAAGCTCAGTTTTAATGAGGTTCACAACAAATCAATTCAGCATTAATAAGAGCACACAAGAGGCAGCCGCATTTTGTTTGTAGTCAGGCCTTTTTCCGCACTAAAATATACATCTACTGGATGAATTTAGATGATTTTGTTCATGGTCTCCAGAGGATAAATCCTAATGACTTTTTTGAATTCTCTGCCCTTTCTGGTAGCAGCAATGTAAGGTTGACATTTGCGGTTATTAGCGATATGTCCCCACAGCTACTGAAGAGACTGCTGTGCCTCAGATCCACGTCCCTCTGACACTGAATTGTAATAACGTTGATCCTCCAAATACTTTAGGCCACTGGTTATAAAACTGTGGTAAAAGTACACAAATTTGCTCAGATTCACCAACATCTACTCGGCTGTATATCGACGTCTACCGTGATGGCATGACCTGGATCGCCTCATATTTTCTGAGGTAATACACGGTGTAAAATGTGAAACAAGTGCTACCTCACTAAACTGCTACACATGTTCACATTTTAGTTTAGCAGCAGCAATCTGTTGCCAGTGTGAGCACACTGATGTTGTGCATGGCCTCAGAGCTGCTAAAATGTCTCTAGACTCTCAAGTCTCGCTACAGTAAATACAATATGACAGATCTGACACCACGGCTCAAGAGACAGAGCAGGTCGTCCATCAATCAGATCGGCAGCTTACCGGCTCTTTTGGCAAAATGCTAGAGAGCTCAGATTTCAGCCGCCGTGCTGACCGTCCACCCTGCACTAAGAAAAGCAACAAGCTCCACGATGCTGCTTTTTTGTGCAGAATTACCACAGTACAAATAACCAAGAGAAGAATCTGAAAAATGTGCATATTCTCGGGTTAATTTGGCGTGCTGACTCGCCACTTTGATGAGCATAATCACTTATAAGGGACAGGGAGGTGTGTCTCATTGACAGATCCGCCCTCCTCTCAGAAAGCAGCTGCACTGAGGAATGATCTCTGCATTTAGTTGTGGCAGTTTAATCCTGCTGCGGGTCGAGGGAAATGGCAAACCTCTGTTTTCATTATGGAAAATAAATGACCTTTAAAAAACCTGCTTCGGATCTACTAGTAATGTAGTAAAGTAGTTAAGTTTTACTGAGTATTATCGGTCCAACCAGCAGTCACTTGTTCAGCTGCACACATTGTCTCTTTACACTGCAGCTGTAAAACTACTGTAGCTAATAGAGCCTTTATGAAGAAGTTATGAGGTGTCACTTGTTCCTAGGTAATCCTGTTTTATGTCATCCAGACCTGAGCAGACAGTTTGCGTTATGGCACTGCAGGTTCTTGATCCAGAGGAGGGAGGAAGGGTGGCCGGTCTGGCCTCTTGTAAATGAAGTTCAACTGAGGCCAATCAGGACGATAAGATGACATGTTTATCTCCTCTACTCGCAAAATGAGACTTCAGATCAAGAGTCGTGCACACGGTGGGTGCCCTGGGAGCTCACCTGGTCGAACACGCCCTCCATGTATCACCGCTAAGTCGTCACTCTCTCTGGATTTCTCCTAGAGGAGTAGTGCAAAGGTTTCATGAGTTTTTGTGTTATTGGTCTGGATTGTATCTGTATTGATTCTCCACTGTAATGGCTCCATCTAAACCGTCAGGCACAGGAAGAGGATGCTGAGTCTAGCAGATATTATTTAAAAGACAAAGTCACCGTAAACTGTACCAACATCAACAGCACTGTCCGTAACGTATGCACAGTGTGCAGTTTGAGTATTTTCAAGGAAAGCTCTCCAAATTTATACGATCCATTCAGGACTTTCATTGTTCCTCTGAGACAGCACAAGACAGAAAACAAACAGACTAAATAACTCAGATATAATTCCACTTGTAATTGTGTTTTTATGTAAAAGTATCACTTATACTTACAGGAATCGTTCGACATCTTGGGAAGCTTCATGTATTCAATTTATTGTGGAGATTTAGATCAGAAGATCGATACCGCTCATGTATATACCAAGCTGCAGCTAGTTAGCTTAGCTTAACATAAAGACTGTAAACAGGGGGAAACAGCTAGCCTGGCTCTGTCCACATGTAAAAAGGATGCACCTCTCTGCATCATAACAAGTTATATCTTGTCTCTGTTTCACCATTTTACCTGGAACCTCTTTGTTTGTTCGGTATTGTCACATCAGGATCTGCACTCGGTTTACTGCTGGAATAATAAGACACTCGTCTGTGAGAGGTTTTTAATTCTCTGGGCAGTTTTATGATGCAGAGTTTCAATGACCCAACTGGGGACTGAAGTCACAAACTGAGAGAATCAAACTCATAAATTGTCGATCCCAGGCCAGATGCTATAAGCACAAGTTCAGTGAACTGGATGAATCTTTGATACTGGAGGTGTTACTCGACAAAAGAGCGGGGCAATTTTACAACAGAAGAGACAGAAATAGCGCAGAGAGGAAGGATTTCGAGGCTTTAGGTTCAGATCTGGATTTCTTCTTTAAATTACAGACATGAACATAAAAACAAGTGAAGGGAATACTACTGGCTCCATTAAGGATAATAGGCCATTAAGGCTCGATCAGTAAAATCAAGCATTTTGAGCCAACAAACAAACTCAGAAAACTACTGCAGGATAACGAGAGGAAATAACAAATAATCCAGTCTTAACGGGAGACTTCTGTGGTCAAGTTCACATATTTAAACATTTCAAAACAGTGAAAACAAGTGTTGTTTCTCTATTTACTCCAAATGTACGGCTTTGCGTGTACAACACGACTCTCATACTATTGAACATTGGGATTTATTCAGGATATATGGTGTGAAAAGTTTAAAATGACGTAATAATTGTACTTTCTTGTTCTGGAAACAGGATGCTGTGACTCATAAATCAGACATGACAACATAATTCAGATAAAAGAAACACACACACACTTATGTAAGAGAACATTGATTAAAAAGAAAAACTGCCAGACAAGTAGTAAAGTAACTTTGAGATGAGTTTGTTAGAGGAGTCATAAAACAATAGGGGGTCTTTTTGTGAGACCCAGCAAGACTGAAAGGGAGACAAAACCAAACGTTCATTAGAGCTTATTACATTTCTTTTCTGATACGTAAGCAGGTTTAACCATCTAAATTAATTTCGCCTTCTGTACTGTTCCACCTGAGATGGACGACACGACTCTCTCCTCCGGGATGCGAGTTGTTCTTCTGTGTGCTTATTTCAGCGGCGGAGCGCTGCAGGAGTTCCTCGTAGAAACACCGCCGGATGTAAACCAAATGAGAAACAGACTGAAGGGGAAATATAAAGATGCAATCCTTGGCCTGTTTCATTTCTGCGTTTACTACGATTACGCTTTCTGCTGTAATGATTACAGTTATCACAAAAGCATGCCAATAAAACTCACGCTGCGTCACCCAACACCCCACCACACTTAAAAAAAGTACATTTTTCCATAATTTGGAGGGTAAAATCTGCAACATAAAAGACATAATACAGAAGAATATTTAACCACACGCTTTCAAATCAGACCTGTGTCCACAGGGCAGACAATAAAAACACATTACTGCCTCAACATCCCACACCGCTCGACGAGAGGCTTCTTTAACAGTCCATCAGTGAATATCCATGTATCGCCACCTCCACACTGTGAGCTGATGTGCTTCAGATGGAGGCCCGGGTCCCTCTGTCAGCATCACCCCACGGTGAGCTGTAATGAGCTGGTGTGTGTGTAATGAGAGCTAATGCTTGCCACGGCTATTGAGCCGCTCCTGCCACCGGGCCGTAATGCCGCTCCCGCTGTGTTGTGTCAAACAGCCACATGCAAAACAGACTGGTGCCAGTGAGCTTGATGGCAGGCCTGCTGCAGCGTCTCTCCAGCAGCAGATGGATCACAGGAAGAGGGACAAAGGCCCCTGTAGTGTCTCAAATGACAGCATTTGGCTGCGTTTCAGCTCACGACACGGGGTGGCTGAAATACGCTGTAACACCTTTGCTCTGTGTTGATCACATATTTAGGCTGGGTGTCATTTGAAAATGTTCAGGTCTGGTGCTGATACGACACCTGAGATTTAATCCTGATGTTACTACAAGACCCTACCAAACTTTTTAAAAATGTTGTATCTATCCTGCTTTGTTTAGATCACCTTCATTTTCTGTAATTGGCACAGGGGATTTTTTTTTTAGCCGTGCACTTGGTGGTGGGAGTCAAACCAGGAGGGTGACAGGCTCCAATATTTTATCTTGACTGTTTCACTACTTGTTATCTTATTTTGTATCATATCATACAGTTTCTTATAGTTTAAATTTTAATAAATATCATAAATCCTACTGAAAACCTGACTTTAGTTTTTTCTTTGGACTGTAACGTGTCACCAGTGTCACCTTCTCGGTTTCAATGGATCGTTGCCGCTACACCAAGAAAAAAACAAACTAAATCCCACAAAAAAACACTTGTCCAACAAACAAAAATCCAGAACTGAGATACACCGACTGAACAACACAAGACTGGGTAACAAACGCAGACATCCTGACACTGAAACCAAGAACACACGCACTAAATACACCCAGCAATATTAGCATACACCTGAATACATTTCTATGTGTTTGTTTGTTACAAGGTGCGTTGCATTGATTTTAATCCTCTGGGCATCTGACCAGGTTTCAGTTTCCCCCTCTTAATGAAGAGATTTGTTCATAATAAGACAAAAAGGGGCTTGTGCTGAATTCATTATTTAAGTCGCTGGCCACTTTAAAGAAGCCAGCTAATGTGTTTGAAATGCTGAGGCATGTTTAACGTCTTTAAGTGTGTGTTCAGCTGAACCGTGAGCAGTTTGTCTCCTGGGCAGTGTATGTGTCGTCTGACAGGTCCCCCCCTCCACCCACCCAACACTCGCTCCTCGCGGTGCTGGATAAAGATATTAGCCGGGCACTGTTGACACTGCATGCACACTCGTAAAGGCCTCATAAATTCTGCTCGTGTAAAAGAGAAAAAGGGGAGTGAAAAAGGCAGGAAAGGGACTGTGGACTCATTGGCAGTCCGCTCTCACACTCTGCCTGCTTGAAGCCACCCAGCATGCTTCCCTACCTGCAGTCAACTGTGGGGCTGCTTCATGTTATGGTTTCATACAGTATATTTAGTGAAGTAACAGCTTTTTTTTTAAAGCAGAAAGACTTGACTTAGCGTCTACATTTTATGAGCAGCGGTAAATACTGGGTGTTGTTATGTCTGAGGGGGACGTAGCCCCCTGTACATACAGTCACTAAACAGGATACAGAAAATTAAATACTTTACATTGTTTTAGTGAATCAGTGTTGAGGTCCCACATGGATATTCAACTTTGGACTTTAAATTTAGAAGTTTAGAAGTTTAGTTTTGGTTATTTCATTATTTCGCCTGTATTTGTTCTTTCGAGTTTTGAAGTGGGCGCTGCGGGAAAAATCTGACATCCAGTTATTTCATGCACCGATCAGATTTTTAGCAGCGTTTGAATAGGGTTGATTTCTAGAGAGCAAAAGAGACTCAGCATTGGTGTCAAACTGTAATCCGCTACAGCAGATGATCAGAAATGAAAATCTTAGTTTCAAAATGAAATTCATAAATAATAAAATGTTTTTTTTACCCCCTAACTTTGAATTTGTTTCCTGTTTATCACTATTTCATGATAGTATTTACTCTGATCTATAATTTCTGTGTCCTGTCTTTATCATGTTTCTTAAATATGCTTAAAAAATATAAGCATTTACTCTCAGAAGATATAACTAGACTAAAAGATCTAAAAGCTTCCAAGGATCTTAGGTTGTTTACATGATGTTGAGAGCTAATGTGTTTCCCGACACCAAACTTCCTTTATCTATAAAGGACCAGTCACTGTTGAACATCGTCGTCATCATTAGAAACTTCATCCTGGGTGTTCATTGTGTGTCTTGTGGCCTACGCACGAGGAAGAGGCGAGAGCTGAATGATAAGTTTGAGTTTAAAATGTGCCCCGTGCGCTCGGATCAGGTCACTGAGGTAAATTTGATGGTGAAATGTGAGTGAGTCTGCCTAGATTAGACGCTCTTAAGGGAGGAGGCGATGTTTCTTGGCAGCACTGATGTCACTCTCGCTCGCTCCAGTGTCACATGGTCGGTATTGATTGTTAGATCCAGCGGGCTGTTAAGGGGCTACTTGCATTTCAATGTGTCCTTTAGTAGAAGATTAATGTTGCCTCTTAAAAAAAAAACAACAAACCTGCAGACTCTATCCCGCCTGCATTTCTCTTCATTATTAATGAAACTTAAACGGCAGTTTGCCAACCCAAAGTAAACACCTGATCTTAAACACACAGCTCTGCCACAGATATGAATAAAACAGTATTATTAAAAGAAAAAGTCTTCAAGGAATGTTTAGTTGAATATGTAATTAAAAAAATAGCTTTTCAATTTATTTTCTTTGAGTTTGATGAGAAGGTTGACGCCACTTTCATTAGCTTAGCTTAGCTTAGCGCAAAGACTGGAAACAGAGGGAAACAGCTAGCCTGCCTCTGTCTGAAAGTAACAAAAATCCCACCTTGCAGCACCTCTAACGCTCGCCCACACACACATCTTATATCTTGTTTGTTTAATAAGTGTAAAAACAACAATTTGCTGCTTTATGAGGATTAAGTGCCAGACTATTTCTTGGCCAGGAGCAGTTGCCAGGCAACCAACGGAGCCTCCAGGAAGTCACTGCACCCCGCCAAATAATAGTCTGGCACATAACCCGGCTGACATTGCAACATGTTGTTTTTACACTGTAATTTTTTGCACAGATTAAACAAATGAGATAGAATGTGTTAATTGCTGTTCTCGTTTTGCAGCTTAAGTCAAACCTGTCTTTGTCCGCTGCATGCACCAAATGTTTAACACGCGCTGACCGAAGCCGCTGAGGACGCACGTCACACTCATCGCTGAGGGTCAGTTCAGGTTTCACAGAGACGTGGTCTGTGCCCACGTCGGTGGACAACCTGATGAATGTATTGTTCGTTCTCACTTAAAAGCTGCCACTTAAATCAACTGCGATTAATTTACAGAAGCCAAAGCGGATGAATACATTTCAGCAGGTGTTTTAATGTACATTATGCTGCCCGGTGTACTAACACTGACTGACAGGTGTAAGGATTCAACCTTTGCAACATTTCTCCACTTGATTGTTTATGATACATTTACATGTTTGGTTAATTTCCTTTGTATTATATTGATAATGTTCTTAGACCCCATTGCTTTGTGTGGATTGATTGAGGTAACTATCTTTATGCACAGTTGTGTGTGTGTTTGAGGAGTTTAATATTAATGTTTATGCTTAAGTTTTCACCTGTTTGATATTTTAATCTGCTAGTGTAGAACATTATAGCCTGGACTGTTTATTTCCTTTTACTTTTAATTTATTGTTGGTAGAATATCTAGATTGTTTATATCACACTTGCTCATGCATTTGTACTTTACTGCTAAATAAAGTTTGTTAATCTATGTCCCTGCCTCTGTGTCAGCTGTTTGGTGTGGATGAAGTTTCCTGAGGAATAAATTAAAGTATTTCTGGGTCTTGGGGAGTGATATTGCATCTGTGTGATCTGTGTGTTTAATGACTTTTCTGGCTTCAGAGGAAGCTGCGAGAAATATAATAAACTGCCTGAAGTGATCGCGTCTGATGGGTCTGAAGACTACGAGTCTGAAAATGAAGAAAATCTGCAGGTGTGGAGTTAAACAGACGTGAGTTTACTGGACCTCTGCGAGCATATCGCACACGAATCTCTGACCAAACCATCAGGATAATGCTAAATTTGTCATGTACTCATTTAAAGCTATGATTAGTTAATTTCAAGGTAAACAGTTAAACACAGGTTTGTACAATGATTATTATATTAAATCTAACTTTCTGTACGTAAAATTATTTTTACACGTTTTCCTCTGTCAGAACTTATCCCATTGTGCACTTGTCAGAAAGTTCTCACCGAAGAACAAAAACAACCTTCCAGCTGTGTTTTCTTCCTCGTCATGATGCGGAGGGTGACTAAAATTAGACAGCCATGACACGAGAGTTTGTTCCTGCATCCTATTGGTTCAAACGCTTGACAGTTTACAGGATTCAGTGTAGCCAAATACAACACAGGTCAACAATACTTTCCAAGGATCTGTGTTTCTTCTGCTTTGTTAGCCGCATAATTCCTGTTTGTCCTTCTTAAAACAAGAAGTACGACTCATGATACGAATTTAGACTTAGGCTGACATGTTTTAAGCCACATTACATGAGCAAATGTGTTGTATAAATACACAGGGAATATGATATAATACAAGTAAAAACAAAATGATTAAAGAATGAGTTAGAAACACGTTGCCCGTCAACCTTTCCAACCTGTGACGATGTCAAAAGAAGTAGGACAATGAGGCCCAGGTTGAAAATAACTGGAATTATCCATTAAGTTTGAGGACTACGCCCTCTGTGCTCCAGTTTTACTGAAAGACTTGAAAACAGTCACAGGAAGGAGTATATCAAGATGGAGTTCCTTTTTTAAGCCCCAGTCTTATTGTTTCACCTCAGAGCAGGAGAGAGGAGGCGATGCACTCTTTCCTCGCCTGACGCAAACAGGAGACACGCAGACAGGGACGAACCTCAGGGTTCAGACTGCACGTGGCTCGAGGTGTTTTTCTAATCTGTTACTGAAAACACACCGGCATTGTTCAATACTGTTACTGTACGCGCCTAATATATCATAGCTATATATATGTCTGACCTGGATCTCCCACACTCAAACTCTTGTGGCACAGATCCGCGCAGATAACGGACAATTTATTGATTAGGTGCTGAACTCCGAGTCAATAAACACGCACATATATTTTGATTTGAAGACGTGCGCCATCCATCACATTGTTGTGCAGCCGGTTGAAAGAATCAGCGCTCGTGTGGCTACAAGTTGAGATGAGATACTCAAGAATACAACGTTACCAGGTTTGGAGTTACTTTACATTCTTCGTACTGTCGAGAAATCCCATTAATAAGACCACTGGGTGATATGTTCCATCATTAGAATAAACATGGGGGCTGTAGTTTATCTTGAGTCAGTCCTACATACATCATCCTGTGTCGCTGTGGATCAATCCACGCCTGAAAATAGTCCCCAACAAATGCAGAACTTACTCCAGCTTGGTAATATTTTGGAAATTGTTGAACCTTGGGCTACAGAGAGCTACAGACTGTAAAGTATTGAAGAAAACACACCGTCTGTTGTCTTCACACAGGATTTCTTAACAATACGAACACATGCTTTAACCTTTTCGCGTGTTTGCCAGAAGATCTGTCGTTCTCCTCTTGTGCCGCAGACTGCGGGGTCCACCATCCTCCCCTTTATTGACTCGATATGAAAACACAATTATTGCAGCAGCAAAAAGGTGGTCAAAGGTGCAGCCACATAATGTTTTTTAATGAGCCAAACACTGTTCGTGACAGTACAGTGTGTATCTATAGAGCTGCACAGAAATATTCTGGTTCCTCACTATTTAAACTAATAAGAGCTGTGTTTCCTTTTTTCCCCCCAGCACTGACTCAGGTTTTCCATCACAGACAAAATATTATAATAATAGATAATAATACATTTTATTCACAAGCTCTGGATACTTACAGGCACTTTAAATGGTGGAAACCTGAAAACCGAACATTGAAGCAGTGAAACAAAGCCCCAAAAAACTAACTGCCTCATGTAGCTGTGGATTGACGTTTGACCTTAAAGTGTGGCGCACAAGAATACAAGGAGAGACTGTTCATCATTGTGTTGCACAGACTCGTGAACGTGGAAAGCCTATGCATGTTGCACGATAAAGCTTCGGTTCCACAGGAAGACTCGGGTTGCTTCACTGTGCTGTTTAGCCAGGATTAGTCTGTTTTAGAACGATTTGTAAAGTTGCGTATTTAAACTGGGATTATAATCATGCTCATGCTTCGTGGCCTGAAAGGGGTTAATTTCTAGGTGTGAGGTCAGTCTGTCTACCAATGCAAAAGGCACCTAATAGAAAATGGATTTATGTGCTGCTGTGTGTTGTTTTGAGTCAGATCAGTGAGGACCTGACTCCCATTTCCCCTCCTGATCCTGATTGCTGCTACTGAATCTGTGATAACACGGCAGAGATATTTTTTGGGGTAATAAATCTTCACCAGCTGACCACATTAAAGATTAAAAATAGCTCCTTTCCTTCACCGCCTGTGAGTCACGGTTTAATTCACGGAGGGGTTAAATATGAGCGTAAGGATGTGAAGTTGGGCTGAGCAGGAAACGGGGAGAGCAGTTTCCTGTTATGTAGAAAAGAGCCGGTCGTACGCCGATCAGATGGTGTGCAGAGAAACAAGGCTGGTTTATCAATAAAAGATGATTTAAGACCACAGATACTTTTTTTTAAAAATGAGAAATGTAATGTTGAGAAATATGATTTTATAATAAAATCATCCAGAAACAAATGAGATCTTGAGATCACGAACCTCTGTACGATAAAGTACAAAAACTATGAAATACATGAAAACTTTATGTGTTTCTGTTGTTGTTTTTTAAGTGGAAATATTATTTTGGTACTTTCTAATAAAACACCAAAGGGTTCATAAGTTGATATTACTTTATAATGTTTAATAAATTATTTATTAATGCTTCATATATATCTATATATATCAGTTATAAGTCAATAATAAACATAACTAGGGTTGCCAGGTTGTAGCATTTCTTTAGCTGGTGTTTATCATTTTTATTTGTTAAACATGCATTAATAAAATGTTGGTGATTCATTAATAAATGCTTATGAGCCTCTCTGTGTCAAGTGCAAATATAAATATTAATAAGTTTGTAATAAATGATTGACGAGTGCAGTTAGGCAAACACGTGTCACAACCTGGCAACCCAAAAGTTGTCCTTATTAAAGGATTATGACTAATTTATGAAGGATTTATCTACCAGTCATCACATTTTTACGTGTAGTTTGGTTTAGGATTTAAAAAATGTTCTTATTGGTAAGTTTTGTTGTAAATATTTAACCCTACCACCATCAAGCATCCACATTGCAGTACTAATCCACCCCGTAGCCTGATGTTAACACTTTCAACACTTGACTGGACACGCTGCTCCTGCTGCTGCTCTCCCAGGGCTCCTGGAGGGTGGTGGTGTAGTGTGGTAATGTAACGATCGAGCTGAATCTCCATTTGGTTTCCAGTCGCGTCCTGCGCGCTGTAGGACGCACAAACGATCAGCTGAGCAGCGTTTCCCTCTCGGAGGAGGATAGACAGAGCTGTGTTCAGTCAGGCTCACCCACCCTCTGTTTGGACACTTCAACTCAGTTTTTCTTTTTTAATGTTATTTAAATAAAATAGTGCGTATCCAAGCTGCTTCCGAGATGTTGGAGACGGCCGATTCGCCAAAATGAACACAGGTGAGGTGATTTATTTATTTTAGAAGTCGAGGCTGGTCTGAAGCTGCTGGTCTTTAAGCTTATGTTTCACTGTGTGTTTGGATATTTAGTCTATTTAAGAAAGTGAGTGAGCAAACACAAACTTAGATTTGACTTTTTTTTAATACATTCCCGTGAATAGACGGTGAGTCCAGCGGTAGCAACAGGATGTACGGCAGACAAAGTGCGCGTGTGTGTACTGCTGGTTAATTGTTCATTTTATATCTATTAAGGCGTTTCAATGAGTTTACCATAAATGGGTGTAAAGTCTTAACTAAATACACTCAGTCCTCAGCCAGCACAAACACACAAAAACACAAAATCCCAGCATGCCTTTTGTAGTTTTGGGATAGATACTTAAAACAACATGTTAAGTACACTGTTCTGTGTTTTAATAAAAGTAGTACATACAGTGAGTCTGGTTTTTAGATTATTGAGAGCCTACTCTGACACTGATCACATGTTTTTGAGTTAAATGTATTAATATACATGAATTAAATGTGTTGCTCTCTTTTTTGCTGCCTATAAAGTCTTATTCTCAGTAAAGGCAGCCTGAGAGAGGTTTGTCTTGAATCACAGGAAGTGAGTCAGGGAAATCCCTTAGATTATTTTGTATTCTTTCTCAAAGGATGTAAAAGCAAACATTACTCATTTTAAGTCTCTTATTGTGTCTTTTTAGTACCAAATCTTTGGTTTTTGTGGTTCTTTCTGCAAAGTATGAGGGAAACAGATTTGATAAGTTTCAAATATTGTTAAAAAAAAAAAAGGTCAGACTGCGACCGTATGACAATATCTAGAATCTGTGAGAATTTTTAGGTCACAGGGACACAATACACATGACCTGTAGGCTATTTTAAAGCGCATAATCTTACAGTTTCCTCTTCCTGTTGTTCTTTCAGACTGCACCAAGCCTTCTGTTGCTCCAAAGCCAAGATTTGTTTGTCACGCCAGCCTGAAGCTGCCTTCCCCTCTCATGTCTGCAGCCAGAGGTCCCAAACCTTCTATAGCCCCAAAACCTAAAGTCACACCAGAACTTAATGGCAACCAGGGCGGATGCATTAACGGCAGCTCGCTGGCTTCAGATGGCGAGGTTGATGAAGTGCACGTGACGGAAAATGGCCTGAACAAAGTGGTCGCAGACAGGTTGCCGGCAGAGAAACAATTAAACGCCTACATCCTCAAATCAGCACAGAAAGATGTTCAGAATGTGTCACATGAGGCGGATGACGGAGAGGTGACGGAGGAGGAAAAGGAAGAGGATGATGACATGATTCAGAAAATGGACGAGGACTGGAGGTTGACCGACAGCGCTCGGACAGAGGAGGTGGACTCCCTGGAAACACTTTGGGCCAGTGATGCCGGGCTCACGGCTGACTCCGAGGAGGTGGTGGAGATGGTTGACACAGACGTGACGGAGGACATGGACGCCGAAGGTTGTGATGCGGGCGAGGCGCTGGCTGACACAGATGGCCTCTCGGTGGGAGACATTTCTGTTAATAGCGTTGACGGGGAGGCAGGCTGTTATTCTGCTGAAAACCGACGCGTGAAGGAGAGGCAGGGAAAGCTCCAAGTCAAGGAGGATGAAACGGAGGACTGTACGGCAGATGATTTAACCGAGTCTCTCACAGACGAATCTGGTCTCCTTATTAATGACACACAAGTTTGCCTAACAGATGGAGAAGAGAAAGAAGGGGAGTCTGCTCCTGATGGTGGCGTCACACGTAACCTCCTGAAGTTTAGACGTGACCGTAAAACGAAGGAAAACTGCAAAGTACAGAACATTGGTCTTTATGATTTTATTGCCAAACACCAGGTCTGTGATGCAACTAAGAGGCATGTTGCAGACGAGGATGAGCCTTATTACGTCTCTTCAGAGGACATTATTAACAGAGAGATGATGCAGAGGAATAAGACAGCTCTTGGACTACCGGAGAGTCACCTTACACCACAGAAACTTTTGTCCGTAAACAGCGGTGGAATATCAGCCGGGAAATGCGAGGGAACAACAAAAAATGGGCAGTCCTCTGAGGATTATGTGGAGATTGTTAACAATGGATACATCTGCCACAGGAGCGATGAAAACAACGTGAGAACGTATCAGAAATGGAGGACGGAAGAACCCAAAGTGCAGACAGCAGAGGCTTTGCTGAATGATTCGGACTACCAGCCGAGGTTCAGGCTGGTGTCCATCTCTGTGCCAACGGACACCGATACCTCGCTGACATCTTCTCTCTCGGAAAGCCAGCTGTACTCTCCGAATGACTCAGATGTCTTCAGAGACGACGAAGACCTGGATGGTCACATAGTGCCGTTTCTGGATGACACCACTGACACGGAGCAGGACATCAGCGATGAGCACGTCTACGAGGAGCCGGGGCACAGTTCAGAGGGTGAAAATGTTTTTCCTTTTGATAAGAGGTCAGCAGAGATGCTCTCCCGCTCACTGTCACACCGAGTTAATAATAATGTGTCCGAGGCGGGAGTGCAGTTCATTCAGAGGACCTACATGAGCGGATTCGGACAACCTGCAATGAGCAGCAGCCCCATGTTGAGCTCAGCGTTGCACAAGAGCCACGCCAAACCTCACTACCTGTCCCTGTACCCTCGCTCCATCTCCATGGAGGGACATGACACGTCTATGGGTATCTACAGCTCCCCAAGACAAGGAGGTGCCATTTGTTCATCTGGAAGCTTCTCCCGGGGCTCACCTTTGTCATCCAGTGGCCTGTCCACTCCGACCTCTGTAGTGGACATCCCTCCTCCGTTCGAGCTGGCTTACATCACCAAGAGACCCATCACGAAGAGTTCCCCCTCGCTTTTCGTCGAAGGAGACTCGTCTGAGAAAAACAGGAAAAAGAAATCCTCCATTAAACGTTTCCTGATGCTTAAATTTCGGCGGAAAACAGACAGCAAGGCTGTGGTGGATGTCAACCCGTCCTCCGTTAAGCCCTCAGCGGAGGCCAGCCACCACACGCCAGGCAGACTTCTGGATCTGGATAGACAAAGCTTGAGTAGCTCTCCACAGCTACAGTCACGCTGTGCTAGTAAACCTCATCTTTCACCTGAGCCGGCCTCCAAATTCTTGTTCTACAAGGACAGCAAGAGAAAAGGGAACACCGTGGCCTTCCTCAATCGCAGCGTCGTCAGGGTGGAGTCCTTCGAGGACCGCTCCCGTGTGCCTTTCATACCTCTTCCCCTGACCAAACCTCGCTCCATCTCCTTCCCCAACACGGATACCTCAGACTACGAGAATGTTCCTGCCATCAGCTCGGATTATGAGAACATTCAGGTCCCGCAGAGGAGACCTGTCCGACAGGCACCATTCAGGGACTACTTTGACCGTCCCAGTCGGGCATTGTCCTCTGCCAATGAGACTGACGGCTATGTGGACATGAGCAGCCTTCCTGGGTTCAAGAATAAAACTGAGCAGGAAACTGAAAGGTAAGCAAACATAATTAAGAGTCTAAAGCCTCAGACTTCAACAGATGAACCCTTGTGCAATCGTACACAATATTGTAGGCCATTACTACCACACTGTATGCAGCAGGAGGTCTCTGCTCTGTCTCTTGATTAGCGTTGGGCTCCTTGGCCTAAAACTTGCTGTAGACCTCTGGTCTAAAGCTCTTATAGCGGGTCAGTGCCGTTGTACTTGAGCTAAATGCTAGCATGCACAAAGTGATGATGCTGACATGCTGTTTTTTTCCAAGTATAGTGTTTGTTTACCATCTTAGTTTAGTATGTTAGCATGCCAAAATTTTCTTAGTCCTCAACCTAAAGTCTAGCTGAGGCTGATGTGAAGGTTATTAGTGGATAAATTAAAACATCTGACGTGAAGAAAAGGTCTAGGATTTATCCTCTGAGGGCCACAAACATCGGTACAAAATATCTTAACAACCCAAGCAAGCGTTTCAGTTGAGGCCGACCGAATGACCTGCAGAGATTGCCATTCATGCAGCTATGATGCTGTGTCTGTGTGTTCATGTAGATTTGTTCATATTAGTGATCTTTGCCACCTTTTACAACAAGCACAAGTCTCTTTTATTAATGCTCAGCCACTGTGAGACTTTAACATCCCCCCTGGGGTGCAGGATTTACAACTATTTATTATGTCGAGTCCCCCTAATGCTGCAATCACAGCAGACGTGGATGTTCTGTTGTGTACAGCAGGAAGGAAGGACAGCACTGTGGCAGGAGTTCCCTCATGCTATGCAGTGAGATGTACGATACTGCGATGTGTCTGTGCGTTGTCGGGACATGTTGGGAGGCAGAGAGGGAAATGCTGGAGGTAGAGGTGGTGGTGGTCTCTTCAGATCTAAGTGAAAACAGGTCTGTTTCATTCATAAATCATATTTTAGTGGTGAAAACAGCCTCTTGTGTTGATGCTGTAGGGAGAGCTTCTTGTTGTTGTCCCTGTTGTGGTGTTATTTGTTGGTATGATCAGCCACATTGTGCTGACATTAACCCATCCCCCCTGCATTCCTGTTGGCTGTGCCCATATCATACAGGCCGCCCAGGATGATTAATAGTCAGAGCGTTTTGGAGTCATTGCTCTTCTCTATCCAGTCAGGAACAACAGGCCGAGATAAAATCGCAGTGTGTTCTGTAGTCAGCAGTAGTTCACTGCAGCGGTTCCCTCTCATCGTTGGGGTTATGTGTAAGACAACGGTGTGTTAAGCTGAGAACAGATGAATTAAAACTTATAAAATACTCAAACAGTTATCATAGACATAAATAAATAGGAGTATGTAAACGTATTTCTTTATCTTATCAGAACCTGGTTGTGTTTATCAATTTCCATATATGTTTTTTGAGGAAATCAATCATGTAGTTAAAAGATATTGACACTACATTGCTTAAAACACCCAAAATAACAAAGTCTGTGGTTAACTTAACTTAAAAAGGGAAGAAATTAGGCAGCACTGATTGAAACAGAGATGAAAGCAGGTTAATCTTACTAAACGAACCCATCATGCCGAGAGTTAAAGAAAAGCTATAGATTCATCTAAGAGCTCAATCTGTTGAGGCAGCTCATCTACAAATGGAGAGCAATGAAACTGAATCCTTCAACGCCAACACAAACATAACATCCAGGGATTTGCAGTCCTCTCCCGCTGCATCTGGGACACATGTGCACGCTTCCACAACAGAAAGAAAATTCAATCAACGTGGCTCTAATGAGAGGGTTGCTCGGAAGAAGCCTCTGTTTTCAAAACAGATTAAAACTGTCCATCTCAACTTTCCCAGAGAGCACCTGGAAAAGAAAAAAGCTTTCTGCATATCCATCCTACACAAAATTGGGTTGGTCGTTACCAAAAAACCCACCACACTTTTAGTTAGCGCCGCATCTCAACTACTGCCAATGGTGGGAATATTATGACGCTGGCCTGATCTTCATCCTGGACTCCTCCACACAGGCCAGAGAGTCATGATTTCTGAGGAATATTGTAAAATCACGGTACATTATCTCAAGCCATCAGCTGTGAAGTTAAAGCTTGGCTGAAAATAGACCTGCAACATGTTAATGATCCAAAACGTACGAGCAAAACAACCATGGAAGAATAAGATTGGTGTTCTGGATTGGACCAGTCAAAGTTCAGACCTGGATCCAATTATAATCCTGTGGTGGGACGTGAAGCGGGCAGTTCATGCCAGGCGCCCAAACCAACCTCACTCGACAAGCTGCGTTCTGCACGGAGGAGTTGGCAGATTTGAGAGCCTGATTAGTCGCTACAGAAACTGTTTCGCTGTTGTGCGCAAAAGGGGGTGCAATCCTCTAAAAACAGAAGGGGCTCACACGTTTTTGACCCATGAAATTTAATTTATTATTATAAATTAATTAGAAATTGAATCTATTTTAGGAATTTATGCAAAAATATTGACTATCCCTAGAGTTCACAAACTTTCAAGCAGCATTGTTGGACAAACAACAAATTCATTGATAAAATAACAGGAAGATCTGTCGCCAGGTCACCTCTAGTTAGCAATGTGGCCTCTCAGCAAAAAGGCTCCTGACTCGAACCTCAGCTGGGCTCCAGCCCCCCGACCACGATAAAGAAAAGTGCTTACAGTAAATAGAAAATAGAATCAGATAAGCCAAACGTATACAAACGGGGGTTTTCATGAAGAATATTGCAATACAGCAGACTTTAAAGTTCACTACGTGTCTCATTCAGCGCTAGGTTTATTTAAAATAACTGCTTTTCCATCACAAAACTCACAATTTCAAAAGTTACACGCCTCCATGTAAGAACTTTATGTTAGCATTAAACAGAAACCGCAGCATAATTATTATTATTATGATTATTTTCCGCTCTTTAAACTTCAGTGAGTACACAGCAAAGCAATATCTGGATGGACGGCAGAGTCAGTGGTTGAGATTGTTAGTTTTACAGTAGCCTGAAGGGGCAATATTAGCACATCATAGTTTGAAGATCTCTGGTGTCTTTTACTCCATCACTGCTATAACTGGAACAAATAGGCTCACCAGTCAACCTGAGGCTAAAAGAAAATGGCTATTTCTTATCTCTATCTGTAATTTATCCACATAGATTTTGCCTCGAGTCGTACAACATAGCAGGACTGCGACATGTCACTGGCAGTTTATGTCAGGGTGATATAAAAGCCTAATATAGAATCTATGCATGCATTTTGTGGTTCAAACACCCCGTGGTATCTCATCCAAAGTTTGATCCCCTGAGCAGTAATGGGCCGTGCAGCTCTTAACGTGTGCGATGCAGAGATCCGAGCTGCTCGCATATGTTGTTCATATGTAACTAATTTGCATCGCAGTGGGGTTAAATCCGCCGGTGCTTGGAGTGAAACGTGGCAGGAACATTGGCAAGGCAATTGGTCACGTAGACGACGAGTGCATCACTACTGTAACTGAAGGACGTGTTTTTATTTGCATAGCTTACACTCCCCACTGAGCTGCAGCCATTAGCATATTCATTTGGGCTCCCCGCAGAAGAGAAATCTCGTGGCATAAAACACCGACATGCATCCCCGGTTGGGTGCAGTTGTCACCGCAGGCCCTTCAGGATCATTTTATTGGTTTCTCAAGACCTGCAGTGTTTCATGTAATCACATTTGCTTCTAACGCTGAAGATGTTTATTATAGCGATATTTCAATGTAGATGACTGTGAGATGATATGGATGGTTAAATGAAATTCGTCTGATTTATTCTCACATGACTGAAGGTTTGAGGACTAAATACAGTTCATATTATGAAACCACCGAGTTAAATTAGTGTTGAAACTAAGCTGAAAGACTACACCTGTGGTTCATGATCTACAGGCCTGGACTGCACCAAGGGTCAAAAGATGATTAAAGGAATAAGAAAGAAGAACATATATTTCTCTTACATTCATTTTTTCTTCCCTGATGGTTCTCTAATATACGTTAGTCTCGAGAAATACTGAATATTTTAACATTTTTGGAGCAGGAGTAATCATGTCTGTACAGGAAATGTGAAGCTACAGCCAGCAGCAGCAGTAACAAAATCTGTCTACCAGCACATTTAAGCTCATCTTATATCTCAAATATTTAAAGAAAATAAACTACGGGATAAGTTTTGCATTTTCTGTAACGTTTGGCTTCAATATCTTCTTGACGGTAGCACACATACGTGAGCAGAAATGTGACAAAAAGACAGTGAACACAGGCGAAATGTGGCTCTAAATAATGTGTTAGCTCTTAGGAATAAACCTGCCTGCTCTGTAAACTGTTTGCAGCTGAACAGGGTTGGACTACACTACTGCATTTTAACGTCGTAACGTCGTAATGGTTTTACTTTGGGAGCATGATATTTTTGAGGTGGTACGCAGTGTAAAAAGTTTAAGAAACACTCATGAAAGAACGGTATTTTGCTGTTGTTCATGTGATGTTATGTCTCGTTATGTGAAACAAGACATAACATGTTAATCAGTGAGCCTCAGAGATGCTGGTAGGTGGATGAGGTTATTTTAGGTACGCAGCCAGGCTAGTATTTGAAGTTTAAGACATCAGTTCATCAGGAGTTATATTAATACATACACTGTACGTCTGGCTATATTAACCGCAGTACCCTCTTCCTCACCAGTGCCTATACAGAAGCCTACAACGTGTGCTCAGTGGCGGTCGCTCCACAGGGCGATGCCGGGAGGGAGGCGGCGGCCGAGGATGACCAAGGACGCACCTCAGAAGAGGAGGACGGAGGTGCAGACAGCAACTATGACAGACAGGTTGGTTCTGATGAATGTGTGTCGAGCTTCTGCTGTTCAATTTTCTGTTCTTGAATTTAACTTTTTAGCGTTTCAGATCATATAAAATCTTCCATTTTCTATAGTTCACAAAAGGACAGTTACTCATTATCCTTTAAAAAGTGATTTGTTTTGTTTTGTGCCAAGCGGTAGGCAGAAATTCACACATTTGAAGAGTACAGCAGAACAAAATAAAACAAAGTGAACTGTTTTTCACCTTGGGCAACTGCAAAATTGCCCTCACAAGCCAGAATATTAATGCAGGTTAATGGGGGTTAATGGGGCTGTCCTCATTTTGACTGTCGCTCGGAGACGATGTAGATGCAGAGAGGGAAGCCAGACGTATTTTGCTTGAACTGCTGCCAAAATGCCTGAGTACATCCTAACCCTGGGCGTGTTACAAGTAAATAATATGATTGTTTTACAGCCTGACGGCCGATCCAGAGCCTTTTATATCGCGAAAGACCTGGTGGATACAGAGAGACTGTAAGTTGCACGTAAACTCATTTACCTTATCAAACATCGCTGCCTTTTTAATCAGGTTCCCTTCGCTCTCCTCTTTAATTGAGTATTTATTCATCTGTCCACAGACATGTAAAAGCCCTCAAGCTCCTGCAGGAAGTAAGTGATGCATTTATATTCTCGTTTAATTTAATATTGCAATATAATTCTCACGTATGTATCCCGATGAGAGAGGGGATAGCAGTTTCTACATTGGGCTGTTTGAGCTCTGCAGGGCAGTTCATGTTTCTTTGCTCATATTTACATTTTATCTCTTAAATCCCCTCAAATCTTTGTCCGCTCGCCTCTCTGAAGCCGTCAAAAATTTGATGTGTGTGTGTGTGTTTTGCAGTTTCACACTAATTCCATCCACATAAATTAACTTTCATTAAGGTTGGGCGCCTTTATTTATCTAGAATACATTAGCTCAAAGCCTAATTTCTCTTTTTCCGGGAACATTTGCTCCACGCTCGTTCACATCCACCCCTAAAGGCCGCATCTACGGACACAGTCTGATCTGTAGTTAAGGCTTTTGTGCCTTGCACGAGGGCACCTCAGCAGTGATAATGAGGGAGGAACAAGTGCTTCCCTGTTACTTCCCTTCCTAGATGTTATCCCTCTGGTGTGGGGATTAAACTAGTGACCACCGCTGCACCAGCGCTCTAATCAATGACGAGGCTTCTTGATATATTAGCTTGTGCACTCTCTGCTGTCAGATATTATCGTGTTGTACTGCCGAAGAAGAATGGGAGGGAAAACAGAGGAGAAATACAGACTTTAGTGAAAGTGTAAGTAAGATTTTGAACATAAACTACACGATAACCATCCCACCAGGATTTTCGGGAAGCGGTGGGAGCAGCGGTCGGGGACGAGGGGGAGCCCGTGCTGGATGAAGAGAGGCTCCGAGAGATTCTCAATGAGCTGCCCGATGTTTACACCCTGCACCGCAGAATACTCAATGAGCTGGAGAATCGAATCCGAAACTGGTGAGACACACGGGCACAAGGAATTATCTTCCACACTTGTCCCTTTTCTCCCACAGAGGACGCACATTAAAGCAGCTCAAAAAGCATTAAATATAACCCGAGTACCGGTGCGTGCTGCTTCTCCTCCATCCCCTCTCCTTTGTTTCTCCGTTCAGGGAGGAGAGCCAGAGGATTGCAGACATCTTCCTGTCCAGAAAAGCAGAGTTCTTGGTTTTTACCACTTACATCGGCCACTACGACCGAAGCATGAGCCTGCTGGACGACAGCTGCAGAACTTCACCTGCCTTCGCGGCGATTGTTCACCAGTTTGAGGTCAGACAGACACAAAACAAGACATAAAAAACATCTAAAAGATTCACAGTTTCATAGACAAGTATCACAAAATCAACTATGATAGTATCTCTACTTACAAGGCCAAGGTCTTACTGTATACAGTACTATTTTACTGTTTTTTTTTGGTCACATAATCAACATAGTTGTGTATAAAACATGTATTTTGCAGGTATGACAACACTTCAGCGAGGTCTGTGTGCTCTTCCTCGCCTGTTGTGTTATATAAAGCTGCTTTGCTCACTGCTTAAATGTGCAAACATTAGGGAAACAGGACTACTGGGAATGATTAAATGAATTCAGTAGAAAACACTCGAGGCACGGCGGTGAAAGATTGCAAAGGTTTTGGTTGAGAGTAACAGAGAAGCTTCGGTTTGAACCTCACATATTTGATGGTTATCAAGAGCTGTGCTTATCGCTGAGCATCATCTCTTATCGGCAGACTGCGCGTGCCTCTGATGTGCAGCGGCGAGGATAAGGTGCGTGGTTTGTTGTGGCGGCGGCGGCGGTGGCGTTGTCTGAGTGCCTACGTGTATTAGTGAGCCCTTGTGACTAAAAGATTTAAACCTTTAAAAGGTTCGAGGGAAAATTGGACAGCAGACATTTAAGTGAGTGAAACTTCATTTAAAAGAACTACGCAGTGTTCTCGTCCGTCATGACACCCAAAGGAAAAACATAGACCGTACGTTTAGACGTTAAAGACAATATTCGTTTGGTGCGAGCCACTCAGAACAACGATTAACTTCTCTTTAAAAACAAGGGAATCTTAAAACTTACATGTGATGCCTTTCCCAGCAGAGCTCCGGGCTCCACAAAGTATCGAAACAATGCACTTTAGTGAGGGCTTATGATTAACCTCAATTAAATGAACAGACACAAGGCAGCGTTTCCTTAAAACCAGTCATCCAGAGAAGCTATTAAGTTGATGTTTGGATATGAAACATATAAAAGAAGAAGATTCGATAGGCCTCCAGTTTATAGACCACGCAGGAGAAGCCTTTGCAGAGCTGGGCAGTTTTCTCCGTCTGATTTAAGAGCGTTCGCGTTTAAAAGTCTTTTGATTCTCCTCAGCACTTTGTGTATTAACGTCAGCGCGGTCAGCTCTTTTCTGTGTATTCCTTTAATCGTGATGAGTTTCATTGATTATGAGTTTGTAATTTTCATTTTTTAAATAAGAGAAACTGCTGACCTGCTCAAAGACCAAAAAAAATTAAAGCTCCGGGTTAAATAGTACAATGACTTTGAGTGTGTGTGAGTGTGTGATTTTGCAAAAGCACACACACACACACACACACAACAAAATGAGCATACAAGGCGCTGTGCTGACCAGCAGTCTGTGTCATTGGCCCTTGTTCACACTTAAAATACGACTGTTTTTTCTGCTCAACTTTCATTTTCTTTGCCAGTTTTTTTTTTTATGCATTCAGTGATTCTGTTTGTAATTAATCTGACATGCTGTTTGGACGAAGTTTATGTGGATTTCTACAGTAAATCCGGCTCCTAACGGGCAGCAACGATGCAACGAAAATGAATTTGGTTTATCTGTCTCAGCAGCAGAGTCCAGCTGGAGAGAACGTGTCTCTGAAACATCAGCTCCTGCAGGTTATTGTGCGTGTAGCTCAGTACCGCATGGTCCTCACTGGTGAGTCTCGTGTTTTAAGATTTTTTCTGAATCAGAATATATTACGCTCGTAGCATCCGCTTCCATTTTCTTTCCCTCTTCTTACAGATTACCTGAACAACCTCTCCCCTGACTCTAAGGAATATGAAGATACCCAAGGTATCGTAAACAACCGGCAAACCACTCAGTGTGGACACAGGCTGTTGGTCACCGGAGAGTCTTCCTGGCCTTTGTTTGTAGCTCTGTGTTTACAGTGAATTTATCTGCTCTCATTTGGCATGGACAGACGGCCATGAGAGAGCCAATTTAAGATCTTTTTGTTTGTGGTGGCGACCCACCAGACAGTCATTTCAGCTCACTTCTGTGTGACGACTGTAAGATGTGTAATTCATGAGAAGGCCAGTTGAGGCAACACTATCTCACATCTCTGATAAGGGAGCCACCGCGGTCCGAGCTTGTAGACACATCCAGGCTCCTGACTCATTTTTAGGTTTCATGTCTGGTGCTTCTCTACATCGAGACAAAGAACAAATCAACATCTGATCTCTCCTGAGAATGTGTTTACCGTTAAACGTGAAGTATCTCTCGTGATTCGTCTCTTTGTTTGTCTGATGCAGCTGCTGTGGATGTAGTCTCTGACATTGCAGACCAAGTAAATGACAGTTTAAAACATGGGGTAAGTTCTCAGTGAAACTGGACACCTTCTAACTTTTATATCTTTTCAAGTTTGTTCAGGTCTTGAACAGATGATCTCAGGCGGAAAGTTAACTGCTCCCTGAGTAAATGTAGCGTTACTTTTCATCGTACAGATTTGACTAAATGTATACAGAGGAAGAAGAAATATGAGAGCATGTTCCCGGCAAATTATCAAAATGATATTACATCTCTCCTGTCTCTAAGAATATAAATCATACTCTTTACTTAAGGTTGAATCTGCATTCATGACACCAAACTCTGCAGTATGAGGGCATTTATGAAAATCTGCCTTTTTACCCAGTTTAACCTCGGCTTCTTTTAAGCTCCTAAAGGAGTAGAGTCGTGGCTCCCAACCTTTTCTGTCTTGGTGCCCCTTCAAACATTTTTTTGTACTATACTGTGACGTTAAACATCTGGAGACCCCTTAAATTTATGTTGTGACCACTCGATCCATTCGATTAGATGGATTTTGAGGCAAATGTTAACAGTCCAGGTGTGTAACATTTAAGGGGGCCCTCTTCCACAGAGTACACCAATCACGTTGTTTCTGCGGCAGCCCAAAAGAGGGCAAACAAAACACTGGTTCGCATTTTCACATTGCCACCGTAGTTTCTCCTTTGCGTTTGAAATGAGGGCGTGAAGTAAGGGGTATTCAGTCGGTTGCAATCTGCAACTTTGCCGCCAAATTTTACACACTGGACTGTTAACTTTATACTTTGGTTTTGGCCACAGATCTACTTTGTTCCTAGTGCTAATTAGCAAATGCTCTGAACTGAAATGTGACTGTGCCAGCTTAAGCATGTTAGCATTGTCATCATGAGCAAACTGCACTGCCATACTGTACCAAGACTTTTGTGTTTTGGTGGGTACTCAAGCATCAAATGATGACATATCTGAATAGTCCTGGACCCAGCGGGTGATAACTGTCTAAAAACAAAGGGGTCATGAAAATAGTTTGTCTTTCTGGTAATGCTCATTCATTGTTATTGTTCTGGCGTCTCATTTTCCCCCCCTTGTCTTTCTTCTTTTTCTCTTTGTGTCTCAGGAGAACTTGTTGCGCCTGGTCAACATAGAGTACAGCGTCCGTGGCCAACGGGACCTGCTGCAGCCTGGCAGGGTATGACTCTTGATAACGGCATTGTTTCTGTCTGTTGATTGCCAGCCCACCCTGTCTGCCCTGCACCACCCCTGTGTTGCCCTTTACACAATCATTCATCTGGGAATCCCCAGCCAGCCTGGCTTTAAAAACAACGCTGATTATTGCAGATGCCCCCTCGTGTGTCATGACTTGTGAAGTCTGAGTGTATTTTTTTAATCAGGTCTTTGTGAAGGAGGGCACCCTGATGAAGGTCAGCAGGAAGAGTCGACAGCCCCGCCATCTGTTTTTGGTAAATGCTGCTTCCTGTTTGGAGTATTTAAACTAATACACACATGTGCAGTGACCGTACTATGTTATTTTCTTATAATATTTATATTTGCTTCATAATATAGTGACAGTGAGTCTTTGAGACATCTTTATGTGAACGGAAGAGTCGGGCTGGTCTGTTTCTATGTCCAGACTGAGCTATTAAGAGCAGGGTTTCCTGGCAGGATGTTTCTGAATGCCGACTTCCTGAGCCAGTTCTTTACTGACAGCACAGGGAAGGTCAACGCCAGCTCCCTATAAACTGAATGATCCGTGTACACCTGTGAACTGTTGTGAATTGAATTCAGTCTGATAAATATTAGTCAGAGGCGCTTTCCTTTAATATAGACAGTCCTTTCAGCTGATGGTGCTAAAATAAACAGGGAGCAGGATGCAGGGTGAGGGGAGAAGGATCTGATTGATAAAGGTGTTTAGGGATAAACGAAGAAACAATGCCATTTTTCCTAACTTTTCATGAAACATAGTTCAAAAAAGAGTCAAAGAATATGAAAACCACAACATAGAGAAAGAGGCGTGCAATGTTATAATCAACAGATTAGATAATTAAACGCCTTCGCAGATTATCCATAGAGCATCGTTAAAGTGCGTTTCCCTCCTGTGGCGTTTTAGAAATTTGCGGTCTGGGCTCGACACTAAAAAAGCTCGTAAATGTCTCTTCTGGAGAAATGTTGGTGATCATCGCTGCGCAACTTTTATCCTGCCACAGTTTGTCCACCCCGACGGTGATCGCGTGTTATCAGGTATTATTAAAGTTGGAGACAACGCGATGAAACAAGTCCGCAGGAGCTGCCGGTCTCATAACTGAAGCACTAAAACACACCGGGACAGTGTGTAAGATGATAACAGAGGTTAATGATGCGGTTTGATTTCATCTTTATATCTGTTTACTGAAGTATCGCACACGGGTATGATCATAAAAATTCAAGATATACACAGTTAAGTTTCTGAAAATCTGGAAATTGATAAGCATGCAAATATTTTTTAAAGTTTGACTTCTAGTAGTCGTCTTAAACTCAGAGATTAATGATCACAGCTTTCTAGTGACAAAGTGCACATACAGCATTTTGCACAGACATCTAAGTTGAGTTTTGTTCAACATTTGAGGTCTAAGTTAACCAGATCTGCACCGTGCGGAGTAGACAGTGTATTTATTGTGTACCTGTAACTGTGCACCACCCTGCTGATCATAAAAGACACAATATCAACAGTTTAGTGTAACTTTTTCTCATCAGTGAATAAACTGTTTGAGCTGTGTGAAGGTTTATATTAGCTCAGAGTGCCACCTACTGGAGAGTGGCTGCACATACACACATAACAAGATTTTATGGTACCCTTTTAACACGCCCTCTGCTCTGCATTTACTCGTCTGTTCTGCAGATTTACTGTGGGTAATGAGTGTTATCTCTGTCTGTTAATAGATGAACGACGTGCTGCTGTACACCTACCCTCAGCAGAATGGGAAATACAGGCTGAAGAATACTCTGCCACTCACTGGGTTGAAGGTCTTTAAATAAGTCATTTAATGTCATAATGTTGGAGATTTCTCAACATGTTTTCCTTTTCAGAATCCCACAAGAGCTGATATGAAGTTAAACACCCATGAAAGTATTAAATAATACCCATATATGTATTTTTACTTAAATAATTTGCCTGTTTATGGTTAACAAAGAAAGTGGAAAATGGAAAAATATGCAGATGTGTCAGATTAGAAGTGTTTGGTCTTTATTTCTATCTCTCTCTGTCTGATTTCCCAGGTCAGTAAACCCATCATAGAAAATGTCCAAAATGTGCTGCGGATTGAAGGAGCAGACATCGCCATCACTTTGTCTGCAGGGTGGGTCACCATAAAACTTTATGTTTACTACTGCAGCTGATGTTTTGCAGATTTGGCGTTAATGACTTTTTTATGGCTTCGCTTATGTTTTTTATCATGGCGTTGTGATTTTTTTGCAGCTCCTTCATTGAAAGAGAGGACTGGTTTTACACTCTGAGCCGCACAGTGACTGAGCACACCAGAGGATCTGCATTCAACAGCTGCTCAGGAGAGGTGTGCAAGCTCTGCTTCTCTGTATTGATTGATCGAGTTGTTACTTGATATTCTTTTGTCGTCATCAGTCTCCGCAGTTTGACAAAGCAGGTTTTACGATGCTTTTGTTCCAGGCCAGAGATCGCCTGCGGCTGTGTCTAGGAGAGAAAGCTCCCACGCTTGTTCCGGTCTCACAAGTGATGATGTGCATGAACTGTACCTCAGATTTCAGCCTCACTCTTCGTAGACATCACTGCCATGGCTGTGGAAGAGTGAGTCGATCTGTTAGACAGAATATGCTCGTTGTTTCCTGAGCTTTCTAATCTGTATGCAGTGTAATCTGTGGCGAATTTGTGTTTTTTGATGCAGATTGTTTGTCGGAGCTGCTCCAGGAACAGATATCCACTGAAATACATGAAAGACCGCATGGCCAAAGTGTGTGATCACTGTTACAACGAGCTAAAGAAGAGAGGTGTGGATACTTACTGTGGTCGAGTAATATCTTTTCATAAACAGACCTTCGTTTGACCTCAATGGAAAGCGTGAGGTGAAGGAGAATCCCACTGCACTTCCACTGTCCTATGTAATAATACAATGGAGGACACAATGTGGGTCTGCCTGCGAGGAATTGTGGGAAGGCATTATCTCCTTTCCTTTCGCAAAAGATGGGCCAGAGTACCCTTTGCTAAAGGAGATGAGGAAGGAAACATCTGAGCACATTTCCTTAGCATTTAGAGAATTTGACCAACTCTTATCGTAGTTGACAGTCAGATACTTCCGGGTTTCTTCACTCAGTTGGGAAGTTTTCTTCGACTAGTGTCAGGCTTTGTTACATGCAGGAGGAGTGCCCCACTTACAGTGGACTAAAATCAGACAGAGCCGGCAGATTTTATTTTATAGGGAACGCTAGTTGCACCATAATGTGGTTTATATAGGTTAAATGGGCACTGGGTATAACATGAAGATCATTTAAAATGATCAGTTTGTTGCATGTAGTTTGATTACAGTACATAATATGCATAAAATATACAGTTTAATCTAACATTTCTTTATTTCTTCACTTTAAAATGTGATTCTTTTTCAATAGCATACTTCAACGTGTGTATGTCCCATTGTCATCATGCATATCCTCACTTTTGTTCCCTGTCCTCGACTCTGGGTAAAACGTATTTGTATATTTCTGCAGGGGGAGATGTGTCTGCAGGTAAGGGCAGCCCTCGTCCAAACAGATCCAGCCGTCCCCTCTCTGTTGTTTTCCAAAACATTCATCCTCCAAACATCTGGAAACATCGGAAAGGCACCGTCTCCTTCAACCAGGTACACCTGCAACACATTCCACGGTCTCTTTGCGGGGAGTGGCAAAGTACAGATTACTGATGATGTGGATGAACGCTATGCCATGTTTTGTAAATAAGACTTCTATTTATCGGTCCCTCCCTGCCCCTATGTCGTGCAGGTGACCGTGTCAGATGAAGGCTCCATTAGCGGCACGCTACAGCGCAGCAAGAAGAGCAAGAGGAGCTGGAAGAGGCTGTGGTTCCTCCTAAAAGACAAGGTGCTTTACACCTACCGAGCCCAAGAGGTGAGGGGAAACATGCACTCCCCTTTAACCTGAACAGCACATACTCACGCTTAAACTTAAAGTGCTGAATTGCCCACAGTTACATCCATGTATCTTACAATCTATTTCCCGTCTGCAGGAGAAAGTAGCGTCAGAGACTTTACCCCTGCTGGGATTCACAGTGAAGCTACCTGACAAGCAGGAGGGAGAGGCGGAGGAGGAGGCCAACATCTTCCAGCTCTACCACAAAAACACTCTGTACTACACCTTTAAAGCCGTAGACAACCACACAGCGCAGAGGTGAGAGAAAGATATTAAAGATATTAGTATTGCAACATTGCGCGAAAAGAAGGACTCCTACACTGCACCGATGGAGGCTAAAACAGATTCACCATAATCTGATGTCTTTTCCAATTCGTGTGACTCACGCTGCTGATAAGTTGTTGCTTTCAGGGACTTGCTTTCACATTGCTCAGTGGGTTGCAACGAGTTTTATGCACTCAAGATAGGATTGTTGTCCTTGACCCACAGACAGATCCTGAAATGGAAACATGTGCATCACCAAATTTGGAGTTTCAGCGTTTTCTCTGTGTGGACTGAAACGACAGAGACAGAAACGTTAATAAAACTCACAGCTCTTCATTAAATTCAAGAGCAAGCTATAAATTAGCTCAGTTAATAATTGAGCCATGTGTCATGCTGACAGGCGTATGGTTGATTGTTTTTAAGGGGAAGCAGGCTAGAATTACTCTATTAGCACAAATGCTGCTCATGCTGATGTAGAAACCTCTCTTCTTACAGGTGGGCTAATGCCATGGAAGAAGCCACGGTTTTATAGGATTGACTACCCCAAAAATAGAAGTCGGCTGCCCTTTCCTCTGCTCCAAACAGACTGTGAAACCAAGGAGGAAACACAGGGAAGAAAACACACACAAAATTTTGATTATGTCTGCAAGATGTAACTTGCCTGGCTGAACTGAATAGGAGAAGACATGGTGTTCTTTGAGAGGGGACACGATTACCTACTTTATCAACCTCCAGTGTCCCCTGCCTGCTGTTACAGCAGGTGTGATGCTGGAAGCCGCGAGAGGCGTTGGCCCAGATACCTGCCAGTGTGGAACATTACATTGACGTGACCTGTATTTCCACCAGAAGCTGATCGACGACATTCCTCCCAAATCATTGGGAAGACTGGAGATTGTTGGAGAAGAGGGATATTCTGTAATTTCAACTTTTTCAACATGAGCAAACACGGAGGCCTGAAAAGACACACCTCGCTCAAAAATGCAGGATTTTGGCCTGATCTTAAAAAACAAATTTGTTATGCCTTCTCCCCCTGGATTATGCATCCCTATGACTAACACTTTGAAGCACACGCTGGATCAAAGATTGAGTATGAGACTTTTATATGTATAGAAGAGTCTGCAGCTTTGCTAAGTACTGTATTGTTGGAGATCGTCCTGCCAGTGAATAAATACGTTTTTATGCTTCCTTTGCACTGATATAAAAGGGAATGAACCTGAAACGAGAGGCCAAAAGCTTCAGCTACTGTACTTTGCTTACTTAATTTACTGAACATGCAAAAATGTTGCCAAGTACGTCCTTATCGTTTAACTAGAACAAGCATAATGTACATTCTTGTTTGTATAAAGCGTCCGCATCCAGTTGTGCACAGACTGTTTTGCTCTGGACTGATCCAGGAATGACTTATTTCACTGATCTACATCATCAGTGTCATGGACTTTGTACTATACTTGATTATTATTAAGTTTAAATTTCTAACACTATTATTTTGAAAGCAAGTAAAAGAGGCTATAATGATGAAAAGGTCTGTGTCTGTGTTTTTCTCTTTGTTCACTGACTGTCCTCTAGATGGCAAGTGGGTTAAACATTAAAGCGCATCAGGCCGTCATTGACTTCATGTCACCGCGTCCTTGCTGATGGAGCTCAGCAAATGCATCAAAAATGGAAACATTACACTTGCAGCACCCTCTGTGTGAGCATGTCTCGTGTGCACTGTCATGTTTTTCGTGCGGCCTGTTCTGACGAAGCCGGCGAGTGTTTCGGATCACACTTTGAGCTGTTTGGGAAGACACCGGGGACTGAGTGACACACAGACCAGTGTGCTGTGCGGCCAAAGAAAGGCCAGGCCTGCTCTGCTTCTCATCTCCCCCTGAGGCTTCCTGACCCAGAATATCGTGCAGAAAGTTTGCTTTCTGGGGCTCCTGAAAAGTTGCAGACACCTCGTCCTAAATAGAGGACAGATCATTCATCACTCTGGTCTCCCTCTCTAGCCCCGATTCTGTTTTCTCCCTCCTCTGTTGCTTCACTCTTCTCAGATTTCTCAAATCTTTGTACTTTTTTCTTTCCTTTGTCGCTGTTGTTTATGACACAATACATAAAATCCTTACAAGTGCCGACATTTTTATTATCCCATGTTTACCACACCTGTTCCTTCTTATTGGATCTGTTGGCTGGAATAACCTCTCTTAATTGATTTGTCTTTGCACAACACTAAAATCGTCTAATATATACAGTTTCTATATGTTAAACAAAGCTCTTGTGTTTGCATACCATACTCCTACTTATGACTTTTCTGGTTACAGCAAAGCAGCAGGAAACAGGGAATCGTTGGTTTGAGCTTGTTGCACATGTAGGATTCCCTGTGTGCTGATTAATTAAAAAAACATGTGATAAAGGCTAGCTGTGGGGCTGATGGTGGAAAAGCTTTTTTCTTTACAGTGGGGCAGCAACAGTGTCATAATCCAAACTTACTTTCATATCGCTGCAGGCAGGAGAGATACAGAGAAAAGCAAATAATCAATCATACACACACAGCCTACTCAATGAAGCTGGATGCATTCGGCTCTGTTATAGGTGCTCAGCCTCAGGAATCATTAACAACTGATGCCAAAAAATGTTCAATGTTTTGTTTTTGTTTTTTCTTCTGACCCCTGAGAGTCAAACTCACACTGACAAACTCTCTGGTCATTTCCAGCTTTTGGTCTGAGAAGGCAGGCAATGCGGTGTTTGTGTTGATGTCGTGAGTTACAACAGCATGCCTTCTCATCTTTCGTAGTGTTGTGTGGGCAGCAGATCCTCAGGGGAAACTGAAAGATTTCATTACATAATAGCTGGAGAAACACTAAGAAATAGGACATCTGTGTCCACTTGACATTGACTTGACATTTCTGGGTTTGCACCTTGTCTTGTGTCTCTCGGCACACTTCAGCCGGGGAGAGAGAGAGAGAGAGAGAGAGAGAGAGAAAAGATGGAAGAATATAGGGACGCACTCTTATGTCCCACTTTACAAACTCTTTGCAGCCTACACTGCTAAGTCAATGTTACACCTATTCCACCTCCCCTAAAGCTTTAAATAGCCCACTCTCCCTTAACAGGACAAACAGAGAAAAACACACAGCCGTCAGCACACTCTGCACCTCCAACTGAACATTTATTATCCCCGTTGCCTAAACATGGAGTCTGCATTGTGCTTTCCATCCTCTCGTGTCCATTCTGTCACCCTATCTGCAGAGAAAGAAGTATAAACACACTCAACAGGCCGGCAGCTGTCACTGAGGGAGTAAAATCTTTGAGCCCAGAGTCTTTGAGCCCAGGCAAAGATGGTCAGGGTGTTTTTTTATTTTATATTAAAGGAATCAACATTTTGGGAAATTCACTTTATATATAGTTCTCTTGCCAAGAATTAGATAAATAGATTGATACCACTCTTATGTCTGTTTAATATGAAGCTAGCAAGTGGTTAGCTTAGCCGAGCATAAACAAGTCTGGCTTTGTCCAAAGGTGACAAAATCCAAGAACTACGACCTCGGGAACTCACTTAATTTCTAAAATAACATATAACATTGTTTGTTTAATCTGACAAAATGCCCTTTGCCCCCAGTGAAACATAACTTGTCAGATTAAACAAATTATAGATAAGTTAGAGCAGTTGCTAAGCAACCAGCGGAGACTCCAGGAAATCACTGCTCTGGTCTGAGAAATAATCCGGCAGACATCACACATGACTTCAACAACTATCTTTGGACAGAGGCAGGCTAGCTGTTTCCCCTTGTTTCCAGTCTTTATGCTAAGCTAGGCTGTAGCTTCCTATTTAAGCGAGAGATGTGGTGACTGAATTTCTCCATTTGCCTGTTTCAAAGATGAGAAGTGACAAGTCACCATATGAATATGTGCTAGTTTTACATTTTTGTCGAGTCAAGGGAAAAAAGGAGAGAGAATAGCTGGGACGGTTTTCTTTGTGGAAATACTTTCAATATACTAAACTCTTTGAGGACTTCTCTTTATATAAAAACATCTCACTCAGAAATCAGCTTTACAGTAACTAATGTCTACTTTTCCCAACCCATCCATCATCTGTAACTGGTTATCCTCATCAGGCTCACGGTGGGGCTGGAGCAATTATCCCAGCAGACACAGGGTACACCCTGGATAAGTCACCAGCTTATCATAGGGCACATGGAGACCACCAACCATTCACACTCATATTCACACCCATGGCCAACCTATTAAGTGCATTTCTCTGGGCTGGACCCTAGCTGAGGGAACTAGGAACCTTCTTGCCATGAGGCCACAGTGCTAACCACTGCACCACCACCGTGTCTACTTTAGTGAGGCTTAATTACACATTTTCACCCATGCAATTATTGTCGCATGTTTTTCATTATGTTGAAAACATGTTTCTCTGCTCCTAGTTTTTTCAGCAGGCACGTGTTCGAGTGGACTTCACCCAACATGAGTGTCTATTTATTAAATCAGGCGATCTTGACGGTGATCACTTTTAAAGGTTAACAACATTCAGGCCTGCCATATTTATTGCCCCACGTCATCCACAGCTATCATCCTGTCACAGGAAATAACACTTAGTGGTAATTTCACAGGAAATTCATGTGGTCAAAAAAAAATTATAGTCAGCTGGTCATTTTTACTCTCTCAAAAAATGCCAGTTTTGTTTCTCACAGCTGTTAGCGATGCAGAGAGTCTGTGTCTTCAACAGACAAGGCTCAAATCTCCCAGGAATGGGTGGACCGGAGAACAAGTTCCCAGCTCCATTATTTATTTATTTCAGGATTTGTATTTTAATATATTTTGATGAGAAGTATTTTTTGAATAGCAAACTCAGCTGCAACTTTCTCCTGACTGCAGAGCCATAGCTCTCCATGTGCTCTCCATGCATTGGGACTTCCTACGTGGATCTCCATCTGTCACTCTGTAAACTCTATATGATAAATTTAACATCCGCCTGTTGTACAGCCTATACATCCCACACGGGTGCGGCTGTGTGTGTGTTTGCTAGAGGAAGAACAGAGATAGAGAGGGTTCCTCGCACTTTGAACATGCATCTGTCAGAGTCAGAGAAGAGCAGCTGGGCGATGGAGTCTTCAGTGCACACTAGTCTTCTCTGTAGACATCCCGTGTCTACCATGACTCACAATCTGTCTGTTATGTAAGTCCTCAAAGGAGACGTGTGGATTCGGACACACCTGTGCCCTGTCAGCCTGTTCTTGGCAGGTTTACATTTACTTTGCACTGTCACCGCACAACCAATCTTGTAAACAATTATGACTCACTCTGCAGGAGTCTGCGGCAGTTCCTCATTTAGATCTTCACTTTAGCCAATAATTCATTAGTGTCATTGTGATGAGAATAGCTGCATTTGCTCATTTGAACACATATTTAGATGTGTGTGTGTGTGTGTGTGTGTGTGAGGGGGTGAAGGCAGGCGTGAAATAAACACAGGATATAGATAATTTGAACTGCTTGTGTGAGTTTAGGACGAGAAAAGATACTTTGGCTGCGGGAGCCAAATCTGACACCTCCTCACCAGCAAAAAAAAACTCAGCCTACAGTACCACGTGACCTCCCCCCCATCTATACCCTGCCACACAAACACTATAAGTGGGAAAAGAAAAAAACACATCGCTTCCCCCACATTGTAGGCTATGCTACAGTAATCTAGGGCACGCTCAGCAGCAGCAGCAATGCAGATCTCTATCTACAGTTCGAGCTGCTTGGACACATGTCAGATGATCAACAGGTCTGCAGTTAATCACTTAAGGGTGGAATTATTTACACTGTTTTATATTTTCTGGATTTCTATATATAGCTTTACACTGTATATATTATATATTTTGTGTTTATTGCTTATTTTGCACTATGAGGGAAATTTCATATAATTTGTCCCGTACATCATAACAGGTCGGGTAATCTTAATGAATTGGAAATCTAATAAATGCCCACCCTTCAGGAAATGGATTCAGGAAGTGTTATCTTTACTTCAGCTAGACAAGATTAGACAGAAAGGTTCTTGTTGCACATTCACTAGAGTGTGGGCTCCCTTCATTGAATATGTGAAGAAGTTGAATCTCTAACAGATCATGTTATCTAAGCACTCTCTCTACAGCAGTCAACAGTCTGACTAGCCCATTGATATACCTCTTTTTTTTGTACCCTTGGTCCCATGGGAGGGAAAAGGGGAGTGTACTAATATGGGACTGTTTGGAGAGGTTGTATATGTATGTATATGTATGTATATATGTATTTCTGTATGGTTGAAAACGCCTTAAATAAAGTTATATATATATATATATATATATATATATATATATATATATATATATATATATATATATATATATATATATATATATATATATATATATATAATGTAACTCATGCATTATAATAAATGGCAGGACTTTTATTTAAAAAAAAAAAAATAGGGCAACTAGATGGTTTGAGACTGCTGGGGCACAGACGTGTGTGTGTGTGTGTGTGTGTGTGTGTAGCAGGTAAACGTCACAGCTTGCAGAGAAAGCCTCAGCGAGCGCGCGCCACACTTCCTCAATCGACGGAATCACAGAGCGAAAAAACGAGAGGAAGAGAAAGAGCAACTTTTCGTCGTGCTGCGGTGAAAAAAAAAAGAAAAGAAACAAGCAAACCGAGTTTTGGGAGGCGACGAGGTGAGACTTTAATTTAACTGGAACTTTTAATTAAAAAAAAAAAATACATATATACATATACATTATTTTTCCACAGACTTTAAATGACGTTTGGAGTGTGCAGAAAAGTTGTAGCCCCCCTCCTCGTTCATCTGTGTGGGAGACTTAACTGTTAAATTCAAATTCGTTCCACCGTGACCGTTGGCGCTAACGTTCGCTGGTTCTTTACGGTTTAGACGTTAACGTACACGGTAACGTTGGCAACACGGTGTCTACGCCTCTTTAACGGCACTTAAAAAAAACAAAAACATCGTTTTTTCTTTTAAACCCAAAGCTAGCTTATTAAGGCAACAACCCCTCCTCCGTTTTAAAGGCTTTTAACTGTGACCTGTCCGCTTTTATGGCGCGATACGAGACCAACTATTGAATATGAAAGTGGCCGGGCTTGATCAAACATTGACAGGTCGGTGAGGTGCTACGACTCGAGGGCATTGCTGACGCCGCCGCCGCTACGACCGCGGACAAAAGTGTGTTTCTATGGCAGCATACCGAGCTCAGGTCACAGAATCCGCCGTAACACCGGGTGAGAGCAGGAATGTGGGCATGTTTGTACAGACGTCTCTGTTCCCTCTTTTCTTTTTTTGGTCTTCCCTTTAAAGAAAAAGCTACTTTTGTCACAAAGAGCTTTCCAAACGGTGTCAGATCTAAGGTGGCATTTTCGTTCAGTCAACTGACGTTTCAACCACATCCTTCGGAGTAGAGAGATGTGTTGCATAAAGAAAATAACCGCATGTTCACAGTTTGGACTATAAATCACTGTTAGCAACTGCTCTCTACTTTGTGTGACAGCCATTGTGTTTTATATGTGCGGGATTCAGAGCTATTTGAAATATGTCCACGGCTGCTTTTATTACAGTGTGTGCGTGATTCAGAGATGGTACATGTGAGGACACGTTTTCCTCAAAGCATGGTGTAAAGTGGTATTTACAGCCATGCAGCAGATGACAAGCTCCATCTCTCTTTTCCTGTCACAGAAAAGCAAGTTGCACCCCCTTTCTATTATTGTTTTATTATTCCATATAACTTGAGCAATGTAAGTTTATGATTCACTCATACTAGACAAGGAAAAGCTAGTAGTTTGTGTAATATCTGTGTTTTGCCTGTGCAATTACATATCCTCTAAGCCCAGACAGATCATTTAGACTATGTAATAGCACTTACTACTTCTGCTAACGTCACTTTTGCATTGGTGCAATTAAGTCAATTAGGAAATAGCCCCAATAAGGATATTATTATTAGGAAATTAGGTGGATGTTACAGTGTACTGGTGCATGCAGCATAACTACTGAGTTTGGGACAAATCGAAACTGCACATGAACAGTTTGCTTGGTGATCAATCACTACCGGCCTCAATCACACATTGCGTTTGGTATTGATCAACTCCCCAAACCCCGACATCAGCTCACAGCAGCGGAGAGTGAATGAGCGGACTTGGTGTTTCATCACCCTCCCCTCTTAGCGCATACTTCGTCTTCCTTTTTTTGGTCTCACCGTGGGCGGATATGGGCTTTTGGATTGTAAATAGGAGGTAGGCCTACTGTGGTGCACTGCATGCTTGTATTTGGATTATCAACATGTTGAGGCTCGCTCAGCCTTTGTAGCACAGGCAAAGGCGTTTGCTGTTGCAGCTGCAGCTTTTCAGGAACTACAGTGAAGGCACACAGTAACACAGCTAACCAAGAAAGTGTCAGAGTTGCAAATGATGCCTGCACATTTGAAATTGTGTTTGCTACATATACAACGGCGTGTAATTGAGCGATTAGGCACGCAAGACAGCATGGTGTAACTTAAATACCTGGCCAACATATGAGACTATGAGGCGTACAGTAGGCCTTTGAAATCCTTTTGCAAGATGAAAAAAACAGGTGGTGCATAGGCTCAAAAAAGCTGTGGCTACGTCTGTAGCACATGTAAGCTTACTAAAAATAATTTAAGTTGTGCATACAGCAACTAGGCCCCACAGCAACTATTTATTTTTAAACAATTTAATCAGTAGACCTATAAAATCTCCTCATTAGTTTAACAGCAGCAAAGGCTTTTCCCCACTTTGAAGTTAGATACAAAAAAAAACTGCTGTCGAAGATCTTCAAGACAAAAACAGTTGTTGCTGACGGAGGTGTAAAGCTGTTTTGTGTCCCTCCTCAATGTGGGTGCAACTGTGTGGAAATGTCTCATAGTGAGAACGGAGCAAAGCAGTAAATGCAAAGTGTCGGCGCAACCAGAGTCAAATTTCTGCCCATTTCTGTGAATGAAGTCGCTTTGTCTTCATTGACGCAGCGATCTACCATTTATGTGTGTGAGTTCAGGTGTCTCTCAGGCTGACAAGAATATATTTTTAAATATTTCTCACATCAACTAAAGAAGTACTTTCTTATCTTCTTTCTCTAATATCATTCAGTCCCACGGTGTACATGGTGTACATGCAGTTTAATGTAGACCTCTAGCACTTGAGCCTGCAAAACTGATGCACAAGATTATGTAACTGTGTATACATGCAATGTGATTTCAAACTGTAGCGCTGTGTGTAACTAACATGCCATGCTAGATAAATATCACCAGGGTAACACTATGTTTGTCCGTCTCTAAGAGCAGGTGACCTTGGTACTCGTCACCATGGCCCCTTTCTTGAGGATCGCCTTTAATTCATACGACTTGGGCGTCCTGCCTCCTCTGGCTGATGCACCCTTCTGTGCAATCAAGATGAAAGAGGCTTTGACAACTGGTAAGCAACTCTTTGACAGTCTACACACCCTGGTCAAGTTGTTGCCTCAAAACCTGTAACTTCCTACTCATTTCCTGTTTTTGAAAACATAAGAAGATTTTTTCTCTTTTCATCTTCCTTTTCCCAGAACGAGGTAAGACCCTGGTTCAGCGAAAACCCACCATGTACCCGGCGTGGAAGGCCAGTTTTGATGCGCACATCTATGAGGGTCGTGTGCTTGAGGTACTGCTGATGAAGACAGCAGAGGAGCCGCTGGCTGAGGTCACTGTGGGAGTGTCTGTCCTTGCAGAGCGCTGCAAGAAAGCCAACGGGCGTGCTGAATTCTGGGTAGGACATTACAAGCCGTCCTCTGTTTCTGTAGCGCTTTATCTCAGGCAGTCTGTGTCTAACTGTGTGTCTGACTTTGTGTTCAGGTGGATCTCCATCCTTCTGGGAAAGTGATGATGGCAGTGCAGTATTTCCTGGAGGGAGGGGATACAGGTAAAAGAAAGAAAGTGGAAACATAAATAGCAATGCCATGGTCATTAAAGGTATGGGGAAAAAGCCTATATAAAATGAAAATAAGAAAAAATATGTTTGCCTTACCTCAAAATGAGCCTTTTATATCTACAGTTCCTTTTTCACTAAGTGTGCCATGTTCAACAAACTAAACACTGGCTTTAGATAGGGCCTTTCTATGTGGTTGTGGTTTAATTGTTAATAATAATTAACAGACAATACTTTAGACATTAATAGACTAACTTTGAAGTGTGCAGTGTTGCTATATTCTGACTGGATAGGTGGGGATAAGTCAGTGAATAAGTTCTTATCTTGTCAGGCATTCACAAGATTAATTTCTCTCGTGTTATTAAGGCTATCAGTGTGTGATTGTATACAAATGACCTTTGTTTTTCCATGGCATTGTTGTGGGATGACTGATCTGTGTTTATCTATCTATTTGGAAGAGAGTAAGCAGCCTGCAAAGGAGGAAGAGGCTCCCACCATCAACCGCAGGCGAGGGGCTATCAAACAGGCCAAGATCCACTTCATAAAGAACCATGAGTTCATCGCCACATTCTTCAGACAGCCCACTTTCTGCTCCGTGTGCAGAGAATTTGTCTGGTCAGTCTGCTCTACACTTCAGCCCTATAAATAAATCATGAAAGCAGCTAGAGGGGAACTCATAAACCAACAATCAGATACAGCAGACATCGATAGATTAAAAGCATAGTGTTTAGGGACTTTTGCATTGCTAGCATTTAACACACTAATGTGAGTTGGCTGATGTCTGACAAAATGAATTAGACCGTGAACGTATTGGTGAAACTGTAATAACTAATTTACTCACTTTGAAGATCATTGTGGTCTCACTAGAGAGAACCTTTGTAGAAAAAGGAAACTTTGGCCTGTTGTCTTCTGCCGCGTGCTGTTCTCTCCCTGCTTCTTTGTCTTCAGTTGTCCCGTTCAATGAAGAATGAAAAAAATGTAAAAATAAATAATGAGAAGAATGATGAGACCCTGATATTTGAATTGGCATGGGTGTAATGTGGCTGTGCACTGCGACTAAATAGGAAAACTATTCATATGATCAGCGAATGATACAAACTGACCCATTTGTGTCACTTTTTCTCTCACAGGGGACTCAACAAGCAAGGCTATAAATGCAGACGTAAGTGTACAGTAATTTAAAAACTCCTGTGCTTTGTGCAACACTTGAAATAGAAACTCATTGCATAGATGGCATGTATTATAAATGCATACTAACTCCCTTTTCTTTTGTAAGCATTACTTTGTGGCCAGTATATGAGATATGCTCAGATCCTTGATCAAAGTATATAAATCTCTTCTATCTTTTTATCAGAATGCAATGCCGCCATCCACAAGAAATGCATAGACAAAATCATTGGCAGATGTACTGGCACTGCTGCCAACAGTCGGGATACTGTGGTACGTATCACATATTTGTGCAGTACACCATGTACTGTGAGCCTTCTCCATATGTCTTGAAATTTCAGTTTAGTGTAGACATTTTCTCCCTCTGCTGCAGTAAAGTGTCTGTCTTTAATCTTATGAACAATGGTGGTAATATCATTGAACAGGCATCTGTTGGAGGGCCAGAGTTTATTACAAAGACAGATATCAGTCAGGCTCCACATTTTCTCTGATCATTGATATTTGAGGATAAAGCCGATCAAAGATCAATTGACCTAGACAATGCTTTACAAGTAAATGATCAAACACACGGACCAACCTGTGGGCTAAATAAAGGATGGGCTGTGACCCCACAGAGGCGTGTTAACTCACAGTAGAGGCTGACGTGGGAACAAAGGGAAGAGAGATTTTATCCAGCAGTGTGGTGACTTTTGACAGCGCAGGCTCAGAGAGGGAAGCAGAAGACAGAGCAAAAAAGAAACAAACAGATGAGGCAGGTGCGCAGGCCCGTGAAGTATCACAGGCGACAGATTAGGATCCCTGAACTACCGGTCATTCATGGAGACGATGAATCCCGTTTATCCCCACAGTTCCAGAAGGAGCGCTTCAAAATTGACATGCCACACCGCTTCAAGACCAACAACTACATGAGTCCCACCTTCTGCGATCACTGTGGAAGTCTGCTGTGGGGTCTAGTCAAACAAGGCCTCAAGTGTGAAGGTACAGTCTTGATGTAATTGAACTAATTGTTGTAATGTAAGTGCACTTTTGTTTTTAACACCCTTTGTCTTGGTTGTAGATTGTGCCATGAACGTACATCACAAGTGTCAAGATAAAGTAGCCAACCTTTGTGGTATCAACCAGAAACTACTAGCTGAAGCACTTACACAAGTCGGCCAGGTGAGTTCACGACGAGTCATTCAGTGCATGGTAAAATCAAGTGTCAAGTAAGCTGAAGTAAACTCTAAATATAAATAATCTGACCTGTCTGACTCAGGTATCATGCCTCCTAATTAAGTCGTGTCTCTTCCAGGAACTGCTGACATCTCATTTCGTTATCTCTTACTTATCTCTTATCTGTTGCTCATGTGATGAGAACCACAAATGCTGAGAGGCTGATGACACATCTGAAATGCCCTACACACATTTATACTGACCAAAACTGTGTGGTTTTCTATTCAGGAGTTTTTTCCTTGTGTGGAAACGAGTCTGAAATTAGCTTGACATTGTTAAATAAATATTTTAAACTACCCTCAAGACCTCGGCCTGTGTTATATAATCTGCTACAACTAACTAAAACAAAGTTTTAAAAAAAACAGACTATTGACCTACTGACATGAAGATGAAGATGTAGAACAAATGCACATGAAGAAAAAGTGTGTGACGGGACATGATCTTAGCCTGACCTGTCTTGTTTGTAACCATGAGCTCATTGCAGTCGTAAATCCACTCCATTTCTGGGCCTGTTTATGACATTAATCCAAACAATAACCCAGAGAGAGCACGTCTCCTGGGACTCTTCACAGGAGAGTGTCACATGACACTCTCTTCGTTGTTTTCTGACACTTTATAATCCCTTGATGGTAAATTGATTTTTAACAATGGACAATCAAAATAAAGTGTAGCAGTGTCACTTGAATATGAACCTCCCAGTCCCCGGCCCGTGTTGATGGATTGTTGAAAGTGTCAGACACCTGACCTCAATGGGAACCTGAGCTTCCTGTACTGGTGTGTTTAAGGACTGGCTTGTTGCAGAACCCCCAGTTCTCTTGTTCTCTGTTTACAGACCTCTAAATGTATGTAGAGAGGGGGATAGTTAGAGCACACAGCCATTGTTTGAGAGGAGAATCAGACAAAATGTGTTCACCTTGGATGTACCACAGCTAGATGAGTAACCACTGCTGGGAAACTGTTTGTCTGGCTGTTTCATGCTTATTTTTGCTATTGCATTTGCTGTTCCATCAGAAATCGTCCACTCGCCGTTCAGATCCAAATCTGCCTAACCTGCCTGACATTGGAATCTATGACGAAGTCAACAAGCTTGCTGGACTGGATGTTAATGGTCAGTGAAGGTTAAATTTCTTTGTGCATGCACCTACATTCATTTTGTGAGTGGTATTGGCTCTGTACTCATAATGTTTGCAGAATAATATGCAAATATGTTCAGTGTTAGATAATTACCTGAATAAGTCATTTCTATGTGTGTAACTCTGTCCATTAGATGGATCTCACTATGGTAGACTGTGGGAGGGGTCCAGCCCACGGCCTCAGTCCCGTATTACCCACCTGACTCGCATCAACGTGGACAACTTCGTGTTCCACAAGGTTTTGGGAAAAGGCAGCTTTGGCAAGGTACTGAGCAACCATGTCTGTGTGAACTGTGTGTGAGACCCACCCACATCCCAACCCGAGAGTGAGAGGATAGTAAATTATTAACACACCAGTCAACAACTTGTCACCTGTCATAGACGCACTGGCAACTTCGGGACTCTTATAAAAATATTTGTAGGTGTTTGATCAAACTATGAGCTGTGTAGGTGTTTAGATTTATCAACACTTAACTTGGCATTACAAGCTTCAGCTCTTAATAAGACAGGAAAAAATGTTTTTCTTCTGCTTCTGTTTTTATTTGTGTTCGATATAAAAAACAGAAAAAGCAAAGAGCCAACTCCTAAACTTTTTAATTGGTGAAGCCAAAATGTCAATGGGTGGCCTGACTCTTGATGCTGTGACCCTGTGGAAGTACAACATCCTTCCTTAACTGATTTATCTGAGTGACTTTGTTTGTTTTAAGCCAAGTGAAAATAAAATGCTGTTTAAAAATCTTCTTCTCTCAGGTTCTCCTGGCAGAGCTGAAGGGGCGTGGAGAGTACTTTGCAGTGAAGGCTCTGAAAAAAGATGTGGTATTGATGGATGACGACGTGGAGTGCACTATGGTAGAGAAGAGAGTCTTGGCTTTAGCCTGGGAAAACCCCTTCCTTACACACCTTTACTCCACCTTCCAGACCAAGGTAGTGCCTTTCCACTTGATAGGTGTCTTTGTCACTTATTGTCTCTACGTAACAGCTTTGAACCGTGTCCTCAATGCTCAAAGTGAAACTTGTCGACAGGAACATCTGTTCTTTGTGATGGAGTATCTGAACGGAGGAGACTTGATGTTTCATATTCAGGAGAAAGGACGCTTTGAACTCTACAGAGCCACGTGAGTCTCACATCTCACACAGTCATAACAACATACAGAAAAAAATACACACACAACCTGCTGTCATTACTCAGTGCTCTTGTTCTCCTGTAGCTGTGCAGAGACTCACGCACACAGAATCAATGAACTGATGGAAAGCAGATACTCATAAAGAAGAGCCCATGTTTACTCTCCCCGTGTCACCCCTTCGTCTCCCCTATTATATGATACACTGAACCCTGATGGGTTGGGCATCCATAAGCACGAGCAGACTGGCCTTGTAAGGAGTGAGCAGCTCTTACTGCCTGTGTACTGTTTGCATGGGGAGGTATCAGTTTCTGCCACCCACCCCTCTTACTCATCACTCTGTGGGAATCCCTCCAAAAAAAAAAAAAAACAATGGCTCACCAGTGAAAGAGGAGTGTTGTGAAGTCTAAAGCTGGGTGGCACCTGTACCGCAGCCAACTCGAGTTTTGACATCTTACATTTACAAACATAGAGTTGGAAGTGAGGCATTTCCTCTCGGGTGCAGTTAGACACACAAATTCACGACAATAAACACAGTGTATGCACGGTAGATTCCAGTTTTATGTTTTGAAGAAAGTCAAGACCCAAGTATTCTTTTTAAACATGTGTCAACAGGAGTATGTTTAAAAAAACAGGTACCACATAATGTGAGCATGAACACTGAAAAAAAACCCCTTACATTTCCTGTAGTTAAACTGGTGACTGTGTCCTGGACCCACGGGATGACAGGGGTAATTCTCTACTTTGCAAACACAGACACCTGATCTTGTGTTGGCATCCATTAAAATCCTCCTCGCTCAGTGACTGTAGCCGGAATGGAAAATTTACCCTCAGTGAATGAGGAAAAAAAAGGAGAGCGGTTTGTTTCATCATTTCACAATGCAAGTTTGAACAAAACACACGCACGCACACATGTTTACATATATGGCTAAGTACAATAAATTAGATGTGTGTCGCTGCACAGTTGTCACGGCAAAATGGAAAATGTCTCCCGCATTTGGTTATGCAATATTTTTTCCTTAGGCAGCAAATGAACTGCAGAGTTTCCGCTGACCTGTTTATCAGCACAAAGGGCCTATTCTCCCAGTGGCTACTGTTAACCTGTTGCCCCAGTGCCATGGAGAGTCTAGTTCAATGTCTCAGCATTCCTCGCATAGCAGAGCCAAACTTACTTACACCTAATTACACGTATCCAGACACCATTTTACATTCTGTTCTGTGTTTTCTAACTTTTTCTGTGAGAGCTATATTTAATAAGAGGTTTTAAGTGAGAGACGATCAATAGGTAGAGCCTGACAGCCTATTCAGTCCTTGTCAGTCGGTCATTTACAGTGAACGACCAGTCATTGTTTTAGAGCGGAGGCTACTCTATCTCCTCTCAGGACTCAATCGTTTCACCTGACACAGATGACAAGAGAAGCAGGTCAGAGATAGGCTAATCTTTCGGCTCACAGAGGCGCTCAGGTTTCACATTATGAGAACGTTATTCACCAGTCTCCTACTCCATACAAATGTCCTCTTCAATAATTCAGCTTGAACACTGAAATGAGTCTGCAGTGACACCAGTGTTCAGCTGTCAACTCAGCAGTGAGATAACAGCAGCACAGGCCTGTAGCTTTCCCCCAGAGATGAGTAGTTGATACCTGTCCGTCTCTGCCATGTTTGTCTTCCCAGGTTCTACTCTGCTGAGATCATTTGTGGTCTTCAGTTCTTACACAGCAAAGGAATCATCTACAGGTACAGCTACATACACTTAACCGTGACCACACTGGTTTATTTTCCTGTTTTTGCCTGTAATATTATAATGTATCTATTCATTACATGAAAGCTGACCATAGCTGATTATTTTCTGAACTTCCACGAGAAGACAGTGCAGCAAGTGTGATGTGAAAATGAACTTGAAGAGACTCTAAACTTGGTCTGTTAGATAATCCCACACAGTTTGACACCTTTTTTTCTCTGAAAGTTGCGTGGTAGTGCAGTTGAAAGTCTGACACTGTGAACAGGAAAATGTGATTTTTTTTTTTCATTTCTTATGGTCAAAAAGCTGAAGTGAAAATCTCACCAATAGTGTACAGTTTCTTATAGTATAGTAATAGTGTACAGTAGCTTATACATCACCATTTAATAATAAGCTTTATAAAATGTGTCGGCAACAGTGGACTAAATATTGACTGTGATCTCAGACAAGTTTCAGATCTCTGTAAGATCGAGATTTAGAAATGAACTGAAACTAGACGCAGACAGGAAATAAAAATGAAAAACTTTCATGTTATCCTTTGAAAAAAGAGTGAGTGATATGACAACATTAAATAAAAGCATGCATGCTGTGATTGTTTTGCTCGCAGAGATCTTAAGTTAGACAACGTGATGCTGGATCATGAGGGTCACATAAAGATCGCCGACTTCGGCATGTGCAAGGAGAACTTGTTTGGAGAAAATCGTGCTACAACTTTCTGCGGTACTCCTGACTATATCGCTCCAGAGGTACAATCACTCATACTTAGAGATGCTCTCTCCTTCTAAAATATTAAATTCTACAACTTTCTGCATGTTAACAAGTGTTTGTGTCTTTGTTCGCCTTTCAACTCAGATCCTGCTGGGACAGAAATACTCTTTCTCTGTTGACTGGTGGTCATTTGGGGTGTTGCTGTATGAAATGCTGGTGGGTCAGTCGCCTTTCCATGGAGATGATGAGGACGAGTTGTTTGAGTCCATCCGCATGGACACTCCCCACTATCCACGCTGGATCAACAAGGAGGCCAAGGATCTGCTTGAGCGGGTCTGTACCTCACCTTCAATACAAAGTATCTGTCATAGATCATCTTTTCTTTACATTTCCATGCTCACAGGCTCCTGTACAGGATGGCTGAATTCTTAGGTTGACCAAATCAATTCATATTAAATTAAATGTCTCTTTCCGGAGCTGTTTTTGAGATCCAGTATGCAACCTTTCTTACTTACCCTTACTGTCCTGCAGTTGTTCGAGAGAGACCCTTCTCGCAGGCTAGGAATCGTGGGTAACATCCGTTTGCACCCCTTCTTCAAGACCATCAACTGGCAGGCCTTGGAGAGGAGAGAGGTTGAACCCCCCTTCAAACCCAAAGTGGTATGACCCACACACATCACATAGATCACGTGCTGTTTACGTACATGTTTATCCTGTGATGATTGCCTTTGTTTGATCACTTTGCTGTTTGTCGCCAATTACAGAAAGCACCGAATGACTGCAGCAACTTTGATCGGGAGTTCCTCAGTGAGAAGCCTCGTCTCTCCTACAGTGACAAGAACTTCATAGATTCAATGGATCAGGACGCATTCGCCGGCTTTTCATTCATCAACCCTAAGATGGAGCACCTTTTAGAAAAGTGACTGTAGTAATGGCAGTCTGATCTGGGTTACATCCCTACTGTTTTCAGAACAGTTCCCTTATTCTGTCGCAGTGTTTAACTCGAGTGAGCAAAAGAGTGAGCTGTTCTACAATCAGTATTTTTGTGACCTTGTTTTAAGCACAAACTATTCTCCCTGGGTACGTGTAGAAACGATACGAGTAGAAACGGGCCCTTGTACTGTATATATTGATGTTACTGTATTTGTGTGCATGCTTATTATTTGTCTAGGTTGTGAAAGCCTATATGAGTAATAATATTAGGGCGGGAGCTTGAAAATCCTTACATTCCACTTGACGTCACTGCTACCATCCGCAGCCATTTTGTGTCCCTTTTCGTCACATTCAATTCAACCCAGGTGGGGATGAAAAATTAGGAGCAGGGAAAAAAAACATAGGAATAAACTATACTGTAAACTTAAAAGTGTAAATGTGTGAATGAGACGACTGCATGTATAGAGATCAGACCAAGGAAAATCCCATCCATCTTTAAATATAGATAAATAATGAATGTTATCTGTCTTTGAAACAACTCAATTCTCGCCTTTGACTGGATAAATCATGTCTCGCTGACAAAGAAAAGCTTGTGTGATTGACTCAACGGTGCCATGTAAAGAACAAATTTAACAGCAGAGGTGCAGCTGATCACAGCTGCACTGGAAGGTCTGTAGACGGAGGCGGACCGGATGCACTCAGGAGTGCAACAAGTTCAGTAAAAGTATGTGACTTTAAATAATGAGTGGGAGGTTACTGAAATGCTGTATATAGACAATGTATATGTATATTGTTGCAACATGTATATTTGTTCGCTAAGGATGTACTTTTTTTACTGTCTCCATCTTTTACATCTGATTAAAAAACCATCAACTCCCAAGTCTGATGTGCTGTTCTTAAAACTTGTTTTTGGTATGATGTGTTTCCTGCTTAGGAACTTTATTTTTTACAAAAATGTTTTTACAGTGATGCCAAAGTTGTTTTTAAACTGAGCTGTCATTTTCATGAGATAACAGGAAAGTGAATCCTAATAAATGTCATCAAATTGTACTTGAACAGTGTTAGTTGGTTATAAAGTTAGGTGCACAGACTTAAAATACATTTAAATACAGGTTTGTAGGGGGAAGGATGTGCACGTGATTTTATTTAGGATAGTAAATTGTAATAGATTGCAACCAGTCCTGGCTCTAACCAATTTGGCGCCCTAGACAAGAATTAAGGTGGTGTCCCCCCTTTGCATCGCAGAACTGCCAAGTTGCCCATTCAAAACAGTGAACAAACAATATTTAATCAAAATCAATACACAGATTTAACTACCCACAAAATTACAACTATAAACAAGAGGTGGAGGTGACAGGAGGATGCTCGATGTTGATGAAGTGGAGACAACTGTAGATGCCCAAGATTGGCAGGAGTGAGATTCAGATACCTCAACAGGACACCTGAAGAGAGAAGAGGAGTGTGTGAGGTGTGTGTTAGTGTCTAATCATAAAAAAAGATGATACCAAGAATAAAATGAAATGAAATAATAAAAAACGAAAAACCTAAGAGAGGCATGATTCCCCAGTTGGTAGTATTCACCCTAATAGCATCAATAAGTTGGTTAGACACAGGTACAGGTAAGTGTTGTGCATGGTTGTGATGGTTACGCCCTCTAGTGACAGCGGCGGAGGATATTACGTCCCTCTACGTCATCGCGTAACGTGCTTCCGCACAGTGTGTACGGAAGTGCCATCATCAACACTTCTGGCTCTCCCTGCTGTACTCTCACGCTTCTCTTTGGGATTTATCCGCTTTTATTACCGTTTTTTCCCGGCAGTTAAAGTCACAGCTCTCGCAGCATGGCTCTACGATGACTTCCCTTTGTGTAAATCAGTGTTTAAATTGTGAAATTAACGCTTGACAAAGATTTCCAGCGACTCAGACGAAGTCCAAGATGAGTTCTCAGGATGTGCTGAAGAGTGCGACCACCTTGGCTTCGTATAATGTGCTGCTACAGGTACACGAACACACACACACACCTGAGCTTTAACACAATGCCGACCTAATTGAAAGCGGCGCCAGGTGATGCTTGTGTCCTCTCGCTGTGTCTCAGGTGATGTTCCGCGTCCTCACCTTCTTGTTAAATGCCTTCACGCTGCGGTTTGTGTCCAAAGAGCTGATCGGGGTCGTGAATGTCAGGTAAAGAGTGCCACCAGCCGGGATAAGAGCACAGTGCCAGCACATTTCACTGCTCTAAGTGCATATATGTGTGTCTTTATCATGCAGGCTTACACTCCTGTACACTACATTAGTATTTTTATCCAGAGAAGCTTTCCGGAGAGCCTGCCTGAGTGGAGTATCCGGGACAAACCACAGCTGGAGACAAGTTATCAACCTGCTGTGGCTGACGTGAGTTTTTTTTTTACAGATTTGAGTAAAGCACGGGATGTGTGTTTTAATCGGATGTTTCTCACCTCTCAGGCTGCCTCTTGGGGTGTTATGGGCAGCCCTGCTGGCCTGCGTGTGGCTGTGGCTCCTGGAAATCCCAGACCCGCAGACCGTCCCTTACTACGGCCCTGCTGTGGTGTTGTTCGCCTTGTCGGGAGTGCAGGAGCTCCTGGCTGAGCCCCTCTGGGTCCTGGCTCAGGCTCACATGTTCGTCCGGCTGAAGGTGGTGGCCGAGAGCTTAGCGATGATCGCTAAGTGCAGTGTAACTGTGGTGCTGGTGGTGTTTGCCCGTCAATGGGGCCTTTACATCTTCTGTGCTGCTCATGTAAGAAGCTAGCTGAAGACTTTTTGCACTATTTTTCTTATAACTTGTGATGACTAATGATTTTAAGCTGCTTGCTTTTCTTAAGTTGGTGTACACAGGATTCCTGGTGCTGTGCTACGCTGTGTACTTCATTCGTTTCCTGGGCTCTAAAGAGGCAGCGAGGAAGAGTTTCCCTCTGCACAGTGTTAGAGATTTCTTTCCCTGTAGAGCTAAAGGAGAGGTAGAAGCACACGGAAATATTATCAGTATAAATCAAACTAATTTTTTAAAACATAAACTGTAACCACACAGGACTAATGATCCCCTATCTGTTATTTGTAGCCCCTGGTTGACTGGACTCTGGCGCGGCTCACGTGGAGCTTCTTCAAGCAGTCCTTCCTCAAACAGATCCTGACAGAGGGTGAGCGTTACGTCATGACCTTCTTGAACGTCCTCAGCTTTGGAGACCAGGGAGTTTACGATATCGTCAACAACCTGGGCTCCATGGTGGCTCGCTTCGTCTTCCTGCCCATCGAGGAAAGCTTCTACATCTTCTTTGCCAAAGTGCTGGAGCGAGGACGTGATGTTAAAAGTCAGAAACAGGTGTGTGAGTCTTTTGATGGTGAGCACAAAACGCTTGTTTGTGAATGGCTTGAAACGAACGAGTGTCGTGGGTTTCGTCTGCAGGACGATGTGGCCATTGCAGCAGAGGTCCTGGAGTGCCTGCTGAAACTGGTGCTGGTGGTTGGTCTGATTATCACAGTGTTTGGCTACGCCTACTCGCACTTGGCGCTGGACATTTACGGTGGATCTCTACTGAGCAGCGGGGCAGGTAAGTGAGCCTCAGCCAGCTGGTGTTATTGGGTGTATGTGACAAATTCTTGTTTTATGTTTAGTTCTTTCCTGTTAAAGGGCCCTCTCTGCTGCGATGCTACAGCTGCTACGTTCTCCTGCTTGCTGTGAACGGTGTAACAGAGTGTTTTGTATTCGCTGCCATGAGCCAAGAAGAGGTTGACAAGTAAGGATGTAGAAATACACGCAGACATTTAGCTATTACATATAATGTTGCCTGTCAGATCACACCGTGTTTGTGTTTTGTCCTCAGGTATAACTTGGTGATGCTGGCTCTGTCTCTGTCTTTTCTGATCCTGTCCTACATGTTGACCTGGTGGTCTGGTGCTGTGGGCTTCATACTGGCAAACTGCCTTAACATGGGCCTGCGTATCTTGCACAGCTTGCTTTACATACAACGTTACTTCCAGCACAGTCAGTGGAAACCTCTGCGAGGCCTGTTGCCCTCCCCGCTTCTGCTATTGGCACTTGCTGTCAGTGGCGTTGTCACGGCGCTGTCGGAAGTAAGAGAATCACGTCTGTCTGTTTTATCTTAACTTAACAACCAGTTTTATTCTCTATAATCTGCATTGAATCTTGTAGAAATCAACTTCTGCTTCTCTGGTTTCAGGGTTTGTTCTGCTGTGACGATGGCTGGTTGCTAAGGCTGCTCCACATCAGCGTAGGAGCAGCGTGTCTACTCGTTGTATTTGTAGCTGTTGTTCTCACAGAAACTAAGCTTATTCACTTTGTGAGGACTCAGCTCTTACCCCGATACACGAAGAAACACACCTGAGTTGGACTGGAAGTGTGTGTACCGGACTGGAAGCTTCTGCTTCACTGCAAACAGGAGACAGTTACTGACGAACAACTGTGTGGGAACAACTTTTTGAAGTGGACCTTACGTGTGTGTGTGTTTCTACGGATGAGTGTGTGTATGATGTCTGTTTTGGGATTTGATTGTGGGTGATTTAAAAAAAAAAAAAAAGAATGTATTTTAAGACAGTTGAATTTGTTTCAGGAACAGACCGTCCTACACAGTAAAACGAGGCAACAAGATTCATATTTGTGGTGTTAGAATTAATTTAATGAAAAAATATGAATCTATAAACTGTGAACAGCCCAAAGGATCTGTTGTGTGTCTCAGTGTCTTCATTTCCAGCCCAGCTATTTGATTTAAAAATAATAATCAAGTTGTGCCTGATAACACAGCATAATATGACATGACACGACTTAAAATACATAATACTTCAATCTTAACTTAACTTTGCACCTTCCTGAGACACATTTCTGTTCAGATTTGTGGTTAGGAAACATTGTGAGTGTTTGTTTGAGATCTTTTGAGGTCGAGTTCGTTTATGTAATCCTTGATCTCTGAGTTTCATTTTCAGTCATGTCTGGTCACCTAACTTTGGTTTTGAGAGGGTACATGAGCAGAGATGAAGTCCGCGTATTCACCGCAAACAGGATGAAACTACATCTGCCAGTTATGTTCTGCCTGTTTGAAAGTAAAACTATTTTGAGCGTTGGTTTTTCGAGTAACATACTTTGTCATTTCACTTTAAATAGGACTGAGTTCAGCGATGATTTGATGTTGCTTAGAAACACTTTTAGTTACTTGCTTGGCCGTTCCTCTGCCCCCTTGGGGCTGTATAATGATGTAATTATGGGAAATGAGCAGGAAGGGGAGGGGACGACATTCTTTTAAACCACGGCCAATGCTCCTTCCCCTCTCTGCTCCCTAAACATGTATTTGTATGCGAGTTGTATTAAGTTGTATAAGACAACAAACTACTTATCTTTCAAGTCACACCTTTTGAACTTTGAGCTTTACTTTGCTTGCCGTTTGGGCTTTAGCTGCAGGAAGAAGAACGGGGAGGATACAAAGACAGACTTTTGTCATGTTCTTGCACCTCTGGGATTTATTTGGGGAGGTGTAATGCCACAAAGTTCTAGCAGTGATCTCATTTAATGAAGCAGCAGTGAGGACAGCAGCTCATGAGAAAAACCAGAGACAGAGAGACAGAAAAGAGGAGGAGCCATACACTCATTGCGTCATTTATTAGTCTTGAGAACAGATTGAATGTCCACTGGGAATCACTGCTAGGTTGTGTATATATATGTGAGTGTGTGTTGGAGTGGACTCACAGGACAGAAAGACAGACGGCTGACAGAGAAGAGAGTTTTTCTGCAGAATATCTTCAACTGCTCAACCAACATGTCTCAAGTAAGATCACTATTTTTAAAGAAAGGAGACATTTTCTCATGACGCTGACAGAGATTCAGGCAGATATCACAGATGTGTGTTGTCCCCCTCTTTGCTGCCCTTCAGCCGGGTCAGGACGATGATGAACAAATGCAGCGTCCTGAGGTGAGAGAAGAGGACCTGGCTGAAGCAAAGAACAAACTGGGTACGAGTAAGGGACCGAAGAGCAAGACATTTGAAGTCATGGAGGAATGCGGTGAGGACACACACACACATAAATACAAGATTTAGTACCAATTCAGATGAAACTGAAAGGAGGCAGTCTTTTGTTTTCTGGATCTGGTTAGGCTAAGATCAGAATATGGCAGTGAGTCTGTGTGAGGGGTGTTTCTCATGATGCTGGAGTTTCCACTCCATATACAGAGAGGAGGAAAGGGGGGCTGTGATGATGAGAGATTCCTGTCAAACAGTCTGTTCTCTCACCCAGCGGGATGAAAAACAAAGTGTGTGTGTGGTGATAAAGTGCATATCCTCAATGTTACATAACCCGTCCTCCACTGCCTCATCAATTTTGAAATATTCTGGTTCTTGTTCCTCTTCCTTCACAGAGAAAATGGGTAAAGCTGCTCCGTCTGTGTTCAGTGGAGTGAGGTCAGGAGCTGAGACTGTTTTAAACACACGCTCAACTCGACCAATCAGGAAGTAGCTGGGGACCTCCTGACCAGGATTGGACAACACCTGTTCCACGTTAAGGGGATTGGGATCAGTTGTTTCCCAGCTGTATTTCAGTCCATGAAAAATCTTGTGTTAGACACTTTGTGTTCTCTGTTTCTTGCAGCTCAAACAAGTGCTCTTAAATATCAAGAATATCTTAACCCATAAATCTGTTTTCCCTTTTCAGGAGGAGACTTTTGTTAATTTATCCAACGTTACTTTGTAAAATCAGCATTAACCTACAGTTTTAGAGTGACGGTATAATAATGAACACAAAGGCAGCATGTGCAATACTGTAACTTATTGAAAAGAATAATTCCTTATCAAGAAAATGTGTTCTGCACAGTTGTTACAATTACTGATAAAAATGTCAAGATAAAAAAAATCTTTTAGAAATATTCAAATTCTCTCATCCATCATGTTTTTCAGAGCAAGATGTAACAATAAGGTTGTGAATGCGAGTAAAAATATAATCCACCAATCCAAAAACATTAAAGAAAACTGAGTCTTGTGTTTTTCCTTTTTATTCAAAAAATTATTTTCATCAACAAAACAAATGGATAAAATTTATTAGAACAAAACTACTACAGTAAATAAGGCGGGGACAACAGAGTGAGCCGGTAAAGATGGGAAAATGCAGAGGACACAAAGCATAGAACAAAGACGGAAGAAGAATCAAAGTGAACCATGTAACAACTGACTGAGAACGCAGCGGGAGCAGCCCTGTGAGTTGTGAATGAAAAAGCAGAAATTCGGTTTTATTTCATAAACTTGTGATGTTGATCTTGGAGGATTTTGGCCGAAGACTTGGCATCGTAGAACAGCTCGTTGATTTCTTCTACCTGCTCCCTCTCCACGGATTCTTTACCCTGAACACGGCCCAGCAGGCTGGCCGGCGTCAGGAGCTGTACAGCGTACCTGAAAGGAAACAGGAAATACGAGCCACTCAGTAAACTCGCACATTTAGGACAGAGAGGGTAGTGAGACGAGTTGCACGTCCTATAAGTTGTTTTCCGTCACAGTACATTTCCTTTTAAACATCGCTTCAGATGTAGATTTCCTGTTTTGGTTTGCACTCAGTATTGCAGAAACCGTGTTGCTATGAAGAGGGTGGACCACTGTGGAACCTCGATGTGATACACAGTGTACATCTTTACCTGAGGGTGGTCTTGGTACCGATCTCTGCCAAGTGTGAAAGAGCCTCCTCGCTGACATTGATCCCCTCGGTCTGAGCGCGGATCTTGATGATCTACAAACCACGGCATCATTATTGACACGCACAGATGCAGGTGTCAAACATCACACGTGCAGATATCTCGAGACTCACCTGCTTCATCTCCTGTGGCGTGTACAACATGGTGCGTATTATCATGACTCTGTCCAGCAGGTCCAGAGGGATGCCGTGTGGAGAGCTGATGTCCTCTGTCCCCCTAGTGAGCAAGAAATGATCGTGGTTAATACTGCAAATCTTTTCTGTGTGTTCTGGGTGTTTCTCTCTATAAATCTAACTTCAGTCCTCCAACCTGATTAAGCAGTTCCCCCTGTTAGAGGCGAACACGACGATGGGGGCGATGGTGCTCTCGAGCGCTCTGTGGAGGTACGTGAAGCATTCGATGTCCAGCATGTGCACCTCGTCCACAAACAGCACACCGGGTACGAGCTCGGCTACGCCTTGGTCAATGTAGCGGTTCACCACCTTGTTGATCTCAGCACGCAGCTTGTCTGAAAAGAGACGGTCGTGGATAAATAATAAAAAAAGTCAACTTGCGGTGTAGACAGCTGGTGATGTGAGCTGGGAAGTTGTCAGGTTTTTTTTCTACCTGTGATTTCTGTCTTTTTGGGCTTCATCAGCTGTCCCATCATGGAGAGAATGTCCTGGCCTCCCTGAGATCAAACAATGAGGAATTATATAAAAAGCATAGTGGATAACACTGCCAAGTGGCCTTTTGACATTTGCAGTTGCATACCTGGGGTCTGGCATTTGCAACATCCAGGTCGTGCAGCGTGACATCTTGAACTATCTCCTTCTTCTTGTGGACATCACCTTTGGGCAGCGGCACATATTCCTCTGCCTCCAGGTCAAACTCTGTAGCAAAGGTGTCACAGCGACCTTGTCTCTGCAAAGACACGGTAACAACAGAATGCGTTCATCATAATAATTTTAATATCTATATAAAAATGGATGTCTCACATTGCTGTGGACACGCAGTGAAACACAGAGACAGCACGGGGCAGGAGGGAGAGCAGGTGTACGATTGAACCCGGTGCCAGCTCATCGCAGAGGAGAGGTCATGTGGCTGAGGGATGAAAGAGCTTCAGAGGGCAGGTCGTGATACGGCTGTCAACAGTAACAAATGTGTCGTCCAGCCCTCCTCCTCTGGCCTCTGACTAGAGCCGACCCGTGCCCCCCCCACCAGCCCCGGCCCACCTGCACCGATTAAAGGAACCGTCATCGCAACCTGTCAACGCAGGCCACAAGCCCCGCTGCTGGAAAAGAGGCATTGTGGGAGATGGAGAGATAAAAGGGAGCACGAAGAACTGCAGGAATGAGAGAGGGTCATTCCAGAGTACAGCAGAAATGCAGCAGAGCTTTCATGCAGAGCTGAGTGCGATGAAAGGACGCCACCATGAAGGACTGGAGAGGACATGACGGAAAACACAGAACTTATGTCTCACTAAGTATTTCTTATGGTTTTTATTTAAAACACATGATTTGTCTGTACATCGTTGTGAGGGAGTGACAATACCTTGACAGCTCCACTGTTGGCTTCAATGTAGATGACATCTCCCGCTTCCACACGCTCTTTCTGAAGGCTCTCATAAATACTGGGGTCCAGCTAAGGAAACAAGACGAGGCATTTTTAAGTAAGACGCTGGTCCTTACCTTTTACCTTTACATTTCAATATAGGTCAGGGTGCTTTAAAAGCAGCAGTAGGACAAAAGTTTAGAGCTCTCGGCCTGACCTTGAGCTGCTTTGTGCCTTTGCCTGTCTTCAGACCGATGATGACGTGGCTGATGGTTTTTCCGTAGCCACCCATGGGATTCTCCGTCTCACAGGGGGTCAGCTCAGTCACCTCCCCTTCATACACCTCCTTTGTTTCTTTGATACGCAGTCCTGAATGTGGGCGACGTTACAGACACACACACACACGCGTGCATAGTGCGGAGTGAGAACTCAATCGGGCCTTTATATTCTTGACTCAAGCGGGCCGCCACATCCTTCATTCTACCGAATAATGCGTTTTATTACAGAGAGAGAACATGTGTGCGTGCGGCCATGAAATGTCTGGGCATCATCTTATGTAACATGATCACACTCTTGTTCCTCTTTCATGCAGCCTGTGGCGGCGAGTATGAGCTGCACACAGGTGGCTGATCTGCAGTGATGGGGGTCAGAAAGCAATGCTTAAAGCAGGGGCTGTCTGTCACGGTGCTCTTATCGACAGAGTGATGACAACTTCCAAATGAAACCCTCCCTCCCCCCGTGGATCCTGTTCTAGGGGAGGAGCAAAGGTGCTGATGACCACGACCTAAGCTCCATTTCCTTCTCTGCGACAGGTACAATCAGCAGTCAGACAAACCACCTTCCCCCTCTCTAGCCTTCCTTCCTTCTCAACACCATTCTCATAAATCCGCTGTCAGGTGTTGCCTTTCAGCTCATGAGAACAGTGTGAGCAGGACACCTTGTTCTTCCTACCCAAGGTCTCACTGAGGGAATGAACTGAACATCTATGGCAAGAGATGAAAGTTGAGTACAGTTTTGTTTTTATGTGCTGAGGTTTTCAAACAGATTTCTCTGAAACGTATGCAGAGAATATATATATATATATATATATATATATATATATATATATATATATATATATATATATATATATATATATATATATTTTTTTTTTAATCATTTTAACATTTGTTTTGATTGCTGGGAATATTATTTTCACTTTATGGTTGCATTTATGTAAAAGTTTTCATCATGAAATCTTCACATCTTTCAACAGACACTTGTTATGGGGGTAGAAAACAAAGAAGGAAAGAACCATGTTATATTTAAATACACTCACCAATGGCCCTCCTGAAATTTTCCATCAGGACTTCAGTTTTTTTAATCTCAGATGAGTAGACCTCACTGCCTACCATCGGGCAGAAAGGCACCTTGTTTCCCAACTCCTGTGCTACAGCCAAGGCGAGGGCAGTCTGAAGGAAGGAGAAACAGAAAAAGGAACTAAGAGCCACGATCTGCACCAACAATAGAGATCACACTCAACTAAGCTTTACTGCTGTTTTTCTCGTTGGGACACTTACCTTTCCTGTACCGGGTGGTCCTGCTAGTAGCACTGCACGTCCTGACATCTTTTTTGAACGGATCAGCTCGACAATGATGCCACAAGCCTGGAGAGTGAAGAAAACAAGTAGTAATATTATATGTTGACATATAAAATGGAGTCAGCTGCAATACAGGTAGCTGTTTTAGGATACCTCCTGACTTCTGACTATATTGATATTATATCTTATTTATACTTCATATTTATCTTGTATAAGCAAGTATTTATTATGCACATATTATACATATACTATATATAATATTATATATTGCAGTTATGTATGCACACCTTGCACAGGCGACATATATGACCCATATGTGTATCTCCATAGATATTGATATTATTATTATTATGATTATTATTATTATATTCTATTATTAATAATATTTCCCTTCGGGGATTAATAAAGTCATCTATCTATCTGAGTGCAGCCTCTCTTTAAAGGTAGACTTCCCTTTCTGTCACCTCTGACCTGAGCCGAGTAGGAAACAGCGACACCACCGTGCTAACGGAACTAGCTCGTCGGTGCACCGCACCGCATGCAATGAGCTGAATAACCCTTACAAAACCTCCACAGCTCTCCAAGTCACTCCTCAACATAACACAAAAATGAGATAAGCGCAGATAAACGTGAGTCTTTACCTCTCTGGCAGCCTCCTGGCCGACTAGACCACATGATGACTGTTTAGCATTCCCGGCCTCGTCTAGCCCGAGTCCTTTGACGTGACTGTGAGAGGCGATCCGCTGGGTTTTTGTGGTGCTTTTTACCTCCTCGATCTTCATAATTACAGTTACTTTACAGCTATGTGATATAAAAACCCCCAAGGAAAGCCCACGGTGAACAAAATGCCTCCTGTGCCTCGGATAACGTCTTACCGCCGAAACTCAAAACACAGGGAACCCGGTTACCATGTGGGTTACTAGGGAAAATCAGCGGAAGTGATACCCCGCAAGTACCGCCTATTTGGACAATCTAGAAAAACTATTGGACCGTGTCAACTAACACGACACGTTCATTGGCTAAAGCGTCTGTCAATCATTTTCTTCACTCAAACCCCCCCCGCCCATGGTAGCGTTCACGTCCGTTTGTGTCTCAGTTGGCTTTGCCGTAGTAGAAACTGCTAGAAACTTGTCAAAGGTGTAAGTAAGAGTGTCAAATTATAGTGTTTTTATCACCCCAACGTCGTTTTACAGTTGAGTTTTATTTGTAGATTAATTATGGCGGGTTAGTTTCCCCTCTTTTTTGGTTTTTAAGCTTATAAAAACAGTTCCGCTTTAGCATGTTTTTCTGAGGATGAAGTGACACCAGAGAAGACGTTTCTCTCAACTGTTTACGGCGAAGTAAAGTCTTATTCATAGCTACCCCTGTTTGGTAAGACACAAACTAATTAAAACACTTGTTAATTAAGGTGTTTAGGGTTTAATAAAGCGTGTGCCAACGGATGAAACGATAGTTGGACGGTTTAAACCTGCAGTAACGCCGAGTAATGTGTCAGTTGGTGCTGAGTTCAAGGTCCATCTCAGAGTGACGGAAAATACGCACACTTGTTTACATCATATCAAACTCAAAATGTCAGCTGACAGTCCCACCAAAACCTTAAACTTCAACGTCGGGGTGCTCGGACATGTCGACAGCGGGAAGACATCGCTCGCCAGGGCGCTGAGCAGCACCGCCTCCACGGCTGCCTTCGACAAGAACCCGCAGTCCCGTGAGAGGGGCATCACGCTGGATCTCGGCTTCTCCTCCTTCACGGTGGATCTCCCCGATCACCTGCGGGACGACATCGGAGGCCAGAAGCAGTATGAGAGCCTGCAGTTCACCCTGGTGGACTGCCCGGGACACGCCTCTCTTATTCGGACAATCATTGGGGGTGAGCTCGCCTAAGTTTTGGTGCAGCACGTGGAAAGGTGTTAAACACATAGCAGCAGTCAGGATATGTTGACAGCAACCACACACCTTTAAGCAATACTCTGCTTCATGTGTGCAGTCCACATCAACCCTGAAATATATGCTGAATGTTCTTATTTAGTTATTTTCAAAATACTTTAGAGGGGTGTTTCAGATTGGAAGTTTCATTGAGGCTACACTTGATGTATCAAACTATGTATGTATCAAATTGGCAACTGAGTCTATCGTCTGATGATGAAAACGTGCTTCTTGAATTTGACTTTTTCTCAGCAGACATAAGCGCAGGTGTGACTTGGTTTTGTTCCCTTTGCCCGTGTCCGTAAGAAAGTGTCTCGGTGAGCCAGCCTGCACAATACCAGGACCCTGAAACCAAAGTGCATGTAATCTCTTAACATCATTTACAGGCACACACACCATCATTCAAATAGTAAAGAAGAAGAAGTTTTTACTGCAGAGAAACCTGAAGAGTAAATTGAGTGTCTTTAAAAAATTAAAAATTGCTTTGTTATGCCCACAATTAACACAAACACTGCTAATGTTTGGAGCCTGTGGATCAATACTGATGTGTGTCAGTAACACATCACAATAGCAGCAGGAAATGACAAATGATTATACCATGGCACTGCACGCTCTACACTAATACTACATCCTCACTGTTAAAATGGCCAATAAACCTGAACAGTTGAGCTGACTGTCGAGCTGCTCAACTGACTGACACAGATTTCAACTTTCCAGCAGAGGGCGCATTTCCTTTGTATGAGCTTGGTTGATCACTCTTTTCTTTTTGTCACTCAAATGAACAATCAAGATCTGATTTTTTTAAACTAAAGAGTGTGACGTTGGTAGAAGTAACAGCCCTGGTATTAAAACAGACTACAGACACTTGAACAGTGAATGCTGCTGTGCCATGCAACCGACACACTAAATGGAAGTCTATGAGCCAGTGGGGTGGCACATGCTATAGATTAGGGAGGAAGGAAAGTATGGGGATTGGGGTATGTATTAAACTTCCCCTCCTGTCCCATGTGGGGAGAGCACAGGAAAGAGAGGGAGCCAAATAGAATGAGAGAGAAGTTTGGAGCACAGGAAAGAGAGACTGCCAAAGTCAGGAAAAGAAAAGAGGGAAAGGAAAGACAACCAAGTGAGCTGCAGCTCTAGTTTCAACCCTCTAGCCTTTTACGCTCTCTTTGCCTTTTTGTACCCCTCCCCTAATTTCTCCTCTTGTTCGACTGTTATTTTTGGGCATCACCCATTCCTGTTTGTATTGCTCTTGTCGACTCCATAGCGTCTACTCTGAGCTTTTATTTATTTGCATAGACGCACAACAGGATGTGTTAAACTGCTCGGCTTGCTGCTCTTCTCCCCTCTCCAGGTGCCCAAATTATTGATCTGATGATGCTGGTGGTGGATGTGGTGAAAGGGGTGCAAACTCAGACTGCAGAGTGCCTGCTGATAGGAGAGCTGACCTGCCCTCGCATGGTGGTTGTCCTGAACAAAACTGACCTACTGCCACCCAACAAGAGACAGAGTGCCATTGAGAAAATGACCAAGAGACTTCACAAAACACTGGAGAACACTAGGTCTGTATTTAATCCAAGTCAAAGAATGAATCAGGATATGTGTAAGTGCATGTGGCTGTGAAATATGGGCCCAGACAGCTGAGTGGGTTTAGGGCATCCCACGTGCTTTCTGTGGCCCAGGATTGAATCTGTTGTCAAACGTCCTCGTTTATTACACATTCAGTCTCTCTGTCTGCATTCCAGTGGTCTGTCTGTCAGGCCCACTTGTTTTTTATTTGGAGTAACTTTAATCATTACTTTAACATCAAAGCATGAAGTCATTCCAATATGACTCTTTTTCTGTCGGCCAGATTTAAGGAATGTCCAGTGATTGCTGTGGCAGCGAAGCCTGGGGGCCCGGAGGCTCCTGACACAGAGGAGCCACATGGAGTGCCAGAGTTAATAGAGGTAAAATCAGGAAACAAGCTGGTCTCCTTTCATTGTTACTAATTTAGCTCAAAAGAGCACATAAGTTCTCACTTATGAACAAGTGCAGTTAGTCTGTTGACATTGTTCAAGTGGTGGGAAAAGAAATAAAGCAAGTCCTCGGCTGTGTGTAGTTTCTGTACAGTTCAGAGTGACAATGGGGTACTTTCTTTGTTCAGTCAACAAAGTAAATACTTTACAGTATGTACTGTTCACAGCTTACTGGCAAACTGAAAAGGAAGTGGATGTTAATGGTTAATGTTATATTACTTAGTTGATATATTACAGACATTCAGAATACTTGATCTCATGGCATGGTGATGATTTAAATACAAGAAGTATTAGTTTAAGGAATTCAAACAAATCTTAGTCACGTTGTCTTGTCTATAGCCCGATAATGGATTTTGAGACCTAGACGTCTTGATAAATAGGAACATAGTTAAACATGACATTGTCAGATTTACATAAACACAAAATATCAACCATTTTTCAAAATAAGATAATAGATAAGATAATAAATTTGCTGCTCAGTTAAAAATAAACTTGTCATGCTCTCTTATGGATAAAATATATAATGAATATACTATTTTTTAAATGACTTTAAACATATCTTTGGAGTTTTTGATTTGTCAATCAGGCTGTACTGTAAGTCCTGTCAGATTCAACCAACTTGAAATCAGTAGATTCGTTTCCTTACATGACAAAGTATGCTGCAGTGGAAGGACGGACGTTATATCCTCTTTTCCTGGGGTGTGAAAAGCAGCAGTATATCTCACACACCAGGGACAGATCAGCACTCATAACACAGGAGACAGTGTGTGTCAGGAAGTGTTTATGGAGCCACTACAAGACAGCATCGGCTCTAGATATAGATCTAATTATTTGCGGCCCCTCTGTTTTATCTGGTTTTATATTGTGTTTGTGTGACATTGGAATATTATGATAGCAGTTATCTTTGGTGTCATCTTGCCCTTCTGGTTGTTTGTCCTCAGCTGTTGAAGAAACAGACGTACCTCCCTCAGAGAGACCCTGGGGGTGACCTTCTGATGGCTGTGGACCATTGCTTCTCCATCCGTGGTCAGGGAACAGTCATGACTGGAACCATCCTGCAGGGGTCGTTGGCCATCAATGACACTGTGGAAATCCCAGCACTAAAGGTACGCTCCAAGACGTTGACATGAATTTTGAATCTTTGATATTTACAAGCAAGTAACATGCTGGAGCGCTGGAAACGCTTTTTGTAGAAACCGCAGAGTTTTCGGAAGTTCAGAAGTTGGCTGGAAGTGGGCAGACGGAGGGAGGGATGGCCTAGTGGGTTCAGAGGATGTGTCAGTTTAATGTGAGGGAGGATGAGGGGACTGAGGGTGGACTGGCAGCACAGGACTTTGGTAATTTAGACCAGATGCACGTTTTCAGCTAGGCTCAGCAGTTTTGTCTGCAGTTTTCATGTTCACCTCTTGGTGGCAGCAAATGGTTAAATTACCAGTCATTTGTTACAGAGCTTGATCTGTGCCAATACTACTATACTGATTTGGTCAGTGTTTGTTAATACACAACAAAGACAGCCACAGAAACATTGTAGTGTGCTAGATCCCACAGTCATAGATGGTAGATGGACAGGTAGTCTGATACATATCTTTTAATTGTTCATTTGTAGACTTTAGATTTGTTTGGAGATGTATAGTTACAAACCAAACAAAGCACAGCATGGGCTGTAATTAAGTTTTTATCGAAGCTTGATTCTTTAAATTCAAATATCACTCTTTCCCCCTCAAGAGACAAAAAAACAATACTGTGAAAAATTGTTACTTTGTCTGAAGAAAGAAGTAGCTTAAACAAGTTGTGCATATTTAATGAGCTGTTATGTATGTGCATATTTTATTGACCTAAGTCTCTGTTATATTAAATATGTAATGTATAACACAATACATAATAATAGAGGACTTATCCCTGTGTTGTGGAGATAACAGATGTTTTTTAATCACATTCTCTATGTGTGGTTTTAAGGTTTTAAAACAAAGTAAACCTGACTGAAGCACTGTGAGCTATGAACTCTAAGCAGCAATAATGTAACATACTGTGAATTTACTGTACTTCACTTTCTATTTTGTTTTCCAGATCTGATTTCTTGATATGAAACTGAACACATTAAACAACTGATGTTCATAATCTCGATGCTCTCTGCTCTGTCATCAGGTGACCAAGAAGATAAAGTCTGTGCAGATGTTTCGGAAGCCAGTGTCTGGGGCCATGCAGGGGGATCGTGTGGGTGTGTGTGTGACACAGTTTGACCCTAAACTGTTAGAGCGGGGTGTGGTATGCACCCCAGGGTCCCTGCGCACACTCTATGCGGCTGTCATCTCTGTGAGGAAGATAGGCTACTTCAAGGGCTCCCTCGCCACCCGTGCCAAGTTCCACATCACCGTGGGTCACGAGACGGTCATGGCGAGGGTGGCCTTCTTTGGCCTGCCACCTATGGGTGCTTCAGACACTAACCCACCTCCTTCAGAGCCCTGCTCACTGGAAACACCCTTCACCTTTGACAGAGAGTACTTCTACCAGGACGAATACGTCACAGGTCAGGGAGAAGCGAGTTCAGCACCTGACCCAGAGCAGTGGGCCTTGTTGGAGTTTGAGCGGCCAGTCACATGTCCCTCCCTCTGTCTGGTGATTGGTTCAAAACTGGACACAGACATCCACGCCAATGCGTGTCGGTTGGCCTTCCAAGGCTACCTGCTGCAGGGGTTTGAAGACAAAGGCTACGCTGAGACGGCGCTGCCTCGTCTGCGCATCTACAAGACCAAACACAAAGAGGGACAGGTCGAAAGGGTGAGTGGACACATGTAAAATGGTTTCTGAGTGTTGCCCTCTCTGCTCCACTTCAGTGTTGCCCTCTCTGTCACCTTGTACTATTTTCCTCTAGCTTTGGTTCTTCTTTGGATGTTTCTCATTGCTGGTGGCACTGGAGCGTGCCTCTCAGACAGAGCCCCTATTGTGTATTCGTAAACAGACACGTACACACAAACAAGTATGCATATGCAGCCCCGGTGCCCCCAGTGTTTGAGGGTTGGGCGGGTACGCATGCCTTAGCATGTGCTGTGACACAGAGGTGTGTGTGGGTGGCCCGCCTGACGCCACTAGTCGTGTCTAGCTGTCAGAGACTGGCACTGTTTGGACACACCTGAGTGGCACAGGAATACACACAATGACTGTGTGGCTGAGCATCTTTCTCTCTCTCACCCCCGGACATGCTGTTTTGGTTCGTGTTCTTGGTGTGATTGCTGTTACGTTGTGTCCTAAATCCTGAGCTCCACTTCACGCTGATCCGTATCTCATCTTATCTAATTCTGTTGTTTTCTTAATCACTTCAACATCGCATTTGACATTTTTTCAAAAAGTCGACTCCTGTGACCTCTCATAGTTTTTATTTTCACGGGTGAAATGTTATGTCTCTGTTCATTCTGCAACGTACAGTTAAGTGTCTTTGTGTGCACCCTCGTGCAGGTTCAGATTCAGGTCAGGGGTCAAGTGTGTGAACTAGTTTCCTGTTGTTAGCACCTCAGGCTGTTGACAGCTCCAATCACTGACTCAGGAGAGGAACAGCATGTCGAGAGGTCAGGCCGCGGCCATGTGATGTTACATTTGTTGTTCATCCGTCTGTCTAGAAAGGGGCCGCTATGTTTCAAGACTTAAGAATTCTCTTTTCACAAAAGAACACATTACTGGCATTGTTGAGATATGACGGCCTCGTCCAGTCACAATTCTTACAGTCAGACGTGTACAGCAACTGTATTTTTTTATTTTTTTTATCAGCGAATCAGTCATGCTTGAGGGACGTCAGGGTCAAATGTTCAAGGAATGAATGCGGGTTGGGCAGAAGAGAGAGGAAGAGCTGGCGGTGGGGGGTGAGTTGGAGACAGAGCGGTGCCCTCCCGTTATCAGATTAGTGGCGGGTTAAGATAGACTTAGTGATGGATGATAAGAAAGAAATACAAACAAATATAGCATAAAATGTGCAGGAGGATGAAAGAGAGAGAGAAAGACAGCCCGGGTGCGAGTCTTAAAGAATGTGTCTGACGGTGCGCGGTGCGGATGATGAGGGCGGAGGAGAGTGAATCAGCTCTTCTTCCTCACCCTGTCAGGATGATGATGGCGAACCAAATGATGCTAGACGCCAGAGGAAGGAAGCAGGAGATCAAACTAAAACACATCCTGTCGTTTCCAGAGTCAAAATTAGATTGCTTGCCCGCACACGTACTTCTAATCACGTTTGTCACATTTTAAACTTTCACGTATGTGATTCGTACTGCTCATAAGGCTCTTTCCCACTCTCTTGTGCTCAGGTGACCGACGATTACACTGTGATTGGCCGCAACCTGTTCAAGAAGGAGACCAACCTCCAGCTCTTTGTGGGGTTAAAGGTCGAGCTGTCGACAGGCGAGGCTGGCGTTATCGAGGGTGGTTTCGGACAGAGCGGGAAGTTTAAGATCCGGATACAAGGTAAGAGTTACCTGAAGTATCTGTGGCCTCTGGCACACTACCGCCTAAACCACTGATGCCGTTTAATGGAGGCTGAGTCACACCTATCATCACTGTGGCTTAGTGTGACAGCATAGACGCGTTCCCTCTTCATCAGTACACACACACACACACACACACCACTTTCTCTATCTTTCCTTGGATTTTGGAGCTCTGCGGACAGTTTTTCAGGATGTGGTAAGAGTGGTAGGCCCGAACATCCTGAGCCACATTCCCAGGATTCCTCTGGGGATTGCCTGTGTTCCGGGGGAAGTCTGCTCTGTGTTTATTTTACCTTCTGTTGCTCCAAACCCACTGCTCCACACACCGGGAGGGAAGAGAAAACAAAAACATTTAGAAAGAGAACCTCACCTACATCCTCTTCATTGCCTCACGTTTGAATGTAGTCTCAGACATACTGACACACACCTTCACACATGAACGTAACGCAGACGTCTAGTCTAGTGTGCAGCGTGAGACTCCCGGTGGGCATTAGGACAAAGATGGCACTATTCTGCTGATAAAGGGTAGGCCAAATTATTGATGCGTTCATATATTTGAACACTGTCTCTTAAGATACTTTATCAATCACTCGCGTCATGATTAGGTGTATTTATCCTTTATTGCTGGCAGCCTTTTGCAAGCTTTTATTTCCATGATGGCACGTATGAACATGTTGCATGTTGCAGCTCTCTGAAAGTGTTTTACTCCTATACGATATCAAACTAAAAACACTTCATGATGCAGTGAGTGTATGGGTGTTTTTCATGTTCTCATTTGTCAGTATTAAGAGTTTATCTGAGCTTCCCGCTGCTGTGTCTGCACACAGACGTCACCGGCCTACTGCTCATACCTGGAAGGCTGCAACGAATGTTTCTTTTCAGCATGTGTTAATCTGTTGACTTGTTTTGTTTGTCCATAAAATTTTAAGACAAAATGTTAGAAATGCTCCAGAATTTTCAAAAGCAGCACATTTTAGACGCCTCAGTTAGTGTTTGGAAATAATCTGTCGATCAGCTGTTGGACAGCACGATGAGCATTCCTCTATACTCTTATCTGGTGTAAGCACAGAAAACATAGTGGTTCAGATCTGATGTTATGTTGCTACTGGTGCTGTTGGAACATGGCTACTGATCCTATTTTATTTGTCCACCAAGAACGCATGTTTAGCGCTTACCCTCTCTGATGAGTCATGTCTTTACTGATTCATGCACTTATCTTGATTCTTAGACTTCAGTGATAGCATGTTTTTAAACTCTATTTTCTACAGACAAATCCAAACGTGTAAACGTGCAATTCCTCCGTGTCGCTCGAATGTTAACGCAGATCATTTAAGTTTGGGCGTGTGAGTATGTTTTGTGGCGGTAAACGGACATTTTCAGCTGATCTAAGATAACATGAAGAGATTTCTGGCTGCGCTGCAACCATAACAACCCTCACGCTGGCATAACGATAACAAGAAGAATGCTGGCGCCATTTCGTATGTGAGGTCAGACAGTCTGCGTGTAAAGCAGTGAACCCAGAACATTTCTTACCATCCGTATGAAAAACAGCAAGCAAGCAGCCAGTTTCTTTCCTCGATAACACACACACATATATATATATAAAAACAAGGAGATACATATGATGGCATAGAAGAATTTGTAGCGCACGCATGAGGAGCTTCAAAGAGCAGCTCAGCGTTCGCAGGAAACAACTCTGTATGGCCGAGAACAAGGCCAGAGCGAAGGAAGAGTTATGCATGAGCAGACAGAGGAGACCCGATACTGGAGTGTCAGGAAGACCGAGACAAACGCAGAGACTCGAGCAGCAACCGAGACTTGGTTCTCTACGCATTTTCATCAGTTACATCAGGAGGATGGAGGCATCGGTTGATCTCGAGGTCAGCACGCATAAGCACTGATAAAGCACCTACTGCACACATAACAGGGAAGAAAAGATCTCTATCAAGCATCAGATATACCTACACTGATGATTAAGTTGACCTAAGTACTGTACAAAAGGAAGGCTGATCTAGATTTATTGCATAAGGAGATCTATTTATCTAATGCTTCTTGATTGTTTTTTTTTTTATAGATAGATAATCAACCTTTTGACTTGATCTACCTGTTTATCTTTTCCGCAGAGGGTCTTTGCCCAGAAACCAAGCAGATGTTATCCTCCACCTCTAAGAAGAAAGGGAAGGGTGGAAGCAAAGGTGGACCAGCTAATGAAGAGGAGCCCAAAGCAGATTCTCAACCGATTATCATTCACTTGCATTTCAAGCGGTATGTCTTTGATCCCCATAAAAAGATGGTCCAGTCTTGACCGTCTCTCCGACTGTGTGTCACATGGCTTTAGACGGTCAGAGGTCAGTTTCAGAGGTCATGTACTGGCCTCAGTATCAGGCGGTATAATAACTTTACTCTATCATCCTCTCTGTCTGGGGATGAAGACAGCCTGCTGAAACGCAGAGTTTGTGGAACACGTGAAACAATGATTGCTTTATCTCCTCTTATGGAGATGGACTTGTGGATGCAGCTCTGCTCTTCCTGAGGCATTTGAGCCGTCTTAAATAAATAAATCATTACATTTGTTCTGAATCAATTCCTTTGATTAGCAGCCATTTCTTTCAGTATATTTCTGATCCAGCTGAGCTTCTATTGGCATAAATACTTTAGTTATCATTATAGAAATATGGGACTCACAGTTTAGGATAGTTCAGGTTTAAGATATCTGTCCTCATAGTCTGCTGGGATAAAGTATTTATCCATATTTCAATATTTTCATTTCATTTAATGGTGATTTGTAGAGCTGCAGAGAGATTGTTTTTTTTGAGAAAGACAAATAAAGTGAACCTATAAAACTCTATTTCTGTGTGTGATCATTGGTGATGCTCTCAGTACATACAACAATAATATAACAGCTGCGGATGTAATAGTCGTGTCCCAAACTCTATTTTTTTTCAGAGCAAGCTGACTTCATGAGTAATTATGTACAAAAACTTGTGCTCACTTTAACTCACACTAGCTGCACTAGCCGTAGCTGCTGCTGCATATGTGTAGTCAAAGAAGAGATACTGTTTCCAGGTATTTTATGACACACTTAACACAAACTGAACTCTAAACTTTAATGCATGTCTAACCTACAGTCCTCTGCGGTTGGGTTCTTCTGCTGTCATCCGTACTGTACAGCATAATGGGCACATTTTACCTTATAATTTCCTACATAAGTTTTCCTCATGTCACACTCTGGCCAGAACCAATTCAATATACAATCCCAGCTGTAACGAATATCCATAACAACTGCACCTACTACTGTAGCATGCACTATGAAACTGCCCTGCTGAATCGTATTACACCGGTCTGCAAAAGCGTGATCAGTAGATGTTGTCAGATTTACAGATTTAGAAAAGAGATCAGTGGATCTATATTTAGACTGTCTACATTATCAGACTTTAAACATGAAATCAAATTCAAATAAGTAAACAACGACAAAAACAAATCAATGTAATCAATGTAACGTTGATTATCAATATCGTGGGTGATTGATCGGCTGCCATCGAGCACATTACATGGTGGAAATTCTGGTGTGTGCGTGTTTGTCCTGTCACAGGAGTGTTGTGAGGCGGGGCAGCGAGAGTGCAGGACACTCAGTATGTAGCGGATGATGTCAGCAAACAGCCCCTGTGAACAGCGACTCTATCTCAGCAGGAATCTGTGGAAATTGGAGAGAGAGAGAGAGAGGGAGGGAGGGAGGAGGGAGGAGCAGCAGGAGCAAGAGGGGACACTGGAAGGATTGTTCCTCTGAGTGACAGTCCTTTTAGTCTTATCTGCTCTCGTTCCTCTTATAGAAAACCAGACAGCAAAAAAAAAAAATCTGTCGCTTTTTACTCCTGTGTCTCTCCAATTTCTCTTTCTCGCTCCACCCCCTCTTTCATTCTCCATCCATTCTAGTTTTTTTTTTATTTTATTGAAAACCTTTTTCTTCTGACCATTACTGCTCTGAATCTGATGTCTGTCTGTAATGAGAATCATCTTTTAGGGCCCTAAATATTCCCCTTAAAGTCACAATTTCACAGCCAGTCTATGATGATACACATTTATCTAATATTTATCTTTATCTGCATGTCATCCTCTTTAAATAATCAAGAAGCATGCACGCTATATAAATTAGCTGTCTTCCATTAATTGAATAAATAAAATGCATTACATCTTATTATAATTGTAAACACTGAATCAATTTGCCTGTGTGTCTTGTTAGAAGATGATTATTTTCATCCTTCTTGTCTCGATAAAGATCCTCTTGTGTTTCATTTATACGGACGCCGGAGTGTGTTTGCACCCGACTATGTTTTAACATGTAAGCTAATCCTATTTCGTGTTTGTGTGTGTGTGTATGCGTGTGCGTGCAAGAGACACAGTGCCGTCCCTTTCAGAGCTTAGGTGAGGAGGTTTTGGGTGGACTGTATAATCTGCTTTTAAGAGCCGTAACCGATTGTGGCAGGAGGAAACAGACGGGGAGGCTGTGGGACTGTAGCTGAGTGTGTGTTCTCGTGTGTTCTCGCCTCAGCTCATCACCCAGCCAGGATAAGAAATAGACACCTGACTTGGGAAAGTGATCACACCTCCTGTTTATTTTAGCCTGTACTTGGGGCCCAGTGCTCATATTCTCAACTGCAATTTCTCACAATTCCCTTTGTTATTTCTCCTCTTTCTCCAAAAAGATAAGACGCAGCCGTGACGATTTCTCTTCAGTGTACCCTTGCCCTCTCTTTTGGCAGTGACCACCAGGTCACCCGGGAGTCAAGGGTCAACATCTGAGCTCCTGGATGTTTATAGATGAGAAACAGTCAGCGATGAGCAGAGATAACAGGCAGCCGTGTTAAGAGAAAGAAAGCGAGGGAAGACTGTGGTGGCTGGATTATTGACAAGTCAAAGGAGGAGGGCGAGAAAAGAGTTTAAAACGTGGTTCAAGGCAGAGGAGATTTAAAAGAGTAATTAGCAGCCATTTGACTGATAAATGGGTGCCACATTAATTAACAATTTAACCAGTGGGGAAGTGGCTAGGCTGCTAATGTGCTCTCTTGTGCTCAGATATTCCTAGCTTACTCCAGACTATTATAGTCTGCTCTTTATTGTCTGACGGTGTATTTTCTTTGCTCAAAAGCCGCTCCAGAAGCAGCTTTTCCCCTCATTTCTCTGCAGTTTACACCCAGTCATCTCTATCTTCAGTCGGTGTTGGTCTTTACCAACCTGTCCTGTAATAATCAATAATAATTTTAACAGTATCACCCTCTTCTGATAGAGATGATGTTTGTTGGTGATTATTTGATGGCAGGAGTTGAGTTGTATGACGGCTCCATAGTAGTAACGGGCAGGGACACAGATAGAATCACCCTCACTCCTCTCAACCCTCGCCTGCAAATATAATTAGCTGGTGATTAAAATGGGCATTGTTTAATTAATACCACCACCGCCTCTTTCAGTCGACTTCTCCATTTCCGGTGCTGCTTATCTCCCCCCAACCCCACCCCACCACCCCCCCGCCATCAGCTGTGGAAGTCTCTCTTGTTGTTTTCGACTCATGGTCATGTGAGTGTATAAATATAACCCTGCCTATATCATTTGGCTGTATGATTATAATTTCTTTCACTGCTGCTAAAATTGTTACGCTATTGTTGTCAAATTCCACTAATGGAAGGATTTATTAAGATCACCACGTAGTCAAAATACTTTATAACAAGTAATTGTCCCGCTGAATTTAAAGTGCAGAAATAATGTACCCAATAATGTGAGCGTTAAATTAATATTATAATACTGTTTCTATCATTATTGATGCATTATTGCGATCCAATGTAATAGATTAATCTAGCTCCTATATAAAGTTTGATATCTGCAGCAATATACTTTATTTTAATACCTTAGCATTTGTTTACTGTGAGAAATATAATCAAAGTAGTAATTCAGATGTTCTTTGATTAAAAGCAGAATTCAAACATCCAGGAGTGGATCCAGGGATGGGGCTAGAAGTAGTAGCAGAGTATTGGCCTTAGCTGAAATCAGGTTGGCCACCCTTTCAAAGACGTTTCACCCTAAGTTGATTTTCCGCTAAGTAGGTTTTATTTACATGCATATAAAGTCAGCAGAAATGCAGGAAATAAAGATACGCCCCCCCCCCATCATATTATATATGATATTATAAACTAATATCATATGTTAAAATATAAGCTGGAAGATGTAAGTTACATAAATAAGACTGAAAAGAAGGAAAAACAAATCAGTTGTTGTCGTACTATATCATTTGTTTATTATTAAAATTTGTTCTAACATTAGTAATCTGACTATTTTACTATTAAACGTCTGTGTGGCCACAGTAAACATTTCTTATTGAATATTTTTAGAATATTTAAAGTGTCAGTTAGTTTCATTGATCAGCTACTTAATTCTCTCTCGTCTCTGCATATTAAAGAGGCTGATCAGCTGCTGCGTCCACAAAAATGTTGCAAGGGGAAAGCAGTACACGGTAGTGAAAGCAACGTCCTCAGGACCACCATTGTTCCCCCATCACCACGGATGTTAGCATATCTGTTCCTGTCTCATCTACGCAGACATGCAAATTAGTGTTGGCACTTCGATAAAGCAAAATATTGATGCCATACACACACGCAGACACACATGCACACCACATAATGAGCTGTCTGTTTTTACTGCTGCTGTCATCCTCTCCTCTCCCTCCTCATCACCTCAGGACGAGGGGACAGTCAGTAAAAGGAAGACGCTGATGGCCGGAGAATAACAGTCGACCTTTACAGCTGAGCTCAGCAGAGTTCGGCCGTCCAGGTCAGAGGTCACCTGCAGCGTCACCTTGAAAAATGCCAGCTAGTTGTCTTTGTGTCTGCCGTTGTCAAGTTGTCTATTGCTCACCTTCACACATAGAGGAGGGGGTGAGGGCGCATATATATATCTACACAACACAATCTTGACTTGCAGCTGTGACTCAGAGATTGAGGAGACGAGTGAAAGCAAGCTGAGATCATTCAGAGAGAAAGATGAACCAGGTGGATGACTTACTCTCCCTTCATTATTCATTCTCCTCGTACATCACATCACATCGTCTCTGTAGTTCATGTATTTCTAATTGCATGCAGCAAGTAACTACAAATGGCATTGTTTAAATTCTCCTCATGTGCACCAAAAAACTACATTTTTGGTATTGTAACAAATATTAAATCAACAGTCAGAATTTTCACAATTTTTCAGTGAGAACTGGAATTTCTGAAGTAAAAAAGAGATTTACTCATACTATTTAAATCATTTATAAACATAAGTAAACAAAGTAAAACGTGTGTAATACGTGCGTTTGAGTCAACAACAGTATAAAGAATGGTCAGAGCTTGAGCGATGTCACCCGTAGATTTCCGAAACCGAAAATATGCGGCACTGGATGACGCCATGTTCGATGCATTGCTTCTTTCGCCCCATCTGGGATCATTTGATTTAATTTAAGTGGATCAAAAATTTAAAAGAACATTCATTCATTGTTGTTAGGCAACCTTTCAGCTCAGTATATAGCTTTATTAAACTGAGGTCCTGTGTAGGCACAAAAATGTTCCCAATAATTATGTTTAACCAACATAGTAATGAATTTGAAGGAAAGGCCTGAAGCTGTTCCCTTTTGAGCGTTGTGTTACTGCGAGAGGGCTCCATGCTGCAGGGAGGAGTGTTTAAAACTCGGGGTCCAGTTCAACTAAAATTGCGGCTTTTGGGGTCATGTGATGTGTAGGGTCATGTGAAAAGGCACTTCCCCTCTGGATAACCTTGTAAAAGATGTCAAAGAGATGTCGACTATTCTTGGATTTTCATGCTTGTTTTACAATCTAACAAAATGTCTTCAGGGAGCCTTGGGGAGTCTATTTGGTCTGCTGCAATCCAGAGGTAGATGTTATGTTTAGATTAGTCACCAAACATGATAGTCCTAAACAAAGAAACCAGTCCTAACTCATCCCGTATGAATCACACACTGCCTTTCACAGTCTGGATTTGTGAATCCACTAAGCCTAAAATATGTTACGTGAATTTTGCAATTCATTAGAATTGTGCAAACAGTATGTCATACTCATGTCAATGTGATGTGAATAAAGGTTAGGGTTAGGGTTAACTTGAATTCAAGTTAAATCAAGTTAAAACTGTAAAAGCTGGTGACACGTAGCTGTTCAGTAGTGTCCAGATTATTTAAAAAGTAGCTGTTAAAATACTCCTACTACTACTTTTAACTTTTACTTTAAAAGTTTTATTAACAAAATGTTCAAATCAAAACTTAAATCATGCAATGTGGAAAAATGCCCTCTAGATTATTATTTTCACTAAAGCATTAAGAAACTGAATTATATTTTTATTTTGTAAATGTACTGTCTGTTATCACAGAATCTGAATTTACAAAGTAACTAGTAACTGTAGCTGTAACATGAATGTAGTGATGTATGCTACAATATTTCCCGCTGGCGAGTGGAGTAGAAGTTAAATAAAATTCAACAACTGCTACTCAAATTTGTGTGAAGTACAGAGCTTGAGTAAAAGTAATCGGTTGTCACGTGCAAATCAAAACACTGAGCTGAAAGACGCTAAAATGCTCGATGCAGCGATAATTTTCCGTGTGTTCCTCATTACGAGCGACTCTTTTTGATCCACATGAGTCAACCGACTCATTGTGAATATAAAAGTATTGATTTTTAGCCGCTCTAAATGCTTTTTGAAACAGAAGAAAAACCCTCACTGATGCACAAGTGGTCTGGCAACAGTCTCTATCCTTGGGGACGGAGTCGCTGTGCTACGACTGGATAGATTCTTTAAAAATGCATCCTAATGGGACAGCTGCTACACTGCCATGTAAAGGTTTCGGTGCCACAGAAAACCAAAAGCACACTTAAGAACCTCAGGATCTCAGCTTTAGGAAACCACAAATGGTTCTTTAATTATCAGAGAAAAAACTGTTTACAGATTTAGAGGTCCTTCATAGAGTAATATGCTAACATATAATTTTAAACCCACAAAAACCCCGAATAACTTTCTTTTTTAAGCAAACACAAGGTTATCAGATTAAAGGATATTTATTGTGCCCCGAGGTCCACGCTGTGTGTACTGTAATGGCCCAGTGTGTATACAGAGTTAATCCTGGACTGACAGGCAGGGACAGTGGGGTTCTGACGGGCTGGGGGACTCGGTGTCTGCAGGGGGACCCAAACATGGCTCTGGTTCTGTCTGGGACCCGTCTGAAAGCCCAGCACTGTCAGGCTGGCCCAAACACTGCCTGATGGGGCTTTTAGAAGAGCAGAGTGAGTGACGGAGGTTTAGAGGAGATCTGACACTGCAGCCTGTGGTGCTGCTGTTTATGTATGTATGCTAGCCCTCCAAAAACTGTGTTTATGAAAACAGTGGCTCGCTGCCCATCAGATACGAGCTCCGGGGCTGGGACAGGGACAGCTCCTCTGAGAGAACTAAAAGGAGACGGGAAGACAAAGAAATAGAGAAAACGACAAGAAAAAGGGGACAGAGAGACAAACGGAACGTATAAAAACAGGACGGGGGGGTTTATTTGATGCAAATGTGGTTTGAAATAAGTTCCATATCAGTTTTTAGCAAAAGCCCTCTTCATCTGTCTGCTTACCCACTTTGTCTTGTCCTCTTTCTTTCCAAATGTTTCAGCGAAACTCTAGAAAAAGTAGAAAGTACTTTGCCTCTCTCACTAATCCCCCCTGCCTTTAATTTGATTTCTTCCCTCTGCTTTGCCCCTTCGGTTGTCTTCCTCCTTAATTAGCTCATATCCCTCTGGTTTGCCAGATTGAGGGTGTTGACACGCACACGGCACAGCCCCAAATCAAACATATATAAACTGCCCTCCCAACCACTAACATCACACACGCTTTCTTACTTCTTTCAAGGAGCCTAAAGTGCATTTTTGTGCCCCTTGTTTTTTGGTGCTTGCCCGCTGGCTTGTTGTTTTCTGTTTGAAGCGTGGATGTATAAAGAGAAGCGGCGTGCAGCGTTGGAGGCAGGGCGCCGTTCATTCTTAAGGAAACTGCTCAGTAGTGCATGAACCCAAAACATTTTGGGGCATTAAAATGACCTGGATCTTTCACGTATGCTCCCACATTGTGCACCACATAGAGCAAGCGCACTAGGGGCTTCCAAACTTTCATTTTAGCCCTCTGCTGATGATTTAATCACGTTTAAAACTCTTCTAGGCTTTACAAATGTTATTAGTCTAAATTCAAACGGAGGTTGTGATACTAAAAGAAATGCATGCACGATTTAACTTTAACTACAGCGGTAGCTATTCGGAAAAAGCGTTTGGTCTTTGGGCCAGTGTGCGTCATGTGATGGACGCCGTTGCTGTCATTACGAAGTTTGGCCAGTGTGTCAAATTAGCCTCGAAACTCGGCTGTCTTCATGGGGGCTTGTTTTGCAGTAGCAGAAGCAGAGGGGAGAACATACACCTGAAATAAAGTTTACATTCATGTACGGTTTCTCGTGTAAACCCACTTTGTTTTAATCTCTACACATTGTTCAGTTGCTACGTGTGCATTGTGGTGACAGCATCCACATCGTGTACGGTTTTGCACAGTGTTAGGCACACACTCGTTTGCTTTAAGTTTTTTTTTTTTGTCCTTGATCATTTCAGCGTTATCAAAGGAAAGCGGAGGGAGAACTGCTTCTCAAAGTTCACATTTCAAATATTTTAATTGTTTTATGCAGCTTTCATTTATTTTTCTAATAATCCCCCGAGGCGGCTGGAAGACTGTTTACTGTCTTTGATTTGCAGTCCTGTAGCTTTTACTTCAAGCGTTAATTAACCTTCAAATGAAGAAATTATGGCAGGCACACAAGTATGCATGCACGCTTCACAACCACACACACACACACACACACACACACACACACACACACACATGCGCACACAAACCCAAAGACTCCAACAATGGAAGAGTTTTTTCTCTTTGCTTTTCATCTGAGATCTCCATTCCTGCTTCTCTCTCTCTCTCACACACACACACACAGCAGACCTACAACATGCAAGTCGACATTTTATTCTCCCTCGTTCCTTTTGTGCACCAAAGTCTGACTCAATCTCGGCCTCCCGGATTCTTTGAACTTCTGTCGGCGCAGAAATAACATTACAGGTTCAAAGACAACAGATATCTGTTTTCTGCTCAGAACCAGTTAATCTCCCCGCCTTTCGCTCCATTTGTTCCTCTCTTTAGCTCCTTTTCGTCCTATATGTCATCATCTGCCTCTCTTTTTTTTGTTCACTTCTTACATAGCTGGTAAAACATTCTATTATTTTGATATAGGCTCTCATTAGCTGTTCAGTCTAATTAAAAGAGCTCATTCATATGAAAATGGGACGCTGATAGTGATTTCCTTCCCTGGCAACAATCGCTAACCTTGCACAGCAACTCTTAATTAGAAACTGTCTTGATTGACATTGAGTACGCACTACACACACTTATACACACATGCATACATAAGCATTCTGTAAGACAATATACCTCCGACTTGTGTAGTATCTGTAATGCTAGCACCTGAAGTTAAACTAATAATCCCGGAAATATACACTCAGTCTCAAAAGCTCTATTGTCTCGGATCCTAGTAAATTATTGGTATACTATAGTGTATTGCCTCTCCTCATTCGTTCCCTGGTCACGCCTCATGTTGTCACTGCTCTGATAGGTTAATTCATGCAGTGTTTACTGTCCCGAAAAGATTCCCATCAGGCCTTTCTCCCCTCTGTTTTTCTTCTACCCCTCGCTCCCCTTTTCCCCGCTTTCATCGCTGCATATTAATTATCAGGTGTGTGTACATAACACCGTTGCGAGGAGGCACGGCGGTGGCGTGGAGACAACAGAGGAGCAGAGACCGTGCGAGGGTGACACTGAATGGCAGATACGGCGGCTGATAGTGCCGGGCACAAAATATCCAGTTTCTCATCTTCCTTCACGAGATTCCACATCTGCGCCTTGAAGCGTCAAACGTATAAACTCTATAGGACGCATCAGTAAACACAAGTTACATGACACTCTGTTCACTTTTTCTGAAAATGATTTTATATTATTTACTTTTACTTTAACCCCCTATCTATATAATTTATAGGCTGTATATTAACATGTAATACGTTATAATGTAGCTTTTCTGTATTTTATATGTTACTAAATCATTAGCTGTTTACACACAGATCATCCACATCCAAAGCGCGACTTTCTGGACTGCTTCCAGAGCTTTCTGCCACAGCTCGTGGCACTCTTCGCTGAGATGTTTGCTCAGTTGTCCACGAGAACAGAGAAGTACTTTGGTATTTCTAAATACAATTAATAGATATAGATATAGAGTGTTTTATAAATCATCAAGTTTTTAGTGCTGATAAATGCTAAAGTTATTTTGAATATATATTTTTAAAAGGTTTGTGTGTGTATCAAATCTACAATGTCCCAAACAAAGTCAAGATTCTGTGTACGACAACATAATCTGAAAATTAATCACGCAGCTTGTAACAGCGTTATCAAATTATCACGGGTGTTTATTTTGAACCACGGCAATAGTTTCCCCAGTTATCTTCATGTTTTGGAAACCACATCATGCTTTTTTATTCATTGTTTCTTATCTTTTTAAAAATATGTGATAATAACACGGCCATGAAGCAGCTCACATGTTCTACTAGAAATGTAAACACGGCGGTGACTCATTCATTTATATTTTGAAAGTTTTGTTCCCCTTACTTCCTTATCTAGCCGGTCTTGTTATTTCATATATATTTATTTATGTTTAGTGAACAAACAGACAGACAGTTTTTTTATTGCTAAAAATAAATGCTGGGACAAAAGTACTTTTTACAAATGAACCAGCGCTCACATACTTCTTATCTCTTTTGTATGTTTCAAGAAACTCTCAGTTTGTATACTCTCACAGTTAATTTGCTCAGACACACAAACAAACAAACACGAGCAGGCATATAAATAACTAATCATGAATACAGCTTGTTTGGACCGGGAGTTTCACCTGGCCTGCCACCACCGGGACCGACTGTCTGTCTGCTCTCTGGAGCAAACTGAAAAATCAGATTAGACATACTCGCGACTCTTATGCATGCTCGGAGTGTGTGTGGATGGGAAGATTTAATGGAGGATTGGGGTTGAGGGGTTGTCTCTTTACTGATGTCAGGCCTGAGGCTTTAGGGTAGTGTCCCACGGAAATGAGCCATTAAAATTGAGGATTTATTTATTTTACTTCTTCCCCTTTTCCTTCTCTGCATTTGGCATGGGGCGGAGAAGTCAGGCAGACTGTTTGGGAATGATTCGGAGAGGGGGGGGGGGGCAGGACGACAGCTCCTGAAGTGGACCAGTCTATGAGTTAGAGTTCATAAATGGAAATGCTGCGTCGATTATCATGGTTTTGTTATTTAATCAGAAATATCTGGCAGAGGGTTGGGTGTCTTGAATGCTTCCGATTTGCCCAGACAGTAGTTAAAGCATGTAACCGGATCTCTTCTTGTCATAGGCAGACGTTGAGGTAAAGTTATGTGTGCACTCTCTTCTCTTTCCCACTGTAGTTTTCCACCTTCCAGCACTTTTCTTTGCACTTTTGTTTTGTGGTCTTAAGAATAAATCACAGCCACGTACAAGTACAGGCTGGTCTCGAGCAGATAGGACGATTGTGCAGAAGTGAGGGATGTGGTTGAAGTTACGGATGAGGTGTTGCTTTATCAGTCAGCACGAGGCCGGGATTGGTGCACGGAGCAGACCTTTTGATGTGAGTTGCGATCCAGACGGCGAGGGGGTGAGCTATCATACGGCTACGATGAGGGGTGATGAATAGCGGAGGCCTTGTTTAGTCACAGCCAAGCAGCTCCGACACACCAAAACAAACTGCGAATCACAGCTACAGAAAAGCTGAAAAATGATGAATTTTACACTGATCTCACCTTTAATTTGTTGAGTTTATCAATCAAAGGTGGTTGAAATACTAAAATGCATAATTAGTTATTATTACTCTTTTGTAATCCGTTAATAAAATGTTTGAGATTTTAGGTTTAGAAGTCATCTTGGCTCTGGAAAATTGTGATTATTTACAATTGCTTTAGACACTAAATGGTTTGTGGGCAGTCAGATGAATGAAAATAATCAGTGGTCGGCTAGTTGCAGCCCTTGGAGGGATGTTATGTAACCCATCTAACAGTGAAATTAAATGGTGTAAATAATTTTATATATTTTCTGAAAGAATGAAGAAGTAAACTGTCACCCGGGGGATCTGACAAGCCTCCATCTCCGGTTACTGATGTGACTGTACACGGGTTTTGTTACTAACTGTGTTTTCTGTAAATGAGACACTGAAGCCTGGAAGTTGACACAATCATATTTCACACTGCGGCGCTGTATGTTTTTGTTTTTGCTGTGTGTGTTTTTGCAGCAGAGTTCCTGTAAATACCTCATATACCACAACCACGCTGGTCCTATCGCTCTCCATTCACCACTCCCCGTGTATTAATCCCCTCATAATCCCGGTGACTGTTGGATAAAATGTGCGGTTGATTTGAAGCCTCAGTGAACTCAGAACATTGGGAGCGTTTCACTGACTGACTCTCTCATCTGAATGGACTTTTGACTTGACGGGAGACACTGGATTCACTCACTCCTTTACTAATCTTTTCTTTCCTCTTCGTCTTAATGAAGCGAACCATTGTCAAGCATGAACATTGTTCTGTTTGTCTCCTCTTCCTCCTTCTGACTCTAGCCCTCAAGTCGAATTTAGTCAAGTAGTCGCTGTAGCTTTGACTTCAGCCAACGATTAAGCCACTGAATATATTTATGTATTTTCACATTGTTGTTAAGTAAGTACAGCGAGCCACTCACTGTACATTATCATATCTCATATTACACAGCTACTTACAAGAGAAATCTATATTTTTGTATCAAATTATTGATTAAAAACATTTAATTGTCAAGATGGAGCTATTGTAGTTTAAAGGTGCAAAGATTAGGGTGTGAACTACTCAAAGCAAAGCAAAGCAAGTTGTCCTTGTTTCAGATGACACAACTCCATCAGCTCCGTCATAATTCACCCTCTCTCTTTCTTTATCTTCCTTTGTCCACCCTCTTCTCTGTTCAAACACTCTCAAACATGAAATAATACCTCTTCTTTTCTTTCTTTTACCCCGTGCATCTCTTACTTTGTCGTTTATTCTTGTTCTGTGTTAGTGATGCTGTATTTTGTTACTGTTGCAGCACGGATGATTTTCTCCCCCGGGGTTTTTAAATTTCTTTTTCTTTTGTATAAATATGAATGAAGCGCTGCGGTTTTGGCCGTGTACAATTTCATTGATTAAAACATGTTGAAGGGGAAAAAAAAAGGATGGTAATTCCACTGACTTCTGCTGCCTGTGAAAACACTGCAGGCAAGGTATGAAGCGACGTGAGCATAAATGACTGTACACACACAAATAGGCATGCACATAATTGCTAACACAGGAGGAACGGACACATGTAGACATTTACAATCAGGTTTCCCCACTTTGATCCATCGGTCCAGGCCTCAAGGCTTTGAAAATTTTTCCGTATCTCGCTCAGAGCACAGACCATATGGTTATTGTGGTTAGTCTAAGTGTAATATTGAGGCTTAATGACATAACTCCCACCTGGCGAAGCGGGCTTTGAACAGCCATTATTAAGCCTGCTGCAGAGATAAGGCAGCCATTAGCCAAGCTCGATCATTTCATGGCTACTGCAACAATAAGAGTGACAGCGCCCAAACGTTAACTGCACCCACTGAGATGCACTGCTTTCTCTTTTTTTGGGCATGTCTGCAGGGATGTGATGGAGGGTATTGTGTGTGGGTCAGAGGCCGTTTTAAATAAGCAATAAATGTTAAATCTGCCTGACATCTTCAGTATCCATTACTGCAAAGAGCATGCTGGGAGGAGACAGAGACGAAAAAGCCAGAGTGAAACTGGTAGACGGAGGAGATGAGATCAATAGAGGCAGAATGGAGGATTGATTCAGGCTCTTAGATCTTTCAGATTAGTGGCTCGATTAGAGACAAATATGGAGGCTTATTCATGTGACCTTAGCAGTGACAGCCTGAACTAAGTGGTCATAGAGTAATTACATTCAAACCCCAATATCCCCGCAGATGCTGGAGATTTGGAGATGACTGCTGCTCTGGATTTTCTAGAGTCTAATAGGGCAAAAAATGTTTGTATGGCCCAGTTTTTCACGAGGCTGCCGCACACTCACTCTGCTGTGGGGAGTTTCTATTTTACAGTTAAATGTTTAGACACCTGAAGTGTTTAAGGCGGCTGTTATGAACAACGGAGGCTTCATGACATCTGGATGTCCCAGTCGAAAATTAAATCTCATGTAAATGTAAGCAAATACGGCATGTGTGCAAATCAGTGTGTTATCTGTCGGTTCCTGTCGTCTGTAATTACAACTGGTCTGACTGGTGGACTGGTGCTTCGCATCCCGCACACAAGAAACCAAAACAGCAAACGTTACTTATTAATAGTTTGAGAATGTAAACAATCAGCCTCTGCTTCACAAGAACTGATTTAACTCCACACCGTGTGTGTTACGTTTGGATTTTTCACAAAGCCATAAACTGTTCAGGCGCTCGGGTGTGAATTTCCGTGGCAGCAGTTGCAGACTGGCATTTCATACACGCTGTTGCTAGGAGACCTGCTCACAACTTCCAGGTAGCGATGGATGGACCGGCTCATTTCACAGAATCGGTTTCATTTAAGCCGATACGGGTAAAATGTCTTAAAATGTCACTGAACCTTCAAGTTTTGATACTCAGGTTCTCCGTGACCCTCACTTCTGTGGTCAACTACAGACTCAAGTACATCGTCACATAACTCCATTAGTGATTTCAGTCTGTCCTTTTACAATATTTGCATGGACCCACTGTGTTGGGAAGTGGACACTAGCAGAGATTAGCAGAGTTATTTCCTATATCTGTGTTACACGGGGTTAGACACTCCTCCTTGGTAGAATAGCAGCATGTCCTGGGTCTGTTCGCTCTAAATCTGAGGTGTGAGAACAAATTATGACCGATTCTTTTAAGTCGCCAACACACCACATATCACCTATGAGCTAATCATTTGTGTCAGGTGTCACAGATATTTCTCTTCTTTGTCGGCACTGAATTGTCAGTCTGGTTTCTGTCCTGAACCGACAACATAATCTGCTTTCCTTCATCCACAAAATGTTCACAGAGCTTGTAAACGAGGAAATCTTTGCACACTGAAATGCGTTATCATCTGTTATAGAACATCTTTGATGCTAGCAAGCTAGACTAACTAGCTGTGGACGTTAGTTAACCTAGCACAGCTTCCTTCCAGACTTTTCTTGGATGTTATTTCACTCCCTGGTGGGTGCTACTGTGCTGCACGCTCAACACTCTGCACAAAGATGAGTAGCTAGCATCATCTCTCTTTCCTCATTTCCCAGTTGCGGTGTTGGGAAACGACCAGACTGTCAAACAGAAATAAGTTCAAATAAATATACGAACGTAAACAAACATGGATGCGGTTACTGTATTCCTCTCATGCAGCCTGTGTAATTAATGCGACCGGCTGTGATTGGCAGGTGAAGTTTGCTTCTGTTGCCGACGCTGATACGACGGCGAGAGATATGACAACAAACAACACTTACAGCGAGAATTAGCGCAAGGAAACCCCTTTCAACCATGTACAATGCCTGTGTGCGGACGGCCATTTCAAATTAGATGAATAAATTTGGAGGCTTAATTATTTTTGGTGCTTTGAGCTATTATTCTCCTCTATGAGAAAGTGAGGGATGAGATGAGAGAAAGGAAAAGGATATATGATCCCTAGAAGACAAATACAGGCGTATTTGCTCAAAATCTCTCTTTTTTTTCTCGTCTTCTGTGTCTCTCGTTCAGTCCCCGATAGGCATAACTTTATTTCTTTCACCCGTCATTAGATTGGCTCCAAACAAAACAAACTCAATTAACCTTAATTCTCCTTTTTAATTATTTATTTCTAGAGGACTCCATCACACACACACACAGATATGAGTAACTGGCTCTGATACTGGGACTATAATGGTAATAGTATAGCGTTTATGTTAAATAAACAGTCGTAACAACGGTCTTAAACCGTGTACAGGGTTATTAACCGCAGCCTGTCAGTCTCTCCACTCAGCCCCACACATGGCGTTTTTGGCCAAGTGTAATTCAATCAATTCACACTAACTCTCTCCTCCTCCCCTCTTTTCCTGCTGAACTTGCCAGGTCATGTTCTGTGGCTCATATGTTTGATTGAGGCCTCCCCCTCGTGTCTGGAAGAGAGGGGAGGTGGGCTCCGCAGGGAGAGACGGCCCGGTCGCATCGGGACTGAACTTCCCTGAGCTGGGAAACAATTACAACCCCCCCCCCCGCCCTCCTCCTCTACTGTTCATTTCTTCTCTGTCTGTCCACCACTGTTCTTTTCTTTCTCTCTCTCGCTTTAACACTCTGTCTCTTCCATCCCAGTCCTGGGGCACTATATACCCCTTTATTTATTTATGTATCAGGAGACGGAAATGGACTCCCACCCAGGGAAGAGGGGTGAGAGGGAGGTGAATTGTGAGTGCGCGCACATGGATGTGAGTGTTTGGGTGTGTGCGCACACGCAGACACATTGTATATACAGTGTGTGTTGTGATGTACAGGGTGAGATGCAGTATTTAAAGGTAGTCTGTGGAGCTTTGGACCTCTGTGCAAGTGCACCCCCGTTTAATTTGGGATCACGCACGTGCACGAGGATGCACATCCAGGTGATGTAAAACTACACCCCGCTGGTTGATAGTTGACAGTGGAAACATGCAAAGAGATGTAGCAAGGCGCTAACGAAAGCAGTGAAGAGGTGACGCTTTATGAGGAAGGAAATGTACTGAACATGTTGGTCAGGCCTCAAGGAAACACACAATGAGTACAATGAGCAACAAGGAAAGTAAACATAACTATGTTTACATGCAAACTCCTCAGGCCATCCTTAATTCATATTCATATTTAGTGCTGTGCATTTCACAACTTAGAGAGCAGACAAGCCGTTGAGGATGTTGCCATGGCAGCAGAGTAGACTGTCAGCCTCCTCTCATCCTGTTTTTTTGATTTTTGTTTTTGATTTTTTTCCACACACACACTCAGAGCTTTTTTTCCAGAGAGGAGTTTTTTACTTTTTTTATTTTTTACTAATCTCTACTGCATTTTACATTTTGCAACAGATGTATTCCTCACGCTGCATAGTTTTCTTTTTTGTCACGGGTGACTTACGGTGCAGCGAACACGCCTGCGTGGAAAAAAAAAAAACCTCTGCCAAAAAGTCTCAGCCACAAAAAATACGGAACAATCAGCTAAAATGGAAAAGACAAAAAAACACAGAAAAAAAAGAAACGGAGCAGGCGCAGCGTTAGATGAGAAGTCCTGATTGCGTCGTGCACTTTCAAGCTCCTTCCTGTACGCGACCTTCGCTTGACCTCCGGGAGACCCCTTTGAAAGAAGTCGAGGACTTCTGCTCGGCCGCTTTAGGCTCGAGGTGGAGGAAGACGGGGTGAGCTGAGGTTCAGAGGGCCAAGCTTTCTGTTCGCTCCAGAGTGCGCGTTATCGCCTCCATCACTGCAGCACACTGTTGTAATTGCAGCCTGTGATCTCCTTCTGGCTGAGCTTTCTTTCCTTCTTTCTTTCTTTTTTGAAGGTCTTTCAAATGTTCTCCTCCACCCTGTTGTCACCCTTCAACCCTTTCACTTCAGAAAGGCCTTTCTCGAAAGAACACGACCTCAGCGTTGCCAGGTCTGTGTTTGAACTGCACGTGTGATTTATTGTAAACATCACAAATAATAAGCGACAAACCAAACAGTGACTCAGGCTCGATAATGTTTGATTCCTGTTGTATTCTGCTTGACGTTTCTGTACTTTGTCGACTGGGGGGGGGGGGTATTTTCAGATACTCTGAATATATTACAGTCTCGCAGCTCTCCAAAGAAAACACGCAGTACTGGCATGAGGCAGCGGCATGCAAAATGTATGAGATATGTAGCAGAGTCATGGTTTAAGGGCGAGCCGTCGCCGTACAGGCACGACAGTATTCACAAACATTTGTTTAATCTCAATTCAAAGAGAAAATCAGCGTTTGCATTTATCAACATTTCAGCACCTTACAGCACGTTACACCTCGGTTTGAGAGCACCAACAACTTGCATCAAGTGGCCTTTAATTAGACTTTAAGACTAAAATTCAACCGGTCTGATCAGTGTTACTGTGTGGTAAGAGTTTGACAGGTTTTTATGTTTTAAATACTTTATTAAAGTAACTTTTGAAAGATTTTACATCTTAATTCTCAGTAAGATTTGTGGGAGTTGTTATAATTTCCAAGTTAATAGCTGTGACTGATTCTCGGCATGTATGGTATGATGAAAAGTGTTTATCATGCACTGTATTTTACTGTAACACACACTGCTGAATACAAACTTCTACACTAGTGTGTGTGTGTGTGTGTGTATTTGCGTGGCTCTGAGGCCGGATCTCATCACCTGCAGGGCCAGGTCTGCTTTCTTATCACTTTGTACCTCTCTGATTGGCTTTTATCAGCCCTCTGGGCTCTGATTGGCCTTTATCTTTGAGCGCGGCTCTGATTGGGAGGTCATAATGCCTTACTGCAATGGAGCATAAATAGCTTGATAACACCGGAGTGATACCAGAGTTCAGCCCCGACACACTGATAATACTCGACATTATATCCTGACCCTCATCCTGTTTCCTTCATATCCTCGCCCTCTCCATCCACCTGCAGCCTCATCTCATTTTTAATCTTAAGTAATGAGTTATGTGCGATTTAATGAGTTCAGTTATGTAAACTGAATACAGATTAATGCAGTTTCTATTCCAGTTGTGGACAAATCTTAGGTGCTTGTACTTGTGTATTACCATTTTGTGATACTTTATACTTCGAATCCACTAGATCTCAGATAGCAGCCTTATAATCTACACTCCTCTGCATTTGTTCCTCGGTGAGTTTACAGTGAGAGTGAGATTTTATACACAAAACACATGATAAACTCAACAGTACATAAAATAGTTACAGTTAGCTCCACCAACTACAACTCTTCAATGTCATTTACACAATAATCCATTTGTAATAATAATCCAGTCTTCTAATAAATCATAGTATAAACATTTAGAGGTACCATTTCTCTGAGTTACGAGTACTTTTTTTTTTGATAATTATACTTTATTTTTACTTAGAAGTGACATTTTAAATTCAGTATTCTAACTTGTAATAATATTTTACATTGCTGTATTACATATGTAAAAGATCTGAGTCCTTCCTCCACACCGAAAGTCTTACAGCTGACTTTTCCAGTCGTCTATTCTTCCTCTGGATCAGTCAGTGGGTTTCTGATTGGAGCCAAGATATGCTGAGTTTCAGCTGCGTTGCACTAAATTCAGTTCATTCCTCCATTGTAACGGCTCACATTTCTAGTTGCCGTCATGCCAGAATTGGTATGATTTATTTATTAGCCTCATTGTACCAGAGCCAAACCTAACACAGATTTAGGACTGTAAATCCCAACCCACCAAATTTAAAATGTTTTGCTCTGAAACAATTCCTGTGCCAGATGTTTCTTCCACGGTCCACATCGTTGTTTACTTACACTTCTCTGTGAAATATTGTTCTTGTCACCACTGAAAGTTCACGTCAGCAGGTCCTCCTTTTTGGTCTTCAAGATATTCCTGTACTGAAATATGCACCTCTAGGGGGTAGTAGTAATCAAGAATGGTTAGCCCAGTGACTCATTAGTGTGTGTGTGTGTGTGTGTGTGTGTGTGTGTGTTTCTGTAAAGAGAGAAAGAAAATACTCATACTCTTTTTTTTATAGGACGGCATGCGCACACGTAGAACGCTGATTCTCTCATTCTCCAAAATCTTCTCTGAGAATTCATCATCAGAAGACAGATTACAGATTAATCATCAGTGAATCTGTTTGCTGTAATTTGATGTCCTGTTTATTGGTAATTAAAAAGTATAAATCTACAAATGACTGTGGACAGTCTGTAGCTCTGTCCGTCCAGTCCACTGTGAACACTTATTTAATAATAATGTTCTTTCCTCCAGCTACAAAGTTAAAGCACTGCTTACATGTTAGTGCATCAATAATAATCATTCAATAATATAATGATATAATAATAATTGCTACTTTTTACACTGTACATGTTGTTGCTAATACTTGTACTTGTACTTATAATAAAGTATTTTTATAGTGTTACTACTGTTACTGTAGGTGGACACTTCTTCCACCATGGCAGCAGCAGACTTTACTTTAAACTTAATTAATTCAGTAATTAGCATTTGCACACCACATCTGTCACTTCTGTCTTGTTATTGTTTTTTCTATAGCTTTTCATTTAATTTTAGAATTTATTTATTAATTTATTATTGCTAATGTTTAACAGAGTTCAGCTAAAGTGTATGACAAATCATTTAAAAAGCTCCCGAGCTTTTCCACAGTGGAAAATTTCCTTTGCCCTGAACTCCACTGTTCTCTCCCTCAGTAACCGGCTCAGGCCTTTAGTTTAATGGTGTATATCAAACACATCCAGATCTCAATTATCATCCTTAATGAGGGAACGACTCTAGAGGAATCCCTTTTCCATCTGCAACCTTCAAAGGTCCTTAAAAGAACATCTGAGGGTCTTTATCGGACAAAGTTTCTCCTTCATTTGAATAATTCTCCTAAATCGGTCAGAGGGAGATATGAGAGTGTAGAATAAGGTCCTAAAGTCCTGGAGCTGAAATGAGATCTGGGTATCACAGGGAGGGAGACGTACAGTAGTAGCCTATGATATGGATTAGAGTTTAGGGATCTCCTCTCTTCTTCTCCTTCCACTTATGTTTCTCTGGCGTTTGCACTACAGCCCTCGCGAGCGTATCGTGTTTTCGTGTACTCGCGTAGACACATTAACATACACACTTGCTCAGAGGTAAAAGGAGGGTCAGGAGGTGTTGGAGGGGAAGAGAAAATGTCTAAGATGTGTGTGTGTTCACAGGGCCTGTATCTCATTACATAGGAGTGTGATAGCCATCAGAGTCAGAATAATATTTAGCACATGCTGCCTGCTAATGAAGCGGTAATGTCCACAGACTGGAAATGAGAACCAGAGAGGTCTCTCTCTTTCTTTTATCCCCTCATCTTTACGGCCCTCTCCTGCCATCCATTCTCTACGTGCAATATTGATAATCAAATAACTGAATGCTACACATTATGTACTGTATTTGTTTCTGCAGTTTTAGGAGTTGCAGAAAGGTTGTACTTGAAATTATGACTTGATAGTTTCTTCCTTCCTTTCTTCTTTCTTCATAGGTGGCAGAAGAAACATGTATGTTTAAAGAAGTGGTTATATTACCTCTACCGTAGCAGCCGTTTTTCTGATTTATCTACGAGTTGAATCACTCCGTCTTCACGTTCGTCGCATGAACGACAGCTGTTTATATTTACAGAAGGCTGCTGATTGAGCTCCTCGGCTGACTTTCTCACTTTTCAGAGTGTGTTGTTCCTGCAACAACAGGAGAAATAACTTCAGTGCTGAAAGAAGCAGCCAAATCCTTTACTTAAGTAAAAGTACCATTACCACAGAGTAGGTACAAGTATACAAGTCTTGGATTTAAAATGTTATTTAACTATTTATTATGCAGTTTAAGTTTGTACGATCTTAATTGGTAACGTGTAAATGTTGCTGTTGTAGCTGTAGATGGATAAATAAAAGTAAATAAATAAAAGTACAATATATAGTGAATAGTTAGTTGTTATTTTACACCACAGACAAAAGAAATGATTATAGCACTATGCTGGTTGTCTTTCTATATTAAGGCACTTCAATTTGCATTGAGATGTTTCGATAGTTTTTCGTGTCCATTTATCTGCGCTCGGAAACAAAGAGCGGCGTGAAAAGAGTTTCTCCGTGATGAAGCGTTATTTTCAGATCATTTGTCAATGCAAATCTGTCCATTATCACAATACAGTATCAGTTAGAGGCAAATCAGTCGTGTGAGAATCAGTCGGTGTGCACAGTTGTCTTTTTTTAGCTGTGCGTTTTTCATTGTTCATTGTGTTTATTAATTCACATGATCAAAGTATAAGTAAGCATTGTAAAGCTCTAAAAAGAAATCATTTTAAACTCTATTTGGTAACAGAGCAGATCACTAAGAAGAGATTAGAGTTGAAGATGTTGATTATTAATTATATGGTTTGGATGTAACTGTTGCATAATACAGATTTTAACACACACTTTGGAAGCAAAAGCTTGATGGTTATTACATAGCAACAGACTCACAGTCCTTTCTGTTAAATGTACTTTAAAGATTCTCGGACCACACTTGTGGCTCTGATGGTGGATTAAGTTTACAGTCAAAACATAAATTAGGTTTTATAGCTCCACAATAAAACTCTCTTCTTCGTTTAGATGTACCGACGACCCTCTGCTGGTTTATTGGCCTTCGTTTGTTTTGTTTTTTTGGTTGCAATAAAACAGTTTTTATGTTTCATATTTTTATCAGACACCAAAACAACTTTTGTCGGCAAAGCTGGTCCACAAAAGACCCGTGTCATCGCTCTTCTTCTCACACAGACACCCACACACATATTCAGTGTTTGTAATCGCTAAAGGGCAAATGCAAATCATCAGAAAGTTAAAGCAAAGGAGAAACCAGAACTGAACTGAACTCGGCTTATTTGGTTAATACCATTAAGCCTGTCTGTGTCCTCCACCCTCCACGCAACACAGCCCGTCTTTTCTCTCTGACTCTTTTACACACTCGTGCACTCACGAAAACACCTGCACAAAAGAAAAAAGTGATTGTTTCAACTTTCACCCGTGCCCCCTCTTTTCTCTTTTCCTTGTCGAAAAGATTTACATGCCCGTTTTTTTCCTGGCTCTTTTATGCAGACACTGTCCTGCTCTGTAGACACCCCCCCCCCTCCTCCTCCTCCTCCTGCCCTCACACCCAGTCACTGCACAAACACAGCTGACAGGAGGTGGAGGCGCTGCCATGACACAGTCGCGTGCCGTCCAACAAATCCCTCTCAATCCGCCAGCCAGCAGGCCCCGAGTGGGCTTGTGTGTGTCTTTGACACTGTCCACAGTTTTGGAGTGTGTGTGCGTGCATGTGTGAGTGTGTGCGGGATTTCTATTGTGTATATGCGGGACTGTCATACACACTGAATGTCTTGTTTCAGCTTTTCTTCTTCTTCTTCTTCTCCTCCAATAATTATTTGAGTATTTTAACGCCGTCTGTCTGCTGAATTGAGACGAGAATTAATTGATTTCTGCTTTTAAAAAGAGAAACACACTTGATTGATTGACTAAAAGAGCCAGTCAGGTTTATTGGACATCAGATACAAGTTTGTTTTGAGCCAGCTTGTTGCGTTCATCAATCCTCTTTCTGATCAGTTTGTCAATCTTCATCAATCAATATGTCTATCTGCTGGACCAGTCCTCCTATAAATCTATCTTATCTCTTTTTTTCTAGCTGAAAAAGTTTCACTAAAGACGAGTATCTACTTAGTAAATCAGATTAAAATCAAATATGCTGTAGCATTTATTGCTAACTCAGGCAGAAAACAAGACTAAGAGTCTGCAGCCATGCTGCCAGCTCAGTGATCCTGTAGTTCACCCATAAATCAAATTGTTTTTTGACCTTATGATGGCACCAGAGATGTGATCAGAGTTATTATAATCAGTATACTATTAATGAACCTCTCCTATCAAATAATCGTTGGGCTATTAACTTTAACACTCAGTCCGTAGTCGATCCCGCCATCTTTCAGAGTCAGCATGCTCAAAGCTGGAGTGAAGATACTGGTGCCAACCAGCTACGCTTAGCTTGCCTGGAAGGCGGCTAAACGTTGGTAAAGTTATGTTAAATTATGGGGATGTAAAGTTGGGACCAAAGTGGTGAACCGATTTTTCATCAGTAATACAACTGCATATCATTATGACAGCCTTTTCACCAATGACCTCTGCCCTTTGACACGTTGTAAAGACGTTGCTGTTTGTCTTTGCTGTTGTTAGGATGTTATAAAACCACGGTGACAGACTATTGTCATGTAAACACAGGCTGCTGGTGGTCTACTGTCCATGATGAAACTCAAAGCCTGGACAGAGATTGTTTTCACTGAACTTAATGTTTAAATCATGTGCGTTAATTACGGGAGATGCTCACTTTTGCCGCAAACGTTGGTTATATATGAGGTACATGTGGTGTGTGTCTCAGAGATTGGAGTGATGCAGTCAGTGATGGATGGATGTGCTTCGCCGTGTGGCATTTTAACCAGGTCTTTAGAAACAACTCTGCAGCTGCCTCCTGCTACATGGCACTGCGGGTTAAACACACACACATGCTGCACACACACACACACACACACACACGCTGCAGCCCTCCAGCTCTCCTCAGTCCAGGGGGCAGTAAAGTGGTTATCTCTCTCTTTCAGATCCTAATCTGACAGCAGCTCCTGCCTGTTGCCAGGTTACCCCTGGGGCGTCAATCTCCATTTAAATCCTCGCTGCCTCCCCGCCCACCCATCAACACCAGCCCTGTATACCCGCCACCACCCTCCACTGCCGTCCTCCACACCCCCTCTTCTCACCCCCTTTGGCCCTGAGGGTCCGCTCTCTCCTACCTCAGCCCACCACCACCACCCCCCAGCCTGAGTGCGACAGTGGCATCGGGCTGAATTCACACAGGGCAGCAGGTGACACATGGATGCTTTGGAATCAGCTGCTATTGGGGAAAAAAGGCGGACTGTGTGTTTTTTTTACGACGCAAGTGCGTATGGTGGAGTTTGTTCGACAAGCTCCACGCTGCGGGCTGTTCCCGGTGTGCTTTGGCACGGGTTCACACAGTGCACAGCCTGGCCTTGCAGAGCAGAGGGGGATATGGGCTGAGTGGGTTTGTTTGAGAGAAGGGGGCGGCAGACAGGGGGTCTCGTAGCTGTAGGAGGATGTGGGCAGAGTCTCTGCGGCCTGCTCCGCTCAGACAGATGAGGGGAAATGATGGAGAGATGGAGCGATAGGGAGTCTGATGTCTGAGAGAGCGTTCTTCTCCTCCTTCTCTCTGTCCTCCCTTGGCTTGTGAATGGAGGTCCATTGTGTACGTTGGAAGGGACGTCTTGGATGTTGACCCTTACCCAGAGGTCACATGGGGAGCAGGGTGAATGAGAGAGGGCGCATAATTGCAGCACAAACACAAAGACGAGCCCACTGAGAGGCTCGGCCGTTGTGCCAGTTCGACCTTCGAGAAGCCGTACAGTAGTGTGTCTGTCTGCTCTGTTTGTTTGATCTATTATCTATTGTTGACTGGAGGCTAGGGAAGTTACAGCAGTGTTTTCCATGGAAGAAAGACGGAAGCACAGATACCTGTTGTGAGGTACGACAGACAGACAGACAGACAGACAGACAGACAGACAGACAGACAGACAGACAGACAGACAGACAGACAGATAGATAGATAGATAGATAGATAGATAGATAGATAGATAGATAGATAGATAGATAGATAGATAGATAGAGAAGTGCGGATCAGTCTCCCACCTACTTAGCTCTGGTTCTTGAACCAATTCTTCAAGATTCAACACAACAGTCATCAATAAATAATCTAATACCTATGAATAAACCTTACAGGATCAACCTACACTGCTGTATTTTAACATTGGACATTGTGCTGATGAAACAATGCCTTAGTTGTTACATCCATATCACACTGTTCTGCATCTCATGATTTACATTCAGTGTCAGTGCCGTGTGAAGAGTTTGCAACAAAGACTCATCATTTTATTGACTCCAACCACAGTCGTTCCCTAACCTTAACCAAGTGTTTTAGTTAACAAATCCGACCCGTATCTGATTCGCATTGTGTTTTGTCATAGCCGTCTCCCTAACATGTGCAGGGACTGTAGAAAGCAAGCAAAGGCTTTGTCATTGAACGTTTGTTTGTCGAATCGTCTGATATCAGCATTATTGTCTGGCAGTGTTGTTGGGAAAATTTAAGATTTGACATTGAGCCATCCTTGGCACGTCCAAGCTGGTGTCAGGGTCCCAGAGGACCCGAGGTTTTACGTGGAGAGGTGTGTGTGTGTGACTGCAGTCCAGTTGGCCCGCTCCTGGTCAGTGTGTCAGTCAGTCTGTCGTGTGAGAGGGCATGCTCGGTGCATCTGAAACCTCTGGGCTGACGGCCGGCGGGCATGGCTCAGCCACCGGTGCTCCACCTGGCTGATTGATGCGGGCCTGTTTGAAGTCCTCTCAGGGAGAATGAACTCCATTCATAAGGCGCTGCACCCTCCACACTCCCGGCCCCACCTCTCACTGCTATCCCTCCACTCTGTTAACAGTTGAAATGCTACACTGCTCAGAGCTCATAGTGGCATGAAACTGAGGTGGACAGACAGCAATATGATAGACAGCCTCAGGATATTCTCCATCTGTGTGGAGCTGCTTGCTGTGGCTTCAGTTTCCTCATCTCCTGATTTGAATATACTCTACAGTGCGTGAAAATATGACCATCTCTAACACTGGCAACATTGTTAGAGATGTCAACATTATTGACATTCACCTGTGAACTTACCCGTTCATCACCCCACAATATTATAAGTTAGCATGAACGTACTAGAGCTGTTTGTTTGAACTTTCCCAGTTAATCTTTCATTTTTGAGGGTGATGAAACATTAGAAAATAGTTTTAAAATCTTTAAATTTACCAAATGATATTAAGTATGGTAACATTTGATAACTACACATTTCCTACCCTTGAATTAATGTTCAAATGATCAAATATATATCAAATAATTATCTAAATGGTTGCCATAATTGTACAGTTCAAGTGTTGCTCTCTCTCTACTCACCTTCATCATCTTAACTCTAGCTCTCTGCATATGAGACTTCAGTTTTAAAGCAATCTTTTGGCATTTTGGGAAACAGACTTTTTTTCTTGCAGAGAATGAGATGAAAAGATTGATACCGCTCTCATATTTATACAGTAAATATGAAGCTCAGCATGTGTCCGAAATCTTTTTAACTCGGTTTGAAATGCCGCATAAGTGACACGAGTCAAGTAGATTTTGTATTCGTAGCAAAGCAAAGTTTAATTCAAAGTGTGAAAACAACATGCTGTGTCGGCCCTGATGCTAAGCTAAGCTATGCTGGCTGTAGCTTCATAGTTACAGTACAGACATGAGAGTGATATCAGTCTCCTCATCATCATCCATCAAAAAACAGAGCCGTGATTCGTTTTGAAAAATCAAATTGAAATCAAAAGTGGAACAATGCTGCGAGCATTGTTCCATTTGTGCATTTTTGTGCATGAGCCTGGTCATTCATGTTTTCCTTGTGTCTTCTTGCACTCGTGCACATGAGTACGGGTCCCTTGCAATTTCTATCAGAGAGATCTGCTGTTGACAGGCAGAGCCAAGGTCAGTTCCTGGCCCTCTCACCACGCTTTGTCTGTGGGATCCCTGGAATGTGCAGGAATGTGGGCTCGGACAGGTGGAGAGGTCCTCCTCAGAGACAGACACCCTGACACAACTCCAAACCTCCCCGCTTCCCCCTCTTTCTCCCCCGCCCCTCAACTAGTCTTTCCGCCTCCACGCTACACCCTGCCTGCTCCCTCTCTTTCAAGTTTCCCTTCACTCTGTGTCTGAAGAATGAATGTCAGGAAACCGCTCTCCTCTTTTCTCTCTGCACACGGTGAGCAGAAGAGAAAGGGAGGCAGACAAACTGGAGAGAAAAGGTTGATTTAACATGAGAACAAGAGTCCAGGCGTTTCCTTTTATTTTCTTTCTCCCGGCAATTTTCTTCCTCCGTCTGATGGACTGGGTTTGGACACCATTGTCACCACACATAGAGAGATATTTCCATTCTTCTGCAGATGGACTGTCAGGCTGTTTCTGAAAAACAAAAAAAAACTCAGGCCTCTCGTTCCCAGCGCTGGTTCATTCAATCTGCCTCAGCGAGACGTTAGACGGGTATTTCTTCAGGTTAAACTGGAGAAATAACCTGCCTGAAGTAGAGCTGGATGAAATTGGAAAAAAAAAAAAAAAACTTCTACTGTCAGCTTCCCTCATCCCCCATCCACCCACCACCCTCTTTCCTTCACTGAGATTGTTATCGTCAGTTAGATTATTGCTTCCTGTAGAGACCTGGAGCTGCCTCTGCTCTCAGTTTTATGTTCCTCGTGTTCCTGAATGAAGCGTAAGGCCAAATTATAACGATCCACGCGCAATGAAACCAACAAAGATTAAACATTAGTGTAAACGGTCGAATATCTTAAAACAGGTAGATCTCTGCGCCACAAGTTAAAGTGTTTCCTCCTCCTCTCTCGATCTGTTCATTTTTATGTTATCTTATTTTATGTTGTATGACCGGACATGCCTCTTCGCTCTTTGCTGCTGCATGTTTCCATTGATAATGTAATTAAGGATTTCATGGTGGCCTAGTGATATCAGATTGAGATTGTATTAAGTCAAGACCACATTAACACGGTACTGAATACCAGCGACACACACACAGCTGAACTGAATTGAACCTGAATACCTTTGTAAGCCGTGTAAATAATATCAACAAAAGTAAAACATTCCTTAAGACTTCTTATTTACACAAAAGAAAATGTGATTCTCATTAAACGTCAGTGAGCTCCTCTGGTTAATGTAGCCGCACGCATTAAATCCAAATCCCTGATCGTTGCCTACAAAGTCTTCAGTCCTGCACCCACTTACTTGAATTATACGGGCACGTTACCTCTCGATTGAACGAGCGAACGAATGAACGACGCCTGGCTCTGCCACCCGCACGCTCAGGGCAATCCAAACTTTTCTTGCCAGCAGGGCTGTCCCTCTCAACCGACACGATAAATCTACTGTCACTGAACGTGTAACTTGTCGCACTGTAAGTCGCTTTGGATAAAAGCATCAGTTAAATGACTTAATGTAAATATTAAAGACCTTTGTGTCTCACAGGGTCAGGGGCAGCACCGTACCTGCTTTTCCAAGTTAAACTCCTGCTTAATATGAAAAGATCGCATGCTGACCTCCATGGAGCAACGTCACACAACCTAACAGCCTATGGAATATTGCCTTGTAAGTATAGTATAAGTATTGTTTGTGGATATTTGCATTGATTTTAATTTATATGCTGTTACACACACATTATTCAAATATCCCATATCTACATCTTCTTTCATCTCGGTCCTCAGCATACAGTACGTCGACGTGTTGCGATACGATGGGCCTCCCAGCCCCATTACTGCATCACTTCTGGGGTAACAAGAGCCATCCAGGCCCCCTCTGACACCCACTTCAACACAGGCTGTCCTGTAAGACTTCTGTGGCCTCTGATTAGATTTGACTCCTCAAATTGAATCTCCCTCTGAAACAAACACCCCTTTATGCACATGAGCATGCACACAAACACGCATAAACCGGACACTGAAACTCTACTTAGTTGATTGTTTATGCGGTGACTCTTATTCTCAGTAAAAGCTGTTAATAGGAGCAAATTACTGCCAACAACTTGGAAATATCAAGTGCCTGACTGCTTAGGCTGTAATGGAGTTAACTGCTGACCAACGCAATTATGGGCCTGCGAGAGGATCAGCGGAGCCCGGGGAGGGACAAATGGGATGGAGAGAGGGGCGTGTCGGCCTCAGGGGACAGGGGAGTGGAGGGTACCTGGCTCCTGGGCCGCTAACTGTCACTGCTCAGCTGTAATTGCATTTGGAGTAGACCACGGGGCAGAGTTGCCCCTGCCATCCAGACTTCGAGCAGTGATCTGATCAGTCTCTGTGAACAAACAAAAAACAGCTGCTCAGCTCAGAGCTGAGTCTCGCTTTGTCTCTTTTAACCTGTTGGAACAGTCGTTCTCCAGATAGCGCAGCGCTGCATGAAGTTTCGACGTAGGTCTCGCCGAACCGAAACGCTTCAAATGATTGAAGGTTTTTTGAGGTAAGAGTCAGGGTGAGAGCCGTTTCAGCTGTTAGAGACCGCGGCGGTGTTTGTTTTTGTTCTGCTTTGTGAGAGACATTAGGCTGGTAGTGACCCGAGAGGTCAGCGAGAACACAGCTCTCCCCTCGCCGGGTCAACTTTGTTTGACGTCTGGAAATGTTAGAGCGGTAACTCAAACCAGGCCCGTTAATCAAAACTAATGCAAGTTTGATGCAGCTGTATTTCTCCCTCTATCTCCACTTCATTTAACCTCCATTACCTCGGCCTTGCTTCCTCATTCCACGCCCCTGTCCCCCCTCCTCAACCCCTCCCTTTCTGTCTCCCCGTGGTGCTCTGTTCAACTGGCTCCATAACTAGGAACCCCCCCACCTCTATCCCTCCAACCCCGCTCCCCTCAGGCATCCCAAACCTCATTTACACAGATATGTTTAGCCAGCACAGGAAGCAACCCATGTCCTTAACAAAATTACGGTCCAGCCAGCGAATGAGCCGCGGGGCTGGTCTGCAGGGACCAATCATAGACGGCCTCGGCTCTACTGCTTCCTCCTTTGAAAGGAGTAAAAGGGGAGCTGGCTCCGAAATGCTGACTTTTTTTTTGTGCCTTCCCTCCACCCCCCTTTCTGTGAGATGACTTTGGACCCGACCAAGCGCTCACCTCTCACAAAGTGAACTAATGTACTCCATTACAGGTTTTATACGGGCTCCATGTGTAGCTTTGAGTGATGTTAATGATAAGGACGGTAATGACGGTGATGTAAATGCACCGCGAGTGCTGCGTTAACAGACCCAGGGTGCACGGCCGTGCTCTGATCACTATCTCAGCGGCGCCTCGGTAATTTTGCTCTGAAGTTTCGCTCTATTAATGGGACTCTGCTTTTCCTTTTTCCTCTCATATCCTTTAATTCCCCCCATGCCTGCATTCCTCTTTCCTCTTGTTCTTCCAGGCACAGTCTTCAAGAGATCACACTATTTATACAGAGGTTCATACGCCCCATAACAAATGTGTCAGAAATATTTTGATATATTTCTACATCTAAAAAAAAAAAAAAGTCCATTCAAGTGCATTTATTTTGCATTAGTGCCTCTCAGCGAGCCTTAACAACCTTTACTTGAAACATTCCTTCATGCTTTTTATTGCTGCAGGGCTGCAGGTCTGTGGTTCTGCGGGAAATAGCCTAAACGTGAGTGTCTCCCTTTGATTCCTGTTTAATATTCCAGTGTTGTCTGTGGTCTTGGAAGGACCATGATGCCACTTAAACAAGCCCTTCTTCCCACCCCTCCCCCTTAAATCTGTTTCAGTATGCATCAGAGACTCTGGAGGGGTAGCCATGTGAGATATCTCTCTTCCCCTCATTCCAATCACCTCTCCCTCCATGCCCTCTGCTCAGGTAATTAACTTCTCCCTCCCATCTCGATCCCCTCCACGCCCAGCCTCTCTCTGCTCCTTATCTGGGCTCCTTTCAGACTGTTAAAACTATCAGCCTCCTTCCCCGTCCCCCCTGTCTAATTCCTCTGACTGAAGGTGGGGAATAGGTAGAAACTAATCCAGACCTTCCCTCCTCCACCACCACCACCACCAGCACCGCCGCCGCCACCACCCGCTTTCCGCTCCCCACATCCGCCGCTCATCACCTCCGTCTCACGCCAGCTGAATCACTTTCTACCCCTTTTTAAAAGAATCAGGGCTTTCCAAAGGTTTGTCTCTCTCACCTTCAGTTTGAATGGAGATTCAAGAGCCAGAGATTGGATTAATTAGACATGTTATCCTGATCAGTGAAAGAGAGACTTGCTGTTCACTATATCCTGATTAGGACCCACACACACACACACACAATGAGGAGGTGAGGTGAGCAAAGACAGGCTAAATCTTTGACTTTTGAAACTGCCAGGGATTAAAAGGAGATTGTAATTGCTTTTTCCCCCCTCTCTCAGTTCATTTGTATTGACAACTTGTTACTCCTCTGTCGCGCGGCAGCAGAGAGCAGAGAGGTCACGGCTCTATGAATAGAGTTGGGCCGTCGCTTGACAAAGACAGAGCACGAATGAGAGGACAAGGAGGAGTGGAAGAAGCTTTCATCTTTCCTCCAGTGAGCCTTTTATAGGCGCTAATGCCAATTTATGATCTGATTCAGGGCGTCCGTAAATGGTAACGTGTGCACGGTTGGCACGTGTGAATGGAGAACACAAAGACAGGTACAATCTTTAACAGATAATCACAGTCATAATTACCATGGCGAGATAATAGAGAGAGAGAGAGAGGCCTGATTGAATGTGAGAGGAATTAAGAGGAGAGACATATGTGTTACTCTCGTGCCTCGCTTCTTCGCTCCCTTTTCTCTTTTGCCTCTCACTATTTTTATCCCCCGTCTAATAGCCTGTGACTCGTAGTGTGTGGTACTGCTCGCCGAGTTAGAGGTCAAGTGTTAAGTGTTGTGTGTGCGGCGAGGATTTGTTCCAGATCGTGTGTGGTTAACCGAGACGAGGTGAAGCACACTGTTAAAAATGAGCCCAACTCATAAGCACAAAGTATCCAGCTGAGCCGGGTCGTAAAAGTAAAAGTCAGCGGTGAGTTCTCTGACTGCGTTAACATTTGTAATATTAACAGCCTCGCCTCTGAGACGGTGATTTCTTCAACTATAAGGAAATAATTTAATCTGTTTAACACATTTATTAAAAACAAAAGAAAAACTGATAAAGAAAACAGAAAATAGATGTTTAGATTAATTTTAATGGTATAATTTTAATGTTAGGGCTAAAATAAGGTTTAGTGAAATGAAATAATTTATTATAAACTTCTACATACTTCCTAACATATACCATATCAGTACCGAGGTACTACACAGCGGTGCCCTTTGTCCTCTTTTTGATATACCTATTGAGCCTGTGGCTATAGCAATAAGGAGTGAAGCAGGCTTGAATGCTATCAGTAGAGCAGGCGTACAAGTGTTATCTTTCTGTGTGGATGATTTAGTTATCTGCCTTTATGAACCTGCCATTTCTATCCCCGAAGCACCTCCATATAATAACTAGTTTAGAAGAAATATCAGGCTACTCAAAATTAACTTGTCAAAGAGGATCTTCTTTCCAGTCACCATTCAGGTAAACGTTGTGGATTTTAACTGGTTAAAGACTAACACATGCATTTAAATATTTATTTCAATATAGTCTACTGGAGAAGATATATATATTTTTTTAGCTGGGCTTTTTGTGTTATTAGACCTGCTGTTATTACAAATCTCCTTTTTAAAGAATTAAATAGAGTAAGAAAAAGTTGTGCATTAGTCTTGCAGTTGGTCACTGGGTAAATTTCAGAGACTTTTTATAGTGTGAGAGCTCCTCTGTCAGGCGTCTGTGGTGGGCGTTCATGAGAGGTAACCTCAGCCCACCACCTGGGCTTTTAACATCAGCTGATCAGAGGTGCTCTGCTGATAAACACAAAACCAGAGTCTACGGTTTCACTCTCCGCATTGTGTTTTCACTTCCACTTAAAAAACAGCCTCAAAAACAATCACTGATAGTTTCAAATTAAATCATTTCTGTCATGAAATCCTCCGTCACGGCCTCAGCACATATATACTAGACGGTATAAATTTCTGAATTGAGGCCTCTTTCTTTTTGACTCCGCTGGCTGGATCATGTTGCCAGGACAAAGCCATGCAGATCCCTCCTCCCTTTACACCTCTGTCTATAGCCAGGGACAAAGACCTGATTCACACACCCTCTATACACTCTTCTCTCGCTTTGAGTGTTTACTGTTTACCGCTCTGCACCCAGCGGCACGGCCAGAGTTGGCCTCTGACTCGTGCTGTTGCGGTGAAAGCTGCTCGGTCTAAGGGCGGCGGATCTGGAGCTGTGCAGGTCTCAGTGGGGGAGCGGGATGGATGGAGTAAGAGAATGACTGAGATAAAAGTAGAAATGGAGAGCTGAAAATGAGAGGGTGCAATGGGAGAAAGGAAAGCAGGAGATTACTCACAGTGCTTATCTCAAAGTGAAAGAAGGTTACACTGACGAAAGGGGAGAGAAGGAGGGAGGGAGAGTGGTTTAGTGTTTTGGTCTGGGTGGTCAGCGCACGGGAGATGATGACTGCAGCTCCATATAAGACCTGGACCTCTGCGGGTGTCTGATCTCCCTGTGTAGTGACGCTGCATGAAGATGAAATATAACTGACTTTCATCTCCCTCCATCACCTCTCCTCTCCTCCACCATTCAGCCCTCTCAGAGAGGTATCTTTCTGTAACAGCAAAGTGGAGCCAGCAGGTTCAGCTCTTGACTACCAGTGAAAAGTGTTTGGTCTGCTGGCGCGTGTGTGAGGGTGACACTTGGTGTAGATGTTCCTAAAATTAATTCAGCTTCAGTTTCAGGGTCCTGGTAATGTACAAGCTGGCTCGCTGTCGTGGCTTACTGGTACACATGAATACAACATAGCCATTGTGTATGTTATTAGTAACACCTGTGCTTTTCCTACTATGACAAGTCAAAAGGTCCGCTGTGGAAAAGGCCGGTGGGGAAGCAGCTGCACGCAGTGCAAAAATGGCTTTATGCTAATCCACTGATCGATAGTTGAGAGCCAAAAACCAAATCAGTGTGTTATTAAAATACAAAGAGGCCTTTTTGTCAGGCGCTAGATGAGAAGATTGATACGGCGAATATGAATATTGTCATTGAGAACTTGCGAGACTCCAGAAAATGACTCACATTAGTCACATAACTCGTTATAAGACCACAGCAGATTGAACAAACAAGATATAACGTGAATTAATAAGCCTCAGCTTCTTCAAGTGTCGGTGGATTTTAATACCTTTGGCTGGCAGACGTGAGCTTCAGAATTCATTCTCGATCTTAAAAATAATGTTTTGGTACAATAAACCCACCTCAGGTCTATTTGTCAGGTTTTCCTCAGCTTTCAGCCACCTCACATGGTCTTCATCGGCAGCTATAGCGTTTGTCCAGTTGCTACGGTCGTAACTGAACCATGAATAGGGATTGTTTTTACAAACTATAACTCAAAAAGGTAAAAAATGAACTTGTGTGTTTATCTCTAAAGCTGGCATGTCATCAGATATATCTATGTCATACAGTTTAATCATATATTGAATAAAAACATCCCTAAAGACTGAAATCCAAATGTAACTCAAGAGTTCACAGCCATAACTGCAGGACACCAAGCTGATACTTTGTTTGCTGCATCTTTGTCATTTTCCCGCTTACTGAAATGGATTTACCGTTTTCTTGTCCCACGTTTCTCCCCACCTGCACACAGTCTAACAAGCAGCCCAGTCTAAGATTACCACCATACCCCAGCAGCTTTGTTGGCATGACAAAGAGCAGAGCGAGCACTCAAATGACAAACTATGGAGTTGCATAAATCAACCACTGCCCCTATATAAAAGCACAAAAACAGGCAGTCATGTAATGCGCACACTGTATCTTCCTCTTTGTACTTAGCATGCTGTTTTACTCTTTTTATTCTTTCTTTATTGTCACACACACCCTCCCTCTTCATCGCCTGCTCTCACACCTCCTCCAGCTCCTTTCCCTCCTTACACCGAGTCATCATCATCTTCTTCCGCTATGGGAACTACGGGATGAAGTCTGTTTGCCTTCAGTGGTAAAACACAGTTTTTTGGGGCTGCAGTAATTTAAATGCAGCCACCATCACTCATTCACTATGTGACAGATGCTACAAAGTGCCGTTACAAGCATCTCCCATGGGAGCGAACAGATAGGAGCGGAGGATTCGGCATGAGGGGGGAGTAATGGGATGCGCAGTGTTTGTGGAAGATACAATTTCTGTGTCAATCAACCGCAAGCCGCGATGAGAGTATGACTTGTTGGCTGGTACAATCCGCTCTTTTTATCATTATGAAGAACATCCAGCACAAACCTTGAAGAAATAGCAACCTTTTGGTGACATACACGAGGCTGTAATGTGTTTTGGATGGGTCCTCTGCTGTGCCCCTCTGGCTCTGTTTCATTGTGTCTAACTGGATTAGGATGGACAGATAGAGATTGAACCAGCAGGGAAATAATGGCATTAGTACCTGCAGCCTGAGCTCTAGTGATCCGTCGTCAATCCAAACCCATTCGGCCGTGATTGACTAGTGATAAAGACTTTAAAATGAAGAGCACTTTGCCCTCCATGTGATAACCATACATTTTAAGATGGAGCATTCACGGCCTAACGGAAAGAGCACACTTTACATTAGTATCGGTTGTTTTTAAAGGTTTGGGGGCATTGTAAATCAATCAGATGGAATCTCATCGTAAACCAGCTTTCCATTGACCATCTTTGTTTTGAGCGGCACAATAAGAAGTGACGGACTGACTGGGACGCGTTTGGCGAGGAGCGTGCTTCGTATCTCTGTTCCCAGAATAATTAGCGACGTCGGCCATTTCCTATAAGTCAGCCAGAAATCCCCTCAGTAAAAAGTAGAAATACCAGAGACAAGAAAAGATAGCTGAATGTAACGGTAATAGTGAATTTGTGAGCCGCAATCTCCTGCGATCTCCATTAAGTGGCAGTGAGCAGAGAGCCAGTCTGATAACCTTGCTGTCTGGGAGCCTGCACTATCTGTTAAAAGAAGACATCATTGGATTAAGGATACCCTCCCACAACCCAAAACATCTGATCTCTAACTGATACATGCCGTTATTAATTACTAAGTGCAATTACAGCTGGACAGATGGTAAAACGGTGATTAAACCTTATCCCAGGCACATTTTAAAGTCTTACAGTAACCTGCACCTCTATACTTCTTCTTCAGACACTCTGACAGTTTTCAAAGGATTATTCTGGAAGAGACACGAGCGCTGTGCGCAGATGCTTCATGCAGCCTTTGAGTCAGATTGTGACGGACATTCATGGACGATCTGACTGCTGTGGCAGTTATTCATTGCACGTATTAACACATTAACAGTGTGAGTACGAGTTGAGTTGTTCTTATACTTTTATACTATAATGATTCAAGGCATGAACAGAGCAAGAGGCAGATGTACATACTGTATTAGCTACGCCTAGTTATGCTTAAAACAAAGAACAAATGAAAGTTTTGACCTGATGGTGGTGCTAAAGGAAAAGTCAGTGGATTGTAGTCAAAGTAATTACAAATCATCCTGAGTGGGAGGTTAATGTGTGTGCTGAATTTCAACCCATTAGTAGCTGACTTCACTCTGAACAACAACAAAAAAATATCAACCTCAAGATCAGAAGGTCAGCTGAGTCATTATGAGAACATTAATGTTTCCGCTGAATTTCACAGCAGTCCGTCCAACATTTGTTTGAGGTATGTCTGTCGGGACCAAAATGGTGGACTGACTCACCCAACGCTGACTAAAAATAAGTCCTAACATCAAATGTCAAGTATTGTTTAGAGGACTGTTAAGCATATTGTTATCATTCATGCATAACGTCAATCTAATTCTGCACTTTTGATAGTCGTGCTAATATGAAAATCATCCTGGATAAGAGCATGTGCTTTATCTGCGTGACTGCTCATTAGCTTCTACACTGTGGCTGTCAGTCTATAGAAAAATACTGACCCAGCTGTATGAGTGCCAGATGTTTGTTTGATTGGAGACGGGCACCAGAAGATGACTGATCAAAATAAAAGAATGGACGACTGGAAGGACGCCTTACAAACGATTAGTCTATCGAATAACACACGTGATGTGGCGGCGATTTGGTTTTCATTCCCAGTGTTACGTCTAAGAAATTTGATTGATATTAGTATAAGTGAGATAATGCGCCGCCGGTATCAAAGCTGTTGCTTCAGTGTTGCTCAAAAGGGAAGTGTGTTGGCATGAATGAAGATGTCTGAATGCAGGGAGGGAGAACGCGAGCATTAACACAGTGGAAGTGGCGCTGTTCATTTGTCAGGAGATGGATTGCAGCCATTGAGAGGAAAAGCTTTTAATTTGGCTCTGGTGTGGTAATTAGGTTTCAATTCGCTGCGCTCACTAAGAGGAATGGGGAGGGTAATGAAGTTAGTCATCTTACTGTGTGTGTTTAGAGAGAGGCAGAGAAGAGGAGGGGGGGTTAAGTATGCGCAGTCTACATTTTTCAGTGGCTCTCTCTGCCTCTCATACTCTAATTCATTGTGTAATGCTGTTTATTGCGGGTATCACAGTGCTTTTATGCATTAGTTAAGTGGCCCTGGCACATTACTGTAATGGGGGAGAGAACATGAAAACACACTGAAACCTGATCTACCACCTCTCCCCCGCTCTCTCCTTTCTATCTTAATAATGTCTCTCTTTACTCCGTCGAATATTTTTCTTTCGTCTCGCTCGTTCTCGTCATTTCCCCAGTGTCTCCTTCCCCTGATTTCCCTGTGTCCACGTCTGAACTGGGTTGATGTCACTAATGGCTCGGTGTAACATGCAGAAAGGACAGAACATGGTGAATCTCGGGTTACATGACCTGGGAAAAAGGGGAAGAGAGAAGGGTGAGCAGGAGTGGAAGACATGGATACGAGAGAAAAGGAAGTGAGTACATGTGTTTTTGGTATGGGGGGGGGAATTGAAGAAGAATGAGAAGAATTTTATTGAATGAAGTGGTGAAAAAAACAAAACAAAACATTGATACACGTCATGAAAATAAAAGCACATGTTTGTATAAATTACGAGCTTACGGTCATGTGAAAATTAGCCTCGGGTTGTTCAGTGTTTATGTCACTGTGTAGCCTCCTAAGTGCTTTTGTGTCTCTGTGCTTTACACTTCATGTGTGTGTGTGTGTGTGTGAGAGTGTGTGTTTGTATATTTGGCAGTGGGCACAGTAGCCACATGACGACCCCGGCGTGACCCCTGAGAAGCGTGTAGGCGCCGGGGTTCAGTCTGACTCTTGTCACATGATCCCCTGCTGCCCTCCCTCTCTATTCACAATGGAGTATTAATCTGGACAACACACGCACACACACACACACACACACACACACAGACACAAACACACACACACACAACTCAAAAACAGTCACACATACATCGCACCAAAAAAACGAACACACAAACGTTTTCTTTGTCTTCAAGTGTAGCGTTTTATGGAAGCTGGTCAGCTGTAACAATATGGGGGATAATTACTATTTGACATGCATTTTTCTGTAATTGTTAGACTCGACTTTATGCATCCTCCTCATTTAATGGTTCCTCCACAGCCTGATCTCTGATCCCTCAGGCCGAAGGCAGGTGTCCTGATGCCAACTTTCTTTACAACCATACTTTCTTCGCTCTTTTCTCCTTCCTCCTGTCCGCTGACTCTCCCTCTCACTGGTTTGTCATTAAGGGATTAGTGGGGTGAGAGACGGATGAGGTGGCCTGAGGTGCAGCTGGGTTTTGTGTTAATAGAGGACGTGTGCCTTCTGTCAGTCATTTTTTCCCCTCGCCCCTCTGCAGCATTTTATTTTTTTAATTCATTATCTCACCCGAACTGGCTGATATAAGTTAACATACTGCTAGCTGAGCAAGTTGGAGCTGACTTCCTCTTACCTCTCCTGTCTCTCCCACGGCTGGGGCCCAGGGCCTCCAGCCTCCCAGCATCCTTGGTGTGTGGGCAGACTCCAGGCCGGCTTCCTGTTATAGAAATTCGCGGAACCACGTTCCCCAGCCACACACACACACACACACACACACACACACACACCCTCAGCAGCCCTGCAGCCATCTGTAGGTGAGTGCATGTGTGTGAGTATGTGTCTGTGAATGTGATATACTGTATGCGTGCTGCTTGCTCACACAATAGAGTCCACACGCGAGAAAGAACAAGGCCGGCCAAAATGGAGAATGAAAGGTGAACGGGTGGTGTAATGTCACAACACACACATGCACAAGGTGCCTTAAAGCCAAAGTTCAAGGATGTCTTTAAGATTTCAACGTAACAGAAAGAAGAAGAATATAAACAAGCTGTATTTCTAAATAAATGTCAGAGGTTAACAAATTGTGTAGCTCTGACGATGACAAACAACATAAAGTGAAGGGCGTAAGAGTGCAAGAACATCCTGCCATTTGATATTTTTATATTCACGGTGGATCAAACAACTCTGTGTGATGTGAAAGTGGTCATCCGTAATGATGAACAGACAATTATAACCCGACTCTGCAGCTCCCCTCAGTTTTATGGGGCATTGTTGTGACTTTCAGCTCATTGTTTTGATTTTCTGACGAACAACTTTACTTTTTTTTGGCTCATCCTTGTTTCCGACAGCCAAAGACAGTTATTTTGAGAGAAGAAGCTCTAATAAACCCATCAAACTATCACCAAACGGTTTACGGACAAACAAACTAATGAAAACGCGTCAACGAAACTGTCAGATATTTCTCTCTGGAGGAGGTGGAGACCAAAAACAGAGCTGAAAGTGACACATTCATCAGATCAGTTTTCTTTCTTTCTTTCTCCTGAGTAAAAATTATTAATACATCAAATTATATACCGGATATCATCCTTATTTTGTTTTTTCCAATCAGTAAAAAACCTGAACAAAAATCTTCCTGAATAAAAGATTAAATACTGATTTTAGCATCTGAGACACATGAGAAAGTTGCAGCATTACAGTTAGCATTGTGCGATAATTTCCCTTCGCTCCCACAACACTGGAACTGATCACACGACTCCAGGAGGTCTGGTTTAGGAGGCACATGTTCTCCAGCTATCACACTGCACTAAATGCAAACTGAATAACTAATAAATCCACGAGTTTTAATTTATAGCGGGGAAAATGTTGTGACAGAGCGAGGTGCAGTAACACTAGTTTGCAGGGTATCTGAGGTGTAACGGGAGTACAGCACAGTACAAGGTGTAATTTATAGGCGGAGATGAGCGGAGAAGGTGAGTAGGGTGAGGTTTCAGAACATGGACTAATAACCTCACAGCGTCACTCAATCCACGGCGATTGTGCCGGAGCTCCTTGGTTGCGTTGTCACAGCAATCTGAGCGGCTTTGTCCTAATATGTAGCCCGGGGTAGTGGTTCATGAAGGAAGTATTTTCTTAAATGACAATAAAAAGCACAATAAGAGGGTGTAAGCGAGCGGTTTGATCATGTTTATTTCACAAAAGATCCCGTTTAGAGAGGAGAGGTGGATTTCCTTACACTCTGTGCATTTGAGCACGGGCAGGATGACTGTGTGAAAATATCAGAATGAATATCTGCGTTCACATGATAGACGTGTGGCTGTAACTCACACTGTTTTATTTTATACACAGCAGTGGAGGGACTTCTTATTGGTATACTGTCCTATCAGCGTTTGACATTGGACCTTGTGAGTGTGATCGTCGATAATTGTAAAGGTCAAAGTCTCCACGCTCGGTCTGATGTAACTGGTCAAGCTCTGGCCCACATTGACTCCGAGACCCTCACAATGGCTGAGGCCTGCCTGCTACACAGTAAAAACATTGTACTGAAGCCAATCTCCTAACCCCCACCCGTCTCTGGTCGGTCGTGGTGTGGTGGCAGAAGGAGGCCGCTCGGATGCTATCTAGCTCGCTCATCAGCAGGTCAGCAGAACGAATCAGAAGAAGGACTCGAATGGAGAGGAATGTGAAAAGACCTCAGTTGTACTGAGAGCTTGATGGATTGAGAAAGAAAGGTTAAAACTTCCTGATATGTTTCAGTCGATGCTATCCACCAAATACTGCTCTTTTTCATCAACATTTTCCTGCTTGATCTGCTCTTCCAAAATAGCTGCTTTGTAGCAACTAAAACATGATTAAAGAAAGAGTTTGGGGTTTTTTTGAAGAGGGCTTGTATGAGTCAGTGTGTTACGAACAGTAGACAGCGGTCAGCGTGTTCCCGGTTTGGAAAAGCAGAAAGAAGTCCTGGCACAGAAGTAGAGCAACGCACTGCTGTGGACGGGGTCAGCAGAAAAAAGTTTTTCAGCCACATAAAAGGCCCATTAAAGCACTGACTTGTAATCAGGTTAATGTGTGTCATGTACGTCTGCTTAGCTCTGGGTACGATCCTCCACGAGAAGTATGTACTGTGGCGCTTCACGGCACAAAGTCGCTCACCGTGATCTGCCTCACTGGATTTTGGTGAAACGTTTCCTGATGGACAGTTAGGTAAACTGTTGTTAGCTAATGTTTGTGTCTTTGTACCACCAGGAAAGAAGGCGTTCATGGCCTGGATGGTGAGATGCAGACGGCGGAGAGGAGCCAGTGTCGTGCCAGAACTAGAGCTGCGGTAGGCAGGAAATGTAAATATACAGACGGCGAGCTGGGCTTCTTGCTGTTGTTGACTAGTAAGTGACATTAGATGGCTGCTATGTCTTGTGTTGTTGCAGTTGACTGATGTTTGGCTGTAGTTTTTGATCATAAGTAATATAATCATAACAAATACACAGATGCAGCAGTGGTATTCACTCTGAAATGGAGGATCTAAAGATACCAGAAATGCTTTAACTTTAGTTATTATATTTTCACTGCTTTACCTTGCCGTCAGACGGCCCTTTCCCTTATATATTGCACTATATTGGCTCACTATAGCATACACCTAAACGAAGACTATTGTCTGCTGACCCTCCCACAGCTGTGCTTTCCTCTACTTCTCTGTCTGCCTCTCCAAAACGTGAAGCGCACTGTCTACCATAGGTAACACACCGACTCTTCATAAGTACCTCATATAACTCGACCTCAGAACACCAGAACTGTCCCTTTAGGGTTTTACATGTTTATACTGAGGCACTGACAGCACTAGGTTAAGGTTAGGGAAAGATGGTGTGTGTAACAAACATATTAGACATGTTTGCACGCCCCTGTACTAAAAAAAAGAAGTAGCACTCCACTACATGTGAGAAAAACATTTTGAATGAACATGATTCAGGTAGAAATTAGGCCAGCTGCTGTCTCCGTGATTATTGCAAGTGTGTTTAACTCGCTGTATGCATACCTTCACGTATCATGAGGGCAGGAAATCTTGTGACAATTTACACTAATGTATTCTCTTATGGTATTATATTTGAATCTAAGTGCTGTGAAAAACAACAAACAAACACATTTATCGAGCTCAGAGGAGATTTTTGTTCGCTCAGATTAAATTGACACGTCCGACTGTGCGCTCAGAGTTGAGACACAAATATAATTAAATATACTTTTACTTGTTTTTATTTGACTCAGTAAAACAGACAGATGACCTGTTAAGATGAAGTTGTTTTGCAATCCATCCCTTTATCCTCACATAGTCTCATCAGATCTCAGATGTCTATGCATGTAGGTGGCTTTATATGTGTGCCTTTGTCTGTGTGTGTGTGTGTGTGTTTGCACAGGCCTGCATATGAGCGAGTGGCTGCTTAATGGGGTTAAACTGTTTAGGAAACACACATTGTCCACGGGCTCATTAAGTTGTAGCAGCTGCGACTGCCTGCAGTGATTTCTGTCCCCGCAAAATGGCTCTTCTGCAGGTGACAAAACAGCCTCATTATATCAGCGCTGTATAAAGGACAATACAACAGGGTGTTGTGGCCACCGCAACAATGGCAGTGAAATTAAAGATGTGAAGAAGCTGGTGGAGGCCATGTGGAAATGGTTACAGAGGGCTGTGGTGGGACAGTGCAGGGGGAGGAGGAGGTGGAGGAGGGGGGTTATATACGGTACTCAAGCAGCAGCAGAAGCTACAGGTGAGGCGAGGCGGATCCGTGTCCGTCACTCTCTTTTCTTTTTTCACTGCCTCTCTTTCTCTCGGCACTCACATCCATGTCTCTTATTTCCTTTGGCCCGATTTCCATCCATCGCCCCACCTAAGTGTGTGAAAGTTGCCCTTATGGGTGCATCTCGTCTTCACACACACACACACACAAAACCTTTGCTGTTTTTTGTGAGGCAATATGAGATGTCTTTGAGGGTAGAAGTGTGAGAAAAATTAACGTTCGCGACTTTGACGATCCGATATGAAAGGGTGAAGAATGAGCAGGATAAATGAGTCGAGCCACATCAGACGCATCAGCGCTCAGCAGGATGTTTGAAGGGTTAAAGAGGCACATCACACAAATTATATTTAAGAAAAAAAAGAAAGAGCAAAGCAATAAAAAAGGAGAGGAAATGAAAAGCAGCTTGATGGTGAAGGGTGATAGGATGTGCACTTGTCAAAAAGGCAATCAGCTCAAATAAAAAAAAAAAAAAAGTGAAGTGAGGAGAAAGAGAGATGTGAGGATCAAGAAGGAGATAGCAGCATGCATGTCACACCACATACCTTTGCCCGATCAAAGCTTTATGCATTTGTGTGTTCAATCCCGTGTAAGTGCATGTGTGGGTGCATGCATGTCCGGTTTTGCATATTTACTCATTATCAGTCTTGACTGCAGTCATTTCCACTGCTCCGAGTGAGATATCAGAGCTGTGATCTACGGGGGGGGAGGTGAGTGCTGTGAGAAATCGCTGGGGTTGCAACATATGAGCCGTATGCTGCGGCTCAGTCTGTAAATGTTGTTCAGCTCTGCCCAAGTCGACCTGATCACTTAAATCAACAAACACAAGCCCCAGCTCACTTTTCCTTCTTTTACAAACTCGCCGTAAATCCTCTTCACGGCTTCCCTCGTTCGTCTTTCATCGCCTCTTTCCCTTTTGCGACTGTTTTATTGTTATTTTGCACAACAGCTCTCTTGGTATACATGCTTTTCTTTTTTCATTTTGTTCCCTCTTTCCGTGTTTCTCTTCTGTAATTGGTCCCCAGGCCAAGCGGGGGCCTCTGCTCTGCGCTGCTATATGCTCGGCAGGTCACAGGAAGGTCAGCTAAGAGGCAACATTAACAGCAGAGACACTTGGCCTCTGGCATAAAACCCTTAGCAATGATAATCTCCAGTCTTTAAATCATCCCTGCTCATGGCCATCACAGGACACTGCGTGTTGTTGAAGTCAGAGTTGACAGCTGAGAAAAATGTTTCTGTTTGTTGCTGCTAAATGGAGATGTGGCATTTTTCTGGCACAGGAGTGAAAGTGAAAGATGACTGTAATAATGAGTAAAAGCGAAAGGGTGTGGACCAGAGAGACCAAATACAGCTAAATAAAACAGTGAAATCCCTCGACAAGAGGCAGCGACGGTGTCCAGAGACCCTCAGGTAGCTGTGTGTATGCGTGTGCGTGTGCCAGCGTCACATTGTTGTCTATCTGCCACATCTCCTCACACACATGAAACACAATGAGGGAGATTAGCAAAGTCGACGCTGAGTGCATTGTTGGTGCGTGTGTGTGTCTGTCTACATGTGCGCAGTGACGCACAGATTGCTGTTTTGGATGAACCCCGTCTGACAATTTCTATAACTGTCCGACAATATCGATCACTTTACACAGTTCTCATACTGAGTTAGCCGCCCTCTCCCCTGAAGTTTACTCTTGTGTCACAGTGAAGTTAACATTTTTCGACATCAGTGAAACGTCTCATGCTTTTCCTCAATGAGTAAACTGCTTCTTTCTTTCTTCTTTTTTTTTTTACATTAATTGAGTAATCGTTTGGTTTGTGAAATTTCCTAAAACCTAAAGTGACATCCTCAAATTTCATGTTTAGTCTGACCAACAGTCTAAAACCTAAAGATGTATAATTTAATCCCACAGAGACAGAAAATCACATTTTTTTGATTTCTGCTTGGAAAGTTAATTTTAAAAACAGTTGCAGATTCATGTTCCCTCCATAGACGATTAATTGAAATTTATGAATACCATCACGACCATCACGACCACGATCAGCCTCAGCTGCATTGTACATTTTAGCATGCTAACAGGTTCCTGAAAAGCTATCGTAAAGCTCAGAGTGTGGTGGCTCTGGTGGTCACCATCTTGGCAGTCCTGCCTCCTGTCTCATCTAGAAATGGGGCAAAGTCATGGGTCGTGGGTGGAGCTGATGCAGGTTGGATGATGCCCGGTTGCTAAAAGCAGCCATGCTGTTAATTCAGCATAACTTTAAGCATGCATTCAGACAGGAGCAGGCGTTGCGGCCAGACGTAGCAGGGTTGTGCAGCGGTGAGGTGAGGTGAGGTTGCTGTGGGCGTGTCTATATGTGCTGAATGTAACCACTGTGAAACAGAAATGACTTTTTATTTCATTTATTAACAGCTTTATCAAGGCCACCGCTTGCTCACAGTTATTGCCTCTGTATGTTTCTCTCTCGCTCTCAAACCATCAGACACAAATCAAATTAAACTTTTTTGTGTCACTATTTTGCAGAATAAATTGCCTCAGATAAATTGACTCAGATTTAGAAGCTGAGTACATGAACTAAACAAGGACAGAGCATACACACACACACACACACATCAGTTTAGTCCATGAATTCACCTGGATAGTCTCAGTTTCCGAGACGTTTCAGGCTATCTGTGGAGGTTCGACCGATCCTAGTGTCTGATTGGCAGCCTGAGCGTGACGTGGGGCTCAGTTTTTCCAAAAGTTGGATCTGGGTCAACTTCCCAGCCGCACGCCGGAGCCGTTTTTCACTGACACCCCTGCAGCGCGGACCGCTGAAGCCAAAATGGATAACCCCCACTCAAATCAATGGAAAAACCTCTGAACTGGTTGCAGCACTGGATCCTGTCTGAATCCAGCCTAAGCCTTAATTTAATCTAAACAGGTAGGTTTAAAAATCAATCAGACTCTAAAAGACATACCAAAACCATCTTTTGTACCAGGCTGTAAACATGTTTATTTCTGCTGTGAGTTGGACATTTTATGGGGACTTATGGAGACTTCTGTAGCCAGCCTCAAGTGGCTGTTTGAGGAACTGCAGTTTTTGGCACCTAATTTTTACAGTCACAGAGGTTGCTGCTTGCTGTAGACCCTTAATTGTGTTCATTCAGTGGACGATGGATCTAATTTCAGGTCATTTTCAATAAAGAATCTGTCAAAATTTGCACCAAACGGGGTGTCAGTTAACTCAGTTGGTAGAGCAGCGGCCCAGGGTTCGAATCCGACCTATGGCCCTTTGGTGCATGTCGGTGCCCATCGCTCTCTCTCACCACATTCCTGTCACTCTTCAGCTGTCTCTGACAAAAATAAAGCTTGAAAAAGGCCAAAAAATAAAATTTGAATTCTGGCGGCAGGCCTTCAGCCCCGCCCTCGAGCGTAACCATTTCAAACAGACGCTTTTGCCTTCTGACATTATCTTATGACAAGTTGTACAAACAAAACGTTTGTTTCAAGCAAACTTTGTTTTGTTTGGACATTTATGGGCCAGCGTAGGTGCAACGTACCTGAGATGTTTCGTCCCTCCCTCCCTCTTTCCTGCCCTCCCGGCCTAGATACCCCGCCTCTCAGATTTCCTGAGGGCTGAGCCCTGGGCTTTTTGTCAACTGTGTTATAAGATAGTGGGGCCCAGACGCCCAGTCCCAGGGGCCCTAACACACAGGACATTAGCGTAGTGCCTACAGTGTAGCTCTGTGGGGCAGATGTATTTCTCCCTCCCTCCCTCTCTCCTGGACCCTCCCTCTTTCTTTCACTGCTGCAACTGGCAGAAGAAAAGAGGTGATTGTTTGGAGACAAGAGGGATGAATTTGTCTGCCTCAGACAGGAGAAGAAAAGCAGTTTGAAAGGGACTTGTCAGTGGTTGTGGATCGGGTGGTTGGAGGGTGTCCCACTTTTCAAAGAGAATGCACTGTGTGTCAGCATGTTTTACCTTTTCTGTGGAGCCTGGTCTGCAGTCGCGGTGTGTGTTTGTGTGTGTCTGTGCAGCGTGTTATTGTGCACATCTGTGCGCATCTCTCTTACAGTATAGAAACATGGGCATATATGCACCCAGGTTACTCCCCTTTGTCATAATTCCTCATATTTTTCATACGAGTCTCTGTGCCTTGATTGAAACAAGAACTCTCCATATCCACGCTCATGTTTAGACTTAGTGTGTCAGCGTGTCTCTGTGGATATGAAGGTTTTGTCAGTGATGTGTCATTCATTTCTCCTCTGGGACAGATTTTATCACATATTCTGAGGATCGCTGATCTATCTCTTTCTGCCCCCTTACAGTTTTTTTTTTATTTTTTTTATGTGTGTGTGCGCATTTCGGTCGTCTTGAGATCCCAGCAGAGACAACACCTTTGTGTGTCAAACCCAGATCTCACTGAGGCTCGTCCCAGATTGCGGTAGAGTCCCACTGGTGCGAATCAGACAGATCTTGTGTCCCCTGGTCCTCAGCGAGTGCAGCGCGGGGCCACAATGTTGAAAATGAAATGACTACATCACAGGATTTATTGGTCTCTTGGTCACCCAGGGGACAAGTGTGTAGAGACGGTGGATTTTATTTTAGTTATCAGATTCGTGCGGCCATCTAGGCGATGTAACGCTGATCCATCTTTCACAGAGCAACTTTTTCTGTCGGAGAACAAGTAGAAGTCATTTATTTTCCCAACAGAACTTTTAAATTTACATGTACTGCTTTCCTTTCCTGCTTCCAGTCAGCGAGTTTATTCTTTTAATTCACTTCTTTTAATTTATCAGTATAAAGTCGCATCATACACAGCAATGAACTAAACTGATTCATGTTTTTCTGCACATCTACACGACTTATCCCACCATCGCTCTATGTTACACTTTCTTCATTCTTTAGACTTCATAATATGTAAGATCTGTTAACTGAGAAGATTTTCTTATGCACTATGGTAAAAAACGGTCTGACTGTATTGATCGGCAGTTCGTGAATTCAATTTTAAAAAGGAATTCATGATTTTCTGTTTATTTTACAGCTGTTCTCTGTGTGGCAGTAAAAAATAACTGAACGCCACATTTGTTGCACACTGCTACTCACACCCGAAACGCTACAACATTTAAATCAATGGCATTAAAACGATGATTAACACAGCGGTCTGCATTAAAACTGATTAATCTCATTATCACACTCTTAACAGGTCGAGGCCTTTATTATACAGCCGTCAACAAGAAATATTTAGTTCATCAAAACAGAGACATACCAACACGTGTACACGTGTAACTGATTATCCGACCAAATCAAAATGACTCCAGTTTCCAGGAATCTGATTTTCTGCAACTTGAAGAATGAGGCGTGCACACCAGCGGGGTGTAATTCACAGAAGATCAATAAACATGCTTTTATTTTGACAGCTGATAATGATCAGACAGCAATTTAATAATCACTTCTCTGGACAGTGCTGCTGAGTTTGTAACAAAAGTCTTATAAATATCGTTTGTATATTTTGGTGTCGCATGCTTTGACTTCAGTTTGGATACAGCTAAAATATTTCTTAACTTGTGTTCAATCTCGTTTTCACCACTTCCTTTCTTTTAGTTTAGCTGAACGTCTTTGACGTCCGTGACCTTAACTTTGACCTCCGCGGATCAGGACGTGATGTGGATGAGTTGTGTTCTCCCTCTTTTAGTAGGCGCCCCCCTCCCGTCGCCATTATTAGAGCTCTGAACTGGATAAAACTCTGCTCCTTCCTCCTTTCATCTGCTTTATCACCATCTCTCTGCTAACGCACTCCTCTGAAGTCACTTCTGCCCTTGTTTTTGAATCCATTAATTGAGTTTGTTGGAAAAACAAATGCCCTAAGAAGGTGGGATCCATAAATCTCACTAAAGAACTGATTTAGGACGCCCACCCAGTCTTCAGACTCCTCCTCCGCAAAGATCCTCAGAGAGGTTCACCACGAAAGGACTTCACGCTCGCCACTTGGCTGCTTTTTATCTCCTCTTTACGGGGGAAAGCCTCGTTCTTTTGCTCATATTTTCGGTGACGACGTGGCATTTTAAAAGGCTCTTTGAGTAAGTCTAAGTGCAGTGTAGGAGGGCCTGGAAGAATGACAGAGTAAGTGCTTCCAGGGTGAGAGGTCAGGGTGATCTTGAGAGGAGGCTGCATGCCGCACTTGAGTTGACCTTTAACTGTGTGTCATCTCAAGGCTCACTGCCTTATTCCTCGGGAGAGGAACAGCTCACGGCCTTCTGAGGAGCCGACACACTCTGAGATTGTTTCTGTATCGTTTTATTACTTATTTACTGTGTGATTTATATTAATGCTGATTATTTCCCAAAGGGTGTCACACTTCTTAATTTTTTTTATTCTGGGTTTTATTCTGGGTTTCAACCCAACATTTAGGCATGTAACAGTGTAGTTGCTGATGGCAACCCCCTCGCCTCTACCTCTCTTTTCTAGTGTTAGTGTAGAAACATGGTGGACTACTGTTAATAGAGACCCTTAAATCTTACACACTGGACCTTTAAACCAGCTTGAGATATTTCACGGTGAATGAGTCAGATCGGATGAGATGTTAACTGTGATTAATTACTTATTTAATTCAGTTTATCAGCTAATTTTTATAATACAGAACAATTTAAAGTCTGAAATGTATAAAGCATGGATAGCGGTTATGTAAAATCTACATCATTCATAGTAAAAGGGTTTGTGTGTAAAAGGAAATGTCTTATATCACTCTAATAATAGTATCACGTAACACACTGATAACAAGAAGGCCAATTTCATAAGAGTATTATCCAATGAGCAGATGCAACTGGTTAAGTAACTGTGGGGACATATGGCTGAGCCTGATCGGTTTCTGTCAACAGCGCTAATCTCCACTGCTCAGTGAAGTAACCTGTTTAATAGAAAGTGGAGGTTTGTGTCAACAAGGGTTAGAAGGGTGACTTGAATGATTGATACTTTACGACGGGGAATTACTGAAAAGATCGTCCTGAGAGCTCCTCTTTTCTCTCGCAAGACAATAAACACGATTTTCTGATAGCTAGATAAATACTAATTACTATAATTAGGCTATTGTTGCTCTTTGAGTTTGTATGTTTCAAAGGGAAATAATCTTTCTGAGTCATCACCGCTAGGTTTATATAGTTTCTTTATTATCAACAGATGTTCATCTTTTTGTGACAGGTAAGCTCTCTGACGCTGGCAGGATGTTAGACGTGCTGATCAAAAGTTACAATGTAGAGGCTGGTAGAAAGATGCACAATACACAGTGTTTAGTCTGCTCATGCAGCTGTAAAGATGCTCCTCACTCGCCTGTGGAGCAGGTTTGTGACACCCCCTCAAAAAAAACTGTTAAAGGACTAGTCCAATATTTTGGAAAACACGCTTTGGTTCTCTCTTTGCTGAGATTTCGATGAGACGATTGATGCCACTCTCATGTGCGTACGGTCATCGTGAAACTACTAGCTTAGCACAATAAATATCTGCTCTTCCATGTAAATAAGGTGTAAATATGACACGTTGTTGTTTTGCAGGGGTTTTTGTGTCTTCTAGGACTAATAGTGCAAAGAAGTTATCAGCATTGGTTAGACTTTCTAACCTTCGCACAGAGCCAGGCTAGGTTTCACTGTCTTTTGGCTGTAGCTTCAGATTTATCGTACAGATGTGGGAGTGGTATCAAAGTTTTTTCCATCAAACTCTCTGCAAGAACAAGCGTAGTTTTCTAAAAAGGTTGAACTATTCCTTTAATCTGTCACTCCAAAACATTTGATGCTCTGACGATAAATAAGATAGCGGCTGTAATGATACAAAGAAACAAGTAGCTGTTACTGATACTGTAGCTTTTAATCGTATTAATCAAACGTCTAATAGTGCGCTCGTGTCTGCGATGTACACTCTTTAAGTTCAACGTGGTACCTTGTCCCTGTGTGGCCCATTGGACAGCACAGTTAGCCACATGAATTCATGTATCTGTTCTTATAATGAAGGCTTAAATATTGAATATTGAATAGAAGGAGCAGATGGGATAATGAACTTGATCTCTTTATTTCTTACGAGTATAAATGTTGACCAGCTCAAAGAAAGCGCTTCAGCTAAAAATATATTCATAACTGGGATAACAGTATCCATATTATGATTCAGGTGATATAGTAAAAGAAAACAAGGCAGTGAAAATAAATTATCTGAATAACAATAATAATTATAATAACAATAATTATAATAAACAGTGTCAAATTAGGATTCATAAACCTTTTTCTTGTTGTTGTTTTTGCTTGTTTCTTTTGTGAAAATTTCTTTTAAAATTGTCCACGAGCAAAAAAATCCAGCATATTTTCATTTAATGTCGTGAAGAGGATTGCTCTGTCTGGGACGTTCCCCTTCAGTCTCACACATTTACAATATTCACAGTTACTACAAACCTGCACATACTGAACCACACTGCAGTCAGTCAGGCTGTCAGTGGGGATAAAACTATGAGGTGCAATGACATTTTTGTGTTTACATGTGTGTGTGTGCCTGGCAGACAGGAAGCTAAATATCTTCCCTCAACAAAATAGGTACCTATAGATTAAGGAGTAAAAAAAAAAAAAAAGTCCTTTCCTCCCATGATACATCTGTCCTCCAACATACCGCTGGAATAATCAATCAAGAGACAATCAAAGACACACTTGGTGTCTGTAACATTGTACACACTGTCCTCTAGTGAGACCCTCATCCCCGCTCATACAACCATCTCAGGTTTCCCCCTCCCAGTGTTCCTAGCCCATGGCCGTCACCATGTTGGAGTGGTGCGGGTGCCCAAATGAAGGGTGTATCGGGGTGGGCGTGGGCAGCATGTGTCCGGCGTGGCTGAAAGGCGGCAAGTGGCCCATGGACACGTGTCCGGCCAGAGAGGCGGCGGCGCAGAAGGGCGAGCTCTTGTCGTGCAGGTTTTTGGAAAACTCCTCGTAGCTGTCGCTGCACCGCTTGCTCTTTTTGGATTTGTTGGACATTTTTCGGTTGCGCGTCTGTATTCCCTCCTTTTTCATGGTCAGAGGTCGGTTCACCTGTGGTGAGGGAGAAACAGGGAGGTGAGTGACGGTCCTCAAAGGACACAAGACCAAAATCAGGTATGCAGCAGTCTGACTGTCCCATTTGTTGGTGACTATCCAGTTTAATACACATTTGGTGCTCTAGTGAGGAAGAATGGTGCCTCGATGATGTGTTTTTTTTTTTTTTGGACGACAATGGAGCTCTATGGCACAGAGTAATAATCTATATCAGGCTAAATACACTCCTGATTTTCATCCTTTCATAGGATTTGTTGACAAACAGAATATCATCTGATTCATCCTTTAAAAATATACATCTCTGTGTTAATGCCTCCAGTTAATTCTATTCATAAGGAGAATGACCTTATGGCAGTCCCACTCAACAACAGTCCCACCATTGTGACTCTCAAGGGGATTACGCCTACCATGGAAACAATAAAGCACAAAGAAAGAAAACACCAACGAGTCCAGCAGTGTCTGAGAGTAAAATAACTTTCCCTCTCTCTCTCTTTCTGCCTCTCTTATCCCTCAACAATCAGTGTAACCTGCCTGCCTATTTCCCGTCTACTTGACCCTGCCGGCTTTGTACGGGCCCAACTGGCCGATCAGCAGTCAAAGACTTACGTTATGCAGTTTATAGTAGAGGCCGCAGGCGTTGCACACTGGGTCTCCGTTTGCGTTGCGCCGCCAGAGTGTGGTGGTGGTCGTCTGACAGTTAGCACAGCAGGTGCCTGCTCGTCTGGCAGCAGACTGTGGAAAAAATATGAAGCTTTGATTAGAGCTCAGCACAAAATTAATTGTTTTCTCAATTAATGGATTAATGCATGGCTCATAAGTTGCACATCATGTGTTTCCGGGTGCTCTTTTTTTTCTTTTGCACCCCAAAATATTCAGACAAACAGAATATTTACATTTGAGAGGCTGAAAGCTTTATCATTTTTGATTTTTTGATTTTGAGTTCCCTCCTCAAAGATAATTTATGAATGTCACATGGGAGTAAATGTTTGCAGACATGCTTTCTTCAGACCTGAAGAGTTCATGCTTTTATCTGCTCTTTTACTTCCACCACAGGAAATTCATATTTTGATCTGCATCCTCCTAAAAAATGTTCTCACGAGTGCTTTATCTAACTTGACATATTATTTTTTCTATAATCTCAGCAGCCTGAGTATCATCCTCCGATATCACAACTTTTTTTTTTAATCTTAACTGAGAGGTTGACCACTCTGAAATGAGGTCTGAGTCCTATAGTTAGAAGGCCGCTGGAGGAAACAGGCGCTGGTCTCGCTGCTTTATCTGGACCGGTCAGATATCCGGATAGGAAACAACTGGAAGGCTGCTGCTGCCTCTGAACACAGGGCGCTCTGGAGCGCAGCGAGCTCCGGCCGAGCCACGCGGAAACTAGGCCTGATATACGGCTTGTACTCTGCTGCTGGAGCTGAAGGACGCAGAAATAAATATTCGTATATATTGTGCGAGGCAGACAGGTGTTTGCATACGTGGTCAGCGCCGGATAAACGTAGAAATATTTGTCGCAATATTTTCTGGAACGATGTGCGCAAAGTTGTGTCCTCTTGGATGAAGTGTTGCAGCGTGCATCGTTTTACCCCTTCACTGAGCGTGAAGCTGCGCAGTGCTGATGTTTGTTTGCCTGTTAGGTTGACTCATGGTCAAACAATCCGTTCAGGACTCCTTCAAAATAAAAGAATTTAATATAATTTCCCTCAGTCCTGGTTTAAAAGTCTCACTGTGAATGAGGCTGCTGCTGATTTAATGAGTCTGTTGACTTGATGCTGTGTGTAATTTCACATAGTTGCATGGATGCACTGAGGTTATTTGAAACTACTGAGATAATTCTCACTTCACATGGACAATTGTTTAATTTCACTCATAATTTAGACCGAGCAATTCACTTTTTAAAGGAGTTTACAACATATTTAATGCTTAAATTAAGATTTCATCATTTGAAGTTGTGTGGCTCTCCTAACCTGGTGTTGCACTGACTTTTGGCTGATGTGTTTAAAACTTTTTGTAGTGTGACATGACCTACCCCCAGCAGCACTGCTGTTTAAAGCAGGTCATTTTTACTCTTACACAGACTCTCACTGCCCTTTAAACAAACATGTTACCCCCCCAAAAAATGTGTGACATGAGAAAACAGCCCTGTTTCCAGCTTTGTGACAAATTATAATCCAATTGCTTTTTATCTTGGATTATTTTAGTTTAAGAAGAGGGAGACCTTTCTCAAAAAGGAGCGCTGAACCCTTCAGTTTATTTGAAGAATTCAGATTCAGTCAAACCTGGAGACACCTTGTTCTCGCTCGGACGGTGACATGCTGCCCAAAAAAAACAAACCTACAGTTTCTATTTAAAGAAAAAAAAAATAGCATCATGAGCTGTAAACCGTGGGTGAGCGAGGCTCCGTGTTGTTATGAGGGATGAGGTTGTGGTCCTGCTATCAATGACAGTATCAGAAGCAGCAGTAATAATGATAACAGAAACAACACGGATAGTCCCACTCTGCTAACAGCCTGAGCCGAAGGAGCAAGAGGTGAGCGCGAAACACAATTCCTGGAAACTGATTGAGAAAATATAACTTTCCTGGAATTGTGCCTCCTCCTCCTCCTCCTCCCCCTGCACCTTACAATCATTTTATTTACTGCCACCTCCACATTCATTCGCCACCACCACCATCCCCCTCTCTCCCTCTGTTATACACACACTGATGGGACTCACCAGCCTGCGTTTGGGTTTGATGAGTGGTCTGTTCTGGCCGTTCATCTTGTGGTACAGCCCGCAGGCGTTGCACAGGTAGTGTCCGGTGCTGTCACGTCTCCACAGAGGCGTAGAGGTGGCTCCACAGTTTACACACTCACGGCCCTCTGATGAGAAAACACACACAGTGACATTCATCAAATGTCAAATCCAGTACAAACATCCCTGCGAAGCCTGTGTGTATGAACAAACTGCTAAATTTGATGTTTTCTGAATTTGCTGGGAACAAATCTGATTATTTTCTCTACTGAGCTAAAAGAAATCCATTTCCACAATCAACACTGTAAATTACAGGTTTAAATATTCTAAGTTTTTACCTGCTGACTCTTTATTTGTGAGAGTAAAGAGGCAAAAAAAAGTGTCTGCATGTAGACTAGAATATAAAGTGCCTTTTTTTTTGCAGTTGTGCATGAGCAGAAACACAACTGGGTAAAAACTGGAGAAATTTTTGCTGTTAAATCAGTAAATTTTTATAAAATTTTACTTCATAAAAACAGTGTCATATAAACACAGTTTGCAAAATAAATTAGTAGATTTGCATTGAACCTTTCAAACTTGTGAGCAACAACCATGAAGAACATTTAACTCAATGTTATATATATTTTAAAAAAGTAAATTATTCTTCTTATTATTTTTTACTTAATAACAGCAGCCAGTGTCACACAGGCCTAACCTAGATTATAGTTAATTCATAAGAATATATTTGTCAGCTCTTATTTCATAAAAAACAACCGTATCCCTGTTAATAAACGGGTTGAACACAATCAGGCTTAAGATGGGAGTCTCCTGCTCTGTAATCAAATAACAATCAGGACAATGTATTAATGTCTTATGTAACAGAGAAGCGACTCCTAGCCTAAATACTGAGGTTTTTGGCTCCGTGCGCCTGCGGATCTTCCTTTCACACCTCTGGGCTGGATCCAGTTCACTGTGCTGCTGCAGCCAGATCAGGCGTAATTACAGAGTCACGGTTAACAAAAGAGGATTATCAAAGTCGGTCTGTTGTTGGGAGGACTGACGAGTGCATGCTCAGGCCTCTAAAAGCATTCATTGAAAAAATAAATATATCATTCTGAATTATTAAAGGAGGTCGATGATGCTCAAATCACAGCCTGCACATTAGAGCAGCGTTTAAAATCATACAGAGGAAATTAAAAGACTTTATAAAAGGCGTTACATGTCATGGATTTTATAGGTTGTTGTCATTTTAAATGTGTTAACACAGCACAAGTTTCCACCCTGACGTGGCTGCAAATGTTTTATTAGTAAACGTTTGTTCCTCTAAATCATTAAAATGATATTTGCTTGAATTATTTTGCGTGATAATAATCGTATACATCTCCGGATAAGGTGACTTCTGTCTGAATAATGTGCATGTTTGTTTAGTTTTAATAATCCTCTTCTGTGAATGTTAACAGGAGTTATCAACGTGGCGTTTAAAATGCGGTGCAAAACGATGCAAATCTGCACCATAAGCTGAATAAACTACTTGTTTGTACCGCAGGTACACACACATCATCTGCAGCAGAGAGTAAAAATGTGTGCTACGTTACTTTGTAATTTCCTGAGAGTCACAGCCTTTAGTTTTAGTTTAAGATAATCGTTATATAAACTCACACACGGTCCACCTAAGTCTAAATACTGTCTGAATATTTTCGGATTTATTTCATTCTATTTATGGTCTCTGGTGTGTTTCCAAGAGACTCACCGGTGCAGGACCGTGTCTTGCCTTTGTTCTTGTGGGTGAAGCTGGATGATGCTCCCAGCAGGCTGCCCGGGTGGAACAGACTGCTGCCGTACTCGTGCGCCGCTGGGAGAGAGTAGGTGGGATACGTCGGTATGGGATGGTGCGTGGATGGGGTCTGTGCGCTCATGGAGGCCAGGCTGCTCCTCAGCGGACTGCAGCCCTCCATCTTCATCCCCTCCGGTAACGACACTTGGTATTTGGTAGATTCCTTCTCGTCCATTCTGGTGGCGGAGGGAGACGCGGCCCCCGGGTCCGGCGATACGTCCTTTGGCGGTGTCGGTGGGAAAGTGTACAGATGGGGGCTGGAGTGGGACGGCGGTGTTAACGAGGATGCGGAGACCGCGTTTGTGTTGCTGCTGCACGGGTAGACTGCGGAGAGGCCGCCGGGGGACGCGGAGCCGTGGTGGTGCAGGCTGGACTTGCTGAAGGGGCTGACGGCCCAGGCGTTGTGGTGGTGAGCCGACAGGGCTGCTTTCCCCCCGTCCAGCCATGATATCCCCGGGCTGTGTATGAGATGAGGCCGGCAGACCTGACTCCCCGTCAGACGAGCTGTGAAACAACACAAAAGCAAATTATTTATAGAGAGCTGCTGGCAGCCTGCGGGGGAAGCGTTTATTCAAACTGTGGCGTGTAAGTTTGGAGACAGAAATAAACGTGACTTGTTGATTCATCGGACACACCGGCCTGATTTAAACGTGTAAACAAATCAGCATAAATTCACAAAAATAGACAAGTGAAAAGAGTATTTCCTGAACTGAAACGTGTGTGTAAAACATCCACTTCCTGTGTTATCACTATTTTAATCTCCAGATATTTTTTTACTTGCATTTCCTCACATTTAAAAACGGTTTATTACACTCGTGTGGCAGCACTGCATTTATGCACGAATCCAGAAAATAATTCACATTTTAATTTAACATTTGAAGCAGCAGAAAAATGCACGCTTGGTGTTAAAACGGGCGAAATAAGCTGATACAGTCTCACGAGAAAAACACCATCTAATATTCCACGTTGCTTAAACTATAAAGTCAGTTGTGAGTTTCTGCCCTGTGTGCTTTTGTGAATAGCTCCTTCTTACCGTGCGCTTGGCTGTAGGACACTCTGGCCCTGGCAGAGTTGTGGTAGTACGGGTTTCCCTGTGAGTCCAGGTGATTAAAGAAAACATCCACCTCATCCGGGGGCAGGAGCTGCGCCGTAGGCTCCATGTAGTTGTGCCCCAGGCCGGGATGGTGTGAGTCCGGGTGTTGTCCGTTGAGCATGGCGTGGTGATGCATCCAGCGGGGCTGATCAGCAGCCACATCCATCTCTGTGTCTCTCTGCGGCGCGCTTTACGCAGTCAATCCAAGGAGAGGGGACACGGTCTGAAATACTTGTCCTTCACGAGGTATTCACTGTGTCCATTTACAGTAGGGGACTAATTTGTTTCTGCTCCTCCTGACTTAAATCCCTCTCCTCTTCCTCGAGATCGAGTTTGACACAGGAAACCTGCAACAAACAAACAGATATTAATATTTCAGAGTTGTTGTGCTGTTTGTAAACACGTCTCCAGACGCAGAGAGTGTGTGGTGCGTGATGCAACTATTAAAAAAAAATAAAAAATCATCTCCTCCCTTCATATTTACTACCACATCACTCCTCTTACTACTCATCCACAGCCCAATGCGCATTTTCACTCCAAACACTCAGCAAGATGCCTCACTCAACGTGACAGTGAGAAAAACACGTCGTACCTCTGCAAATGTTATTTTATCCACAGCGTCCGATCAGCTCGCCTCTCTTTGGAGAAAAAACTGTCCCCCTTCTTGTCACCCTGCTTTTTAAAAAGCTGCCGCAGGTCCCTCTCCAGTTTTCGGCTGCTGTTTGTCAGAGTAAACTCCGTCCACCGGGACTTAAAGCAACACGTATAACTGTGGCTGACAGCGCGGGGCCAGGCTTGACAAGCTCATAGGCGGAGTCTCCAATAAAGCTTTGACTCAGCCAATTGCACAGCACCTCCACGAGACCTCAGAGGCGGTTCTCCATACCAGAAATTCACTAAGATGTTTCTATAATATTCATATGGAGAGGGTTTGGTCTGACTTTGTTGTGCTTTGGAGAATTGAACGTGTCCTCCCTGTGACGGCCTGCTCTCCTGCAGACCCTTTTTCATCAGGGCACGGCGTGCAAGAATAATATTCATATCAGGTAACATTTGATTTGAGATAAAACACCAGCTAGATCCACATGTCAGTGTCAGACATGGACATCACAGTTACACACTCACTGTTCGTCTCATGCTCACAGGGAACTTTTAGCAGTGAGATGAGAAGATGCCTCAATAAAACACTCAGGTTTAAGAGTTTAAGAGAATAAGGATTAAATGCATGTTGTGTTCAGACACATGCACGCTGGTTACTGACTTATTTCATTTATTAATTTAACAAAGCAGATCTTTTTTTCTTTTTTTTTTCTCGTGCTGCACTGCAGTGTCAGCAAGTGGTCATTTGTTTTTGTCGTTTAATGGATAAAAGTTCAGACTACTCTCTCTCTCTCTCTCTCTCTCTCTCTCTCTCTCTCTCTCTCTCTCTCTCTCTCTCTCTCCATCTCGCGCGTGATTGACAGACAATAATTGGAGAGGGAGCGCGTGCAGCCCCGGCCGGCGGACGCTGCCGCCTGCTTGACGCCGTTTCCTGACGTCAGTGCATCTTAGTGAAGCAGAAGAAGAAGACGAAGAAGAAGAAAAACAGAGTCAGGACATGAACTTTTTCTAACAGAGAGAGAGAGAGAGAGAGAGAGAATGGTGGGGGAGGTGGAGGTGGAGGTGGAGGGGTGTGTGGCGATGGGGGTTGCCCGGAGTCTGCTGCAGTCCCAGCGGATGAACTCGAGGAAGGACACTGCAACTGATATTTACACTGTGGCAGCATTAATAATGCATCGAGTACATCCTCCTAACCCTGCCGTGATTTCGAAGAACAGGCCAACAAGCCAGCGAGCGAGCGAGCTCTGCATGGCAAACTATCGCCGAGGTGGACCGGACAGATTAGATCATGTTTGATTGGATTAGATTAGATGACATCACGTCCTCAATGAGGAGATTCTTAGCGCAGAAACAAACACCGGCACAAGTTTTCGTTTGCTCAACCCTCAAGAAAAAGTGTCACCTCGGTTATCTCCTAGTCTGTGTCTCCTAGTCTATGTGCAAGGACACGAGGAGCCTGCTGCTCACGCCCTGTGCTGGATTTTGTAGCTCACAGAGGTGTGAGTAAGTGTGGAAATCCAACAGGTGCAGACATTTGATGAAGTTCGCACTGATTTAGTTCATGTTCTCCATCTTGACGCACCGAAACGTCTCTCTGTCTCCTTAATGTTCCCATCATCATACAAATTATGAACAACGATGATGCCCAAAATTATAAAAATGTATCTGAGTGTAATCTCCCAGCATCTTAATATGACTGGTGTTCATTTATTATTTAATAATCATAACAATGAACTTTATTTATAAATTAAGTGTCTTACAGTGAGGCAGAACACAATGAAACAATCCACATAAATCCATAAAAATAGACACAAAGTAAAAACAGAGCAACTAAAGGACTTTTTATCTATCTATCTATCTATCTATCTATCTATCTATCTATCTATCTATCTATCTATCTATCTATCTATCTATCTGTCTGTCTGTCTCTTATATTTTATTTCATAACCGTACTTCAAGTCCAACTTTAGATTCAAAACTAAAAGCTCAGTCTGCAGCATGAAGACCTGAACGTCATTATTCACCCAGAGACAACGATTCTTTTGAGGCAGCATTAAGAGGAAATCCAGCGTACAGGCTGAAGAAAGCAGGAACATACCGGGGGGACAAGTGTGGCAGTATTAGAGCTCATCAGCATGATAATGTGGAAATACACATGCTTTGAGTGTGAGCCCTTTTGATCTGGCGTGGCGATAAAACCTTATCGGCGGCGAACATCCACTTCCATTTTAGGATTTGACATTAATTCAATCCGCCTTTTTTTTTTGTGTGTGTGTGTGTGTGTGTGTGTGTGAGTGTGCTGCTCTTTTTCTCACACGAGCTCAGGAGAAAGAGGTCGCAGCCCGATTCAGCTCTGAGAATCTCATTAGAGGACTAACCGAGTGGTTTTACCTCATAATAAAGATAAACTACAATGAGGTGTCACTGCGGCGCAAACATAAATAATATAGATGTTTGTGATTCGGTGTTGACATTAATTAAAAGTCCAATTAATATGACGTATAATTTGTTATTATCGGTAATGCGTATTTATTTTTTATTTTTCGTCTTTTTTTCTTTTTTTTTTGCAGCTGAAACACATTCAGACAATTATTTCTCCTCATATTGACGTGTGTGTGTGTGTGTGTGTGTGTGTGTGTGTGTGTGTGTTTAGATTGAAAGAGACAGAAAGAGAAATCCAATGCTGCTCGGATCCTTGGGTCCCACTGATTATAACCCATCCCGGGGTAATTTTTCATCGGTGCTGGCTAATCTTTGTTCTTTGTGAAGATAATAAATAGCCTAATCGTTATCAGCGAGCTGCTGGAGGTGTCTGGGAGAATGGGGGGCTGATCGGCCCGGGAAATAGGCTCCAAAGTGCCGCGGAATAAATGGCATTTCTTATCTCTCTCTCCCAGATTATCGCCGCCTTTTCAAACTCGCACAACAAATACATCTAATGCAGGGAATGCATCATTTACTGGACCAGATCTGTGTAAATGATAGATAGATAGATAGAAGACGGAGGAGGAGGGGGGGGAGCTGCATGGGGTTGGCTATTATTTACAAGTTTAATGTTGTGCATGTGCAAAGTCTTTATTCGCCGTATTTAGACAGCATAAATACAGCTCGATTTTCCATTATTTTTAGGTTATCTGCAGGAGCCATCTGAGGTTCCGGTTCTTTGTTGTGGTATCTTATTTCTTTCATGTTGGATTTGACTGGATAAGAGTTAAACAGGCGCAGGCAGGGAAATATATTGGAATAATGTTTTCATATGTTTTGCAAAAAAAAAAAAAAAAAAAACGCAAATGTGAGCAAGTGAATAATAAACCCGTCTGCTCACAAACAGGCCATGTTAGTCTTCCCTGATATTTGAAGCTCATCATAGGCCAGAAGTTTTTATTTTGTTTTATTTTATTATCATAGCTCAAATCTTAGAGTACTGTATGTGGCTGTTTGGTTGGTATCCTGAAGCATTGTGTTCCTTTAAATCCTAATAAAAACAGTGAGGATGATTTGATTAGGCCATTGTCCAGAGACAAATTAAACCCAAATCTTATCATAACCGTATAAACTATCTTTTATTTTGACAAACTATTTAATAATTTCCTCAAAACATCAAATTTAAAATGGGAGAGATAACAGTTTATTCCCAATTTCCGATTTGTCTTGAATTAAGATGTCATAAATTTAAAAATGAACCGCTGCACGCCTCACACAAAGATTTAAAAACATGCATGGCACAGAGGATAAAGAGGAGCCTATTTATTGCAGTGTTAAAGCATTGTGCATGAGTGTGTGGCGAGTGACCAGTTATGGCAGAAAAGGTATTTTTCCATTATATACAAACTGGATGCTTAATAACTTGGCAGCTGCAGCAGCCCTGGGTGCTGCTGATGGTCTCCAGGGTAACGCAGATAACAGTGCAGTCATTTTCCATATCTTACAGTCTATTATATTCAAGGATTAGTTCTCCTTCCCGAAAAGGTCAAACATAAAGTCAAGCCAACCAGGAGTGCTCCTCCTCCTCTTCTTCCTCCTCCTCCCTCTCCTCTTCCTCCTCTTCCCCCTACAGTGACAGAGCATTTCCCATTTTTTTCATAGTTAAACCAGTGTGATGACCTTTGCTGACATGCTTTGATAGATGCACACCTCCCACAGCAGACAACAAACCTCCCAGAGTTTCCCATTAATATTCTCATAAGGTCCTGTGTGTTTGTGGGCAGCAGTGATTTTCTGCGGCTAACCTTCACCGCACACTATGATTATATTTTTTCTCCATCTAAACTCACTTTATTCGGTGTGAGTCAGACATTACTGTTGCGACTTAAGAGACAAAAACAAAGATGGGATGATGTAACACCTCACAGATGCAGGAATGTGCAGTGATCCTTCCTGCATGATGTTTGAGAATATCTGAGGTAGCAGCCTATGCAGCCGTGCACACAACATCCAAACACTACGAGGAGCGCCTAACTTGCAGAGTCTGGAGAAAGTCTATGAAAATTTGGTCTAAGAGTAATTCACAGAGAGAATACTGTAATGTGCCATGATGTAAGAAAAATACAACAACAAAAATATCTTTTTAATGGCTCGTGAGTTAATAATATTTAATTTATCACCAGAGATTTGCACAACTTTACACTGTTAGACATTTAAAACATGTAGTTTTCAGTGCTCATGATCTTAAACTCCTATATTAATATTTATTTATTCCTTAAACCAAAAACTTGTGCCTCAGATTTGTCCAACATTTCATTGCATTCAAAATAATCACAGAATGAGTTGAATAAATAAAGCTGATTACCTGCAGAAAAAGTGTTTAAACTTGGTTTAATTTAATTTGAAATTACATTTAATAAGAAATGTTATTTAATTGGATTTTTTAAAAATCTAATTACATATTTTAGCTTTTGAAATACTGAACTTTGATTTAATTAATACTTTTAACATAATGTAATGCTTAAATTACATTTTTAATTTGATTTAATTCAATTTGGTTCCAAATTTCTTTCAAATTAATTTCATTTGATTTAAGGAGTAAATTCATGCAGAAGCATGATATCAGCAGATTTCTGAAAAGCTCATGAAAGGAAGCTCTTTGCTGGGAACTTGAAGCAGCATTCAGAAGGAGGACTCCTCATGGTCAGATCACTCTGTGACGGCTGCATGGTGGAATAATCGGGCGGACAGTGACACCTAGAGGAGAGGAGCTGCTCCCTTCATCCTCGCTCACTGACGTGGAAGAAGCAGCTGCCTCCTCACTTTATTTATCTTCAGATGCCTCATCTAAAACAGCAGCAAGTGTTTGGCTGCGGACAACTGTCCTCTCAGACAGACGAACAGGTGACAAAAAAATAAAAATGCTGATTCTTTCAGGGCAGAAAGGGAAACTGAATGGAAATATATTTAGGGCGAATACTTTAGGAACTGATTGGTTTCTTTGGTCTGCTTTCTATCCACAGGGTCACGGTCTCCATATCTGCTTCTTAATACTCCTCTATATCACTTGAGGTATTAGATACAACTCTTACTTTGCAGATTCAGATTAATATTAAAACTGTACTCACTGTAATTTATTTATTTTAAAGGAACTGTCCTCAGCTTCTTGTGCTGCACCATAGTTATCTGGTATCATAGTTATCAATCTGTATGCCTTACAAATACATTTTGTGTTGTGACGTTATTATAGGTTAAGATAAGACTGATACCCACAAGCTAAATAAGTATAAAAGTACATAAAGTAAATTAAAATCATAGCTCCACATGTTCCAGTTGCGACATGAGTGATATAGTGACAAACACATGATTACAATCCAGTAATATAATAGAAAATGCTCTAAAATGATGAAGCTGATGTGATTCTGCATGATGAGTACTTTACTTTTGGTAATTTGATTATGTCTTGATGCTAATACTGTTGTACTTTTACACAGGTGTGATATTTTGACTTACTTTGTGCTTCTACACTTTGCTGTTGAGTAAAATATCCGAGGTCCACACTGTGTTTACTCGTTATCAGCGTGATTACTAAAGGTTACACTGAATTACTCAGTATTTATAAATTCTTTACTCTGTGTATATCGGTACACTCAGCACACACTGTTACAGTTCGTTTACACACAACCCGATGAAAGTTTAAAAGACCGCCTCCGGTTTCTCGAATGTCCCTGCTTGATCTGCCACTTCGCCGTGTGTAGTCTTGAGAAGGGTCTTTACTAAGTCATTACAGGTCAGAGGTGGACGACTTCACTTCCTGCCCAGAGAGCAGCAGGAAGTGAAAGTTTACAACACCTTGTCACTGACAACCTGTCAATCAAGCTGTCCGGGGAGTTGGAGAATTCAAAACACCGTCTCAACCTGTGAGCGTTCGTCCATTTCAGACATTATGCTTTTATTTTGTCTTTACGTGGATCCAGTTCCTGTGTGTGTGTGTGCTGGTGAGCATATTCATGTGTGTGTAACAAGGACTGCGGACACAATATGTGCTAACTGGTCAAAGGAGTTAAAGCTGCATAGATTTGAAATGTGTTTACATCCTTTTTTCCAACCTCATAAATGTTGTACCGCTCCCTGGGGATGATAGTTTCATGACTTTGTCTTTATCCTGCATCCTTCAGTGGTCGCTTTAACTGATGAATATCCTGAGACTATCCTCATGCCAGCTATACTTGACTCTATTAAGATTCTGGTGTTAAACAAGTATGAAGTTTACTGTGTCTTAGTTTAGTACGATACAGATATTTGATCTTAAACCAACGTTTTGGACAAACTGAAAGTTTTAAGTGGTGGTGGTGTCAGGAGGTGATGGAAGTTTGGGAGGCCGTGGCTCAGGAGGAAGAGCGGCTCGAGCTCCACTAATCAAAAGACTGTGGTTTGATCTTCTGCTCCTCCAGCCCGCCTGTTGGAGTTTCCCTAAATTGGTCTCGAAGGCTGCACTGTGTATAAATGGTCAGCTCCCGAAAGCTGGTGAGCAGCGGGCACCTTTGCACGGCAGCCAACGCTGTCAGTGTGTGAATGAGCATAAAGGTGCCTTGAATGGATGGAAGGCTTGAAAGGTGCTATATAAGTACAGTCCGTTTTCTGCACTAAAGTCAATAGGATTCATCCTCTGGAGACCATGACCATGTCTCTACAAACATTTGTCCTAATTCACTGAGTAGACTTTTAGTTGGCAAAGAAAGTAGACTCAGATAGACCAATAAAAACTCTTTTCACCATGTTTTCTCTCAGCCAGACACTTTTAGTCCCAAACTGTGTGACAGCAATAACTTTGACCTCCAGCTCAATGAAAGTGACGTGTCCACACCTTCAGAGACTTTACATCGGTATATAAGAGACCACCTTCATGTGGTCTAAAGGTTGAGTTCCCGTGCACAATGCAAGCACACAAACACACTCAGACACACACACACACACACTTTGGTTCCATGTTTTTGTGTGAATCTCGTTCGTTCCGTGTCTGATCCTCGATGATTGTGAGTTGGTAAATCCCCCTGACTCCCCTCCTCCCCCTGTGAAGAAAAATGTCTATTGCTTTGCTTAAGCTGATTCTACCGAGCTAACCCATCCTGCCTGTGTCACACACACACACTCGCCACACACACGCAGACGCACACACACGTATTACACACCCAGTACTTCAGTGTCCTCCCTTTGAACATCTGTAAAGGGCACAGTGAATTCCTCTAAATGTGAAGAGATGTTTGTGTGTGTATGTGTTTATATCAGTATGTGTGTGTATGTGTGCAAGCATGTGCCTGTGTGTGTGTGTGTGTGTGTGTGCGTGGACGGTAGTAGAGATAAACTGAGGTTACATTAGGGATCTTTTCAGCATGAGACAGGGGAACACAGAGCACTGAGAGATGGATCAGATCTGGTTTCTTTGCTGTGTGTGTGTGTGTGTGTGACAGTGTGTGTGTGTGTGTGTGTGCGTGCGTGTGTGTTGTCATTCTACCACAACTCTCTGCAGGTGCAAGAGAAAACGCAACAGAGAGAAGAAGAGAAACACAGCTGACCATTAACCATTATGCTGCTTTACCACATCCTTTATACGGTACATCACTTCTTCCCACAACACACACACACACGCGTGCATGCGCACACACGCATTAACACACGCGCCGTTCGTGCTTCGTACTTTTCTGACAAACACAGCGTGCATCTTTGTTGGTTTATTAATTGTCAGGCGCTTTCCTGGTGTTTGATGTGGATTACGATGAGCTGCTTCTGACGTCCCGGTGGTTTCGTTTCATGTGTGTGTTTGTGTCGGTCTGCGTCATCAGATTAGATAATCCTTTGATTTCAGAAATACAGCCCGCCTGATCAGCATCTCTTCACTCTCACCTCTCGCTCCAGTGTTTTTGGATTATAACGGAAGCACCAGAAAAACTGTGACTGAAGAGGGAAAGTGATGTGAAGCATATTTTCTTGGGTATGAAGGTTTAAATCCACGGTTTTCTAGAAACGAGCATATATGTTTATTTCTTTTGCTTTATGTGATCTGTTAATATAAAAATATTCAGCATAGCTGCTTTAAAGAATCATGAGAGGGAAGCCCTCTTGTTATTCCTACACTCACCGGGAGACAAAACTAACCATCTCCACCACGCTTTTAGTAAAACTGTGAGAATTATGTGATTATTTAAAATATAAATGACATAATTAGATCATCTGAACGTGGATTGTGCAAATGGAAAACTGAAAGCCTTGACTTGTCTTTACACCTGAGACATTCATCACAAAGTTGTTTAAAACTCTTCAACATTCCAGCGCTGTCATCTTTATACACTTCTTTAAGGCTGTAGTGTTTCCAGCTAAAGGAGAAGCTGTGGGTAGTTAGGTCAAAGACATCTTATGTCACCTACACTGATGTCACTGAGTCATGTGTGAGGACTCACTCATCGCTCACAGCCCTGACCCACTTTGTCGCAGGTCCTACCGTTTACGACCTAAGTCAGCACACGAGCATGAACGAGGTGTTAATTACATAAATATTTTAGTTCATTAAAGTGTGACTCCATGTTACAAAGTTTCACACACAACACAGCCTCTGGTGTCTAAAAAAAAACCCTTTCACCTTGTGTGCACATCAAGAAATGACGAGAGATGGAGTGAGGCCTGCCACATGGCGCCCTGGGTGTCCTCCCCTCCCTCCTCTCCCCTCCTCACCCCCAGCTCCTCACCACATCAGGATACACTTGTTCTGGTGAATTCCGGTTTCAAACGGAACGCTGCCTTGCTCTGGTTTTCTGCAGGACCAGTATTAAAAGCAGGCACATACTGTCTCTCAGTGGCCCTGTGGTCAGGGAGGGGTTAGCCTCTAACGGCCTGTTATACTCACACACCTTTGAAACCTCACCCGCTCTTGCTTCCTCCCCCTGAGCCTTCCTCCCCTCCTCAAACTCTTGACAGCCCACATGCACACTCTTATCACCATGAGACCAGATTAAAGAATGAAAAGTTCCCCTCCACTGCAGGCCCCCCCTGCAGTTCATCGCGTCCTCCTCGTCCGTGCTGTCACATCGCTGACTCCTTCTCTCCTGCGGGCACAGCGACGCTGAGCCTGTGTGGTAAATAATCAGCATATTCCACAAATAAAAACTATATTTTGGAGTTGTAACAAAGTTTTTTAGATTACAGCTCTTCTCACTGGGTTTGTCCTTTGACCTCCAGTCTTAGTTATGGTGCCTCTAGTGTTAAAAAGATGCAATGCAAAGAGTTTGTTCGTTTGAAAAACTGTGTTTTAACGTTTTGCATGTCAAATCTCTTGTAGCAGTGACATGACATCAGTCTGAGACCTCAGAACTGCTGATTTATATCTAAAATATGTAGCTTTAAAACATATATGACATCATTTACATTGTCACCCAGCAGTTTTCACATGAACACATTGTGTTTCACGCCGTCATTGTGTTTGACTGTTTATTTTCCATAATACAGCACAATGTGTATTGTGCTGTATTCTCTACTCACAGAATGCCTCTTTGTGTTTAGGACGGCGTTGCAGGTTCTCATGTGAAAGCGCCAACGAAACAAGAGGGAAAATCATTTTCCAGATTTCCTTTATGCTAAGCAATATTGCCACCTGGTGTTAAACTGAGACAGACCGGCATGCCTTCACGGCCTCAGTCTAAAAGGAGCCAAGATGAGAGCTGATGGGCTTCAAACAGTTGATCTTTGCAAGTACGTGGGACGTATTCTTGCTCTGTGTGCAATACCTGACTGTCCCTTTGGTCAGTATCCTTCCTTGCTGGTTATTTTAGTGACCGGATAACATTTGAAAAAGGAGCAGAACTTCTTCTTCCTCTTCTTTACGAAGTGTTTATTGAAGTCAAACACGATTTGGTCACTGTTTTCCCACAATGAGACTGATTATTGGTTGATGAGTAAGGCTGATCATCATTAAAGCTGGTTGGATGGATATCGTTTGTGTGATTTGATGATTTGACCCACAAACTCAAACTAAATTTCTTGCGGTGGCCCTTTGAGGAGCTTCACCCAGATGACGTGAGTGTCATGACTCCTCAAACCAGCTCATCCATCAAATGATGAGACATCTGGTCAACATCTGCCCACAGTGTGAGTTTTCAGCATATTCTTTAAGGGTCAACAACACGGTATAAAGATGAGTGAGTCTTCTGTTTTCTATCTGACGTCTTCCTGTGGCACACAGTTATGAATGACACAGGTCACAGAGGAACTTCCCTCAGAGGAGCACAGTGTTTCTCAGAGGGATGTGCTAGCTAACCGCTGCCCAGGCTGGGCTTCCGGCCCTGGGGCAGCAGAGCCTGCCGGTAACCCTCACACCCTGTATGCACCACCCCTATCACCAAACCCCAGACACTGTGCCAGGATACTGTGGTGACACAACCCTGGGCCTCTGTTCCTCCCTTGTCAACAAGACTGATGGATGCAGAGAGGAGGAGAGGAGGGAAGAGGACAGAGGACAAGATGACTCATTGATATTTAAAGCCAGTGCAGTGTGAGGAGTGAATCGTGGGTGTGATTATTATCCAACGCCTTTTAAGAGTTTTTCCTCTAAGACAGAAACCTTTCACACCAGCAGGAGAAACTATTTAGACCCAGAGGACTGTGTGTGCTCAACATTTTCACCTCTGAAGTGACCCTCTGCAGATTTTACCAGCCACCTTCAGCGAAAATAAAGCTTTTCTCTGGCTCTCCAATATGATGAGAGGCCACCAGGGGGCAGAACGCGGAGCCTTTCACCTTTCAACCTTGCATTGTTTTCTCCAGTGATACAAGAGAAACACAGAGAAAACCAAATGAGGAAACTGATATGTATAATAGCTTATATGGATGATTGATCTTGATTACTGATGGTTAACTGTCCGCTGTGTGTGTGTGTGTGTGTGTGTGTGTGTGTGTGTAAGGATATCCGTAAGACGGAGAAAAGGGAGAGAAGGAGCTGGTGGCCACATAACAATAATTAAGGCGGCATGATCAAACTGTCCTCAGTGGAAGCTATTTTATTTCTTATGTGCGCTTGTTTTAATGAAGTCAAGCACATCGTGCACCTCTTTGTCTGCTGAGAGAACCACTGAGTCTCCAGTGTGTGTGTGAGACACAAGCATGTTCCAGTGTGTAAGTGTGTTTAAGTAGTGTATGTGAAATACCGAGTCTGCCCGCGGTGTGTCTGTGTGTTTTCACCCCCCTCTCTGGTTAATATTAGACACTCTGCTTGTTGCAGAGACTGACAGCTCATCGTGAACGCTGCTAAAATAGATTCAGCCAGTTACACAAACAGTGACACACACACACACACTCATTGACCATACACACACACACACACACACACACTCATTGACCATACACACACACACACACACACACACAGATGCAAGCATCACACATGCACGGCCAAACTCAACGCTCACACATCAACTCTAAACTCCCAGAAAAGCCTCTGTGAAGCGCAGCCAGAGAGGGTGCCGCCCGCCTGACGCCAACTACAAAAAGCAGGTGAGGCTGAGTGTGTGTTTGAGTGTGTGTTTGACTTGAAAGCAGTGGGCAGAGGGCCGTTTGGTGGTACGATGACAGGGTAAAGCTCCTAATGGTCAGCAACAGTGTGTCAGGCTTAGACCTGGGAAAGTATGAGCAAGGTAAGGTGAGAAAAATGACTTCTTCAAAACTGGGCTTTTGTCTGTTTAGTGTCAAACCAGGAGTTTTGGGGCCTGCGGTTACAGAAACCGGTTTTAAAAACCATCATCATCTCAAGTTTGAATTTGAGTAGCTGTAGCTGCAGAGTCATGATGACCTCCTGGCTTCAGTAAATTAGACATTTTCTGACCTAAAAACACGAGTGAGCTGTTTCAGCTTACATCGTGATCGGTGGCAGAGCCTGGACAGGTATGGGCACATACAAACTCTGAGGGTTAATCCAGGCATTCTTGTAGAGTCACTTTCATGAACAGTTTGGGTTGCAATAATACCCTCCATTATGTGTAAACGACGACTGCATGAAGAGACGTGCCTCACCAAACCAATCCCGGTGATTAATCGAAGTATTTTCTCTTTGTTTCACTGTGGTGGAGTAACAGTGTACGTGTGTTTTGCAGAGAGAAGCCCCTTAAATAAACAAAACAATATTGTAATATGGAGTGCTAGTGAATTTGTATATTTATTTCTATTAGCTGCCATCTGCATGTAAGTGATAAGTGACACGAAAGCTGCTCTAACGTCCACACAGAAAGCCAATGCAAAACTGTGGCTGTGACATGATTAGCACTGTACTATAGCACATGTTCCCATGAGAATTGTCACCATCATCTTTAGGACGTTCCCAGAAAACTCCTGGGTCTTGTCTTCATCTCCACCCTCTTGAAGGAGTAGCGCTCTCCAGTTTGTCCATCGGTCAGGATGTACCACGTGCCCCAGTAGATACCGTTGGTCACCCCACCGTAGCGCCCACGGTAATACCGTCCATTCAGGTTAGCTGCCAGGCAGGCATCAAACCACCAGCCTGCGCCGTAGTACTGACCACAGTTCCCAGCTGCATAACGGTCGTGGTCCCGGTCAGTGGTGCTGAAGGATCTGCCATCGTGGTTGTAACGTTTGCTGTAGCTCAGTGCGTTGCCTGCATCGCCAGAGTATTCCCGTGCTGTTAGACGGTATCTGGAAGAAAGCAGGAGAGTGTACGAGTATAATATTAGTATAATACTGCAACCAAGCCAGTTAGGCCTAAAGCTCCTGTGCGATTTTTGGTTGCTCAGTGGATCCTAACTGTGCAGAAGCTAGTGTTCCTATTGCTAAATGACTACAGCAGATAAGCTCGAGGGTAGAAGAGTGCATCTTCATTTTGTTAAGTGAAACTTCAAAGTGTTTTTCCAATTTCCTGTCTGCTTTCATTTAATGCCACAGAAAACATGTTTTTTCAATCTGTTTCTCGGCGATGGGCTCCTGCAACGACACGGTCATTTCTGCCAAAGTCACAAAAGTTTGTTCGTTTTTTTTGAGTTGAGAGTTTGCTGCTTGAAGTTGGCGATAGAGTTAAAATGTAAAAGGACAAATACGCATACTTCCATGCAGCAATGGGAGTTTAGCAACATTTAAATCAAGATGTAATGAGAGGGTTTGTAGTCATGACTGTTCCAGAGAAAGACACTTAAAGTTTCCAGGGGATAGATATTAATAGCTGTTGCAGAGTGAATGTGTTTGTGCCTCGACAGTTTTTCACCTCTGTGCCTCTGAGGCCACTTTGAAGTTGTTGTAGGTAGCATGACGCTTCTGCTGGTGCCAGTCCTCCAGCTCAATGCGGAGTTGGTGTTGGCCGGTGGCGGTGAGAGCATACAGCGCGGCGTTCCCAAGCCAGTGCTCTCCCTGCGGACTGCCAAAGCCCTCCCGGTATTCCTGCCATGTCCCGTTGAAGTCAAGTGAGCCGTCCTGCCGATTCTGGATCACCGTCCACCCACCACCCGCCGTCTCCATGTCACATTTAGCCTGAGCCAAAACAAAGACTTTGATATCATAAAGCCTAGATTTTGAAGTGATCCGCACATCTCTAAAAGAAGAAGAGAATGGCGGGGGGTCCGTCTGTGTGTTTTACGAGTGCGGTGAATGTGAAATACCTCCAATGCCGGCCGGTGCAGGTCAGGCTGGATGGTGTAGATGCCGTTCTCTTTGATCCCAATCTTGTAAATCTCTGCACAGTCCTGAGGATGTAACCTCTCCAAGGGGGGAACTGTGAACCGCACACACAACGCCTTTTCATTCGATTTATTATTAATCAACAATTGTATCATGTGATCACCCCCGTGCCCCTCACCTGTGGGTGGATGTTGTGTGATGCTCTTGAGGAAAAGCAGCAGGTCTTTCTCCCCCTCTCTTCCCACGGCTGCACTTTCTGTCAACCCGGAGGAAGATTAGGTTATCAGTGAGACGCATCGCACTGTCGTGAGGGGTCGAAAATAGAAGCTTTGTCTTTACTTCTCTCTTCTTTAGACTCTTTAGAGCGTCTCCATGTCAGGAGCTGTACAGTATGGGTGTCTGTGTGTGCATGTGCACGCAGGGTCTTTCTCATCCTCCTCAGCGCAGTTAAATTCCTATGCACTCACCTATGACCGACACTTAGCAGACCTCATTGAGGTTCTGTTTACTATGTGTGGGGGAGTGACTGCGCTGGCATTTGTATGTGTGTGTGTGTGTTGTAGAAGTGGGGGGATATATATGTGTACTACTCACCCAGTCGTTTGGCCATCGCCCCAAGGGCCTGGCTGTGACAGTGGAGGTCACACTCTGTCAGTACAGCTGCCATTAGTGCCAGGATGGCCCCTAGAGAGTTGCTCTCCTGGCCCCCGTGACTTAAAGGGCCCCCCGTTTCCTGGAGAGAGCGCATGCAGCGCTGCAGCTGGACAAGACGCTCTTTGACGCCCCCGGTCTGCAAAGACAGTGCTCATGGGTGCGACATTGTACCACACATTAAGTCAGCAATCAATCAGTCGTGAGTCGACGCTGCCAAAGAAATCTCATATCTATAAATGTCGGTGGGTGAAATAGTGCTAAACAAAATGAAGCTTTGCATCCTTCGGCTTCGAAGACGCTAATCCACACGCAGAACTCACAGCCCGGTGGTATGTTTTGTGTCAGGCTCAATCAGTCTCTTACACTTACATCAGCCATTGTAATCACGTCCCTCACACACCTGTTGCCACATGAGCTCATCACAACCATATGATGAGGACATTTTTAAAGTAGATCTAATTTTATCCCTTCTTTGATTGCTGACTGTCATTGCTCCGTGGCTATTAGGTGGTGCCAAGTTTAGTGTGCCCACTGTCCCAGGAGAAAGGACCTGCTGGCCTGCGCACTGCTCAGCCTCCGTGGCACGGACTCTCTGTCAGTGTTTCTGTTCTACAGCTGAGAAATGTCTGACTATAACGTGTAATATCTGACCTTTCTTAGCACAACATTTTAGATGTGTAAGTTCGATTTAAGCCTCATTCATGTGACCTCCCGTGACACTATAAGAGATGTCACTTACCTTAGCCTGAACTGGGGGGAAATCGTGCCTGTGCTCCACCTTTCGAGGAACTTCTGAGATCACTGGAAGTGAGACCCCCATCCTGCAGGCTGCTGTCCCGGTTTGACCCTCACAGGCCCCGGTGCCTGCTCCTGCTCCCGCGCCAGACTGGATGGGTGAAGCCACCAGATTGTCCCTGCAGGGAGGGTGTGTGCAGGCTGGAGATGCATCTGAGGACAGCAGCGCTCCCACATACAGTGACAGCAGAGGGAGCAAACCGAGAGAACCGAATGGAATCATGGGAAAATGCAGAAATGCAAGCTTGTCCTGACCTTTGCCTGAAACACTCGCAGTGGTCCACCTTTTGCTGGAAAGCCTCCTTCTTCCGAGCTCTGAGTTGTTGTTTTACGTAATGTCTCTTTATATCTCTATAACTGCCTCTTCAGGTGGAAAGAGTTTGCTAACCTGTCTGTTTTATTGTTGTCCTTAATTGTCTGGCTTTCTAACTCTTTGTTCTTCTTTCATCCTCTTCTTCTTCTTCTTTTTCTTCTTTCTTTTCTACCCTCCTCAGTTCATCTCAATCCTGGTCTTCCTCTTTCTCCTGCTCTCTGTCTGTTAGTGAGGTTGCTTTGGCTCAGATTCCTAGATAACTGCGGCACTCTTTGCTGTCTGACACGGACTAATGCACCCACCCCCTGATGCACACACACACAGACACACACACACACACACAATCTGTCCATCTCCTTAACTCATCTCATTCTCTCTCTCTTAGACTCCCACAGAGCCACACACAGAGGTGCATGTTTACACACACCAGAACATGAATAGAAATCCTGCTCTGTCTTGAACACATGTGTCATTATGCACATACAAACCAGTCCTGCACGGATTAATTCTCTTTTTTTTAAAAATATTGTGGATGAACTTTACAGCTGCCTCTGCGATTATCACACTCCCACTAAGTTTTTTTTATTCCAGACTTTAACCTCCTCTTACTTTTATGCATCGACGTGGCAATGTTTGCAGGGATGGAAATGCAGCAGATGCTTAAAGTATGTGGCTCCTTCCCCTCCTGTGTGCCATTTTGTCACTCGCGTCTTTTTGTGTCCCGGTGTTTGTATTTACAAACTGAGTTCCAAAGAGGCCATAAAGCGTCTTCATTCAATAGGAGAGAGAAGGCAGGAATTCCTCTATAAACACCAGCCATCGGGAGGCTGCAGAGGCACACTCCCGCTAACAAGGAGCACAAACACACACGTGAATGAAAATGAAGATGAGATCTCTGTGAGGCTCGTTCAGGAAAAAAAACGCCAATGGCAGATCTGTGTTCTTTATGTAAAAGAGATTCAAGATTTGGGGTCCTAATTTTATGTTTATATTAAACTTCACATACTCTTCTCTTGGTACGTGGATATTTAAAGGTTCTGTTGGTGATCAGTCAGATCAAATTGATCAAATGATCAATGAAACGCTGAGAATATGGTAGCAACCAACAGTTTCAGATTTTTTAGATATTTTAATTACTGGTTAAGATGCCAAAAAAGAATAAAACAGAATATACAGTTCACATTCACAGATAATGATGCCACAGTGAGACAATTGCAAATCTATATGTGAGCTATGTAAGCTAATTCAGATCTGTTTGATTTAGTTTCATGAAGAAACTTCTTAGGGCTCCTTGTTATAACTCAAATTTACTTTTTATGTGTAGCTCAGAAAATCTGTACGACTAACTACATAAATCATATTTCTTTAATAGTTCAAAAACTATTTCTGTGGCACTACTAAGTTATTTTCATCATATAGTTATATGTTTTATCAATACAACACCCTTATTATCAATATAAAGTTCAAAGTCTTTCTGTACAGTGTTATGGGATCCTAAAATCTTTATCTGCCACACGCAAGCCAAAATCTGAGCACGCAGCATGGGAGTCATTGGGTATAATGGGAATACATATTCAAAGATTTTGAGGATAGAGTTTTCACATATCAAACTAGATAAATGTACATCTACAACCTACAAACATCTTCCATGAAGGAAAAAGCAGCCTAGGTGTGAATCTACATGCCACGTCATCCCCGCTCTCTCTACTGTCACTACCCAAAATAAAAATGAGATATATACATATGTCTGATATATCTGTGTAATTTATCGGGGCACCGCCATCTTGATTGGGCATAACGTGCCCCACACACATGCACATACAGAGCAGAGATCTGTCATGGGCTAACTGTCTGCAGACAGGCTGTTAAGGTTGACCTGCATTTTCATCTTAGCATGACTCTGCAACACTGTGTTTTTGTATTCGGGGGACAAAGACAGTCTTTGAAGTGTCTCGGGAGTAGATCGCTCACCTATCTTTGACCTTTCTCAGCACCACAGAGTGCTACATCGCTCTACAGAGGTCCAAAATATAAATGTGGGCTAAAGTCTGGGGGACACCGGTTCACTTGGTTCATTCATTCAAAGTGAAATGACACTGTCCTCTAGTGGTGGATAATCGCAGCTCTCCACACTGACCCATTATACCTCAAACATGATTTCTTGATTATGAAAAGCACCTTTGGTGAGGGAGTGATTGAAATAAGATGATTAAGTTGTATCCACATCCAATTTATCAGGAGTAGCAGCGTAATCATAACACTGCTGATGTATGAATGCTGAAAGCTCCAGAAATGTTACTAAATGGACTGGCAAACAATCTGATGATGATGATGATGAGAAACTAGAAACCTCAATGGTTGATTCATCAAATATCGAGGTGGCGTTTTGGTCACATGATGTGGCAAAGACCAAGTCTCTATACACGTCTTCTGTTCACAGGTTGCATGAGAGAAATAGCAAATAAAAACAAAAATAGACAGCAATGAGTTGAATCTACCAAAATATAAAATACATAAATCAAATTAGGCCATGCAATTACAAACATGCATCTTAACATGGGCTCATCTTTCACATTGTATTGCACTGATGACAAACAGACCTCCAATTTTGTCAAACTATGAGATAAATAAGAATACAACTGAGCAGCCTCCATATTAATGTGAAACAATAAAAAAAGACTAGTAAGAATAATACTGATGTTTGAGGTAGTAAGACACATTCAAATGTAACACTGCAATCCCCGATTATGGTAAATGCCCCACCAAAAGTTGAATATCCCAAACTTTTTGTGAATGGTGTACATAAATAAAATTAGGCCATGAACTTACAAACATGCATCTTAACATGGGCTCCTCTTTCACATTGCGCTGATGTCAAACAGGGCCGTTTCTAGGGGGCTCCTAGTTTGTCAAACTATGAGGGAGAGAGAACTTACTTAACCCATAAGAACCCAGACCCATTTATCCTTAAAGGATTATGTGGGTTATACCACAGACCAAGTGGACATTTTTTTAGAATAACACCCAAAGAGCTGTGTTGTTACATATATGTCACATTGGGCTTAATAAGGGGCATAAAGCTACAGCTACAGATACAGAAGTGTCTGGGACATTCAATGTGTTTGTTACACTGGTGTCACCATGGGTTAAATAAATAAGAATACAACGGAGCAGCCTCCATATTCATGTGCAAAATAGTAAGAATAATACTGTAAGAATAATACTAGTAAGAATAATACTGATGTTTGAGGTAGTAAGAAACATTCAAATGTAAGACTGCAAGAATAATACTTATGTTATAGTTTAAATCTGTGTGATCACAGCCTTATGTTTCCATTATCCTCACCCGGCTTTGCTACTCATAATAATATATTATGAATATATTTTGGGGGAGTTAAACGTCTTTAAATGAAAAAAAATGCTGACTATTACATAAACCATAAGTGGGCGGGGATTATTGGTCATGCGTGTGACGTAGCACGCAGGCGTTGTTTCGGAGGAGGAAGTGAAAGGGGAACAGAGAAGCTGGGGGTAGCAGTTAGTTAGCTGGGCTGTCAGGCAAGCATTGAGCGCAAAGTGCCAAATTTACATACTAGTTGTAGATAATCTGCCTCGTCGGTTTGGGACGCGGTTTTTCTAACTGTTTACGCAAAAGGGCGGCGTGTTTTTTAACAAAAAAAAAAAGAAATCAGAGACGAGCCGTTTGCCAAATTAACCTCGAAACCGACGACTTCAGTGCCAGCGAGCGAGCTAACGTAACGCCTAGTTAGCCTCTGACGCTAACTGCCCTGAACAATAACAGCTCGGCAGCCCGCAGCAGCCTGCTCGGCTCGGCTCGGCTCGGCTCGGCTCCGGTCCCCCCCTCCACCAGCGAAGAAACCTCCGCTGCTACAAGTTGAAAGTAAGTACTTTAAGTCTGTGTCACTATCAGGCGGTTGCTGTTAAGGCTAACGCTGTGAGTGGCTAAACGGTGGTGGTGCAATGTTTTTTTTTTTTTTTTTTTGTCGAGAAGCTGGGTTGGCAAAAACAAGGCCGGCCTGAGGCTCCTCTGGGTCCGCTCCAAAAGGGAAGGAGAACCGGGGTGGGAGAGAGGACAAAGCATCGTAAAAAAAAAAAAATTTGATTTCTTTATCATTTCTTTATATGCTCAGATTTTTCTGTGGCCTTCATGCATTCAACAGAGGAAGGAGGTGAGGGTGCGGGGCAGCCTCTCACCCTCCAAACTACCATCAGATGTCGAGATCTTTTGCTGGTGTCATGTCATGATGGTGTGAGACGCATCCCTGCATGTCTGTCGTGTGTTGTGTTGCCAGGCAGACTTGTCCCCCCCTCCTCTCTCTTTTTTGTTTTTCTGTCTTGACTAGTTTTTGTTTCGCTTGTGACTCACGGGTCACGCAGGTACACAGATCACTCCTGATGTGGGTACAACGCCCATCACTTGTGCCAAAAGAAAAAGCTTGGGTGAAGACGTGTAACCTGAAACCCGTCTGGCAAAATCCAAACATAACAGGATTTCCTTGGTCGTTTTAAGTGCAGAGGTTGACATCTTCAACTTCTGAGACGTGTGATTTTTGTTTTTTAATCATTAAATCGCAGTGGCTTGCATTTTATTTTCCTGCGACAGCGGCTCGTCTCAGGTTACTCGATACCTGCCCTGTAGTTCGGATCAGCTTTAATTTGAACTTCTCCCATGAGTTGGCACGAGTCGCTCGCTTCCTTGAATACAGTCGCTCGCTTATAAAACCTGTCTTCGTGTGGGTTTGTCGTGGTTAAAATGCCTGAAGTTTTTTTCTTCTTCACACAGCTGCATCTAATTTTACGCTACACAGTGTACCTTCCAGTCTGTGCTGGAGTAGTGTGTTTAGATTTGCCTGCAGGCTCCCGTGGATAGCAATATTGTGTCTTCCTAACGTTTGTTTTGCAGGATAACAACATTGGAGGGTTAAAAACATATTGCTGTGCAACATATTGCGTTATTTCTAATGTTGCACTGTCGCGATTTCATTAAACATTAAGAATTGTGGTTGATTTTTAACCATACTGCCCCACTGGACCATCTGTTTATCCCATGGGCTGTGAACCAATATCCACATGACAGTGCTAACCAGGAAACGTGGAGGCGTCCTGATGTCATGACCCGTGTCGCCGGGGTTTGAGCATTGAGAAACATCTGAACTCCCGTCTTGCAAATTTATATTTAGTCCACAGACTGTTTGCGTCTGTGGGCGTGCATGCATAATCCATATCGGACGTGATCCGTGAATTCCAGCTGCTCGTGCGCGTGTGATTTAGCAGCAGACAGGAAAATGTGACGAGACTTGTAGTTCAGTCCAACACTGACACGGCAGCTCTGAGCGTTTCTCCGTATGAATCACTGATATCAGCTGTTGTAGTGCTGGTCTGTTGGGATTCTTGGTGTTTTCGTGATGTCTGATTTTGAGTTAATGACGCTACCTGTCCAGTCAGGCTCCAATAGATGGTAGACTGAGTAAAACACAAAGTCAGGCCAGCTTTGGACAATTTACATTTAGTTTTCCTCACATCACCTGGTGCAAAATGAAGCAATAAACATGAAAATATTAAATATATAAAAGTAAAGAAATCTAAAAAATATGACATTTTACACTAAACAGTAAATGTAGATGACATTCAGCAATTTGACTGTGTAGTGCAACAAACAAGACTTTTAAATTTTATATTATCAAATGTAAAAAATCTAAACCAAGAAAGAAACCGATATATTTGATGGAGTGGCTCCGTATCAAACTCATAATAGTAGACAGGATATGAAATATTACCTGACAGAGCTGGATCAAATTTACTTTAATGCAGGAGGGGAAAAAAACAAACTATATTTTACTCCGTCCAACACTGCTCACGGCTTTAAAACAGCAGCACTAATCTTTTTTAAAAACACAGAATATCATCGATCCAGACACTGCTAATTATTTCATATGCATCAATCATTTATAATTACACTCTTACCTGCAGCTGTGTGTTTTAATTTCATTTCTCTCTTCGTGCTGTTAACCCCCTTCTCGCTCACACATTCATGTATGTATCCACACTGTTATTAATACATCCACATACATCTGCACTTTACTGCTTTTTGCACTCAGGTCAGACGCCGGCCTGCATTTCGTCGTCTCAGTACTTGTACTTTGTGCAGTGATAGTAAAGTTGAAGCTAAAACGGCGTGAGTGTTGTATCATCACGTATTTCCACAGACTCTCTTCGCTTCATGACAGTTTATTTCCGTATCAAGGTTCATGCAGCTTGTCACAAAACGCTTCAACTGGTGTAAAACCTTGTCAGGTAACGTTGGTGTACTTGTGGATTTCTTGCATCGTGTTGACATACTGACAGACCGTCGGGAGGAGTTCACCCGTTTTTTTTTAATCCGGACCTTTCTGTCAGAGGGTGATTGTCGGCATTTAGCAATCAGTGTCTAACGCTGTGCTGCTTGTCAGAGGTTAAAGATCTGAGTGTAATCATGTGACTGTGGTCTGGCCATGCTGGTCATGTTCATGCTCCCGTCAGCTACTCTGCGCTTCACGGCGCCGTAGTCACTCGAGCGCTGCGCTCCATTCAGAAAGAACATAAGAGCACTTCACGGCTGCCGACGGGAGCTCGAGTGTTTGTGTTTTAAATTTATTTTAATCTTCAGCGTGTCTGTTGAGACAGGCCTCTGTTTTTTCATCGTCGAGGCTGAAAAGTATTTAAAAATTTGAAGTGGTGCTCATGTTCTGTTGTCGTTACAGCAGAAACCTGTTTGGGTTGATGGATCGGCATGTCTAAAATGTCTTCTGTGCTCTGTGGTCTGTAGTATGTTGACTTACTTGAAGACTAATGAAAAATATTAACTAATAATATAAACTCTAGCGACTGACGCTATCATTCTCACCGAGAGATTGCACACCTACAGTAGACTTCCTAAGTTGCATTGTGCTGCACTGTTTACTTGGCTCAGATAAGACAAATGTGTTCAAAAAAAGACAAAGCAGCCTCTTACGAAATCCAGTTTTATTTTCATCTGTTCTGCCTGTTTGCGCATGGATATGGTTTAAAGATAAACTGTGCGCCTGGAATGTAGCCATTTTTTTTTGTTTGTTTATTTCACCGTCGCTCAGATCGTTTTTGTAATACGAGTTCCTTCCAAGAAAAGTTAAGTCATAATGAAATCCTGGAAAGTAGACAGGGAGGACTAAAAGATGAGCCTCCATCACCTCTCATCTCTGACATAAAAGGTCAGGATCACCGTACCTGACCTAATGTCATGACATCTTAACCAGCCGATCAGTGTTATAATGCATCTCGTTGCTTATTTCATGTCTAAAATGGCACCGTTAACTTCCTCACCTTAGTGGAAGCACGGTTAAATGACGCGTCTCCCGTAGCTACAACTTTGAAAATAAGTAAATTACTCACGTGCTGGATAACACCGCAGACCTTCTTCATTTTAATGAGACGCAGGAAATGCTGCACGTCACTGTTTCCTGCTTCATCCGAGTGTTAAATTACACACATTGCCTAACGATTACCGCTCTTGCCTCACGCACGGGGGACGGGTTTATCGTTGCTTTGTTGGCCACACCAGAATTTCTGCGAACGCGCGTGCCTCACTCTTGAAATGACATTTAAAAGCCTTAGTTTGACAGAGTACTGAGGACGTGCGCTGCAGTAGGCCGTCTGCTTAGCGACAGCGATATCAGCAAAAAAAAAAAATAAAGTGCTGTGTCACTTAGTTTGAACATATGGAGAAGGAGTCACTCCTCAAGGAGGCACCTTCCTGTGGTGCGTAAGAGAGTGATGTGTTCCTCGTGATTTGCCCGACAGCTTAGAAAGCACATGACTGGAATGAATGGTATTCAAACCTGATTGGTCCAGAGCCGAGAACCTCTACACACAAATTTGTAGACTCATGTTGTCCAAAGGGCCGGTCTGCATACAAACAGATCTGTACTGATCGCTTGTCCCTGGTGATTGGGGCTGTGACTTGATGAAGACGTCATGAAGGCATTGTTGAGTTTTCACGCTGTATGTTAAACTTTTTTTTTGTTTGTCTCTCTGCAGCTGTGGCAAAATGACGTCCAGGAAGAAAGTGCTCTTGAAAGTCATCATCCTGGGAGATTCTGGGTGAGTCATAACATGGCTTATTTCCCATCTGCATGACAAAACCAGTAAAGCAAGCCTGGAAATCATCACCAGGTCTGTTCTGAAAATAGTTTGATGAGGGGAAAAAAATCTAAATACCAAGGTGTTGTCTTTAGTTTGCAAGGCACTGAAGACAGAAGACGTGTTTGCTATTTCCTTGTTCTTACTCTGCTGTAAGCTGTCTCCAGGCAGAGTTCTGCGTCTCTTCTTCCCAACCATGCTATTCATCTGCAGACCTAATAAGACTTAAGTGTTAATTTCATGCTAAGCACTTGACAGCACTGTCTGTGAAATGAATTGCATCATGCATTGTTTTAAGGGCTAGAAGTGTCACAGCCTTTCTTAAAAAGTCTAAGATTCAACATTGTGCAGAGCTGGGTGACGTTGGACAATTAATGACGTATAAAATATGAAAGTATGTGGTAATTTCTCACACTACCAACCCCCTTTACACTTTCTCACCTGTAGATAAAAGTCAGATGTGATTATCCACATATGTGGGTCTCTGTCGACCACATCATTAGTGGTGGTGTATCATTGTGGTGTAAGTGCACCTCAAGCTGTCTTTAAAACGTCTGAAGTAAAATTCAGCGTGCACTTGAGTGTGTAGCTCGCTAGCAGTTGCACACAAACACATGGATGACTTACACGAGTTCACGACCGCCGAGACAAATCGTCTCCGTGTCTCGCTTGCCCATACAGATCAATACTCTCTCACACAGTGCTTGCACTGATTAGAGATCACACTGGGTTAGCTGTGGGTTAGTATGAAGCGGTATAAAGTATAATTGCATCCGTATATCACCCAACTCTGGTCATCCGTCAGTCAACCTGTGCTACCTTTTTTATTCCTGCTCACCGTATGTTCTCCTGCTTTCTGTTTTCTGCTCTCAGTGTTGGAAAGACCTCCCTAATGAACCAGTATGTGAACAAGAAGTTTAGTAACCAGTACAAAGCGACAATAGGAGCAGACTTCCTGACTAAGGAGGTGATGGTGGACGACCGGCTTGTTACAATGCAGGTACAGCACGAGCACAACTGAAACCACATCTTAACATCGACTGTAAATGTTAAAGCATGCTGTCATTTGAAACCGACTTTAACTAGATCCATACGAGCGCTGTGCATCATCTCCGCGGTTCGTTTCCGTAGCAGCAGACACATCTGTTCAGTGATCTTGTGCATTCACTAAACGTTTCGCGTCCTCGTGCTTGCCTAGATCTGGGACACAGCTGGCCAGGAGAGGTTCCAGTCTTTGGGTGTCGCGTTCTACCGTGGCGCAGACTGCTGCGTGCTGGTGTTTGACGTGACTGCGCCCAATACCTTCAAGACACTCGACAGCTGGAGGGATGAGTTCCTGATCCAGGCCAGCCCTCGAGATCCTGAGAACTTCCCCTTCGTGGTGCTAGGCAACAAGATTGACCTGGAGAATAGACAGGTCGGTATAAATGGATAATACCTCTATGATCAAGGAACTATTTCCAGCAGACTGTCTAGACTGGACGTGTTTCAGCTGCATTTATCTCCAAGTATACGTGACTTCAAACTGCTGTGCACAACAGTTGTGTCATTTACCTGAGCAACATCAAAGGTATGCAGGTTAATGAAGCTAAGTGTTAGTCTAACTCTCTGAGGCTTTATGACATATTATTAGTGTTTGATCAAAGCTGTGCATACTGATGTCTTTATTTTATAGTGACAGCAGAGATACAGGCAGGAAATGGAGACAGAGTCATGCGACACAATAAGAGTCACTGACCATGGTTTGCATCTTAACCACTAGATGCCACATCACCATGTTTGAGACATGGACTGACATTGGAACATGTTGACCTTGTGTTTTATTCTTTAAACACACTTTAAAAGATCAAACAAATCATTTTTCCTGTGAAGACAACCTTGAAACCTTTGGTATACATTTCAGTTCCCCACACTGATGAATCTCCTCCTCCTCTTCTTCCTCCTACACACAGGTAACCACCAAAAGGGCTCAGGCTTGGTGTCAGAGTAAGAACAACATCCCCTACTTTGAGACCAGCGCCAAAGAAGCCATAAATGTAGAACAGGCATTCCAGACAATTGCACGTAACGCCCTCAAACAAGTGAGTTACAGTCGACAGGCCTCATGTCTTTGAGTTTGTCCGTTGTCTTTCCTCTGATGCTGATTGTTTCCCCTCTTTTGATACCTCCAGGAGACAGAGGTGGAGTTGTATAATGAATTCCCAGAGCCCATAAAACTGGATAGGAATGACAGAGCTAAACCTTCAGCAGAAAGCTGCAGCTGCTAAGGGACAACTTGGACCATCTTCTCTCTTGGCTTTCTGAAACACCCTGTCACCAGATACATCACCCGCACCTCGCTCCCAGGGATAGGACGTCCCTACTGGTCTTCCTCCTTCACGCCACCGTTCATTCCATCGACACGACCCCCCTCCCACCCACCCACGCAGTACGCTGCACACGGATGTATCCACCCCGCACGCACACACAAATTAACGCAGTAGCGTACTGTTAGAAAAAGAAATACGCCGACAAATCAAGTGCCCAAAGATCGCAGGAGAGAAGAATGACACCCCCCTTCTAACCTCACAATCCCCCGACTCGATAGCGAGCGATCTCTGCCCCGCCCACACATTTTTCTGACTGGCCCTCACTCTCACACAGAGGGGGCAAGATGGAGCCAGGTTCAAAGAGTGCTATTATGAACTCTAGCTGGACTGGCTGATGCTCTGTAATGTGAGATAATGTTGGCTAACGTCAGCATCCCAAGTATCTTATTCTCTTTCTGTTTTTGTGTTTGCTTTCTTTTGCATATATATAAATATACTTTAATATATATGCTAATCTTATTTGTTAAGCCAATCTGAAACACATACTTGTTTTTTTCTTTTTTTGCACTTTGTTATGTTTTTGCCTTTAAATGTTTTAGAGGGATGACTGATTTTGGGCAACATCTGCCCCCCACCCCCCCACCCCCCACCCCCCACCCCCCATCCCCACCCCCACCCCACCCCACCCACACGCCTTTGGGTAAGCTTCAAATTAACACTTCCTCACTTGTCAGTGAACCCGCCCTGAGAATCTGTCGAACACTTTGGTGATTGTACTGCCTTTCCCCTGAAAAATTCTGTGTAATTTGGTTTCTAACTGCGTCACGCTGCAGAAGAAATGCTCCTAAGTAGTCATTAAGAAAAAGCTGATAACAGTCACAGTGTAAATCATTGATTAATTCCTTTATATATTAATATTTGCCTTTTATGTAACATTACTTGTACTGCTACTATTACTGCTGTATGTGTTATGTCCTTCATCAGACATCTTTCAACGCTATGGAATTACAATATGTGTCACTTACACGGCATACACCTGTCTTCTGTCATGTCTTTGTTATTGCTGTTCTCTATCTGCTTGTAGCTCAGGTTGGCAAGTACTTAATATTTTTAACGGATTGTGCATTACGGTGTATAGATGGTAAAGGTAAATGGCTGATGGGTTGAACTCAAATGGATGGTCTGTCTTTCCATTTAAGAAAAGATCCAACTTGTTGCCCTGGTATTACTCTTTCTCCTTATAGAAAAAAAAAATCACTGCGATGCCAATGATGTTGTCAAAGAAAATTGGACCGTCAAATAATAAAACTCTTGAATATATTAATGGTCTGCCATTATGTGAGTCAGTTCCTGTTTTATTGGTTTGGTTTATTTGTTACAACGTCTGCATGCAGTGTTCCTCAAAGTTTTTACACCACGTACCACCTCAGGACACATTAGGCTCTCTAAGTATCACAAATACAGCAGTGTAGACTGACCCTGTTCAACAGGAGGCAGGTTTATATGGTTATTTGTTGACTTTTGAATCCTCAATGAGACCTGTTGAAGAACCAGAGAAGGATCCTCCTCATCTGCACTTTTGTAACATTTTATTTTAACTAATCACACATGTATGTTAGAGCTGTGTGCATGAACACGACAACATATCAGGCTGACAGGAAATGCAGAACTTAGTTTTAATTACAGTACCACTGCAGGAAGGTCATGTATCACCCGTAGTACTCATGCCACAGTTTGAGAATCAGTGTTTTAAGGCGTCACGTGTAGTATTTTTCTTTCCAGTGAATGTAGTTGCACCTTCAGCTGTACTTTTAATTGCACTGGATCACCTCAGCAAACTCGCTCCTTATTCAACCATTAAATATATTGTCATAGAAAAAGCGTCTGAGTCCTGGCAGAGAGTATACAAAATACCAGCACCCTGAAACTAAAGCAGCTAAATGGGATTAAGCCATCACTAATGTCATTTACACCTGTTCTGTTCATACTGTAAGATATCTGCTGTGGCAAAGGCGTGTAGGTCTTTTTCATTGCAGACATTCTCGATTATCCCAGCAGTAAAAAGACCGCATTCCTTTGAGGTGAGCTAGTTCCAGGTCCCTGGGTTTGTGTATGCGGTCGCTCTGAGACACTGAGGTAACATTAATGTTACACCTGTGAGTTCCCCGTTATGACAAATCAAAAATGTCTACCATGAAAAAAGTCTGTTCAAGCTAATAAAGTTCAGTAGCCACGATCCAGTGTGCAGGCACTCGCTACAATATTAGAATTTTAATACTTTGTCTTTAGTCCACTTGAAAATGATCCAACAATCCACTTACAAAACTTTGTTATACTTGTGTAAGTTTGATCTCTTTCCATTATGGCCTTAAAAAAACCTGCACACTCATGTATGCCTCAGTGGAGATGGAAGAGAAAGAATCCATTTTCATTTAGTTTATATTAGTGGCATCTTTAAAATAAAGCAAAGGAGACCCCCAGTGGTGTAATAACCATTTCTCTGCCCCCAAATTACATTCGCGGCATGTTTATACACACAGAAAATCAATGAAAACTCAAGACTAAAACTCAAACTGACAAAATAAGCTGTTCAACAAATATTTGGTTAAGCAGATAGACTGGTAGAGCATGTTTTGTCCATAATGAGCGTGTTATTCTGTAGTAAGAGGACAAAAACAGCTTTTTTCTTTAATTATAGTATTACTGAAATACGCACGGTGTAAGTATGTGTGTAGTACTTTTAAAATATTTACTGTAAAATGGCAATTTTTGTTTTATTTTTGCTTTATGTCTCCTTCTGGTTCAAACCTGCTGTTGCTTTATGGTGTCCTATAGTGATGTGAACGAGCCGTTTCAAAGAGCTGGCTCCAGTAAGTGAGCAATTGAGTGATAGTAGAAAAATAATTTTGAAAACACAAAGGCAGAATGCAGAATTTTTCAAAGCCAAGCTGTCGTATCAAGCAGGGTCCATTTTTTTATTTATTTTTTATAGTTGTTTCTATCTGCTTTTTGTAGCTAGTGCATTCATTGGTGGTTTCAGAGAGTTACAAGGGTCTGTAAACGCAATGAAAACAATTGGCTACAGCAATTTATTGACATTAGAAAATGTAATTTTTACTTCTGAATGCTTCAGTACAAATAATGTATCGAAAATATACATGATACATGTGTACACATACAAATCATGAGTCAAAACAGCGCTGAATTATGAAAGCGGTAACATGAAGAGCCGTTTGGGAGCCGAAATTCTGAGTCAAATGATCCGACTCCCTAAAAAGAACCGAACTTCCCATCACTGGCGCAGCAGCTCGGAGGCAGAGCGCTGATTTCCGGTATGTGCAATCCCTGTCAAGTGTAGCCCCTTCCGCCTTTAGCCGCCTCTCATCACACAGAGAAATGGTAAGACAAACGCACAGAGGTGTAGTTTTATAGCTACACACATCGGACCCGGTGGATTTTAAGTCGTCGCAGCTCCTCGACCGGCACCGCGTGCAGAAAGGAGGCGGAAGTCCGTTTTTTTTTTGTAGTTTTTTGTAGTCCTACTATCTGGGGCTTAAGCTAACAGCTAACAGGCTAACGTTAGCTGGTCGGTCAACATCAGGTTTCACCCGCTGCAGCTGCTTTGTCTCTCTGATAGAAAAGAAACTCGTATTGTTTGATTAATATTCGTGTTTATGGGTCAACAACACTGTGCGTCGGCGGCTCCTGCCACCTGAGGAGCGAGCTGACTGTTGCTGGTGACGGTAGCAGCTGCTCAGATGATGATGATGATGATGATGATGAGTTTGTTTATATGCGGCTCCTGCTCCTGCATGGTATTCCCATTGCAGGAGAGAAAGACTTTAATGAAGTCTGACAGCTGTGCTGGGGCTCCTTCTTACATGGTGGGAGCAGTCAGCAATATGTTGCTGAAGGAGGTGCTGCAGGCCTCCACAGTCTCCTCCACTTCCTCTGTGTGTGTGTGTCTGTAGGTCTTGTGGGCGGTGCAGGACAGAGCTGGCCCTCTTGAGTCTTTTTCTGTCTCCATGTCTGCAGACAGCTGCATAGATTATAGTAAATGCCACCACAGTGTCATAGAGTTGCATTTTTGACAGCCGTGATGGTCAAATAATATTAATAACTGAGTTTGAAGTTATTGTCTCTAGAGCTCTAGAGGTGTTGGTGTCTGATTAAAAATATATGCATAAAATGCAGAGAGGGATTATTTCCTGGAACACGAGTAACTCGATTAAACACCTTGCCAAGCAGGGAGAAAACTTCAGGGTGGACAGCTGCACCACGAGGCAGAAGAAGAAGAAGAAAGCCTTCAAATGAAGTGCTCTGTCAGTAATATTTAGTTTAATTAAGGGTGTTGCTGGTAACTGGTATCATAATACTTTTTCTAGTTTTCTAAAATGTGACAGAGAACAATTCAAAGATGAACGAAGATATTTAATGTAGTAGAGCGCTCAGAGATGTGCATGAATCAGCAGAGTTATCGAAACATTTGTTCATGTCGAGCACTTTCCTGGAGTCCTGGCTCATTAACATGAAGTGATCCTTGTATACTGTGCTCTGTGTACACTGTGTCTGAAACTTGTTGATCCACAGGATCTTTCACAACTCCGTCTCAGTTGCATCAGCCTTGAGATTCAGATATTCGTCTCTGTGAATTACAGTCGTCTTTCTTGCTCTCCTCCCTCAGACGGCAACCTTACGCCCATACCTCAATGCGGTGCGTGCTACTCTGCAGGCCGCCCTCTGCCTGGAGAATTTCTCCTCGCAAGTTGTGGAGAGACACAACAAACCAGAGGTGGAAGTACGGTGAGTCTGTCGCCGCAACTTTTGAGTGTGACTTCGGAGCGGTGCACGCTGCGTATTCACGAGAAATGAACGGTGTGTGTTTCTGCCACTTTTCAGGAGTAGTAAAGAGTTGCTCCTCCAACCTGTGATCATCAGCCGTAACGACAAGGAGAAAGTTCTCATTGAGGGATCCATCAACTCCGTCAGAGTCAGCATCGCTGTCAAGCAGGTCGGTCGGGCTGCTGTTAACCAGCTGATAGTTGCTTGGCAATTAGCGATTAATACGACAAATGCAGAGATCAGAACTACGTCTTCTAACCCTCACTCTTCCTTTTTAATTCACGTGCCGCTGCAGGCGGATGAGATTGAGAAGATTCTGTGCCATAAATTCATGCGTTTCATGATGATGAGAGCAGAGAACTTCTTCATCCTGAGGAGGAAACCGGTCGAGGTGGGTGGCCGTTGAAAATGCTTCCCTGAGAAGCAGCGAATTGTTCTGTAAAACTGATGTGGAACAAAAGTGCAAATGATACGAGCTGTTACCTTTTTATAAAACATCACAATCATGTCAAGGACACGAGCTCCAGTTATGATTTAAAAACAATTAATCAGGAAGTTCTGCAAATAGGTGTCACTCTGCTGTTTACACGTGACTTCTGGATTGTTAACCGTTATCTGTTGTCATCCATCATCATTTCTCAGGGCTATGACATCAGTTTCCTCATCACCAACTTCCACACAGAGCAGATGTACAAACACAAACTGGTGGACTTTGTCATTCACTTCATGGAGGAAATTGACAAAGAGATCAGTGAGATGAAGCTGTCCGTCAACGCCCGGGCTCGTATCGTCGCCGAGGAGTTCCTCAAAAATGTGAGTTGTGTTTTGTGTGTCGATGCAGCTTGCAGGCTTAGTTGTTGCTTTATTTGAGTTTTGATGTATGTACTTGCTGTTATAGTAATGCAGTTCCTCGTAGCTTAGACTTGTTTTTGTGTTGTCCTTACAGTTCTGAGAGCTCAGGACTACATTCCTTTTGCAATCTTGGCCGTCACTGTGGAACATTCACGTCACAAAGCAGAGAGAGGAGAAGAAACACGATCAGCCAAGAGAAGTTGACAAACATAAGATGTACGGACCAGAGGGGATTTACCCTTTAACCTTAAAATGACCCTTTGCTCACGAATATTGATGTTTGTACATTGAGACATTCGTTTCTGCCATTAGAACATCAGAAGAAGTCATTTAAAAAAAAAAAAAGAGATTTGTTATCGATATTAATGAGCACAGGGTATTATGGATTTTTAAAAAATATTTAAATGTTTTTTTAATATATATATTATATGCACATGAATTTAATTTTTCCGTTTCGTCATGACTGACTTAAAAACCACGAGGGCAATCAATTGGCGTATATTTCTTGTCACGAGTACACAGAGTAAACCCTATTGTAAATGGAAATGATGAAAATAAATATAGTTGCTGTCAGTGAAGATGAATAAAAACATTATCCTTTGTATTTTAGTGATTTCTTTTTCTTTGACGTTGATGAAGCACAAACAGCCGCTCCGTTTTTACCCCAAACATCGAAGGTTTACTTTAAAACGACAGCTGAAAACAAAGAAGGCATTTGGAATCATCTGTTCAGTACAGTAATGATATCAAACGTATATTATCACAGAAAGTGTTCTGCAGAAAAAATGACATATGATCTTTATAATACATGTTGATTTATACACACAAAGCTTGCAGAGCTTGCACGGTACCTTTTTATACTCGCACGAACGGGCATAAAATCGAACACTGACGGACATACAGCTGAAGATTTGTCATAGCATTTCATTTCATGTCTTAAACACTGAAAGCCCATCGAGTGAATGACTGTCAGAATAATTATAGAGGGAGGGCATCATGTGATGATTTTGGATGACAGCTACATCTTTGCATTTGTGATGCTATTTTCATTCTTTGGTGTGAGAATTTGATCTCCACCTCTGGAATGTTTAAGATTTAACTGAATCTTTGAGTACACCGACACAACGGCTGCCTTTTTTAAAAATACAATTCAGCAGCTAGTAAAGGAAAGGAGATTTAAAAAGTTCAGATTTGAAGGATTTGATCAACAGAAATCGTTACAGTCTTCTCACATTTTTTTGGGTGGGGGGAGGCTTATGATACTGGTTATTTATACAACAAAAACATCTTCAGGAACACCGGATACATATGGCAGTATACACAGTACACACTGTAATGTACAGTAGATTAAACATAACCATGGAAAAAGATGTTGACAGTTAAGGGAATATTATGATTTCAACAACAACAGTAGATTCACATATCAAAAATATTGGCATTTTTTCCTTTAGTTTTCCTCACTGGGAGCTACAGTAGCGGTAACATAGAGTTCACAACAGAACGATGTATAAAAATGGATAACATTTAGTCAAAGTGCTTTACAGTTCCGAGTCTTGGAAAATGTATCTGTTATCAGTGAAGAAGCTGCCGTGACGGGCAGCTGAGCAGCACCGTTTCCATAATGCTGTCCTGACGGAGCGGCGGACGAGGTCTCGGCTGGAGCAGGAAGCGCGGGACGTTTAGAAGTGGAGCGGGACTGTTTGCAGAGCGTCGTCTGTGGAGCGCTGCACGTTCACATTCTGCAACAGTGATGAGAGGAGAGGACCGAGTTATAATCCTTCTAATGAACTGACTTATAGTGAATAATCGCTTCATACTCTTAAGACTAAAATGACGTGGACACAGAGTTTAATGAAAGCAGAATTCATGTTTTCATCTGGGAGAGTCTGTCAGTGGACGTTCGAATGGTTTAGGTGGATTTCTGAGGATGCTGAAACATGCTCACGTTCAGATTTTGTCACATAAATATCTAAATTATAAGCTTCAAACAGAAACAGAGTTTTTCAGTCAGTGTCTACACCGACATGTGACGTACAGACCTTTGACCTGAACTGACACTAAAGCAGACACATGATCGCTGAAGTTTACGCCAGAAAAAAGTAACAGGAGAAAGTAGTTTTTTTTTCAATTCATATTTTTATATTGACAATGATTAAACTTTGACAAACAAACAAAAAAATTTTTAAAAAAAGGTTACATTTGTGAGTGTCATCCATCCAACAACTGGTTAATAATATTACTGATGCTTTTATAGTTAGCAGTGCAGATTTTGATTGTTCTGGCAGGCACTGATGAACCCTTCACATTTAACAAGGAGACAAAGTTTATTTAATAAATAATACTATAATTACTTGATGTGCAGCACAAATGTGTGTTGAGGTGAAATGTTTTTGTCACTTGTATACAATATGCAAATTAAAAAAAAAGGTTTTATAATGTAAATAGCTTCGTGTTCATATAAACAATCATTAATAAAAATGCCAAACGTTACATTCTACATATTTAAACACAATTATGAAATGTGCTTGTTTTCATGTTCTCTCTTTCAGTTACTATCACAGTTATTTCTACACACACACACACACACACACACATCAATGTCTATACGTACACACACGCACACAGCTGAATGATCTGTCCTGAAAGTGGATTTCAGTCCTGCATTAATACAAAGATGTAAAACTGAGGAAATCCGGCGACCCTAAAAGTTCAACACACTGCAAACATCTTTACCGACTGAACACGTGTGCGACACTGAGGAGGAAAAGCTGCAAAGTGGGAAAACAAAACAAAAATAGAGAAATGCTGCAAGTCGTACAGAACACAACGGAAAGTAATGTTTCCATTAGAAAGTGATGAACGTGCCTGGACACATCGAAAATAACGCTCTGCTCGGATGATTCGGATATTTGCTGTTAATCTCGTGCTCGCTGCATGCTTCCAGCTTACCAATTCACTTCTGAATCATGCAATCAGAATGTTTAACCAAAAACTTTCATTGTTTCCTGCGAGACTTGCAGCTGTTCTGCATTTGTTTCCTGCAGTGCGCTCTTGGGGCCGCCATAAGAACAGAACAGAGAGAAAATCACAGCATGATTCTGCTCGCTAGAGACAAAAATAAAATGAGAAACGTCATTAAAAAATGACTGCTGATAGGACGGAGGTAGGCTCGGGTGTCAGTGCTATGTGATGTCACAGTTGTCCTGGTTGCTGTCAGGGATCACTGGTGGACGGAGACTGAACACGGCTTCGCGTGAAAGCTTTACTTTCTCTGTGCAATAAGAAGAGAGGGAAGGATCAGCACCGACTGCTAGACCTGTTGAGAGGACGTGCAGACTAAAAACACGCTGGAGGAATCATGAAAGAAAGTCGCACACAGCAGGTAAAATGTTCACTGCGAGACATCCCCCGGTCAGAGATGAGTGAGATGGAAAACGCAGCGGAGCGGAAGCTCAAGTTGTCTGCTCAGAGACATTTTGTGTACTGCCTTGGATACCTACCTCTGGTCTCTCTCTGTGTGTGTTCACAGAGTCCACGCCCAAGTAGATAGACTCAACTTTGCATCCTGGGTGAGAGCAAACAGAACGAGAACAGGGATCGTTAGTGGACTGAGTACAAGTAAGCTGTCCACTTATCTTTGGTCATTACAGCTGTCTGGACAACAAATAAGACTAAAAATACGACTAAGCCTAGATGACTGTAATGAAATGACTAAACTCACCATAAGCCATGGGGGTCAACTTCAACACCGTGTGCAAAGGGCACTTAAGATAAGGCAACTCATCTGTGGAGGCAGAGACAAAAGGTTTTCATTTAAGACAGCAAATGGAGAAAACAAAGGTGTTAAATATGTTGCGATTTAGCCAAAAAAAAAAAAATCAGAAATCAGCATTTCATTTCATCCTACACACCTGCTGTCTTGTCCAGGAAATATGCAAGAAGGCAGCGCATGACGGCCTGGTGACAGACGACTAGAATGTTCTCCTGTCTCTCCAGCTCCATGATCACAGGTTCCAGGCGCTGCACCAAGTCTTCATACGACTGACGGATCGAATCACAGAGCCGTCAAAAAAAAAAAAAATCACTTTTCAAAACACACACGAGTCCGTGCACCTCTAAGAAGAAGACGTGCGCTCTCACCTCTCCTTTAGGGTAGCGGTAGCGGTACTTGTCTTGATCTCTCAGTGCAAACTCCAGAGGGTAATGCTCTTGGATCTCCTCGTACATCATTTCCTCACACACACCCTTTGTAAAAAAGAAGGAGGAAATGTGTTTAACTTCAATACACACTGCTTGAAAGTGTGCTCTTGTAGATGAATACAGGACTCGACGTACGGCATCTATTTCGTTGAGGGATTTCCACTGCTCGTACGGCACTCCCAGGCACTCGGCTGTCTGGATCGTTCTCTTCATCTGGCTGGTCCACACTTTAAGATCTTTGATCTTCTGCTCCTGGATGAACTTCCTCAGACTTTTGGCAAACTACAAAGTAAGAGAAGAAATAATGATTTCTCACACTGATGCGCCGTTTTAAACTACATTTAAACTCCCTGACAAACACACACCTCTTTCCCTCTGCCCGACAAGCCAGAGTCTCCTCCGATCCGTCCCTTGATGTTGAGGTCGCTTTCACCGTGACGACACAGGTAGATGGAGCGTGGCGTGATGTGGATGTTCATCAGGTAGTAGACGATTCGGCTCTGGATGTGGTCGAGGACGCGGTTGACCAGGTAACGGCGGCCCACGTCCATGATCTTAATGTAGGACAGGTCCCTGAAGCGAGAGATTCAAGTCAACTTCCTGCGATGTTGAGGAGGTGGTTTAGTCTGACGGGAGTCATTCTGTGGATCCCTTACCTGTCCAGAACTTCATCCAGCGGCTGGTAGGAGGACTCGTAACACTTGATCCTCTCCATGAAGTCCTCAACGGCCTCCTCTGTGTTGCAGTGGATGTAGTCTGGGCTGTCCAGCTTAACTTGCTGCAAAGAGAGGAAACACGAAGAGAGGATGTGAGCACAGATAAGAGGAAGTTAGCTGCCTGAGTCTGCAGTAGACACGGCAGTTTTGTTGTTTAAACTTGAACCAAAGCCTAAGAAGTCTTCTGGGTCAACACTTTAGGTCTAACAAAGCCTTCATATGACCAGAACAACTTTGCAATGTCACTGTATCATGTGAGAAAGGATGATTTGTCTGTACTATCACTTGTATAACAGACATAATAAAGAGGAGACAGGAGGAGAGCTTACCACTATATTTTGTGCAATGACATCCGGGTCTTCACACACAGACTCCACAAAAAACACCTGGATTGACGAAACAATACAGTAAACTTGAACTACAGGAGGCCGTCATGTGAAGGCGACTGGCTGAACTGTATGCAAGCCTGCACTGTTTGACATACCTTGAACCTATTTTGCTCAGCGAACTTGACGATGGTCGCTCTTCTCTCTCTCGTTGTATTCGTGGCATCAAAGACCTGAAACGGAAAGAATAAAAAAAAAACACTTTTTATAGAGTATGTAATGATATTATGATCATTTCACGTGGATACCTTAGAGACAGCATCAAAGACTCACCGCCACCTGTCCTCCCTCGACGCTCAGGTACTGCCGAACATCATTCAGCGCTGCCATCGCACATTGGCTGTGGAAAGGCAGCAGATGAACAGTCAGTGCACTGCAAAGGTTTGTGACGCAAATTGTGTGTTGTAGAAATTTGTTGAGAAAAGCTTGAATTAACGACGGTTTACATAAATTATAACACTGATAAATGAAAAGGTTAGTTTGTTTTATAGACAAAGACATCTTGCACCTGAGTGGCTCAAAGCCAACTGACCTTCGCCGATAGAAAGAGACAAATAATGTTCCGATAATTTATTAAAAAAATTGGCAGAACAAAAAGTTAAACCAGAAACTAACTCTGATCGCTCATTACTATTCATGAATGTTTTCATTTCCAGTAGTAGAAGCGGTTTTAATCAGTGGGTGGAGTATTTGCACTGACTGTTGTCTAGTCATGTCTCATGACTGACAGCTCCTGAACTTACCGCCTGATTTTTAATCCCTCTTCATTATCTGGACGGAAAAACTCGAAGGACTTGTAGATCTTCAGACACTCCCTCCTGTACTGGCCGACATTGAACTCTGTCACAGATGAAAAAATTGTATTTTTTTTAAAGATCAACCAGTGTGGCAGCTTTCTCCAGTAAAGTAATCAGTAAATATATATGTGTGTGCGTGAGTGTGTGTTGGGGAATGCAGCTGGCACCTTTTGTTGGCACGCCTATCCAGTTTAAGTAGCGTGTGAGCTTCTTTGAAATGTAAGTCTTCCCTCTGGCTGGAAGTCCGACAGTCACGATGAGCGTCGGGCAGTTTGTCATACAGACTGTGAGAGAAAGAGACAGAAACACACACTTTAATGGGTTTAACGGACACTTTTAATCTGCTGAGCAAGGCTCGTCAACTCTGTCCCACACAGCAAGAGGTTAATCCATCATAATTACTCAAGATGTTGGAAAGATTTCGTCTCACGCTGCGTGACAGTGACACAGATTACTACAGAGAATCCCCACCAGAGAGCAGAGATAGCATTACAACAAAGCAACTGACTGAAAAACAAGCTGAAACTAGTCCCATCAGCATTTAAGAAGTTCAGCAGCTTTAAAGAAGAAGGACTGACTAATGAACAAAGTACTGAAAGTCAGCACGAGGTGAGCACGTGCAGGTTGACAGCAGGAGGTGAAATCTTCACGTATTCTGAGAGAGCTGGATGGAGCAACGCGCTGGTAGATTTACGACACCGAGTTGTGGAACAGCAAAGGTCGGGTTTGATCTCTGTAGCCTGATGCAACGACCAACTGTAATTCAGACATCACTGTAACTCAGCACGTCTCTCTACGGCCCCGATAGATGTTTTAAAAATTTTCTTCTGTCATCCACGTCATTTTTTAAATAATCTAACCAAAATCATGAGGCCCTTTCTGGATTTACAACATTTTAGATTCTGTAGCCTCAAATTATTTGATCTAATTCTGTTTTTATTGTTAAAGTTTGCATAGTTTTATAATAAAACGATATTTTTAATACACTAGTTGTGAGTTCTGTAGAAACCCCCCTCCTCCTCAGTAGTCACTTCTCCTGAACAGCATCGAGACACTCCCTCATGTCACGGACTAGATGGGACAAAGGGCTGTGGACTGATGTCTACAGAGACTCTTGCAGTGGGTTATTGTACACTAAGCACAAAATGGTGAGGAGACTGCAGCCTGTCCAAAAAGAAAAAAAAAACAGCAGCTTGACTCAGCAAAAAAAACAAGCCACCCTGCAGGGAGCAAACCGGACTGAGAGAAAGTGTCTGAATAAGAAACCCTCACAGCTCCTCTGCAGGGCAAACATCACCAGACATGTTGGCTCGAGACCTGTGCGCCTTCGCACGACTGATGCATTTGTGTCATGTGTTGGTCATATGGTCAAATTCACCTCAGCCAATTTGCAATTATCCTCACAGGCGCGATTCAAATCTACCTCGGCCGAGCATGATGCAACGCTGCCGGGTACAAGAAGGCGAGGACCTTCACACATCTCAGAGCAGCCGCGCGTAAAATGTCACATCGTGAGACATCGACATGTGCAAGACGAAGAAAATGTGTCTTAAAGATAAAGTGTGGTGAGACGGAGATGCCCCGCATCACCTCCCTGTCACATCCTTCGCCGGTCCGGCTGCATCTTACCGCGTCTCTGCGCAATGTGCCCGTTCCTGCACGGCATCCAGATCTTCTTGAGCGGGTTCTGGGTGAGCTCCCGCGGGGAAGTCTCCAGCATGAACTCTTCGTTGTCTAACATCCTGGATGTTGGAGGTTGTTGGCGTTCAGCCTCCCACAGACAAACTGAGGCGGTGGGCTTCAGCCCCGGCAGTCTGATTCAGCAGCAGGAGGAGGAGGGAGGAGGAGGAGGAAGGTGGAGGGGTTCATGTATCAGCTGAGAAACAGCAGTTTCTCATTACCGTAATGACCGGAGACGGAGCGCAACGCGTGGAGGGAGCAAAACAAAGAGGGTACAGGATGTAACTTTGCTCAACCAGCATTTCTGTCGTGTTATTTGCACAGGTCATTTACAGGTTACTCCAGTAACTCATCAAAGACCTGATGCAACTTTAATTTATCAGCACAAAATGTACGAATATTTAAAGACTAGTGATATCAGCAATCACATATTTATTCACAAGATAACTATGACTGACAAAATAAACCTAACTCAAGGTGTATTTAGCAGCTTTTCCACACATATAATATGTAAATATAATGCAAATGACGAAATCTAACCGAGACATAAGTATAAAGAAATATTTCCTCACTTATATACACCCTAATTATTCACAGAAAGTTGCTTAGTCTCTATTGGAAGTTTGTTTTTAATGCACATTTTGTGTTTGTGGTTCACAGGTGACCACAGCTCCTAAAATCCTCTTCACAAATATTTACAGAAATATTTCCAGATCATAAAAACACATCTTTCTAGGAAATGTAACCGTAATAACACGAGTACTGCGCAGGGGAAAGCAGGCGGACGTATAGAGAGAAAAACAAGCTGCTCGCATGCAGCACACATGGGCAGTGAATGCAACTGCGGCCTCAGCCAATCAGAGAAGAGACCGAGAGGCGCGGCAGCCAATGGGAGAGGCGGAGAGCGGAGAGAGGAGGGCGTGCTGTCGACAATATCAGCACGAAAAACTAACGCATCTGTAGCTTTACACGACCCCGCCACGGGCCCCACAGAGTCCGGATCACACAGACTGCGTGATCAACAAGTGAAAGACTGTTTACACCCTGCAGGACACCCTCAGCGTGACACTGTGGATATTTTATGAGGCTGTTACACACAGTTAAACGGTTAAATCTGTTGAGAAATGTAAAATAATAATCAATTTAGTGCAGAAACTCATGAATTAATCTGCATACTATTTTCTTTTTAACGATTCATCTGTTGGCTGATATAATACTCAGTTTATCTTCATACTCTATATACATATACATGTATGTCCACATACGTGATGGAAATAAAATCGCTGCATAAACCATAGCTAGTCTAGCAGCCTTTGCACTCTATCATCTTATTCTATCTACAAATTTATTTATTTATTTATATTTATCTGAACATATTAGTTTAATGTTCATGTCCTTGTTTTCCGCTGTATTCAAGTCTACAGCTGTGCATGCAAAGGTAAGGTATTATGTCCTGATAATGAATACAGTGTGTCTAACCAAGCTCTCAACTGAATATTAATTGACAATTATATTTATAAATATAAAAAAAGACTTTCAAATGTGACATTGTTTGCTGCCTTTCTCTGTTGAATATTAGAAATTGAATATTCTTGTGTATTTTGGGGAAAATGTGGTTTAGTGTATTAATCCATAGCCGTTAGTCACCACATCTGTCAGCTCGAAACCCAAATAAAGGAATGCAGAACAGAAAAGCTGCAGATTTATGAACCACTGGGTAACTTTGGTTGGATTACTCGAACAATGAATCGATTATTAAGTTTGCTGTTGGTTCATTTTCTGCAGATTAACTTGACTTATCGTTTTAGTGTTAGACTCATTTGTTCTGCAGTAAGTCACGAGGTCTCCAGTATAAATGCCACAGTCCGAGTTAATGTTTTTAACATTTGAACGACCAAAATAAATAAATAAATCCACATAAACGTGAGAAAAGACTGCAGCAAGTCTTGCACGTGCAGTTTAGGTTTCATTTTCGAGTAATGAGTCATGTCTACAAACACCCTGACTTGGAAAAAATCTGAATTGTGAGATTATCTAAATGTTTGCTCTCAGCCCAATGAGACTTAAATGTAGCATCAACCTGGCGACACCAGGTGGCGCTGTGCGCTCACTGTAAAAGGCCACACGTTTGAAATTCAGTGAAGTAAACAATGCTGTAAACGCAGGCAGGGGTCAGAGGGCAGCGCTGTCAGGGATGGTCAGCATGTTAGCAGGACTAATCCCATCAGCAACACACCACAAACCTCAGAGCTAACAGCAATAATCCCACACAAACACACACAAATTCTCACCTTTCACCGCCCCTTCCCCGTCTGCCCGTCTCATACAGGATGTCCACTGCTTCGTCCACAGACAGAACAACTAATTCGATGTTGGCTTTAATTTAATGTTTTTAGATTTATTGAAGTACGACACGTCACAGTTAACAGTTAAAATGCATCTTACAGGCCTAAAATAACAATAATAACATAAACTTTTATAACTGAGGTAACTGGGCCTGATAACGTGTAAAACAGAGTATCTAGCTTATCTAGCGTCATTCTTCAAACCACTAATTAACAGCTGTCTTACAGACAGGTACTGCTAAATAGACAGTAAAACATCCAGTAATAAGCATCAGTGACACGTCTTTTAGCTTAATCTATAAAAAATGCATATGTAATCTCTCAACTTTTAACCAGCAGGGTAACAGACATTCTCCGTCTAATGTGGGCTGGAGGTCAACAACATAATTACACAAACAAACAACGACTAATGACTTATGTAATCGTCGCTGCTTTAAAAACATGCAGCAGGTGTAGCAAAAGGTGTCACATTAGGCAGAGTGCCGGCATTTATCAACGTCCTGCTGCTGACATAAAAGCTGCATTGCAGTACGTGCAGTAGTAGGTCACGTTACGTTGTGCATGTAACAGAGGAAACGTGATGTTGAGTCTCTAATCTAGATCTACACTACAAAGTCAACACTGCACCAATATGTGATCAATATTTGCATAACTATGAATAATATTTGCCTTTAGTAGCTACTCAATGTTTTGTTGCTATAACAGACTCCTGAGAAAGCTTTCGACAAAATGACTGCAGGGATCTGGCAGACTAAGGTCTGGCCGGCAGTCAGCATTCAAACTCAACCTAAAGTTCATGGATCGGGGTGAGGCCGGGACTCTGTGTGCAGGCCAGTCAAGTTCCTCTAACTCAAGCTTAGCAAAACATTTTTATGGACTTTGCTTTGGCAACGGTTTAAGGGAAGAAGCAGTGATCACAAGATGAGAGCACTGTATGTCTCAAACACACACTGAATGCTGCGCCATTAAAATGTTTCATTATAATTAAGGGGTCTTAGCCAAACCAAAAAAGATCAGGACTAGGATCAGGGCAGGGGTGCTCACATACTTCCATACCATCAGTTTGTGTTCTGGGCTCTGCTTCAGCTTATTGATTCGTATCACATTTGAGATCATAATTTTCCAGAAGCTCGATACATACATAAAGGTGAGGATCAAAACAAACGCCTGTCCCTTCTTCAGGTGTTCTTAGCCAAATTACCCGAGCCCTCACATCTGTGTCACATGACTAATTATCACAGTAACTGAGATGACAGTATCGTGAACAGTTACTTGATTATCAAAGATGTTGTGAATGAATTTTGTGTCAATCAACAGTGATTAACGGGCTAATCCTTTCAGCGCTAATTTATATCTAGTGTAATCCAGAACTGGTTCATAGACTCCTATTGTGTTGGGTGTGCCAGTTTCCTCTGAGCCTGAACAACCAAGAGTACTGTCTGCACTGTACACAAACGCTGCTACATTTAGAAACAACACTAACAATCCTGAATGCTCCCCAGATGCAAAACATCTGCTAGATGAGTACCCCGAGCAGGCGATACAAGGACTGCATAGGCGGCACACATAGACATGCAGGCTACAGCTCTGCTGCCTGAAGCCTATAATGAGATTCTGAGTGAGCGGGTGAACTTTCCCCCAGATAGAGAGCAGACACGGGGAGGGAGGGAGCTGCAGAGAGCGAGGGAGAGAGGGAGCGAGTCAGGGAACAAGGAGGAGAGGGGCTGATTTATTGTGATTATTCAGCGCATGAGATAAAACCAGAAAGAAATAGAGGGCGAGAGGAGGCAGATTTACTGCAGCATCTGAGGCATGTAAATAAATATCCTGCACGTTATGCAATCGGCGTGGAGTGCACGTAGGGATGTAATCGGGGTTGGGCCCGCTGTACCCGGTGAACAACATTTCTCTCTGCCTGCAGCCTCACGTATGAGGCATGTGGGCACTCTTGGGCCAAAGCTAACTCGATGCTTTCACATTCATCCTCTTCTTAACACTACGAGGGCAGCTTAGTATGCACAACAAAGGTGAACTCCACACCGATCATACAAAGCAGATGTTTTTGCTTTGAATAAATGGACCACTTTCCACGCTTTGTACCGTGTTTTTCCTGTTTTTCTGCTTAACCCCACCTCTCTCTGCGTTGGCAGACTGCCAGCCAGCACAGCACATCTCCTACTCACCAGCACAGCCTGAGCTCTGTTCATCCCCTTGTGCATCTGACACAACAGCTCGAGCTGCACGTATTTAAAACCACGGTGACCACAACTGAGCGAGGAACAGCCGTGAATCCCTCCCATATGACACAAACGTCCATCAGAGGCACCCCGTTGTCGACACAAGGCCCTACAGATGACCAACAGATTAATAGTCTATATTTATAATAAAGGAGTAGAAGTGAGTCACTGGATTATACAGGCCGGTGTATTAGCATCGGTTTAGATGCTATTCGTGTGCACGTACTCATCGAGGAACCTCATCAATAGGACAAATACAGTAGGGTGTGTTTGATGGCAAAAGTAAACACAGAAGGAGAGAGAGAGAAGTGAAATGTTTAAGGCATTATTAATACTGAAACCTCTTCCCCTTCTGTGCCATCCACACAGACATGTTGTGACAAGAGGAAGCAAACTTTACTCTATGCAAATTGAGTAAACGTGACATTTTTGGGGCTATTATAATCACTCTAATAACCCAAATAATAAAACCCAGACAGTTATAATAAAATAAAACCACAATTTAAATGTCCACATCAGAACATGTCCACATCAGAAATGTCCACATCTTTTTATTTTTAGATCCGTGGAGGCATTTCGCCTCTCATCCAAGAAGCTTCTTCAGGATTTTTTAAGCCCGGGTTGAGTCGAACAAGCCCGGAGGTCACATAAGTTTTACTCATCGTCAGCATGCATCATCTTATAGGAGTCTTATAGGAGGAAACAGTCCCATGTTGATAAGTAACTATAAACACAGTCAGACAGTCCAAAGTTAGACGGATTGGTGGACACAACATGGACGAAGAACAGATCTAAAAACTGGTCCAGTTGCCCCAGATTTAACATTTTGGGGGGAGAAAGGTGCTCTGGGATGAAGTAGGGAAACCCAAAGAACCAAATGAGCCCTGAGGTAATCTGATTACAAGTTTTACTACTTGTGTTTCCTGATTATCATGTTTATATGAGCAGTCCCGTGTCAATAAGTGGCTATAAAACCCTCAGACAGTCCAAACTTCCACAGATCGGGGGTCAGTGTTTACTTCTGGCTGCTACTGTCAGCCCATCATCAGCCATGGCTCCCTGACTAGCAGCCCAGCCGCTGCAGCCAGGCTCCTCAGCAGAGTAACACACTGTTTGTCTGCTTAAACCGTGAATTGTTGCCATTTTCCGTAACCGTGTGTCGCAGTCTTGACCCGCCTCTGAGCGCCCTGTCAGCTCCGAAGCGTGCCTACGTGACAGAGGCTTGTTTACTTCATCCGCTCGCTAGCACAGCTGCTCCATACAGCACACACACACACACACACACACACACACAGTGTGCACACACACACACACGGTGTCAAAAAAACACAACATACGCACACAGTGAGCAGTCAGCCGGAGTTTGCACCCTACCTGCTCTGTCCCGCGTGTTTCTCGGGCGGCAGGAGCCCCTCATGGTCCCGGTTTAAAGCCTCTCTTTCCCCCAGCGTGGTGGAGCAGGAGTGCGAGCCCCTCCAGCAGCACGAGCGCCAATGAATGAAGCGAGCTCGCCTGCTCGCCAGCGCGCGCGCCCGCGCTCATTGTCGCGTCCACGGCACACGCGCGTCCGCACGCCCGCTTGTTGTTGTTTAGCTGTACTCATGTGGTAACCCCCCTATCCATACCTCTGCACCTGTATAAGCCTGTTTTCACATGCAACAGACACGCACCTGCCCCTGGACCACAAAGGAGCTCAGGCAAAGGTGAATCCTGCATCAACATCTTTAAAAAAATGTGTTTAATGGTTCAGTTTTACAGATGAGTTCAATGCAAATAACATTTTAAATAATAACATTTTAAAGGTCCAGTGTGTAACATTTAATGGTATCCACTGACAGAAATGGAACATAATATTCCATGGAGAAGCGGAGTGACGTTTGATGGACGTGCCAGGATCCAATCGTAATGCGCAGCCTCATCAACGTGATTGGACGGTGTTTTCCATGATTTCATGCTCTAGACTGGACTAAAACATTTCAGTTTTTTTGACAAACCTTCAATTTTACTGGCTACGATGGGGTCATGAAGAGCAAGCAATATGGTAAAAAATGCTCCAGAAAAAAAATCTCCTATCCCACCTTTAAAGGTCCAGTGTGTTGAATTTAGCGGCATCTAATGGTGAAGTTTCAGATTGCAACCGACTGAAAACCCCTCACCTCTCCCTCTCGGTTCAAGCATGAAGGAGAAACTAACTGAGTGGCTGTGAAACTTCAGTCCAGTGTAGAGCCAGTATGCTAACATACTTATGAATATGATATTCAATTTCTGTCAATAGATCCCCTTAAATGTTACACACTGGACCTTTAAGTCATCTAAGAGTGAGTCTTTTATATCTACAGAGAGAGCGGGAGCCACTTTGAAGCCAACAGTGGCTCTACAAAGGACCTTTTGACATTTTACATGAGTTTGCCCAAGGGCTTTGTAGCATATTTTTTTAATGCAGGTATCAAACAGCACAGATAAAACCAAAGTTTGTTTACATGCACATCACTGCATGTCGTTGTCCCTGTTGGCTCTCATCTGCAGCTGCTTTTTTCTGAATACCTCTTCCAGCGCAGTCAGGATGAGATCACCTTTCTCTGAAGCTCTTGGGGAGCCAACCTAACACCGCAAAGAAAAGCTGAGATCATTCATCCCACGCAGATTTTTCATATTCAAATGGACATTCCCAGAACTGTAACAGTATAGACCTCTTAGTCCTCTTACATGTTTGAAACTTGCACTTTTTCTGATCCTCTCTGGGACAACTGGAGCAGGAGTTGTTGGCGGAGGAGGCATCCAAGGGATGTCTGGTGTCTTGTCTGTGGTGGCGTGGTCATTAACGAAGGGAACCGGTGGTAAAGGCCCTTTCTTCAGAGCAAGAGAAATCGACGCCCCTGTAGTTCTCGGCAGCGTCTGGGATACTGAGCCTGCCAAATATGTCGCAGCACTCAAAAGAGGATGGATCACTTTTAAATACTGACTTTCAAAACGCAAGAATAACAACATAAAATGACGTACCTCTGCTCCTTAGCTCTTTCTGCACGGCCTTTAGCCCTAACCTGTTGATGATACAGTTGACAGCTTCAGTAACGTCTTTGTTCTTCAGGTCTTCCTCTGTGATCTTTGCCTGCATCAACAGCCTCCTCATCGTGGGGTCCAGATCTTTAAACTTCACCAAGCAGATACAGCACACGGTCATGGCACGGCTTATTGGGCTCCAGCATTTCACTGTAAAATCTGACTTACTAAACTGGTGGTTGGTGATGGCGCTGCCGTGGATGAATGTTGCTCCTCGTACGGATTGTCTGACGGATTCATTCTATAGAGAGCAAAGACAAAACGTAAACCATCCCTTTAATTCTCTGCAGTCTTTTCCTCTTCATGTCCATTAAGTTGTAACATTTTTGTCACCCTGAATCAGGTGGATCACTTGTTGAGCTGTCCTCTCTTTCAGCATTTTCAGCATTCTCAGCAATTTCAGCCCCGCCAAATGTCTTTTCTGCAAAAAACGAAGACGTAATATGAGAAACCAATGAGAATTTACAGAGGTGTTTTCATTTGAATAGAGCAAACACATCTTTGAAAGGTGTTGATACATCTGACTAACCCGTTTGTTATTATTCTAACCTTGGTGTCTTTGCACAGCCATCACTGAAAGATGAAATTCCTCTGCCTCAGTCTGATCTGCAAAGTTGAGGCCTACCTGGTGGTCCTGTGCAAACACAAGAAATCCACCTTAAACCAACTGAATACTCAGATGAGGATGTCGCTTTAAACCAGGATCACTCACATCTGCAGGGAAAGTGTGGAAGAACGTGCGAGTCGCGGTGTACTTGAACGGGATGTACAGCTCTTGCTTCCACAGTAACTTTGCATGCTGTGTTTAAGGAAAGATAAGAGAAGGCGAAAGGGAACTGAAGAAAGGCATGAACAGCCATGACAGCAGTTATGAGGAAAAGTACAGACATAGCCATCAAGATAAATATCCCTATTGTTTCTAAAGGAAGTTGCAAATTCGAGGAAACACTACAAGCTGAAGGAAGCTAAAATATCACCTTATTGAGGGAAGTGATGTGACATGAGTGGGTGGAGTATCTATAACCATTTCTGCAGTTCCTCTCACCTTGACACAGTACAGTTGCAGGAAGTAGGACTGAATTAATTCATCCTCAATGAGGCAAATTGCGCCACAACCCAAACAACTCCAACCCGGACTCCCACTGTGGGACTCTTTGGCGACAAGCACTTGTGCTACTGTAGTTTTGATCAGCTGAAATAGACCAGAGTCATACAGATTACAACAATAGATACACTTATTCACACTTTGTATGTAAATCAAGGAAACTACTTGAGTTAGCAACTCCAGATGTTTAAATATAGGACAAAAATGTGAGGAAAATTGACTCTGAACTACTTGTTTTTACTGAAAGAAGCAGTCTACTGTGTGAGTCAGTGTTTTTTTCCCTTTCGTTTGAATGTTCTTCTTTCGTGACTTTGAGTAACCTTTGAGACATTCTGGTTTAGTTTAGCAAGAGGCAGCTCCTCTGAGAGACACTGACCTCTTTTTAGAGGCTGATGATTCTGGGAAATGATCCAGTTCGCTTCTTTTATATCTTGGGTGAGCTTCTGGAGATCAAACCACTTTATTACATCCTGCCCTGACACAATAGGTGTATCACAGCTCTTTTACGTCCAACATCACCACGGGTTTTCAGCAACCACAGGCAAATCATCAAAACATGTGGCGTCACGGGATTAAGGTCTTGATTCACTGTCATAGCTGATGTTCTTTGTTATGTTGATGACATACTGGTTTATAAAACTAAATGGAATCTCTTCTTTTCATTACCTGAATGCATCCAAATAGAGTTTCCAAAATAAAATGAAATTAATACAATAAAAATACGTTAAATCTGGCTACAGCTAAGTCGATAGAGCACGTTATCATGCTGGTAATCCAAAATAAGCGATCGACCCATGACCATCAACCCAATTACTTAATTACTGACCTGTGTCATATTTTACGATAATGCAAGAAGTTTAAAATACTTCATTCTTAATTAACAGCTGAAGTCATGTTTCAACTGCTTTCTTCCCGTTTCTCACAATCTTTTAATAGCTTTGATATATAGCTATTTATATATAATAATAATTTTAAAAACCTTGCTGTCTTACTGTAATCCTCTCTGTTATGTTTTTGTCTTGTATTTTATGTATTTCTATTTATTTGTTCTTCTATTTTTAAGCGCTATAAATAGTGTCACACAGAAAAAGATTATTATCGTACGTGTTCACGTGTTGGAGCACCTGCTCTGGTGTGCCAGCTTACACAAACAGCAGATAATGTAAACAAAGCAACCCTCATAAAAAAGTCCGTTCATCCACCAGGCCTCCTCTGGCAGGCTTTACTGATAACATGAAAACAAGCCCAGAGGATAAAACTTTCAATTCAGCCAGTGGAAATAAAAGGTAACTTTGCACCCATTTTACCTTCATAACACGTTCACCATCCACTACACTGTTTCAAATGTTTATAGATAAACTAGTTCAATTCTGTCTTTCTAGAGGTTGATTTGAAATGACTGTAACCCTAACCTTACAGTGAGGTTCGAGCAGAGTGAAGAGGACACCCTTTTCACGGATAGTCAGGAGATCACTCATTACAAGACATCCGGGAATCAGACTCGAAGCCATCGCAGGACCCTTGTTGTCACCTCCTACTCACCGCCACTGTTGCTAACTTATCCTTTCATTCCTTTTGATCCATTAAATGCTCTCAGCCTGAATACAGTCGGTCCTGAGTCAGTCCCTTCGTGTAACTGGTTTGAATGGCGTATCGAGGCATATTTCCATTACAGCTGGAACCCATGCAAATTAATTTGACTTGGTGTACGCTATGTGTACACTGTGGCTTTTCTTTCCTAACTGAAGTCTTTATATAGAAGCAGATATAAAAGGTAAATGCCACCTCTTGGAGTGTTTAGTTTCCCTGACATCCCTCAAGAGATGTAAATAAAGTCACTGTTTGGTCCTAGGATGAATCTCTTAATAATAATATACAACCAAGTATATTTACTCAAGTATTGTACTCAGTTTTGACATGTACTTTACTGGAATTTTCCATTTTATAATACTTTATACTTTATTTCAGAGGAAGACAGATTGTTTATGTTTAACAGACAAATCCTATAATGACTTTATAAAACATAATACAATGTTGTAAATTAATTACCCAGCCATTTTCTCGCACTGCCACAACATCTTTGGTTTCAACTTACTCTCTCATTTTCACCTGCCAGGTTTTTGTGATTCTCTCAGTATCATACAAACTGTGTTAAATGAGGTTTTCCTGCACAAAAGGGACACAACACACTTGTAAAACATAAAAAACAACATTTTATTTCACATATTAAGTAGTAGTAACGATTGAAATAAATGACATTTATTAGACTTTCGAGTGCAGTGATATAAAAAGTGAGTAAAATACAAGAAGTGACATTAAGATGGGAAAATATTCACTCACCCTGACTTTCATAGATTAATACTACTTTTTTTGTCAAATAATAATTTCCCCATGCTCTTCAGAAAATGTTTCTTTCTTCTCTGTGACTATTACACACCTCCTCCTGTGTCGGGTCACTCGGGCATGGGTCTCTTTCGCCTCTTGTTGAGCAGAGGGTTGCTGGACATGTCCAAGTCTTTGATCTTCACCTGGTCATAGTCGACACGCATGGTGGCCAGGGCGCTGGTCATTTCCTCCTGTTGGGACAGACAGAAACAATTTGTGCTGTAAGCCTGCTCCTTCACTGCCACCTTGTGGTCAGATCTAGACAGAGCCCCCACCTTCACGTCATCCCACAGCACCTTGTCCTCTGTCAAGACACGAGAGGTGTGGAGCGGTGTTGGAGGCACCACCATTGACTGCTGCAGCATTAAAAAAAAAAAAAAACCATATAAATTCCCATTCATTCAGTGTTCAAAAGGTTTTTAATTGTCTATACATACATGTATTTTTATATAGATTCATATTTACCTTTTTATATGTGCATAGTTTTTGTTTAAGTCCTCTGTTTTGTTTTTTAACTGTACCTACGTCTGTATATGTTTGTACTATTAGAGCAAAGTGTAACCGGAGTCATATTCCTTGTGTGTGTGCACATGAAATAAAGTTATTCTGATTCTGAAATAACAAGGAGGATGACACACAGGCGTACTGTATGGGCACAGGGCTTAGAAAGTGAAAACTTACGCTGATCCAAGGATGGTTCATAAACTGTCCGATAGTCATCCTCTCATTGGGCTCTGTCTTCAGTAACTGAATGATGAGCTGTTTGGCTACAGATGACATAAAGGTTAAACAACATTAAGCATTCAATTCAGAGAATTTAGCAGACCTTACGGACCTTTAATGGTGTTTACTGTTTTGTGTTAACTGCAGGTAATTCAGATATTTTTGATAACGTTTGGATCAGCCCCTCTTGCCACAAAACTTTCCGCATTCTGACTGATATTTTTGACGCTTAAATAAAGATCTTTAAGAGAATAGTCTATGTGTTGCCTATGTGCCTTTTTTGGCATCACACCATGCTGGAACAGTCTCCACCTACTGTGGCTTCACAAGGTGGATGAGACACACTATGTATTTCCTAAAGTAAGAAATTAAATACACATTCAGAGGAAACACTATACTTAAATACTATGACTGCTGACATTTTGTAATGTAAAAAAATCAACGAAGAACTAAACAAAAGGTTATTACTGTTGCAGCATGCTACATTTAGACCACTGGTGGGCAGCAGAAACAAGCTGTTGAGTCCAATAAAATAAAAAAAAATAAAAAATAAATAATAAAATTGAGTCCAATATTTACTTAAAGTGTTATTTTTGGTCTCTACCACTTCCTGAGAAGACTATCTGCTTACCAAAACAATGAGGAGACGCTAAAACGCTCTGTAAGCCTGGGGAAACTGCAGCCAAGTGATAATTTGTGGCACTGTCACCACAATCAACACTGCTCATGTTACACACAGCTGTTTTCTGTACTGTTACTGTCATTACTATAGCAGCATTAACTATGAATATTATTTATTCCTTCATCACACGTCGTTGCGCTGAGTTTTATACAAAGCGAGGAGGCGTTATAGTTGAAATGTGCACATCCAATTACAGTGAAATCTTGTTATTTATGATTTTTAAAGCCTGACCTTCCTCGGACACATCAGCCCACTCAGGATTAGGAAACTCATACTGGCCCAGTCTGATCCTCTGCTTCATGCCCGGAGAGATGGCCTGACCTGTGTTGGAGTAGAACGGAGGAAAACCACACAGACTAGAAACGAAAGAGAGGAGAGGAGAATAGACGAGTTCACTTTGCTGCCTCCTTTGAACACCAACACACCAGAATAAATAGAAATGCGTCTATAAATTTGAATCAGTTGCAGACACACACAATACTCACAGAATGTACATGATTACGCCTAAAGACCACATGTCACATGACTTGTCATATTTCTCTGGCCCGAGCACCTCTGGGGCTGAACAGACGGATAGATACAGAGAAGAACAAACACATTTGGAGTGAACAATGACAGACACACCGGCATAAAAGCAGGTCTATATACAGAGACACATGAACTACATGAGAATGAACGACAGCAAACGATTGAACAAGTTAATAAAGTTATTTGTTTAAAAAATCAGTCCACTGACTATCAGTGCAGATTGATTTTCATTCCAGCTCATAAATCTGCCACCCAGTCAGTTAATAGTGAATATCCATTATCAAGGTCGCACAGGCTGCAGCCTATCGCCAGTTCATCACAGGCAGACAGCTCACATTCACACCTACAGGCAGTTACAGTCACCAATTAACATATTAAGTTGGACTATGGGAGAAAGCAGCAGGGGCTGGTGAAAAATATTCTATGTGGGGCTGTGCCGTATTCAGTACCGATACAGTTTAACACAAACTGCAGGATACTCTGCAGGGTTCATGCAGGAATCCTGAGGTTCAATCTAATTCCATTTAATACCTTTGTAATACCTTCTAAATATTTTTTAAAACCTCAATCTAACTTGCCTCTAGTCCTGTAGCAAAAACAGGATTGATAAATGGGAGGAAACGCGCACTGTTACTGCCAATCCCTGAGTTATTAACATTTAGTCATCCAAATCAACTTTCAGAGTCGATGCGATGGCTGCAGTGGAAGTTTGACTGGTGGTTGGATTGGTGTGCTGGACATACTAGCAGCACAGAAATTGAATATTAATATTAATGGCCGCTCTCCCATCGAGTTGTCAGTCAACTGAACACTGTAGATAGATCCAACTCCAGAGCAGCTGAGACATGCAGACAAGGGACAGCATGTTGCCGAAAATTTTATATAATATTTTGCACATATTAAACACACAAATATTGAAAATATGAATGATTTAATATTTGTATGATTATTTTTAATTTTATTTTTGTGGCTCAGGGAGGGCGGCACCCTACCGCCCTCTATTCGCCAGCCGCTACTTGGAGAAAGACCTGGAGAGAACTGCCTGTGTCTGCAGGGAGAACATGCAAGAAAGGCCCTAGCCGGTGTGAACCAGGAGCTTCTTGCTGTGAGGTGACACCGCTAACCACCGCACCACCATGATCGCCCTGATCAGATCAACTCTTCCCATGTTAGTCTGGCTCTGTTCATAGTCCTGGTTAAAAAGTGCACCTGCTGATTTCAGTGTCATCACGACAGCAAACACTTACCAACATAATATGGAGTGTAACAGGGAGTTTGGAGGGAGTTGTGCAGCGTCTCCTTAGCAAAGCCAAAGTCAGTCAGTTTGAGTGTAGAGTTACTCTCCTTGGTGGTATAGAGCAGGTTTTCAGGCTGCGGCGTGCACAACAGTGAGAGAACAGAACAGAAAAAATGTTTTTAGCTAGAAACTCTTTCTTACACTCTCTGGGAATAATAGTTTTGACAGCCGCAGTACCTTTACATCCCTATGAGCAATGTCCATGTGGTGGAGGTACTCTATGGCCGTGCCGATGTCATGCATGATCTCTGACGCCTCTAAAGGACAGACATGACACAGCTGTGACGTGTGGGACACGATATATATGAATTCAAAGTGTTTACCGTGAGCTCTTACCCACCTCTCTCCGTGAAGGCCTGGTCTCCTCTGGCCTGAATGCGACTGAACAGCTCTCCTCCCTTCATACTGAGACAAGTTTAACAAAGAGATCAGAACTGGGGCAGCGAGGGGACTCTTGGCAAACAGCTCTCCACCGCAATCATGGTTTGACAACAAAGCGAGTCATTGTGCCTCACAATTTACTGTTCAGATGAGTCCGGTCTTCTGAGCCACGGCAGACTCAGATGACTCGAGCCGTAAGGACGCATTAAAGGGAAAAGCCACTAAAAGCCAATAAACAGAATTTACAGCAGGCTACTGGGTTAATTTAACACTATAAGATGTTAATTATAATAACCTGTAACACTGGATTCAAAGGGCCCAAAGTTTGTTTCTGTAAGACCTCACATCATAGAGCAGCTTATCATGTATCTGTGCATCGGAAAAAGTTTCCATATTCCAGGAAAGCCACACGTCTGTCAAAGGTTAACTCCTAGCATGACAGTATGGGAATAAAATTTAAGCCACATCAACACACGGTCAGTGACTCAGATAAATCCCGTCAAAGTCTGTTCTGTGGTGAACAAAGAGGACAAACAGCATTCACAAGCAGTGTGTATTGGGTTATTACCATCCTGTGTCGCTCTGCACTGCAATGTCTCACTTTTGTTTTCACCGTGAGCCCGAGTTTAATTATTTGCACAAGTTAAATTTGAACACAGGGCAAAATTCAGACTGCCGTATATGGACTGGAACATTTGTGTGTGTTTTTTGCTGCTACCGAGGGAATATGAAACATAAAAATCTGAGGTCTGTCTTTTAAAGAGCGATTTAAAGGAAGTCTTTTTGAAAAGCGCCCATGCATAAGTTAGCTGCTGTGCGGAAGTTCTAAGGTGACTTTATCCAGGATGGAAACAAAAGGAGAAACAAAAAGTACAGGAGAGCACAGGTTTGTAATCCTTTTCTGTTTAACAGCGTAGATTTCCCAGAACGATGAAATGCAAGCCAGGTGTGAGCTGGAATCAAACTCAGCTGGATCCAGATGCCATGCAGACATTCCCAAATACAAGATACCAGTCTTGAAGTGGGCATCATAGGAGTTGGTACATTATTCACATATGAAGCTTCTTTAGCGTGTATGGCTTCAGTTTAAAGAGAGAACACATAACTGTGCTACATTATAGACAAAACACAAATCTACTTCAGCTTTCATTTCCCCTCAAAGGCTGAGAAGAGCTGGAAATGCTCACCACTCCATTATGATGAGGAGACATTTCTTCCCCTGGTGCATGTTCTCGTACAGGTTGAGTATCGGCACAATGTGGGGACCTCTGGAAACTCTCCAGTGCAGCTCAACCTCCCGTCTGGCTTTAGGCGTATCATAGAGGATCTGCTCCACATAAAAAAAACAATAAAACACAATGAAATGCTTCTGTTTCTTTCCCCCCTTTTTTAATATTATATATTAGTTTATTGACAAGAAATCAATGAACAAACACACAGACAAACACGTGACCCACTGCGAGGACACTCACGGTTTTAATGCCCATTATTAAAACCATTCATTCTTGAGAGAACATTAAGAGTAAATGCTTTAAGAGTGCATTTAGACACAGTGTTCGAGCTGTGGTATCAGACAGAGGAGGAAGAGGAGGATATCCTAGGTTCCTAGAGATGCAGACCGCAGCCCGAATCCTTGTGGAAAAAAGGGCTCCGATATGAATGTTTATGAACGCCTCTTTGCACAAATCACAGCACCACACATCACAATCTGTGCTGGCTCTTCACATTTCATCGTATCTTTTCCGGTACCCAAGGTATTCCAAAGAAAACATGTGGAGGAACTCATGGGGACGTATATCCTGTTTGTATTTTCTTTCCTGCAGACCTACAGCTGTTTATTGACTTACCAGCTCTGAATAACTCATATTTCCCCAGCTGGCTTTTTAAAAAAAAACATTTTTTTTTACTTTTGTTAAAGGTCAGCGGCTCCGATGACGAGGTTAATATCAACAGAGCAGACCACTGTCCACACAACAAGCATGGAAACTGTGTCAAAGCATCCCAGACGGCACATCACTGTCTGACAGACTGTCTGGGTGGCTGAATTTGCTTTCAGATTACTGCTACATAGACTTATGACTGAATTAATATTTCATCTGCGTCACATAAAATCCACCCAATGACACAAAGCGTCACAGAAATCACACATCTGGACACATTTCCAGATTAAGACCCCATCAGATGATGGTTGATCACAGAGAAGATGTGAATTACTGATGTGAGCATCACATAAGGGGTTTAAAAAGCAGACTATCACCCACCTTGAGGGCACATCTCTCTCCTGTTTTCTTGCAATAACATTTCAGTACTTTGCCATTGATTCCCAAACCCAGAACCTGAGCTGTGACTTTATAATCATCTGTCACCGCATTTTTCTTGAACTCCAGTTTAGAGTAAGCAGGTGGTTTGAGGTCATTGAGGCCACAGTCTAAGCTGGTCCCCAGGAAGTTGGAGTCGCCGTGGTGCGCCGTCCCGTGCTGCGCAGTAATTGGATTGACCGACTGCTCCTCCTGGTTATGGTGCATTTTCCCCTCTTTCCTTCCAACAGTGATGCGGAGCAAATCACATCAGTCCCAACAACAGCAAATATCCGGAGTCATTCTAGTTCACCCGCGTACGTCCAGACTTTCGTACTTCCCCACAGAACATCTCGACCCACTTTGGGAGCAAAGAAACGAGGGATGAAATCCGCGAGACCTCCTCGGAGTTCAGAAAAAGGGCGGAGGTCTCAAGTCGCACCGCTGTACTGGCGCAAAACCGCCAAAGAATCCAGCTTATCTCTGGATTGGTGGGTTACAAAAAGGCGAAACTGCGTTAAATGGCTGAGAGGACAGAAATCCGGTACCCCTGCATGGTCCTCATCACGGTTATCTGCCTCTTCCTGCAGGGTACAACCTCTCCAATTCCCTTACGTCAGCGCGGAGCGGCTCAAATTCATTTTCTTCTTAAAGACGCACGGCAGGGTACCAGTGGACACTGGACGGAGAGCACCAGACCAAGAGCCATGACCAGAAATCAATGCAATAAGTTCAGAATGATGTTATCAATGGAAACTGGACCCTCTGAAAGAACAGAGCTGTGTCCTTCCAGCTGTGGGACGAGAGTATCTTTAGCACATCTGCCCAGTATCAAAGTTATTAACCAAGCTGTAACTAAATGTGTATTAAAATAACTAAATTATTATCTATATATTCTATAAATAAACAGGGGACCCCTTTAATTTCAACTTTGCCTACACAACAAGCATGAGAAGATATTTGTCCATCATTAGATGTTTACTACCTTCACAAAGTGTTGCCTCACCTATCCTGAGTCTTTCTGCCTCTAATGGCCACAAACAAACTAAGACTGAAACTTAACAAACAATAAGAAATAAACTGAAAGGAGACACTCAGTCTGGAAACTAAATGAAACTGAAATAAAAATACAAAAACTATAACACTGACCATTAATTAATTAATGTAAAGTGTGCCCTAGAATATCAATAAAGAGATTAACTTAGCAATGAAGATGATATGCAGAGGTTGGGAGAATTCACAAAGAAATCATTCAAATCTGATATTCATATTTTGTCTTGTATGACTGTTTTCTCCTTTTCTGTGGGACATAATATCAGAGAGGTAGACTGAGGCTGCTGGACGAGAATAAATCTCAGGCTGACTTTTAGTTGTTGGCGAGAGATTCCTGAAATAAAAGCCTGAGCTGGGCTTCTTGCTGTTGGACTAATAAAGAACATTAGCTGGCTGCTACGTCTTGTGTTGTTGCACTTGCTTGATGTACAGCTAATCCTTTTTTAGGACTATGTATGGTCTGTCACAGGTTTGAATGAGGTGCTCAAGGTGCTCAAGCTTCATGTATCACCAAAACCTGTTTGTGCAGGCTTTACCATGGAAATACGTGCAGGACAGGACAGAAACAAACAGGTTGCACAGACGTGACCAAAATACGCCACTCCTCGTCTAAAGGTTTCATGTGTAGTTTCACATTTTTCTGCCTTTTCCCACAATATAAAACAAACAGAAGACTTTATAATAAGGTTACAAATCACAGACTTAATCATCATTTAAGTTTATGATTGTATTATAAAGTGTTAGAACTACATTCCCCTGCCGCTGACATCAAAATGACTCACACTGGCTTTATATTTTTTATACAGACTCGTAATTTAATTTTCAGCACAGAAAAACAAGCGTGAATGTAACCACCTGTCTGTATCCATGCGTCAAAGCATTCACACACACACACACACACAACCTAACAAACGAATACCAAGGCAGTCAAAGGGTGGCAAAACATTTGCGGCCCACTGATTCATGACCTGACTCTGACTAAACGTTTTGAAGCTTTTTCCTGAGATGGACTATCTTTGTAGGTGATTTCGAATTTCAGCAGCTTGATCTAAGCTGTTACAGCAGCAGGTTTCCTTTGCAGTGCGGCTGCATGTACGCTTCAGGTGTCAGCTATCCCTGCAGTGCACGGTCCAGCACGCACTCATCCTGCACAGGAAAAGGCATGGTGACGCGCAGCTGCCCGTTCTCCTCCATGGTGCGCTGGATTGTCTCATAAGCGTTGGAGTTTCCAGACCAGCAGCGCCGAGCCACCTGTGTCACACGGAGACAGATTAAAGCCACCCAGCAATTACCTGCAATTTTTTTTTTGGGCACACTGTTGTGGAAGCTATCATCATGCACGCTCTCACCCCGTTGGAGACGTCCCAGCTGAGCATCGTACTGGCGCGCTTTGCTGCTTCGTCTGAGCCGTCCAACACCAAACCGAACCCTCCATTTATTACCTCGCCCCTGTGCAATAAAGCATCCATTAAATCAATGTCTCATAATAATAATGCCTCACGCAGATTGCTTGACGATGAGCCAGCCTTACCAGCCAACGCCACCACCGTTGTGCAGGGATACCCATGTGGCTCCCCTGAATGCATCACCAACAAAGTTTTGGACCGCCATGTCTGTGAGGAGGAGACATTGTGAGCTGTCATTTTGTGTTTTTGAGTTATTCCTGCAGTGTTACTGAGAGTGAGTCAGGCAAGAAAGCTGAGCAAAGAGACAGGGCCACCCGCACGGCCACCGCTTTTGTATGTCAGAGGTAACTGCAGGACTGTAAACGATGCTGTGATCATCACATCGGTCACAATGTCTCCACTTTCACTGCCATCCAGTCATTGTCCACACAACAAAGCATGAAACTGAGAACACAAACTGAATGTTACAGCGTCTTTGTCCTGCGTATCACCTGAACCATTGTTGTCCTACAAACCGAGCAGCGGGCACTCATCATAAGTCGTTCGTTTCAGGCACCATCATATCAGTATGGATGAAAATTAGATGAGGATATGTAACACAACCTGTGGTAGAAGGTTCGACAGACATACCTGCACAGAAAGCAGATCCGTCATAAACATTTGAGGTTTCTCTGAAGGGGCTGTCTGTGCCGCTAACGTCGTGATGGTCTCTGCTGATAACCACGGGAGCCTGGACAACAGAAGTAACACAAGACACGCTGTTAAGACTGCAGTGAACACCTGATATCGTGCAGACGGCAGTAAACACAAAATAATCTCCTTGGCAGACAATTTATCGTCTTACTGAAACTCTTCCAGCAGCGATGGCCTGGTTGATAGCCAAAGCGATGGAGATTCTTCCTTTCTGGTCAGAGTAGAGGATTCTGGCCTGAGATCCCACAACCTGAAAAAAAAAACACAGCCCACAGGAGGAAATCAGCTCACTGCAGTTAAGTGTCTCTTCTTTAGATTCGCATTGGGGGAGCGAATCCGCAAAATGCAGGTTTTGATTTCCCAGGAAGGGACAGACCATTTTGTGCTTTCCAGCCTCCTTGATCCAGCGGATGTTGTCGTTGTATTGCTGTCTGATAAGGTCAGACACGCTGGCACTAATTTCCTCCAAGACGGAAGCGGCAATGTTGTCGGTGACGGCAAGATCTTGAGGGTCGCCAGATGTGCACACCCAGCGAAATGGGCCAAAGCCCAAAGAGAAAATGTCCCTGTGGCAAAGACAGAAGTAGGAGAGATCACAAACGATCCGACCACCTCTTATTAATCTGTTCTTTTCCTACAGATCTAGTGTTTGATTAAATTATTTTTTCAAGATAATTTTTTTTGGCCTTTTTATGCCTTTTTTTATTGATAGTACAGCTGAAGATAGACAGGAAGCAGGGGGCAGAGAGAGGGGGAGAGACACGCAGTAAATGGCGTCCGATGCGGGAGTCGAACCGGGGCCAGCTGCAGCGAGGACTGTAGCCTCTACACATGGGGCGGCTGCTTAACCCACTACGCCACCAACCGCCCCTTTGATTAAATTATTAAGAAAACCTCTCACCCCATAATGTGCTGGACATAAGAAGGATAACGAAATTCAGTTGCTCCTCCGCCGACCTTCTCTACTTCTGCTCCTATAAAACAAGAAACGCAAGCCTCTTTGTTGGTCTCACCCGGTCTGAATAATAATTGATACATCTTAATATTGTGAGTGTTAAACTACTGACCAGCTCTCTGGGCCTCCAGGAGAAACGCATTGCCATAATCCCAGAAAAACATACCAGCCTCAGACAGCTTGTTGATGGCGTTAATTTGTCTTCGAAGGCTGTTTGAAACAGATTTTATTCAGGTTAAACTTAAACTCATATAGATTGCAGGAAATATGCCTTCTGTGTGTGTGATTCATGTTACCTTTCTTCTACCAGGGTTCGGAAGCGATTAGGATCCGTCGACATGAGCTGATTCGCCTGACGGAAGCTGAGCTGGACCGGGTAGTAGCCTCCGTTAAATGGATTGTGAAGGGAGGTCTGATCTGAGCCCAGATCCACCAGGAGCTCCCCTGTCCTCTCGTACTCCAGCAGCAGCCTCTCCCTTATTAGAAAGTTAGAAAACGAGGGCAAAGATTTCAGAGTGCTTAACAAAAAAGGTTTCACCGTCTGTGTCGGCCTGTGTGTGTGTTGTGTAGAAGAGAAGTTTTCACCTCTCACTTACCACAAGTCTACAATGTTGCCATGGTAACCAAGACTGAGGGGAGACATGGAGTGCTTGGCCTCTCTGGAAAAAATATAATAATTTATCTTAGAGTCTTTTTTTGTGGTTTCATGCTGAACATATAATACAGGAGCGGTGATATGCAAAGTATAGCTAGTTAGCTCGTGTGTCTGTACTCTAAATTTGAATCTACAGTCAGAAACTGGTTAGCTTAGCTTAGCATAAAGACTGGAAATAAGGGGAAGCGGCTAGCCTGGCTCTGTCAGAAGATAGCAAACAACCCTCAGAGTTCAGAAAGTTGATGTCTTGGCCTCTGCAAGATGTTATTTTTACACTTCTTTTTGTATGGATCAAACATTTGAAACACAACATGCTAATTTGTGTTTTTAGCCTTTGTGCTAAGCTAAGCTAAGCAGCTGCTGGATGTAACTTCACATTCACTGTACAGACTCGAGCGTTTCACTGGTTCTCTTGTCTTCTTCTACTTATGATGATTTCAGTATGTCTTGCTAACAATACGTGTGTGCCTTTAATTCAGTAATTTAATGCATCACAACTGCCAGGCAGGTTTTTTTTTAACTAACAGGGTTGCTGATTGATATTGCACACACTCTGAATGGAAATGAAAAATACACACACACATTGTGACCATTAAGTAACACTTAAAAGGAAAAGCAACAGCGATGGATGCTTTTTCTCTTTGTTACCTGATGCGTTTAACGCAGTGCTCTAAGCTGCTGGTGACCTCCATCAGCCAGCCCTGCTCGTGTCTCTTTCTGAGAGGAGCCTCGTCCACCTACACAGAGTCACAAAGTCACACGTTGACATACAGTATGTACTTTATTCCTGCTCAGTCAGCAGGGAGTATTGACGGGGGAAATGATGGGATACCAGCTGACCTCAGCAATCACGCCGATACAACCGGCAATGACGGCAGCTTTGGCCTGAGCTCCGCTCATGCCCCCAAGGCCAGAGGTCACTAAGACACGGCCCCTCAAGTCACTGGAGCCCAGGTACCTCCGGCCGGCGTTCAGCACAGTCAACTTCACGTGAAAACACGAGGACACCGATTAAAAACAGGAACTTTATCACACTGGTAATGTGTACACTAAATTATAAGATTTAAAGCAGCGGTTCCCAAACTGTTAATATGAAGAAATGTCTTCATGAGACACATCTTGTCAAGTTGTGCCAGGAGTTCAACCGATGAGTGGTTTTGCCTCCTCAGATGGTTTCATTTAAATAATCTTTAAAGGTGTAAAGACGTGAAACTATTCAGTATTTATATAATTTTATATTTTTTTCTTGTCTCTGAGACTCTGTGGGGGATCCTGGCCCTCAGTTTGGGAACAACTGATTAAAAGTAATTCATATTTTGCGTGACGACATGCTTTTAAAACTTAACAAACCATAGTGCCATGAACGATCCCTTGAGGTCCAATGTAGCAGTAGCTGCCTGCTGTCATTTGACCGTACCTGAACACGGACAAACAAAATAACTCATTACGGTAAGACATAAATGAAAACGTAATGAAAAAAACAAACTAATAACACATGAAAAACTTACATTGACACACCAAGGGCAAACATCTTTTCATACTGATTCCTGGAGGAGTAATTTGGAATAACCTGAGTGGTGCAGAAAGGGCGAGTATGTCAGTACACAGGGGTTCAATGTGGAAGTATCTGCTTGTTAAATCAGGTGTGTGTTGAGCGGTTACCATGCCGTTGGTGATGATGGCGCGAGGTGAGGAAGGCAGGCTGGGGAACAGGCCCATGGGATGACCGCTGTACATGACCAGAGTTTGTTCCTCTGTCATCTCGCTCAGGTAATGCATCACCAGGCGAAACTGCACACATAAATCACTGATATTCACTTATTCAAACACTATATACGTCGATACTTGAGAAACAGAAGCTTACACAGGGCTTACCTGGGCCCAGTTACTAAACACCTGCCCGTTCCCTCCGTAGGTGACGAGCTCCTGGGGGAACTGAAGTGTGAAGAAGAATGAAGCCGTCATTGAAACTGAAGACTTCACACAGATATATAGTGAGCTTTGTTAACACAGTCTGTGTTAGAGGCTCACCTGAGCGACTGCCGAGTCCAGGTTGTTCATGATCATCAGCATTATGGAGGCCGCTTGGCGTGTGCGGCATGGGTACTGATCGATGGGGTAAGCTCTGAGGAAACAGGGAGACTCACATCAGCATTGTGGTGAAACACAGAAAAACTCCTGCATTATCTGGGCTCCCATCAGCTGTCAGCGCGCCTCACCTCATGCGCAGCGTGGGGCAGAAGCGGTACATGTAGATGTGCCCGTGCTGCCGCAGCTCTTGAGCGAATTCAGGCGCAAGTGTTGCATGGTGGGAGGGGGGGAAATAACGCAACGCATTCCTCAGTGCCAACTAGAGGGAGGACACATGTTTACACACACGTAGATTAGTGAACACACACAGACACAGCACAGTGCAAATCAATCCTTTGATAAAGTCAGATATGACAGGTGTATACTTTAAAGGTGCAATATGTAATATTCCTGTCAGCATATTATTTTGAAATTTGCTTTGATGGTCCAGGCGGTCTATTTATGTTTTGTTGCCATGGAAGCAAAGAAAGTGAACGGGGCGAAAGTTAGATTCAGCAGGACATGTTTGGCTCTTCCTGCCCGAGGAGGGGGCTGCTTTCCCGGGGGAAGGGAGTCCTCTCTCTCTACCAATCCAAAATAAGTCAAATTAAACTTCTTCTTGCCATTATTTTGCAACACAGACTGAAGTCAGACTCAAACGTAGAAGCTACTTCATGAAGTAAAACCACGGTGCGCTCGTTTTGGCGGTTCAGCGTCTTCAATCTGGCAACCTGCATGAGTTTCAGTCTCTGTTGGGGTAGGCAAGGCGACTCTCTCCGTGTTTTCAGTGTCAATTTTTAACCACCAGAGATCACTGTTACAAACAAAGCTGTATATTGTACCTTTAGTTATTGACTGAAGCCTTTGCTCTGGATTTGGGCAAGCAGTTGAGGACCTTAGAAAATAATCAATTTTTTAAGGTGGAGCATGAGCCAGCAGTGGTGATGCAATAAGGCAGAGTGCACACAGCATGGCATAACTTAATGATGGTGTCTGAAAGTAGCTCAGTTTCTCTTTTTAATTGTCGTTAACAGTATAATTCGTTTGCAGCCCGGCCGGTTCATGTTCAGCGCTCACAGAAATTATTTTATTTTAACTTATTACAGTGGAAATGCACAGGGGTATGACATTAACATTTTGTGGTGCACAAAATGGAACATGGACATCATTAATGATATTAGTTCTACATGAATTGAAGGAGTCTAAATGTCCATTGCGAGGTCTGTTAAAATAAAATACACACGTGCTGTCGTGCACAAATACATGATATTACACTTTTTTGCATGTGTCTGCATGGTTACTCACCCGCTCCTCCTCTGATGTAAGGTTGGGGGTCCGCGTAGGTGCATGTGGCATGTTGGGATCTCTTCCCCGGTTAGGGGGCAGTGGATCCAGGGGTAAACCGCTGCATATCTCCTTTAACGAAGACATCCTGTTGAATATTTTCTGTCACACACACTTGAGCAGAGACCTGGTGATAGTCCTCTGCGGAGAGAAAGCGTTGAAGGTTTGAGGGCGATCACCCGCTTCACTTTATTGTCTCACTGGACGTCTTTGCCCTTCACAATCCACCAATGGTGTAACACGGATGAAGAAAGACAGTGTTTGGTAATTATTGATTACCATACAAGTGTCACATGCTCCAGTGGACAAACACGGCCACAGATCTCTGACCCCTGTTACCCAAGCATGCCAGTACAGGAGCCCTGTTCAGCCCTCGCTACACAGTAACAAAGATTAGCCTGACTGCTGCATCCTGATATCAGGATTTCCAATCCTAAATTTACGCTGCGGACTGGGGCAAAGTGACTTGTCTAACTGTCTTCATCCCAAAGTCCTCCCCTCTACCTTTGCAATAGCACCCACAGTGACATCAGTTTAAGGATACTCGATGGAAATACATCTGTTGAGGACAGACAAGAGCTTTAATCTGTGGACCTGACTTAACCTGATGTATATCATAGGAGAAGTTATCCAATTACAGGTTAATATCAAATATCAAAGTGCAATCATTCAATCAATCAATCAATCAATCTTTCTCATAATCTAAATATATTCTTTCCATGTTTTGATCATTCTACTCACAACCATCATCTTTTGGTGGAACTGGATCATATTTTATATGAATATATTTGTGTATTTTTGCTCTGACAGCTCAACTTCCACTCGATTAGCAGCAGCTGCTTCTTCTTCCATGTTGCTTACAAATATCTGTTAGCCGTTGACCAAAGTAAGGACGCTTCATTTGTTTTCACACGGACGTGGTCGCTTCAATTATTACGGCAGCTTATTGAAAACGTCTGTCAGGCTGTCATCTGTTATCACGACATACAAATGTATCACATTATGACAGGAAACTTTTCTTATAACATGATAATGTTATAATTTATTGTTCTAGCATAATGTGTTTAAAAGCAGGGTGTGCAGTGCTGTTTCATTGTGCGAGGCACTGTGACATCTTCTTCGTACACATAAATCGATAAGAGTTCACAACAAGAATATCTAGAAGAACCAAAGGTGTATTATTATTATTATTATTTATTATAAAACCTTTTAACAATATTCACTTCAAGTCACTTCATTCAGTCGTGTGTGTCGCGTGTGAATTCAGCTGAGGTAAAAGTTTTAAGTCTAGTTATAAATTAGCAGAAGAAACACTAAAAGTCCCACAGGACAAACTTCATCAGTAACACGACTTATAAAAACTTTGAGCCAATGTTTAATATGAATATAAGCTTTATATAGAACATGTCTGTAAAATGAAATATCCTGAACATTGTAAGAAAGTAGCAGCTGTAACAGCTAAAACAGAATGTAGGAGAATAAAACTGTAATCTTAGAGTTTCAGCACTCATGTTAAATCCCAGCACGTCGAGCTATCTGTCTTGAGACAAAGGACACTACACACCTCACAGAGTGCACCAGACTTGTTCCTCTAAGATCTTGATTCAATCAACGACTCTTTAATCTCAGTTTGCATGAACCCAGAAGCGAGATTAAACAACCTGAATTTAAACACAGTACAGTCATTTTATCGTTGGTCATATAACTACATGCCGTGTCAGAAACTAAACTTATATGTTATTTATTATACTATTTGTTTTTTTGATGACGCGTCCTTCACATGAATCAATTCACTGGAAAATCTTTAGTGCTCTGTTTCACGTAGATGGAGAACTTGTTTCCATACAGCCAAATCAATCTGCATCTCTGAAGTAGCCACAGACGCAGGAAAAACAACCCGCATTAGCTTTCCTGTGAAGTCTACTTTGAGCCCACAGTCAGTTTAGATGCAGTTGTGGTCCACACTCGTCAATACCACTGCTAACAGCACACTGTATGCAAATGACTTGTAAGATGCAAGTTAGTTTACTCTGTTTCTGGTATTCCTGCTCACTGCTGCCAATCAAACACAGACACACGCCTTCCTCCAAATCCCCTTTCCTTCTTTTTAACAATGAAAAATGTAACAGTAAATTTTAGCAACATGTTGAAATTATTTTGGACTAAATGTGACCTTAGCTAATCAATAGCTTTCCACTGAGCCCTCTGTGTTAGGTTGTGCAGTGTTAGAGTCTGGCTCAGGGGCAGGTGTTGCGTTTGCACCTGACATTTCTGCAGATTCAGAGTCTTGTGAGGTCTGGTCTGTTTCTGATGATTGTCCTTGTGGGGGCTTCTCATCGTCTTCTTGAGGATAGAGCTCTGGGTAACGCTGCATACACTCCTGCATGGCCCTGAACTGCTCCAGGCACTCAGAGCCCTTTACCTCCTCCTTACTATAGTGGAAACAGGAGAAGGCTTCCTTAAATTCAGTCCCACAGGGACCACTGGCCATCCCACCCAGGCAGGGGCAGTTCCAGTTGATCTCTCCACTGGGGAGAATCAGACCTAGGGGGAGAGCGGTGGTTGAAGTTAATATGCAGGTAATAAACTTGTGTTTTTCTTCAAACTCTTTCAAACAGATTCCTCCTAGTCGTCTCCTCACCTCGCTCCTCATACGGGTCATTAGGATCTTCCTCCACGAGCTCCGCGCTGCTGGGCGCTTCATGATCCTCTTTGGTGACAAAGATGATTCGGTCTTTACCTGAGGTGCAAAATGCAAATAAATCGTCAGTGATAAGCACCTAACCCACCCTGAGGCTTGAGAGTAACAGTAAGTAAGTAATAACACCAGTTCAACAGCTGCGTACTGAAGGTGAGGTCCGTCAGTGTCCAAACAAATATTTTGAACAGTTACGTCAGCTGAGAAGTAACAAAAATAAACTCAAGTTTGAGTTGATTCGGAAACAGAAACAACATGACGTTAGCAATCTGTTGAAACTTTTGGTTCTGTAAAATCGTGATGGGCGTTTCGTTTGCAAACGTGTGAGCAGCATTCAGTATTGAACCACATATGCAAAGGAACCAGTTCTGCAGAAAAATGGCCCTCATTGGCGAATATTTCACTGCTTTAGCAGATCAACATGGTGATAGGTTTATTTACTTCATATAAAGTTTGGTGTTTTGTCTTCAACACTGTTTGCCAGCCACAAAAAGACGAGAAACACTGATTTATTATCTAACAACTCAGTTATGTACTCTATGTAAGAAAACATATGATCCCACATTGAGGAAATGAGATGATAAATTACTCATAAATAAGAAATATATAGACAAAAAATGAAGTCGTGCTGGTGTTAAAGAGTCTGACAGCTGTTGGAATGAAGGAGCTGTGGTGGAGCTCCTTCTTACATGGTGGGAGTAGCAATATGTTGCAGAAGGAGGTGCTGCAGGCCTGTACAGCCTCATGCAGGAGGTGAGAGGAGTTGTTATCCTCTCCCTCACTCCCTAGGGGACAGTCCAGGACAGAGCTGGACCTCCCCAGCAGACCTAATGCATGTATGTAGTGGGAAATGTACATTGTAAATATAGTACATATATACTGAGTCACTGGACCAGTTAACCACCAAAACCAGGACATGTTACCATGACAACATTGATCTACAGTGATATGTCTGGACTCAAGGTGACTTTGAGTACAAACACCTTTAAAGTGAGTCTTTAAACGCACCACGGCGTGTTGTACTGTTGTTGCCGGTCAAGGTTAAACACCGCGGTTAGCCAACAGGCCTGTTTTCACGCTTTGTCACAGGGACAGACTTTAACAACACTCAGTGAGAGACTTGTTGTGCAGTTTTACTAACAGGCTACCACATGCACGTCTCATTCAAACTCTAATAAACTACCGATGAAGCTATCCGGTTACCTTCCTCTCTGACCGAGCTCATTTCTGCAGGGACACGCTGAAATCCTCCGAAAGGCTCCGACACTTAAACGTCACACCGCACAACACATGGAGGAGTCCGAGGTCTCAGCTCAGCATCAGGTGGCTCGTTGGACGACCAGCATGCAGCCTCCTTCCTCTTCCTCCTCCTCCGTCTTCTTCTTCTTGCAGCGGTTCACGTCTTTTTCGTTGCATTACTGCCTCCCTCTGGTCTTCACTGTTTCCTGCTCTTTTACTGTCTTGCAATTATCCAAGCTGCTTTTAGAAACCTCACCTCACCCGTTTAACCATTATAATGTCACCTTATGCATGCAAAGCCTTATTAATCAGAATCAGGATCACTTTACTGGACAGGTGTGTGTGCACACAGGGGGAATTGGACACCGGGTCACTTTGCTCTCAGCTGAACATACAGGCAGAGACATGAGGACAGCTTAAAAGAAAATAAATAACTATATACATATTTAAATGGTCATGGACACGAGTATCTGTCTATAGACATGTGCAGACTTTAATATCTCACTTTAATTATACTATTATCATTATTTACTGTTATATATAGATATGTAGGTGCATCTGTATACTTGAAATGTGCATATAGTGTATAGAACTTTTATTTATAAGTACTTTCTTATCCATGTTGTGTATTGTGAGCTTCTATGACACTTTCATTTCTTATTCTCATCTTATTCTGGCAAACAGCGCTTTGGTTTTACACGTACAAATTTGCAGTTGTCAAAAAAAGGTTAGAATTGTTAAAAATATTGTACATTAATAAACACTTATAGAGGCCTTTATAGATGTTTTACACTATATTATAAACCAATTATCAAATGTTTATATAATAATGCAGCGCTTAGATAATAAATACAATAAATCTAATAAAAAAATATAGAGCAAGTAAATTTATTATACCTGTTTGACTGAAGCTAATCTTTAACATGTTTGATGGTTTTGATGTCAGTACCATAGACTGCATCTTATTACCAGAGTGAAACAGAGACGCAGCCCTCAGACTTCACCTGAGCTGAAGAATCAACAAGATTTTGCCTTTTTCCACAAAAGGTTTTTATTGAGAACGTTTTTCTATAAGTTTGTTCTGAAATGCATCATTTTTACATATTCAAAAGACTTTTATCTTACACTCAGGACAAATTCAAAAAGGTATTCAACGCATGGCTTATGTACAGAAAATCATAATTTGTCAGTTGTGGAAAATCGATTAATGTAATGCTCAGAGCAGACAATTAAAAGAACAAAACCAAGTGGTAACAAAAAAAAACAAACAAATGTGAGTTAATACTGCAGCCAGCTCCCTGGGAATGCCATACAGTAAAACAGCGAGGACCTTTTTTTTTTCTTTTTTCCATGGTTCATCAAATGACAAAAATAGGCTGAAGAAATTTCGTTTAACAGGTGGACCCCAATGTGAGCTCCACATCCACAAGACCCCGTCCGAACGAAAGCCATGACACGGGGTCACAAACGAGGAAAATAACAGTACTTGATTTAGCGTTTGACAGTTCAGCTCCTGGTCCACACCTTCACATAATTGGCAGGTTGAAGAAAAAAATAAAATAAAACAGCTGAAAATAAAAAGTTTGAACTAAGATAACACCAAGCAGAACATCGAGTGCTTTAATGCACACAGCAGGCAGTTGACCTCCGTCATCCGTGTCGAGTATGCCTGCATACTGAAGCGCTCTATTGTCAGTCTGAAAAAAGTCCCGCGGGCCTTCATCGCATACGCAACGGAAGGCTTTTAAATGAATCATGGGGAGCTTTAGTCTCACGTCCGTCAGAAAATCTGATGAAGTACAGCTGAAACGTTGGTGTTTTGTGTTACTTGGGAAGATACGTGGAGGGAGCGACAAGCCGTGCGAGACCCACCACCGCACAAGGTCCCATTTCAGCTGAGATTCCTGAAGATTCCTCAAACGCCCTGAAACTCAACAGCTGACGACGCAGGGGCTTCACGCAGATGGAAATATAAATGCAAAGTTGGTGATCCTAATAAAAAGTTGATTGAAGGTGGGAGGATGTTGGATTTTTTGTTTTGTTTTAGAAGAGCAGGGCCCCCATGCTGCCTACTTCGCTCTGTTCTTTTACAAAGATCTCAAAGTACTGATAGATGATGGTGACGGCCAGGAGGATACCGGTGCCGGAGCCGATGGCTCCGAGGAAGTCAGCCATTACCGAAAGGCCGCCGATACACAGCCCACCAAAGGCAGCAGCTGTAGGAATGTACCTAGAACACAGAACAAGGAGATCGAGTATAAGATTAATACACAGAATTTCAGCCTACAGTCTTTCGGTAGATACGCAAACGTAGTGATTAACAAATATTCTGACATTCTGAGAAAACATCAACGCCTCCACTTGTGACAGTTTTTCACTGCTGCCCTACTTTTAATAAGTTTAGTGTAGCTCAATAATTGACAATTTTGCACTTTGTACCTTCAACAAGGGATTAAACTTTCTTTTGTTTGTGTGGAATAACATTTCCAAGGACACAGAGAAGTCCAGAAGTGAATTGCTTTCATTAAAAGTCCTCAACAACCAATAGATCAACTAAGTCATTTAGTCCTGTCTTGGTAAGTAGCTTCAGCGATCGATTTCTTCAACTCGAGTGTCCCAGTAAGCCGTGTATGTTTGTGCAGCTGCAGAGGTATGCACATGAAAAGTAAGAACTCTCTGTACATGATTTTACCTGTTAAGCTCATGAACCATTGAGGTTTCTCTGTGTCCCCTCATCACCATCTGCTGCTCCTTCAGCTGTTTCGCCACCTGGATCAGAGTGAAGGACGGAGCTTTAAAAACGCAGTCTGTTTGAAACAAACTCCATAAAACCACCAACTGCTTCAAAGCGGTTACTACGTACGTCTTTGGCGGAGGAGCCTGACACTTCAATCCAGGTTTTGGAGAAAAAGGCACATGATCCGAGCATGAAGACGATGTAGATGATCGCATGGACCGGGTCATCCAGAACAGAGCCAAATGACTCAGGGGGAGAGAGGTAGTAACAGAGTCCACCTACAGGGTAGGCACGGGCTGGACCGCCTGTCGATGTGTCCTACAAACATGAGAAGACAACACAAGCTTTTAACAAACAACAAATACCAATAATTTATCAAGATTTTTAGAATAAATCTCATCCTACTGAACAGAAGGTGTAATCGAATACTTACAGACCAAGTACCGAGCAGATTAACCAGGAAATTGCCGCTGAATCGCGTGGAAAGCATCTGGGAGATAACGTACAAGTTGGAGACCAGGGCAGACTGCAGGATGATGGGAATGTTGGAGGTGTAGAAGAGCTTGATGGGGTAGGTGTTGTACTGGCCGCGGTAGCGAGCAGACTTGATGGGCAGATCGACCCTGAATCCCTACGAAAAGAGGTGAACGTGTGAGCGGGGGAAAAAAAAAAAAAAAACAACAAAAACTTCGATAATGTTCATTCAGAAAGGCCAGCGACTCACCTGAAAGTATATCACTACAGCAAAGACGAATACTGTGGCGATGAGGTTCATGAGGTTGGGCAGGTTCTGCCTGTAGAAGGCCTCTCTCAGAGCACGCACTTTGTCTGTGCGAGTTGCCAGCAGGTGGAAAAGAGCGATGATTGCTCCCTCAAACTCCGTGCCTAGAAGCATAGAGTCACAAGAATGAGATTACTGTTCTGTAGAGTGCAAGTGAAGCTACAGGATGGACTCTGATTGCTGCTATTGCGTTTACATGTATTCATAAAACCGCTTTGTGTTTTCTTACCTCTTCCTGTGTTCACAGTCGTGGGGCTGAAGGCCTTCCAGACGATTGTCTCGCAGATGTTGGTGGCAATGAACAGTGAGATTCCCGAACCGAGACCGTAGCCTTTTTGGAGCAACTCGTCCAGCAGCAGCACAATCATCCCAGCCACAAACAGCTGCAGAAGAACACAGGAGATACAGTCAGCTGAGAAATGTCACGGCACTATGGTGTTTGTTTAATTTTTAGAGGGGAGCACCTCCACTGCTACTTGAGTAAACTGCCCTTAGAAATAACCTTGATGTACCCTCTTGCACTTGCACAGGTCTTAGGATAATAAATCAACATCTGGGGAACTCTAGTGGAGCAAAGAAGCTGATACTAACCCAAGCTAACACCGGCTTAATTAAAAAGGACATATAAAAGACAAATGAAGTCGTAGGCGAGAGAATGAGCAACACCCCGGACAAGTCACCCGTTCAATTACACAACCAGTTATGACAAATTTAAAGAAAATTCCTGCTCTTACCTGGATGATGATGAGCAGACAGATTCCTGCACCCATCTCTGAGGGATCTCCATACATGCCGGTCATCACGTATACAATGGCCTGGCCGATGGTGATGATCATTCCAAACACTGAACAACATGAACAGGTCTTTAGACTATGGACATAATAGTAAATACTCTCAATCACTACATGATGAGAGTTTGCTTACATTTCTGAGCTCCGTTGAAGAGCGCTCTGTCCTTTGGTGTGTCTCCAACTTCGATGATCTTAGCTCCGGCAAGCAGCTGCATGATCAGGCCTGAGGTGACAATCGGTGAGATACCCAGCTCCATCAAGGTACCTGGAGGGAGATAATCGTGTTAGGATATACCAGGAGGAGAGCGGGCAGGCATTCGATCCCTTACTTAATAATTAGCTAGATAAATACCTCTGTTTGAAGCCAGAATTACTCTCATCCAGTAGAACGGATCTGCAGAGTCTGAGGACATGATGCCAAAGAGCGGGATCTGGAGGAAAACCAGTTTGAGAGAAGGAGTTATTTTGTGTTTATAACGATGCCTAGACTATAAATCTTACTTCAAGTCTTTCATTCACAAAATATCATCAAATAATTGATTGAATTGTCAGGACACACATATTCCTGAATAGGTAACACCCATGCATGCAGCAGAAAATGAATCAATCCATTCTTTTAATCTTAATAAGCACCAATCCTGTGCTTGTCGCAGCTTCCTAGACAGAACAAATTGCTTCCTTTTCTATATTTCCTGTTTTACCTCTTTGACTTGTTGGATAACAGTAGTAGTACACGATATGGAAATATTAAAAAGGCAGAACTCTGAGCTATTATTTCTTGCCATACGCAGTTCTCATATGTCTTGAATTTGTTATCTTGTCAAAACAATGTATATATTATATTATATTATAAGTTATTTATTTGTTTACACTGCAGTCTGGTTTACTATCATTACTGGTAATTTGCACATTGAGGTGTGGTTATGTGGTTTCACCTTGTTTACCTTTACCGTTTGCGTTACGGCACATTGAGCTCACACAACACTGACACTACAAAACACATCCAACATTACTGTGGACTTTTTGGTTTCACCGACCTCTTAATGGTATTTTTTAAACTGATAGTGGTCGCTACACGCCACATGGTTCATTGAGAGGATATACAGAGCCTCTTTCTCTTATTGACAGATGTGTTTAAAAAAAAGTGGCACATTGTGTGTCATTTTATGATGATCACACGATTAGGATCAAACGGTCGTTGATAAAAATGAGCAGTTTGTAACAACTAAGCTGACCGAAGAGACGGATTATATGAAAACACTGATAGTAATGAATCCCGACGCTTACCTGGCAACACACCAGGAAGATGAAGAGAGTGATGGCGGTCCATAACACCTTCTCTCTGAACTGGATCTGTTGGGACACATCACATTATGAAAGGTTTAACACACAGCCAAAGGCAAAGTGTAGCAATTAAAAACGAGCATCGTAAACACACACACACACACACACCTTTCTCTCAGGTTTTTGGATCTCTGGCAGCACTGCACAGAATGGCTTGATCACCTCCAGGAATTTGACTGGAAACAAGCAAACATGATGTGAGCCGAGCTGGGAAACAGAGCCGGTCCTCGGTGGGACGTGGCAGTGAATGGTGGGCGGACTCAAGGCAGGTTTGAGTCACAATAACCGACATAAAAAACACATTTAAATATCAAATGAGGCATTTTATAACGTGGCCTTTAATAACAGAGCTTTACATTATCGATACCACGTGTTTAGGAGTAGTATTTCGGAGCAGCAAGCTCGGGATGACACCGGTTGTGTTATGCGTCGTCATCACTAGACTGTCAGTGTCTTTGAATGAGCGGCTAACGAGTTAGCTTAGAGGATGTTTCCAGCTAACGAGGCGCCGCGCTGTTTCGACTATCTCACCACAAGCAACATTTATATCTCACAAAAAATACCACCTAAGTGTTTAACCGAGCCCCACAAATACAAAACTATCACAAAATCCTCGCGAGAGTGCTAAATCAACTAGCTAGACAGCTAGCGGCGTAAGCTAGCCCGCTACCAATAGCAGCGCTAGCACCGTTAGCTCACTAAGTTGTCTGAAGCGGTTAAAACAGCGTTTCCGGGTTCGCTGCACACGGTAAGTCCGCTACAACTGGTGTCTTATAGTCATACTCACTGCCCATGATGTCCCAGCTGTCCACCTCTGTGGTCCTTTACTGTGTAAATCTGACCTGACTCAATCTCACCACTGACTGAGCCACCGGGCGGAGGAGAAGAAGGAGGAGAAGGAGGAGGAGGAGGAGGAGAAACTTTAGAGACACGTCACCACTACACTGACACGAACACCAACGATTTAAAGGACCAGCCTCCACACACACACACACACACACACACACACACACACACTGTACATGACCAGCCTCCATATAAATACGTATACATATGTACATGTACATGAGTATATATACACACTGTACACTGTACATGACCATGTGTGTCTATGTTTGTGTGTGTCTATGTTTGTGTGTGTCTATGTGTCTATGTCTGTGTGTGTGTGTCCGTGTGTGTGTTACAGCAACAAATGGCCTTTCCACAGTTTCCACCATATTTTGGGACCAAATTTTTTATTAAAATCTCAGTTAATACTACTACTACTACTACTACTACTATTCTTACCATTACTACAACTACTACTACTACTACTACTACTACTATTCTTACCACTACTACAACAACAACAACTACTACTACTACTACTATTCTTACCATTACTACAACTACTACTACTACTACTACTACTACTATTCTTACCACTACTACAACAACAACAACTACTACTACTACTACTACAACTACTACTACTACTACTACTACTACTACTACTACTATTCTTACCACTACTACAACTACTACTACTACTATTCTTACCATTACTACAACTACTACTACTACTACCCCTACTACTATTCTTACCACTACTACAAATACTACTACTACTACTACTACTACTGCTATTCTTACCACTACTACTACTACTACTACTACTACTATTCTTACCACTACTACAACTACTACTACTACTATTCTTACCATTACTACAACTACTACTACTACTACCCCTACTACTATTCTTACCACTACTACAAATACTACTACTACTACTACTACTACTACTATTCTTACCACTACTACTACTACTACTACTACTACTACTACTACTACTATTCTTACCACTACTACAACTACTACTACTACTACTACTATTCTTACCATTACTACAACTACTACTACTACTATTCTTACCACTACAACTACTACTACTACTACTACTACTACTACTACTACTAATAATAATAATAATAATTGTAATAAGAAGAGCATTACTACCACTAAAACTGAAATGATAAGGTTCATGAGGTGGCCTCTGCATTTTAACCTCCTGATGCCATGGCACAGTGGCGCAGTGGTTAGCATGAAGGTTTGAACCCCGGCTGAAGCCTTTCTCCCTGTGCCTGCATAAATTCCCTCTGGGCACTCCGCCCTCCTCCCACAGTCCAAAGACATGCACTTAACAGGTTAATTGGTGACTCTAAATTGCCCGTAGGTGCAGATAGAGTAGATAGATATCCTCCAGTAGACTGGCTCCAGCCCCCATGACCCTGATAAAGATAAGGGATACTGAAAATGTTGGATGGATGCCATGTCCCATTGCCTGGCTGTGTGTCAAAATCTGGATTTAACGCCTTTCTTCGGCTGATACTAAGAAGCGTATCCAGAAGATCTCTTTTGTTTAATCAAATTTTTACAGATCAACTGATAAACCAAATCTGGAGCAGGACAATAATCCAGTGTAGAAATACTGGATGGCTGGAGAGGTTGGGGCACATGATACAGAACATGAATTCAAGCTTAAAAAGCTCAGGGCTCCAAGCAGGTCAGCCTGGCTTCTTCTCCATTACATTTGTATCATTAAAATGATGCTTATATGTGACTGCAATGATAATAAGCATCATTAATACAATATGTAACAATCTAACAGTGTTAATCTACAATCTACTCTGACCAGCAGGTATTTGCTGCTCCACTATTATTACCACGTCTCCACCAGAGAGCAGCAATGTCCTGAAAATGACGAGCAGGTCAGGAAATGCCGGGCCAGCTGGTGGTGTCAAACCAGCCAACATGTCAACAAAGGCCCGTGAAGGAGGCGACAAAATAACAGGAACACTTAACAATTAGATGTCCAGCAATAAATCAGTTTGTAAAGATTATCATGTTTAGTGTGTGTGCTTAAGAAATGCTGATTATTTCAAATAACTGTAAGAGCAGTAGACGCATCATCAAATATCCTAATGTGATACTTGATGCCCAATAAAAGAAGTTGAAATGCACTCAGTTGAGCCTTTGCACTTGTTTTGCCTTTGTACTGTCACAGTTCATGTCTCCGAAAAAGGAGAACTATGAACTAGAAGTGCATTATTTGTGAAAAACAAGAGAGGAATTCATCCAGAATACTGAAAAATGCTGGTCGATCAGGTGAGATTCAAATGAGGAACCCAAGATTACAAAAACGCTGATGGTTTGCAGTTTTGTCACAAAGTTTTAGTAGTAGCAGGCCATGTATTTGTTCTTTCTTTCTGTCTGTCTTGGAAAATGCAGTAAAAAATGAGAGAATCAGTCCACAGGAAGTTGTAAAGAGTTGGAGAAGCATTTCTCACATAGTTGTCAAATGGAGAGGACAGCACAGTGCCCACAGTGCTGGGCCACAAGGGGAACGATAACTGAGAGGCTACTTCAACAGAGTGAGGCCTTATCTACAGTTTAGTCTGTTGACAGGGAGGCTCTTCATTTGGTGCTTTCACTGAAGGACGCAGGTGTGATGAGGGCAATGTACACGTCACATAAAACCATTTCCAGTTCTATAGGTTTATGTACTCAGCCTCCAGTATTTTGAAGACTTCAGCTGTAAAAACAATAAAAGACTTTAAAGGTCAACATCCCCGGGCTATATGGATGGTAAATACACGATGGTACACAGACAAACAGAAGTTTCTGTTTGTCACCAGAGAGACTGCATGAGAAAAGTGAAAATATGGTACGTGAAATTAAAGCAAGACTCGAAACAAAAGCCCAAATGAAACCAAACGAGATAACACATAGATAATTTGGTAGATAAAGATATAACATGTTTTTTTATAGAATATAATTTCAAAAATTGTGAAAACATCAATACATTCCTTCAACAGTTTATTTCAGTTTTTTTTACATAAATAGCAGAGAGGTTTAGGAGTTGTTTGTAGCTGTCGGCTCTGGCTTCATCTGTCTGAGCAGACTGACATGAACGACACGTCGTGTCTTCTCATCTAACCCTCAGGATAATTTCCACAAATGTGAAACCTTTCCTTTAAAGAGTTGAACACGGTGTAACTTTTCTACAGTATAATAAAAGATTTTAAATGATCTTGATGATACATCGACGTGTAATCAGGTGAATAGTGTCTCTTTCATTCATGTAGTAGTACGCAACACTGTACAGCACCAACTGTCACCAACTATTTCACTGAAACTTGTTCATATTTTATGAAGAGAATATTTTCTGCTTTCCCTGTGACGTCCTACAGCTGGTAGGACGGGTGTTTCGGACTGCTGGGAAAAGGAGATTTTCAGGCCTGGGCATGTGGAACAGCTGATGGAGTTGGTGTTGTGCCAGAACCGGAGCCGGGCAAGTGGACAATGTAACCGGGCTCTAAAGATAGAGATTTTACATTTACAATATCAGTTGGTGATATTCCACTAGGCAGCGAATATTGAACTGAACTGACTTCAGACTTTCAGATACAGTTTTCGTTGGCCTAAATCAATAGACATGGCATATTCTTCCACAATCTCTGAGCTTCACCATTAATGACTGCCACATTTGTGCGTATCTCAAGCTTACACGCTCTTAAAATATGACTCCTACTCCTCCAAGGGTATGAAAATCTTACTCGGCTGCAGGCATTACATAAGAGTCTTTCACTTTGCTGGTGACAACTCCTGTAAATGTCACTATTGTTCTTTTCGTCTCCGCTTTTTCTCACATTCATCGCTTTCTTTGTTTTCACCAGCATTCACCATCCTCTGAGTGAATTTCTCTCCCTTGTTGTGTATACCGGTTAACATCCTCTATCTAAATCAGGTCAAGCACCACACACAATCCTTCGCTGTCTCCACAAGTGACATCAAAAGGCCCATGTTCACGTTGTCTAATTTGCATTTGTTTTGTTTGTGCTTGATAGCACATCTCTGTGTGCGCTAAGCAGATCACAGCAGTCATTAGTAGGAATCCTTACACAAGGAGGTAAAATCAGATATCAGGGGCTTTGGAAAGACCACAATCTGATGGTAACAGGATCATACTACAGTCTACAGCCATATCCCACTTCCCTGAATTGTCCTTGAGGCTCTTGGGGGGCAGGGGGTTGCATGCATCCATAGAAAGCGGGTGGGAGTAAAGAGTCACAAGATCACCATGAGACCGAGCAGCGTGAGTCACTCCATGCTCAGCTGTCTTATCCCTCTTCTCCTGATTTCTATCTGCTGTCACTCTGGAAAACCCACAACAGTACAACAACGCTTGTCTGCGTCTGTCACTCAGTTCCTTTGCTTTTAAATTTTTTGTATCTTCTTACAGGTCTTCTAATGACTGATTGTCCTTATAGGTTGGATTATTTGTGTTACTGTTGACCAGGACTATGCTCTGACGTCTGAGGAGCCTTCAGCGCTCTGATTCAACAGGTCACAGCTGCTGTGATCTCTCGGCGACCCACAGGCTGCTGATATAGTCCACCATGGCAGCCATACAGTATATCTGCTGAGCTATGGGTCAGGGGTTAAGGTTGGTGGCTTTTAACTGGTGGATTTGATTGTCGCCGTAATCCACTATGGTGATCCAGCAGACCGAAGAACACTGTGTCCTCGACCTCATGCGTCAGGTTACATAAACATCTACAGATCATAGACTCCTAACTCCTCCCCGCAGACATTTTTTCACACGGTTTAGGGGGTTAATGAAGAACAGCCCGGGTTTTTAGCTTTAAATAAACATGACAGGTTTTTCCCAACAATTGCATCAAATATGGAGGAAAGTAAAGTTTACACTCTTAACGTTATGTTTATAGCTGTGTCATCTATATCCAGACTAATGACACAACAAAACTAACAGTCTACAGCCATGCCAGCAGCTCAGTGAAGCTGTATTTAGGCACAGCGTTGCTTTGAGCTGAAAGCTAATGTCAGCATGCTCATTTGCTTGCAGTAAGTTGTTAGCGTGCTGATATTTAAATATATTGTTTACCACCCTAGTTTAGCGCGACGGCATATCAACATTTTCTAATTAACACTAAAAAATGAAGCACAGAGTTGATTTACAGTAAGACCTATTTAGTCATAACCCAAAGTATTTTGACCTGATTAGGGCAAAAATCTATCAATATCTCAGTCTGGACTGTTTTTTCTCGACAGATGTTGTCGTCCCCAGAGCTGTGCAGCTCTCATGGCTAAAACAGGTCACTGTCTGTATACCTTTAATCCCGCTCAGTTTACAGAAGAAGATGTTACATAAAAAAGTGACTGGGATGTCAAAATTGGAGATAAGGCTCGGTAAATAATAGCACCTTCCCAGAGGGGTAGAGTGAGATGACGTTGGCTGTTTTTGCTTTTGTCGTCCCACTAATCTACTCTAACAGCTGTGTACGGTACGGCTTCAATAACTGCCTTATGTAACCTGTTTAAAGGTCCCCTGGCCTGATCTATGCTCTTGACATAAACACAGCCGACAGCCCTGACATGAGACGCGTGGTCTCTAACAAAATGAACGGAAAGGTGCCTTTAAAGACCAGTTGTTCATCGATGATAAGAATATGAGACTGCAGTTTAACCTTGAATCAATACAGTCAACAGAGGTGTACAACTTTATCTGAACAGAGTAGATCAGATATTGCTAAAATACACTCCAAACAATACAACACACACTGATCGAGGCCGGCTTCCTTTCCTGACGACCTGCTTGAATCCTTCAAGACTAACGAACGAGCCAACATGACAGTAGACCATTGTGAATGTGCACTGCTACGGTCTTTATTATAGTAATTAAAAGGTAATAAAGACATCATTGTGACCTCATTGTGCTGCTGACAAATGAGAGTTCTACACAGCTACTGAGGGCTTTCTTTGAAACACACCTCCTCCACCCACATACAGACAGACTCACTCATTACGATCCATCTACGGGCACTGCATTCGCTCACGGCGTGCATGAAGAGTAAGATGTACGTGATTAATGTTTTTAACCGGCAGAGAACCACAACACAACCCTGCAGGAGTTAACCGGCCTTAACTGGACTGTAGTCATCCGTCTTAATCCAGATTATTCCAGACTACGAACTGTACACTCATAGCTGTCTCTGCCTGTCTTGTCCCGTCTGGGTTATTTTAAGCACACATGCTCACACACTTCAATGTGGTGGCTGCAGGGAGAATGAGTCTGCGTGCGCTGTAGTGTGGATAAATATCTCCAATATCTCCATATTTTCCAGATAATTTTGGGCGGTTTGACCGGCTGAGAGAGGATTCACTAAGTCATGCCTCATGTTCTCACACGGCTGGCTCTATTGTGCTGTGTCCGTACAGGGAATGGTCACTGCGAGTCATTATAATATCATTCTGTGTTATCACTTTGACACTATGGTTAAATGTTTCTGTCCTGATGGCGTCCTCCATCCACAGGACAAAAGGGGTGACTGATGATAACTCTTGATAACCTGATCTGGCAAACAACAAATAGAATAATCAAGAATATTTGTCTGTAGAAATTAATTGATTTCAGTTCAGCATTACACTCCTATAAATCAGTGACTCAACCACTACCATCATCAAAACACCAAATGAGGAGATATCCTGTGGACGAATAGTGCTCAGTTCAAGAGGCATGGCGAATCTCTGCCAAGGAGCACTGAAGCTGTTTGGACGAGCCACTTTATGATTTTGTTTATCTATCTATCTATCTATCTATCTATCTATCTATCTATCTATCTATCTATCTATCTATCTATCTATCTATCTATCTATCTATCTATCTATCTATCTATCTATCTATCTATCTATCTATCTAAGTTTCTGTCTGTCTCCTTCCAATCTTTCTTATAAGGTTACTAAATTTCATGTGACATTCATTCGGCCTTCAGGGACGAAGGTTAAAGAGGCGATAAGACTCTACATTAAGACAGTGCCAGCGGAGTTACTACTGTAATCGAGGTAAATGGCGTGATATCAAAACGGGCCAACTCTTGTAAGGGCAGAGCACAGCGTGTGCGGGTTATATTGTACCATAAATTCTCCCTCTGATCAACTGTCACTTCATTCTTCCAAGCGGCGGTGTGTTGTTATCTGATCAATCTGTCGACCAGAGTTCAAGGAAAGTTGCATAATGGGCTGTGACATCATGGTCTTTAAACCTGTGACACGCTCTGCGCGGTCCTTATAGGTACATCACAGCACAGTTGTTTGGAGCGGCGTGACCTATAATATCCTTTAGGGTGCAGTCACGTTGTCCCACTGTAGTGTGGTTAGTACGGCTGGCCACCAGGTCACCACAGAGCCTCCATCGTGGTTGTTGGGTCGAACTTGTAGTACACTGTGTACCATTTTTTTTGTCTAAAATTTCAATATTCAGCTCTGATTCCCACTTCCTGTTTTTTATGTATTGTGTCGCACTTCCTCTCTTTCCCCCATGGCTTGGTAAGAGGCTGAGATGACACAAGGTCCACCCTGCCAGTATGTATTTATATTCATGTTGGGATCAGCCATAACCTCTTTCATAAAATAGCACTGTAAGCATCTAAAGAAACTCCAGAGCACATTTCATCTTCAGGTCACTCAGGTCCAACACTCACTAACTCATTTACCCCTGGTCATAACATTTTTCACACTCTCGTACCCCTGTCTGCAAGTTTCAACCCACATATACTTCTGTGTTGTTGTTGCTGGGAGGATGAGAGTGCATGTGGTGTGCTGCAGATTCTCACATCCTATTTCACTGCTCGGTTTCACAGAGAGAAGTGGTTTCTCTTTTTCCCGTACGAGATCATGCCTGCAGAACGAACAGAACGGGCCGAGACGCTCAGGTAGCCAGAGTGACAAACAATCAGATAAGAATTCGAATAACCTTGGGACTGTGACGTCTGTCATAGCGTGTGCTCGGACATCGCCTTGTGTTGGGCACTGCAGGCCTCCTTGTAGTAAGGACAAACAGCTGTGTGTACGCCTCCACGTAAGAACTGTGCATTCATGCGTTATCATCAGAGTAAGATTTATAACACTGGCTCTTGCATCATAACTCACAATTTCCTGCGTGCCACTGGGGTCGGACTTTATTATCTCTTCCAGCACATTGCAGGACCATTACGTTCATCCAGCAATCCAGCAGGATTTTGAAATCAAGCAAACGTCCTGTCAAAAAAAACGCTACTTAGGTCGATATCTTACAACGTGACATTAGTTTAAAATTAATTCTACGCTTGGTGTCATTTATTCAGGTCATGTCAACATACTTGTATGAGGGAGGAGGCCAAGCTACCCCTGTCTTTCGTGGTGCAGGACTTCTAAAAATACTGGTGCTGTTGCCATAGTGATTTATCACCGTTAAAAAGAAAAGTCAGTTCAGTCACCAAGGCAACTGTCTGTCCCACAGCAGCACACCCACATGCATGCAACACAGACACAACACAAACCAACCTGCTCATTCAAAGCAGACAGCAGACGGAGCCCAGTCTTGTTTCGATACATTAAACATACTTTAGGGGCATCGACAGTAAAACCATATGAGCAAGCCTGTGTCTACGCTATGGTGGAGCAAAAACATGCCCCCCCTAAATTTGTTTTGCAGCAGGCAGCAGATGAGCAGCTGATATTTTTAGATCTGAAAAGAGGAAATGATAATCCCCCTCATCTCACGCCTCGTGCTATCGTCTCTCTTAAACTGTCTCCCACCCTTTGCTTTCCTTTGATGATGTTCACTGCACCAAACTGCACCAAACCCTCTAACATCCCACTCAGGCTGATAGAAAGGAGAGAAATCTTCACAAAAATCATAAGAATGCCTTCTTGTTAGGAGACCTGTGTGAGCATAAATAGTTTTCACGAGCCACCGAAGCGCAAAAACAGTGATCCACCCATGTGTAGGTGTTCTGTGACACGCGTTTTTGTTCAGTTATACTCATGAATAATCTCGTAATTGAATATTACACAGAAAGTGTGAGTATGTGGGCCACCTGAGGGCTCTGAGTCAGTCTGGTCCAGCCAATTGGATTGCTGATGTGGCAGAAAAGTGAAGTGTGCTGCCTGGAGGCTTGAAGTTTGTTTACTGGGCGTCGTTTGTTAACGTGTCCTGTATGTAAATGTGGAGAAATTTGCGTCATTGCACCTGAAAGACAAGAAAGCCTGCTATTGCACCTCAATTTCTACTAATCCTGCTATGAAAAGGTAATTTCTTTAGCTGCTCCACGTCATGCGATTGTCCGGGGGTGAAAGCCGCTCTCTATAACATCATCCAGCCTATACAAATGCACTCCTCTGCCACCTGTGCCTGCACCCTTCACGTGAAACAGGTATGCCAAGTTGCTGAAAAGTGACGCAGCATTCTAGTCATACTTTCCACACCGCCAGTGTTTCCATGGACTTACCCTCCTTAACTCAGAGTGTTTTCCAATACAGGAAAGCCGATTAGAGTGACTACAAAGCTTCTGGTCTTGACAGGCAGCAACTTCCACTATGGAGTTCAGGGCACACACAGTGTGTTGAGCAAACAGTCATCTGAGGTTACATGCTTTGGAGCTGTTGGTGCATGTGGCTGCTGACCAACACCTTGTAATACTTCCTGCTTAGCTTTAAACCCCTGATGGAAGTTTTCCTTCTCTTGTTTGAAGTGTATAATCTGAACCCGATGCTGGCCTACTGCAGATCAGTCACCGACGTCGCAGCTGAATGGCAACCAGGCAACTAAACTGCTTAATAATGAACTCTGTAACTACGATGACGCATGCAAAGTGCGGTTTGCAATCTTTGAAAAACCCAGAATGAGGAAAGACTGTTCTCCTGGACGAGACTTTGCTGTTGGTTAGTTTTGACTTGAATAAATTTATACAAAAAAGAAGCAAACACCTCCTTGTTACTGCGTACAAACTCACGTCATTGTGTTTGGCAGCAAATGTCCCTCAAATACTTCATTTCCCATCTCTAGAAACTGCTCTCAAAGCTCTGGGTGCATTTGTCAAATCAGCTTAGCCTACATGGTAAAGCCCAACACCGCAGCTCACAGCTCAAGAGTCAGAACTAACCCAAAACATTGAACTAATGATTGAAAACAAAGTTATTGTTGCATATGAAAACTCAGTGCTCTCAAAATCAGGGCACTTTTTGCATTGTGTAAACAATGGTGGTGAAAGTGGGAAATGTTCCTGATATCTCAGTCTTGTCCTATTTTTTTCATCTGCACTAAATGTTTACTGATGATGCTGATTTCCTCAACTGGGTTCAGGAATGGAGTTTGGGGGAAGGAAGTCATCAGCATCTTTTGGTGGGACAGATAACCATTCCCTGATGACATCTGCACGGCGGGGGCTAACGTCATCACACATAATTACTACTACCTCTCTCTCGTTCTCAGGATAAGATTCTCATCAGGATACGATTTCTATGGAGAGGATATCCAAGAACGGCAGGATTTTCTAGGTGTTTCATGGGCCAGTTTTGGGAGTATGTGTACTCTTCATCAGTCAGATATTTTTTGGCATGGCATGTCCACTGTGTCTCAGCCTATAACATTTCAGCTACATCTTCTGCTTTTGATTGAAACCAGCCTCAGGCTGTGAGGGCTCTCACTTCCTTCCAGCTACATTATTGTCCACACCACTGCTGTACATAATGGTACCACAGCTCCTTCACCACACTCTCAAATGTCACCTTGTAGAGATGTTCGTTTGTTTTCTCAGCACTCTTTTGCAGAGATGTCTGCAGAGTTCATATTTTGTCCTCCTTGGTTGCACTGGATCTCTGTCGGTGTAATAGCTACCACCATGTTGCAGATCTGTTGCTCTTGTTGAGGTGTAGATATCGCTCTTCTGCCACCAGCACAAAGGAAGCTGCGTGATGGAACGCTGTAATGTGAATACTTCGAGCACATAGTTGTTTTGCCGTGCTAAATTGTTTTGACGGCGTAGGACAGTTTACATTAGGCTGCGCTCTGCAACCACTGTCTACCAGTGTAATTACATGCTCCACAATTGTAGCCCACATTTCATCTGGGACAGTTATATACAGTATGTCTCCTCCTCTCCTCACTGCACAGCCATGGATCCTTTCTCCTCTTGCTCGGGTAGGCAGGCTGTGTTAGATTGTATCTGGCATTCCTTCAGGCTTCAGGCCTTCTGATTCAAGTTTCACCAATTTAGAAGACCTTACAGAAAATATCCACATAACTGTACTGATATTCATATTCCTGACAGATTTTGACATTTGAGTACAACTGTTCAACAGAGAAGCAACATAATTAGTTGTGATCAGCAAGATATATTCATTTGATAATTGTACCAATGTAGACAACTGCACTAATTTTCATTGATGTGTTGAAACACTTGAAAATTGTGAATGGCGAATCGAAATCTGTTGTGAACAAGCGCTGAGAGCTCTGGAAGGAATTGTAACACTAACAACCTCACGGAACCAAAATGGTTTTATGTTTCACTTGTTTGAGAAACACAAACACAACTGCGTCAGTTGTCATGAGACATCTGTCAACATCACATTTCTCAGCCGAGACCACAGTGTGGTTTTGTCAGTCTGTCTTCTTTTTGGTTGTTAAAGCTCTCAGCAATTTAACCCAATCTGCAATAAAATCCCAGCCACACACACACACACACACATCTGTCACCTCCCTGTTGTACGCTTTGAGGCGACAGGTGGCCTGAAATGAGTCGGTCTGTTCCAATTTGGTGCTCCCTAACACATTAACTCAAAGAAATTAGCTCACTAGTCTCAAGAGTTTCTCCTGGTCTGGTTGAGTTCACAATTTAAAGAGCCAGTTTGTTGGATTTAGTGGCATTTAGTGGTGCTGCTGCCGACAAGTCGCTGCATTTGTATTTGTCATGGTAAAATTTCAGTATTTTCAAGTGGGTGACTCGTGTTTTCCACTGTATTGCATCCTTTTGTCGCAGCAGATCTGGTCAGCATCCTGCTTGCATTTCATTTCCCTTTTCCCGACTTCATCACTTTCAATGCGTATTATTCATAAACACTATGTTGCACATGAACACAAGATAGACGGCAGCTTTTTACCACAAATGAATGCCTTTATTTTCCAAGACACTGTTAACACACAGGTATACAAGAGAGTTATCAGCTCTTGCAATAATAAAATAAGGTCGGTATCAGAACAGAACATTTAAAGTGGTAACATGGAATGTAGCTGTTTCCATTTTTTTTTAGACTTTTTAAACAACCCTTTCAAATAAATAGTCTCTATATAGTCTTTGTAGCTAGTGTTTTTAAATCAATATATTCTCTTTGTTTAGTCAAAGTTCAGGAATGAAGAAGGAGAAAAATCAGACAAAAACAAAGACAGTGACAAAACAAGGATATCATCATCATCCCCTTAGCAAAAAGTCTTTTGTTTTATAGGCAAAAAGGTTACAGGGGAGAACAACTGTTGAAAAAAAGGCAAATCCCTTCTTCTACACCTAAATGATCTTGTTCTTCCACCAAAAAGTGTAAATCCAAGTGCCCGTAGAGCACACACGTTACAAGGGTCTTAAGAGACACCGATAGAAACACAAAATGTCCTTCTTGGGAGCTTAAGTTGTCGTTTGCTACAAAGCTGTTGACCTAGCCAGCCAAGGTCAGCTTGTACAGTCAACGTCCCCACTAATAATATGCTGTGCTGTTGGGGTCCGGCAGTCCAAACTTCATCCCACAAAAAAAAAGTCTTATCACAGGTAAAGCACCATGTCAGGCTCCTACAACTACGCTTGAGCTTCAGTTATCTCCGCCTCGCTCTTTCTCTCTCAGAGAGAACTTAATGAAGAAACTCGTCTGTACCAGAGGAGGAGAGGGGGAGGAGGGTCCTAGGATGCTACAGGAATCCCTGTGTCTGTTGAGAGACGGTCGTCTCGTGCAACATCTCTCCTACCACGTATGACAAAGAAAAGGAGCAGTCTCAGAAAGAGAAAAGTGCAAGTAAGGGCACAGACCGCCCGGTCCTCTGGCAGGTAAGGGAGAGAGCAGGAACGACCACGCAGACTCTCCCCCGACCCCGAGGTGTCTGAGGTTCCCTCCAAGCAGAGGAGGGTCAGCAGACCCCCGTGTAGGCATAAGGACGATGCACCTTGGAGTAGCAGGGTTTCAGCTCAGTGAGCTCTTTCCCATGCTTAAAATTTAAACCATGTTGGCACCAGAGCAGCCTCAGTCAGTACTGTGATCCTCCAGCTGGGAGATGATGGTGATCAGGTTCTGTAGGCCGAAGATGAAACCACTGTCCTGGCCTTCGTGCACCACGCTGTCTTCTCCATAGTGCCGACAGGTGGTGTGAGCAAAGTCAATCATGCGCACGTCCACCGCGGGGCTGCTGGCCTCTCCTGTGCTGTGGGAGGAGCGACTGCTGCCGCTGTTGCTGCTCCCTCCGGCCACGCTAGCACTGCCGCCTGCTGAGGAGGAGCGAGGGAAACCGAATGCTCCTCCCTCTTCCTCCTCTTCTTCTTCTTCTTCATCGGATGGCTCGTCCTCGTCGCCCTCTTCTCCACCACGATGCCTGGGCCTACTGGGAGTCCTGGGTGGGTCTCCATCATAGATTATGAGCAGGGAGCTGGAGTAGAAGCGGTAGGACTCGCAGGCCTCCAGGGCAGCTTGCATTTCCCGGAGTCTGCGCAGCACCGGTGACAGCAACTCCCGACGCAGGCGGCGCCCGTCGTGGAAGAACTGGTAGAGAGCCTCCTTGAAGCCCGCAAGGTTCAGCTTACGGCCGTGATACTTATTCATGAACATCAGCTGGCCAGAGTCCGACTGGTACACCTGCAGGTCGCACAGAAACATTAAGATTACAGTTCTGCGTGTAACTGACACAAGAGACCATCATCGCAGAGGCGCGGTGTCGCGTGACTACGTACCTGCATGCCACAAAGTCGCACTCCAATGGAGGCCGACGTGCTCTGTTGACATTTGCGAATCTGATTGGCTTTCTTCTCCTCTGATGCGTCGTCTCCATGTTGGCGAGTTCCCATCTTCAAGTCTAGGACACATGGTACTGTGTAGCGCCACGTTAGGTTCTCCAAAAGGATAAATTCTTTGAAAGGGGGTCAAGGATCACACGGCAACAAAAGACCAATAAACTAACACACGGTGTTTACATGCTTATATTCACATTCAAGACCCGTCCCTCTTCACCACACGCTGCGACTGCTGTTCACTCATGAAAGGATACTGTACTGGTTGCGGTGCTTTGCGTTTTCCTTCATCCTCTGTAGGTGCTGCTGGTGACATTTCAGACTCCACGGGTTGTGTTTGATCTGTGGCACCACGTTACCCTTCTCCAGGCTGAAGTAGAGAACCTCCGCCTGCTGCTGCTGCTGCATCTCATCACGGTTGTAGCTGAAAAAAGGAGAAGGTGTCAGCCTCAGTACTGCAGAACGTGTTCTTTATGAAAGCGTCGCGCTGCCGTGCAAAGCGCACTCACCTCATGATCTTGTCTTCTTTGCGGCTGTGTCGAGCTCTCTCTTTGCTGTAGTTGTCGTTGTCCAGGAGCAGCGTGGACTGCTTCTTGTTGCTCCACTTCAGCATCTTGCTCTTGGGCTCACAGTCTGATGAGGGATCTTTGTTCTCCAGGTCCCCTGATTCGCTGTGGAGGGGGTAGGCGATGAGGCACAGGTTCCCTTCCTCGTCCTCTTCGAAGCTGACTGACACGACGCCTGAGAAAGGGCAAGAGAGAGAGAGAGAGAGAGAGAGAGAGAGCACTCGTGAATAATGAACTCTACTCTTATTAAAACACATTTTTCCAAAGAAGTTGACTCAATCATGCAGCCAGTCGCACAAACGCGCACGGTGACATTTTGATGTGACAGAAAGAGCTAAGAAAGCACGACATTAACAAAAGAGAACGTGCGTCAGAGCAGAACAATGTTTAGACTCATTAATGAGGAAACGGGTCACAAAATACCACGCAAGGCCAAATGTGACATCTATCGAGCAAATGCTGAACATCCTCATAAAACACAGACAATGAGATACACGGTGCAGAGTTTGAAGCAGTTTGCAATGACGTGACAAAATGAAGAACAGCTCTCTCTCTCTCTCTCTGCACGTACAGAAACATTCAGAGGACAACAGCTGAAACAAGCTGCCGCTACAATGCCAACTGTGACATGATTCATAAAGAGGCACTCCGGTAAGACCCCTCTACGGCCCCTACTAAAAGTCCCTAGAAGGGCTTGTGTGTTTCACGTCTCTGTGCAGGGTGGGGGAGGGTGTCGCACTGAGAATAAACAGCACAGCTGCAGCAGCTGATAACCCACGCACAGGAAGGAAACTGATCGAGGGAGAAAGTCACAGAGACACGGACGCAGCATCCATCCGAGTCCATGCGCAATGTGTTTCGCATCCCACATCCAGAGCGGTGGTAGCATTGCAAAAACATCCACTGATTAACAGAGAACACATCGCAGTTTACACAGAGAACAACACGACCAAACACCATCGAGGTTTAAACGTGCCTTGGTCTGTCTTTGCATCTTAAACGACGGGCCTGAGGACCCAGCGTCCACTCTTCTTCCGCAGCCCGAGGCCTCGCTGATGTCATGTGCACTGACATCACCATCCTGCAGGAAGGCAGAGCCTCAGGAGCCTGTCCTTATGGACTGCGCGGTCATCGCACCACCTCGGCCAGTGTGGGAACTTGTGAGTCACGCTGGCTTAATTCACAAGAGAGGCTCGAATATTAATATTTTTACAGCTTGATAAGCATAAACTGACCGTGAGATATTGCTGATCACTATCGGTGACTGTTATTTTATTAGTTCTGGTAAGTTCTGCTCGTCCAGTTGTGTCTCTATCCTGGAATTCAAGTGATCTACATCTTTATCTACAGCTGCACCTTTGTGATGAATAATATATTCATTCATTGAGTATGAATTCCTTCTTAATTATGACTGCAGGCCAGTGCAAGGTGTCCCTGTTCCTGTTTATCTTTAAGCAAAGTCCCAACAAATTATGATATGCTCTATAGTAAAAGCACAGCAACACCTCGTCCTCTGATTATTGTGTTCAATGCAAGAGACAGACGAGCGTCACCAGTGAGGGGCGTTCAGAGGCCCCCAGACATTCTCCAATATCTTATCTCCAAATCCCACTCATATGGGTCTTTTTATAGTCCCACACGGCATTACTGAGAAGTCAGATACCACCCGCGCGTCTTACCTCCGTCATATGGATGCCTAAAGACGCCCATATCGGTATGTGCTGGGTTTATCTGTGTCGGTGGGTGAAACCAGGAGAGATTGTGATGACACTGGACGCAAACTGGGGAAACGCGATATGCCAATTAAAGCCTGCGTGCGAGGGGAAAACGTGTATTTGTGTCACCGTTTCTGTGATGCGTCTGAAACCAGACCTGGAAATCTCCATGACTGGCTGCACGGTGAATTTACTCCCCTGGTGATGCAGCTCATTTATTTTTGATCCCTGTGGAAGTCTATCTCATCCCTGAAACTGAAGCTGTGCTGAGAGGTAGACACGGCACTTTAAAGACCTCTGGCTGCTCCTCGTCCTGACAGGTAGTCATGCCATCGGCTTGTGGGGTGCTACTTGAACCCCCCCCCCCCCCCCCCCCCCCCCCCATCCCCCCCATCCCTCCTCCACATATGAACCCTGTGGTAGCTGCCAAATGCTGCAATACTCACCAATCTACAGACATGTAAATACATTTTGCAGCATTTTATTTGTGTTATTTGAGCTTTTGCATCAATCAAATACAACCACGCTGCACCCAAAGCAAAATAAACCCCCCATGAGATGAACAGGTGCATTTCTGCAGCATTACATACATGCAAAGGGATGAAAGCCAGGTACCAAAACATCACCGCACATGCGCAGACAGCCTGACGCTTGAGATCCAGGATGCGGATGGGGCCCTTACCTTTATACTGCGGGGTGAACTTCCTCATCTCTGGGGGTAGGCTCTTGTAGAACTGGTGCTCCCTGGGGATGAGCGGCTTGCATATTGTCTGTTCCCCAAATCGCAGCACGCAGGAGTGGCCTCCCACCTGGTGCACGAAGGGTTCAAGCATCACCCCTTTCCCGGAATATGGAGTCCCGTCCGCCTGCATGAGGGCTTCCAGTGCGGGACTCATCCTCACTCCGCATCGGACAGCTGAGCTGGGGGGACCCACGTCGCTCGGGAGGCAAGAGGCTCGGCCGCTCGTTTGGCTCCCTATCCTCGAGCTCTTCTCCGTTTGGCTCGCGCGGGGGCGCTGCTAGTCGCCTGCTCGAGCGCAGCAGTTAAAAAACAAAGGGCTTGGACAGGAAGGACGGAGGCAGCGACAAAATCCCTTATTTCCTCTCCTTTCCTTGACGGAGGACGGGTCGTGTAAATTCCTCCGTGTGGGTTGAGAACCTCCGCGTGTGTGTACGTGTCATAAAACGCCACTCGCGTAGCTTTAGGGTTGATTTAAACGTTATGAAGCAGCGTCCCTCTCCGCCGTCGTCCTCCTCTTCTTCTTGGCTGTTACCGAAACTGACGACGAGGCTGGTCCTCCAGCGGAAAAACAGCACGGGCAGCCGACAGGCCCCGCCCCCCGTCCGCGCACATCAGCCAATCAGAGAGCCGCGGCTGTCGCTGGGAGGAGTCAGGGCACCTAGGAGAGGATCAAGCAGATCTCACAAACAAAGAGGAAGGAGAGAAAACAGGGGGGAGGGGAGGGCAGGAAAAATACTAGACACACAAAAACAAAACACTGACAGCATGTTTTTTAAAATGTAAGCCCCTACTTTGCAAATCGTCCTTATTATTCTGCAAGACAGGCTGCCGGTTAGCTGTTTTGCAGCTGTCATCTTGCTCTTGCAAAACATCCATGGAAGGAAAACCGAAAAATGAAAATGGAAGCAAGAAGGAAAACGAAATTGCACATTTCAGTTTGCATTTTCCAATTTCGTCTTTTCATGTGGCCAAAACATCTACATCCTTTAAAAATGGAGGTTATTTACACTGAAGGATGTAACCTGAGATTTGATCTGGACGACATGAACTGTGTTTACAAATTGGACACTGGTCATTACAGTAATGGACATGATATATACCAATAATAGGATCGGCATTAAAAAAAGAAAAGGGTGTTACAGCGAGTAAACAGTGTAAGGCACAGGAAGTCCAGTTGAAATAACACATCCTACAGTACTGTGTTACCACTGGAGGGGGATCTACAGGAAGAGCGAAAGCACACCCAAAGAGGCCAAAGATTTCCTGGTATTACAGATTGCACAGTCCATTACACGCGTGCGTTACTGTCTCTTTCCTTCACCCCACCCTGAGACTTTACATTTACATGTTTAAAAATAGATTTTGCAAACGTTAAATCTTCATTTATTAACAAAAATAACTGTTTACCACCTGAGGTGTCCCGGCAACAGTCTAACACATGTTTCTTCCACAATAGTGGTTTGTGTGTTTTGGCTCGCAGGGAATTTTGTGTTGCAGCATTGCTGCTGGCCACTCAGAATAATGTGCATATTTGACTGAACAACTCAGTGTTGCAACAGTTCAGCCAGGTTAAACATTTTCACTGGCCGCTGAAAAGATTAAGATCTGCACATGATCAAATGTATTCATACAAACACGCTGCTTTTACCACTTTAAGGCATCCTGCTTAACACTACGTATGAACAAAGCAGAGCAGTGTTTAAACAATGTTCCTATCTTGCAGTGAATAATCTATACGTCAGAGAACAACACCCTTTTGCAACATAACATGCATTCCAGGCAAATGACTGAATTCCTAGTTGCTGATATGAATATTTGTGGGTATCTTTTAGTTCATAGACCAAACTGGATATTTCTTAGTGAGTGGCAGTCGACCTAATGAGTCGGACTGGTGTGCCAGGCCAGACAAAGCTGTGGTACTGTAGGCAGGCTCAGGTCACTGGACGGCTACGGCCTAATCACACACTAATCTCTGATGTTCCAGTTCTGCACTGGGATTACAAATGGGAAGAAAAGATCCCAGAGCCAGGCAAGGAGGGGATTAAATGATCAGCTTATGAACAGGGCACCCACTCTTCTCTTTCCACTGGTCTCACAGGTCGGGGCTCCCTGGTGGTCCGGTGTGAAATGTTGGACAAAAGAAGAGATAGAGTGTGTGAGAATTGCGTGTGATTGTGTGTTAGGAGGTAGACTCTGGGCTTCCCAGACGTCCTGATCCCAGGATCAACAGAACAATACTGACTTAATCATGCCAGTCTATCTTTCGGGAAAGAAAATCGCGGCCGCGTCGTGTTACCGTGTGAAGGGTTCACTTGTGCGATTGCAAAGGTATAGAGTTGGCCTTAACACAGTAGTTAGGGATGAATGTGTGTGTTTCTGTGTACTGTAAACTTTGTAACTTCAAGGACCCTTAGTCCCAGAAAATTACATGCATGTCTATCATACTGTTGGGAATCAGTAGAGAAAGGGAAACCACCACAGAAAAGGTGTATTTACACTAAACACAGTGTGACTAACGTGGAAACTGAGACAAAACATTAAACAACTCAACCGTGTTTCTTTGGATAAACTGTTAGTCTGCGATTCTCACCAAAATTCATGACCCAAGAAAGTGCCTGTTCATGTGTGGGAGTTTTAGCCTAGTCACCCTGGCCTTGCTGATGCACCAGTGTTATGTCAGCTTAGCACGGCTTCCCCAATCCTGTCATGGATCCGTGCCCCAGGACAATAGGTCCAGGCTGTGCCACAGGACCCTCGAGCCAGCTATGAAACAGAGCAGTGACGCAACATCCAACAAACTCCTCCATGCACACTAGCCTTCTATAAACACAGCAGGCATTGTAAACTCCACCCACCCAGAGATGCTGTAGAAGTCTATAGAAATCCAGTCTTCAAACTCTTTAGTACTAAAGAATTAAAATAAAGAAATGATTCTTCTTCTAAATCCCACAACGGACCTCGTTGGTTGGTGCGAACCACAGTTGTAGTGGCCAATTTTGCCGCAATGACAGAACTTATAAAGTTTAACTGATTGGTCCCAAAGGCAGCTACTGTTTACCATGCCATGTACTGTCATGTATCGTAGGCCAGGACTAATCATAGACCTTAGTGGACTACTTTTTCACTGAGTTAATGAGTGACTATGCAGTCACAGCCCAGCTGAAATTGGGGGTGAAGTGTGTGCTAGGAAGCGCGAATGCCTGAAATTCCCGTGCAGGGGAAATCACAACAACAGCGTTCCTACTTCACATCCCATTTTCCAGCATGTCCTTATGGACCCCTCCCCCCTTCATTCCCAGACACGTGAGGGAGTGAAACATGGAGGCCCGCTGCAGAGGCGAGACAGGGCCCTATGTTTTTAGGTTACGGGCCACTATTGCACATATAAGTGTGTTGATAGTGATGAGTGTCGCTGGCACTCTGTCACCCGTAGCTAAGTCAAGGGCAGCGCTGTTTACTTCTGCATTCCCAGCGATCGCCCACGCCACTCACATCATTGCTTCTGCGCGTGCCTTTGTTTACAGTGGAAAAAAAAAGGCTCATCTGGTCACAAGACAATGACCGCTTGATGAGGACACGAGCAGAGCACCTGTTGTTCGAGTCATGTATGTCAACTGGTGTACATCTGCCAAAATCATAAAAACACGGCCACCGTAAAGCTGTTCATTTTACATTTACATTTTAAAAATCACTGAATTCCACAAATAATTTGCTTATCAGCACGTAATTTCACGTCAGCCAGTGGCAAACACAAATGATTCCTGGATAGCGATTGCAAATGTTTGGCTGAATAGTAAATGCTATCATAAAACATGAGTCAGGGCAATATACAGTAAGTGAATAATCCACTACGGGGATAAGACTTCCTCGACTGATGTTGCACATTTCCACGCAAATACCATAACAAGAGGCCTGGCAATAAATTCTCTTGCCAAGTATCAGGCTATGTCAGAAACCAGCCTTTTACAGTATGTATTGTTTACACAGGGAACGGTTATCAAAAGCGCAGGTGGGGAGAAAAAAGAGAGAAAGAAGGGTGAAAAAATAGACAAGCACGTTGCAGAGACCGATAACACGCCACCGGTCTTCGAGGCACTGGAATATCCTGGAACACTGGAACAATCCAAAATGCCAGCTGTGCTAACTTAACTAATGGGAACTTGTGTTCACAGATGTGTCATCCTGGTGATAGTCTTCCCTTCCCAAACCACGGCTTTGGAGATCACTGAGGCAAGCACACGGGTCTAACATTCTTGCATTCCTCAAGCCCATTAAATTGTAACACGTGTGTGTGCACAAGCAGGTAATACAGCGGTCTGTGGCTGGAGGGGGAGAAGCTACTGGCCTGGATGATCCTTGTAAACCAGCTTCCTCCAGGTTACAGGCAGTGTGAGAATTAGGGTCGAATTTACGTCACCTAACGTGAGCAAACTCACCTTCACTTGAAAACACTGAGACTGCAGAAATGTGCTGTGAAATCTCCTGAATCATGCATCTGGGTGAAGACTCAGAACACATATATCCTTATGACATTGTGCCAACACAAGCTGTACATGCTGCAGACTCGCTGCATTGAACAGTGGCAGGAAAGGCAGGAAAGAGATAAAGGCGTGCAGTCATGATCGCAGTGTTTAAAATCGCCGCAGCCTCCATCAGATGTTGGTGGTAATACCGTGCTATCAGCCTGACCCACTTTGAAGGGAGCAGCTGACTGCTTCTTTTGCACGGGGGTGGGCGTTGTTCAAGGTGGGGGGCCCCGCAGGGTGTGTGTTTGTAAACAAACATGTCACACTGCACCGTGAGGCATGGGGAATATTTCAGGAGGAATATTTCAGGTGACTGTGTGTGGACAAAGGAAACACCGGGAGTGTCACAGGTCATGTTCCTGTCTATTGTGCGAGGCGTCACTCACGTGCTTGTGCAGAAAATAAGGAAACGCGTTAAAATGTGTCACTGTTATGGCCCCAGTTCTTTGCTCAGTAGATCGCTGCGAGTTCTGCACTAGCACATCACCATGGGAACAGTCTTGAGAGGAAAGCATGTATGTGAGCAGGGTGGAAAGAGATTGAAGATAGAAATGTAACTCGGCCATATCTTTGATTTCTTCTCCGTCCTTTATTTAAATCTCCGTGTAAACACGAAGAGGACACATGTCGCACGTCTGCCTCAGGTTATATATAGCGCCTGTGGCTCCTGTCAGGTGGCCTGTTATAACTCTGCTGACACATTTTCTCACACACCTACACCCTGCCAAATGAACCACCCCCTCCCTGACCTTACCCTTGACTCATGACCTCCAAAAAGTGTGGGATGCTGTGCATGATACCAGCTCCCCGAGCTTTGATTTCACAAAGAATTGGGTCAGATTCAACATCCATTGTCCACGATCTGGGTGGCCAGGTTCTGTCTGCATGTAGCCTTTGGGTTCTTTCCAAGCTGCCGCACCAAGTCTGTTCCACGTGCTCGGCCTCAGGCAGGCTCCAGCAGCCCCACCTCCTGCCCCACATCCTGTCTGGCCTGTTGTCACGTCTACCCTTCAAAGTCATAGGATAGTAGTAGTGGGTGTCACCACTGGACAAGTGGACCAGGCTTGAATCAGCACGGGCAAAGAATTACTGAGCATATCTATAGCCTGCGCAACGTTTCACACATTTGAAACATCCTGTCCGCTGCTGTTTATCCTGCTAATCTGCCCAGCAGCTCGCCGATAACAGCGCCCACCTTTCACTTGAACTTCACATCACGGGCTGCTTCGTCACATGTGTTGATAGTTCTTGTGATGGATACGTAAGAGCAGAAGATAGAAAGTATGTCCGTGTCTGTGTTACTTCACACGTTTTGTTCTTCCTTTATTCAAAGTTCCCTTACGCAACAGTAATCCTTGCTCTGTGACTCCTCACTGAACCCCACAGTCCACCTCGCTGTCAGCACCTTCGCTATTTAGTAGCAGAGCACACTCATAAAGTTTCCTGAGAGTAACAGATACGCATGCGGGCACAAATACCAGGATGAATCGAAGCAAGATGTAAGCTCAAAGCGACAAAAAAACAAGGCTAAATTTAAACACTTCATTCACAGAGCGTGCTCTTATTAATCTACTACAGGTGCATGAACATTCAGTATGAAGCACTGTTGTCACTTGTTTAAAGCCGGGCAGTCACTGTGCTGTGCTTCTTAGCCAACGCTGCAAAACTACAAAAACAGGCCCACTACAGAGCAAATCAACACAACCCAAACTAAATTTGGTTTTTGCGGGTAGTGAAGTAAGCACTCAGTCAGCTTATTAACAAAGTAATGGGTCTAAATTTGTTTTCACAAGATGCAACTTAGTGGTGAGTTGAAATTTGGATCGTGTCCAGCACTGACTGAGAGTGTACAGTAAGAGCGCTGCATGCCTGAAAACCTCGGTGGGTGGAGACTGTTGAGAGAAAGAAAACAAACTTTCTAAGCTCATGGCTTACATCAGTTTTTTTTTTTAAAATCAGGATGAAACATGAGCGACTTTATCTCTGGTATTTTCCCCGCAGCTTTCTCAACCTGGAGTTAACAGGCAGCAGCAGAGGCTTGTAAACATCGACGGCTGTCGGCTTTGAACTGAAGCTCACAAATCTAGTTTCATGAATGCAATCTGTGGGATTTACTGTGGAACTAAGCGAGGCTTGCAGTGGAATAAATTAGTAAAAATGACGATGATGTGAGCTGTTAGCTATGAGTGTGTGTGTGTGTGTGTGAGTGTGTGCACGTCTCACTGTACATTAACGATTTCCATATGACCAAAACATGCAGAGAGAGACAGAAAGAGAAAAAAAGAGTCAGATTTATATAAACAAAACCCCTCCTCCCGTTCTCCACGTGTTACAGGGGCCATCACGTGGCGCCTGCGACTGCCAAAATCTAGAACCATAATATTTTGATTTTCATGCACGCACACACACACAAAGTGTATATCCTGCCTGAGCTCAGACTCGTGCGCGCTGAAGAATTGAGCCCAAAACAAACCGAGCAGGAAGACATTTACCATTCAAGGACTTCCACGAAACTGAAGTTCATCGGGTCACATGAAAGTGGTTCAAACAAAAAAATTAGCTTCTAATTTACAACATGCATCACTGACCTGTTCCTCACTTTCTTTCTCTCTTGTTTCTCTTTCTACAGTGTTGCTCAACTCTTTAAGATTAATACTCTTTTAAAGTTTTAGCAATTCTCAAAACACTCTAGGATTAAAAGGAGTAGAAAGTTAAGTCAGGGGGGTTTGGTCTTGCATCTGGGTCAAAGACTACACCTGCGTGTTCCTGAAATCCAGATTAATGAGTACAGACAAAATTGCTGGCTTTGTTTGTTTTTTTTGTTCTGCCACAGAACTTGCTGATGGCTGGTGAAAAGTGCAAGTGCGACCCTTTTTTTGGGTGCAAAGGTCACGTACATGAATGTCTTTGCCGCAGCGCGCTGTGGTGTCATTGTCAAGTGCACTTTGTTGTACACCAGTTTTCCTTTTCCAGGAAAACTGGGATAAACATCATCTGTTACAAGTCAGACTCGAGACTCCTCCCCACTTGGCTGTACACGGAGAGCGTGTTTTTGTTTTCAGCCTGCAGATGTAAGGGCTGTTGGAGTTCCCTCACATGTGTGTGTGTGTGTGTGTGTTTTTGTGGTCTGGGCGAGTAAGTGCATGCCTGTGCCTATGTGCAGATGTATGCGTTTGAAAGAGGAAGGAGTGAATATGGGCCCTGTGTTACGTAACAGTCCACTGAATCCAATCTAAACCCCATGACATTACACTGACACGGAGTACAGGTTGTTCAGAGGTGACGGCGCTGCAGAAAACACAAACAAACAGCCGTGCTTTCACAACCACTTTGACACTGACCATCAAATTAAGCAGGCTCTCGAGTTTAGGAATGCAGGTCACATTTTGTGAGCAGAAACAACAGCGTTTACTTATTTTTGGTAAACATGAAAAGGAAAGTATAACTTTATTAGCTTCTCGCATTAGAAACGTTGATGTTCTGTAGATGGCAAAGCTTTCCAACCATTTTTTTGGGGGGGGGTGGGCAGTGATCATTTTTGCCCTTATGGAAGAGTAATCAGCAGAGAGTTAAGAGAAAAAAATACAGGAGAGAGACATGCAACAAAGACATTGGGTTGTTGCTATTAGCTACCTTCAGACCGTCGTTACACTGTGATAACCAATCAAAAGCCATCCATCCATTTTCCATAACTGCTTATCCTTATCATGGTCGTGGGGGGCCAGAGACGTTCCTAGCTGACATTGAGCAAGAGGTAGAGTACACCCTGGACAAGTTGTCAGTTTATCACAGGGCTGACACATAAAGACAAAAGAGAAGACAAATAACCACTCACTATCACATCAACACCTATGGGCAAGAGTCTTCAATTAACCTGCACGTATTTGGACTGTGGTAAGAAACCAGAAAGAATCCATGCAGACCTCCAAACTCCAAACTCCAGCCTTCTTGCTTACAGTACTTGTTGCTGTCTGGTGATCCGTGTTGGATCGTGTTTGTTACCAACTGAGTGAGCAGAGTGCCCTGCTGCAAAAGACTTTACTTTGGTTAAAATAATAATGACTAATATATAATATAGCACAGTCAGGCTGCTGCTAAACAGCTAATAATGTTTTAAGGTGAGCTAACAGCCACATGAGTACTGCACGGTAATGCTACAGAAGTCTGAAAACATTTCGGTGTTTGACTTTTGAGATACCGATTAGGACAGACGATCGTCTCTCTCCGATCATGTCTGACTCACTATCCGTGGGACATCATGTTACCTTCCTCCCACTCCCATGCAGATACTGCAGCATTGATTTGTGCAGGACGGCAAGGTCTGGACTACGTCCAGCTTTCGATATAACTGACAAATCACTGAACTTTACTCAGGCTGCTATGCCATGTGAGTCCATTAATGTGAACCACAACTGCCACTATGGTACCAACTTAGACAAGATCAAACTGACCACCATGCCCATTCCATTTGTTTTTAATTAGCGCCCTTGCCAGCCAGCACCTCAATAACATTAATTAGTGCTATCACGGGCAGCAACCGTCAATATCACATGCAGTCAGAAGCACTTTAGACCAGGCTGCTATTGACTCTGCTGCTGCTGCTGCTGCTTTCACTTTTTGCCCTGAGAAAATGGCAGCAGTGGGACGGGTCAGGACCAAGTTCAAGGTTGGTTCTCAACTTGCAGAGCATAAACCTGCAGCCATGCGCGGCCACTCTTTATTAGTTGAGCTTAATGTGTGGACTAATACACTGACCAGATGGTTTTGTTGACTCGGAGTGGTTCTTTGCCAATATCACACGCACATCAGCTATCTATTTGAAAATACCATTCCAGAGTTTTCTGGTGCGAGTTAGAAGAAGAAGAGAGAGGTCTCATGTTCCCAGGACCGCTGACAGAAAAGAGTTATAGTGGAGCATTCCCCAGACTACACTTATGATCCAAAAAAACACAAGCAGAGTTCCTGGTATTACATTACTTAGAATTGCTATTGAGATACAGCATGCGGGTGTGATCCAGAGCTGCTTTCACATCCCAATCCCGGAGTTTATGGGACGAGGGTAAACGCAACAAGTTAACGTACGTGATTGGTTAGCCTGCACTTCACACAACCTTTCTTGGACTTTCAATATGCTTATAATAGGAGAGAATGTGGGAGACCTGAAGTGTTGCCCGGACTAGACTCCAGACATGACTGTAATCAGAGGCCATGCAGAAAACGCACAATGACATCAGTCTCTATGCAAACATTTCCCTTTCTCAACAGACGGAGAATCTCAGAAATATATGGACAGACTGACTCATAAAATAAGATTGGTTTGTGAAGGTTAACTGTAACAAGAGCTCGGCTGTTTAAGCTTCAGAGCACAACTGAACTGAATAATTCACGGCTGTAAACTATAGGCTGAGCAGCATTTCCATGATGTAGATAAGGATTGGATTACAACAGCTAGTTTAACTAGTTCTACATACAGCTAGTAACTTTCTAAAGTTAGACCAGAGTCTGAAAATCTCTCGTCTTTGATCTCCTTCTTCATTTAGATAAATATTAAACATGTATTTGGCATAACCTTTTCATTTCCTGAATATTAAAGTTGTATTTTGTTATAAGCGTACATAAAGGTGCACTTTAACGAGATGACTCAAACTGAAAATGATAGTAAACCTGAAAATATCACATAACTTGAGATAATAAACCTGTAGGTGTCCTACTTTATATTTTTGGGATGTCTCTGAGTCATAGATGCTGTTCTGTTCTTGCCGAATCGTCACAAAAAGTAAAATTTCCCGTAAGACACCATTAAAGTGCTGACTCGAAAAAAGCACAGCTTCCCAGCAGCACAAGTCACTCTCAAAGCAAATGAAATCAGGCATAAAGCAGCCCTACTATGAACAGCAGTGAGTGGCACTCAGGACTCGTGTCTACAAACATGGGCTGAATACAATGACCGCTTGTGGCACGCGTGTCTCTGAGTCACATGTCGCTTCGTCCCTAACTTTCCAACCGCTTGTCAGTCCATCTGCAAACTGTGTGGTGTTGATCAATAATGCATTAGACTAGTTGATTTGAATCAGTCTGTATGGAACAAGTCCCCAAGGGAGGAAGATTTATTTGTAACATTATGACATCTGTTTCAATGTTATACTATTGTGTAGTTTGTGTGAGTTATGCATTATGTATTACTCTGAATACAGGTACATTCAGTATGAATGAGCTCCAAAGTAGCTCCAATTAATATGTTAAAAATAGCACATGATCACAAGAATATAAAGCTCCCCTCACCTTTGTGTTACTTTGTTTAGCTGTCTATCACCGACTTTACCATTTTGGTTCGCTCCACATTGATAGCATTGTTTACAGATAGAGCACGCAGCTATATTCATCACAATCAGACGAGCTGGTGAACAGTAGTGGAGCATTTGGAAGTCAGAGTCCCTCAGGACAAAGGACAGAAACAGAGCTAAAGACTTTTTGTGCAGGCCCCATCTGGAGCCAGTGTTAAGTCAAACCCTCACAACATCTGAGGATATAAAAGACTTATTCTGCAGTAATCATTCAGGAGATTATAAAGTAATAAAGGCACAGTAGAGCATATTCCATTTCTGCCATGTTGTGTTATTTCTGCTGTTGTCATGTGTCATGATTTAAGATCCGATGCACTGAGAAACATCCTGTGCCAGATGTAGGTCATGATATAACTACATTTGTGCAACACATACTATGTGTTAAAGTTATATATTTACACTGCTTAACATGTGCACGCATAATTATCAGATTTGTGTTTGAGTAGACGTGATAAAGTAAAATGTCATTACATCTGTGTGAGTAATCGAAGTAGTGGTAGCATGGTTTGTATTTAAATACAGTATATGTGTAGAGGTGTGGGCGTGGATTAAAGCTGCAGCTCTAAGCTGTAGTATTTGGGTACTGTAGTGTTTTCCTGCTTATTCCCAGCGCACGTGATGATGGATGCACGTTTCTGCAGAGGATATTATGACCAAAGAGTTGCATCTCTCCATCACTCACTCCCGTTAGATAAATATCACTCTCCCTCATTCCTCTTTAAATGCATTTAAATAGCTTGTGATATTAAAGGACATCATTATTAATGTGTCCTCGTTATGTCCTTACATAGTTCCTAATGCTGTAAATATAAGATCTTAAAAAATCAGTTAATCAGTCATCAGTGCATTTTCCTCTTAATTTTGCCGTGTAATGTTTTCCCCTCATCATCTGCATATGCGCTGATTCATAGCTGCAGATGCGTGCACTTCCTCCGTCTCCTTTATCTCACATATCTCACTTTGTGTATGCATCATGAAAAGTGGAAATGTTTCCTCCTCCCACAGCATCGTCATGAAAACTCACATCATCGGTTACTTCTCTCAAGCACATTCTCATCCCTTCCCTCCCGCATCCCACCTGCGTCCTCTCTCTCCTCCCTCCCTCCCTCCCTCTCTCTCTCTGCCATCCCTCTCTTTGCTGCAGTGTGGAAATTTCCGAGCACAGCGAGCGCTGCAGTGCTCCGCGTGATGGCGTAAAGGAAGATGAGAAAGAAGGGAGGCAGGATGAGAGGTGAATGCTACTTAACACACAACACGCACCGAGGAAAAAAACCTGAACTGTCGGGAAGAAGGATTCACAACCTCGTCTCCCTCCACATATTCAGTGGAAAAATACAGACAGACACAAAAATACAAAGACAGCTGAGACAGACATCATCCTAAACACACCCGGATGATACAGAGCATAAACCAAAGCCAAATGGCGATTAGCATTGTACACATTTAGCATTAGTCTACTCTGTTGCCTTAGCCCTGGAATAACTTTTGGCTTACTGAGTGTGGTATGATAAAGCAACATAAAAGGCAAGATAATTAAAGCAGTGTTATTACAATTAAGGGAGTGAATGAATGACACAGTGCATTGCTCCTTGCAGCAGTTATGATCATGGGGGGGTTTATTGCTCCTCTATGTTAATCTGACCTTTAATCTGACTTTTTTAAAAAGTTTTTGCTCATTTGCTTACGCACATCATATCATTTCCTAAATTCCAAGAATCGTATCAGAGGCAGACAGAAACAGTTTCCAGTAAAATGGGTGTAATTTCAGAAAAGAAGAGTCTCTGAAGGCCACTATACAAAGAAAGACTTGGCTCTCTCCCCAAAAACTCCTCGTGCTTGTACTTACATGAATGTGACCGTTATAACATCAAATGCAGCATCTCTGCAGAGTGCCACTGCAAGCATGTGCGTTAATTCTCAGCAGTGGATTGTAGATTGGCTGTTGGGGACGAATGGTTCCCTGCAGAAATGCCACAGTCAGACACTGCAGCATTTTAGGTGTGAAAGTGGAGGAGGTGATTGGAAATGTGTTAATGACATTCAGTGACGACTGTGCGGCAGCGGGCTCCTGTGGTAATGTGGTAATGGCTGTAGTTAAGGTCAGTTAGTGGTTAAATGGCTGGGGGAAGTTTTTTTTTGCTGCAGTCCTTTGGGACAGCGTGAGAATGATGACGTTGTAAACGGCGGTGGGCGAGAGGGAGTGGGAAGGTAAACCGTAGATCACCATAGGTCCTGCGTCACTGCTGATGTATGGGACGTGACGTAACTTAACTGCTACCGGGATTGTTCAAGGCCACTCATCTCCAGTAACCTCAGCTGAACTGCTAATAAAAACACTTTTCTTCATTTATGGTTACTGAATTAGAAAATGTTCTTTAACATAATTTGTATTGGAAACCGATAAAACAGTTTCATCCTACTGGCTGATTTCTTTCACTCATTTTAGATAAAATAACTAGGACTCAGTGATGGACTTCTCAAGGATTTAAGTTTAATTCAGAGTGAAATTTGCAACTTAAAGTTGAGTAAGTCGTTCCCTGGTTATAAATTAATATAAAACCCAATGAAAATTGGATTGGCAACCAGCCCAACTCTTGTTATATCACTGAATGTGGCTAGATGTGTTGGCCAACGCTACAGATGAGTGCAACATTGGCAGCAGGTCAACGTAACTTTAATCAATGTTTGACACATATGAGATTCATCCAGGATAATGAGCCGCAACCAGTATGGATGTGCGTGAGAGAAAGCTCCCCCTATCATTTGTCTGCTCTCTTTCTGTCAGTCTGTCTGTATCTGGTGCCAAGGGAAACCAGACCCAGTGAGGCTTGGTGACAGGGGTGGGGGGGTTGAGGGAGTCCCGAGCTTACTGGGACTTTGGCCAGACTACGCCACAGGTGCCACTCATCTGTCCTTGCATACACCAGCTGAGAGACTCAAAGCAGAGTGTCCAGAGAGGAAGTCACCAGTTTAAAATGCAATTCTTAGGTAAAAATAATGATTCCCCTTAACTCCTCTAACTCTATAGGAATGTATGTTCAGCCTGTCTGACTCAATTTGTCCCTTGGAATAATCCCGGGTGGTTGCATAACCCCGACCCGGGAGCCCACCATCATGACTACCAGTGGTAAATCCCAGAGATCAAGAAAGGGATCAGACAAAAGGAGGACAGAGAGGACAATGAAGCGACAGGATGAAATAGAAGGGGCCGTGGATGTAAAGCTGTTTGACTGGCACACAGCAAAGGGCATTTGGCCTCCCCGTCTGAGAACACAGACCGGGCGAGAACACTGGCAGCAGACGGAGGGCACTGCCAGGAAAGATAGCGGCTTAGGCTGTGAAAACAAATGTCAACGCAGACTCGCAGCCCGAAGCAAATGGACGCGGTGTTCGCCGGGCAGATGAAGGTGGTGGGGCTTAAGCAAACGAGTCAAGTGAAGAGTTAATTGAGATGAATGAGATAATGAAACGGGGCAGATGAGAAGTCAGGAGATTTCCTAACCTAATCCTTATTTCCTACCTATTCTCCCTGGTGGGACGTGCAGTCTTCAAAAAGAAGTTCTGCCAAAAGAGGAGCTGGGAACTAGGGCAGGCCTCCCTTGGCGAAAGGTAAAGTATCTGAGAACGTTTGAAGTGAAAAGGAGCACCCCAGAAATCTTCTTAGGTCTTGCAACATGCTGGGAGGAATGGTGGAAGTAACCTTCAGAGAGGAAGCTAAAAACAGCCCAGCCTTTTAGTGGGAGAGAAAGAAAGGTAAATTACAGCCTGTGCCAGAGGATAAGAGGACACATTTGCACTTAACGAGAACAGCTTAAATATAGCCAGAGGAAGGGGGAGTTGAGATCACTTTGCTCCATACATGTTGGACGCATACACTAGGGGCAACACTCTGAAACACATAGTCCACACAAGGGTATTATATAATCTACACAAGTATATTACAATTGCAGTTATACATTTCTAGAACTAATGAACAAAACAGCTTGTGGACGTTATGACCATATGTGCAGAAGTGCGTTTCGGGTAGTCGAAAAACATCTTGAACCTTCTCCCTCAACACCTTTCCGATGGAGATGAAGTCATTTTTAACGCTGTAACCCTTCGTTCTCTCCATGCCATACGCTCCCACCAAAGAGCACCCTCGGACCCCCGGAGGCCCACGGAGAATTCCCTCAAGTCTTTCTTGGAAGAGGTGAAAAGTGAGATGTCAGATATCCTGTCATCCAAAGTCAACACCCAACCAACGCTAAATAAACTTTGTGTGTTGGGATTTATTCAGATGATCTTATTAAATGGAACCCCCCAAAAAACGGACTTTACGAGTATGAGAATGAAAGGTGTTGACGCCCTTACGCGCGTGCTTTTGCGTCCGCGTACGAACAGTTCTTCGTCGGCCGTTTGTCTTGTGTGGCGAGCCGGTGTGTCAGCAGAGCTTAGCTGACCTGGAACCCCATGCGAGCATCACCACAAGGAGTGTACGTCAGCACAAGCGAAGGGTCAGCGACTCTGTTGACACGAGCTGCGCAGAGACCTTTTGCTTACATAAGATTTAGGGAAACTGATCTCTGCCTGCACGGCAGAGCTGCTCAACTTCCAGCGAACACCCCGAGGGAGGCCACTGATTCTTTACAGACTTACAGGCTCGAGAAAGAAGAATAAAGACAGAGCTCTCACAGCTGATGAGCAATATTCTTTCAACAGCGGAGATTTAGAGCTGCTCTGAAAGTGATAATTATGCATAAGATATGTACATAACACTGTCTAATGGTGAAACGCTTGAACACAATGATTATGAACTGGGCTGGATTTGAAGCTATAATATTACGTAAGTGGCATGCACAGGCAGGCGGGCGGGAGCTTTTTAGGAGTCCATCACTTTATATTCTTGTGATATGCCGGGTTTGAGTTCAGCCTGGGGGCCCCTGTCACCTGACATCTACCTCCTCCTCTTCACTGTGAGTTTGAACAAAGGTAGGTGGGTTCAGTGTCCTGCTGCCACAGGAAGGATTTCCCCCGCCCCGTCCCCATTATCTGAACTTTATTTCTTCTGTGGCGGCATATTCTTCAAAGGACGTCACAGCCATGATTGTGCTTCTGAGTGAGACATTGTAATCTAAAACTTAAACAGGCATGGCAGTTTATACACTATAGTTCAACAGTTTTTACTCCCTTAACTCCGTTTGGAGGCTTTTTTTCTTTAATAAGGAGACAAAAAGTATGACACATGAAGAGAGGGAGGTGAGAGTCATATAAATTGATTTATATCATAAAAACATTACAGTTGCCTTTAACAGCCTCAAACAAACAAATTAATCTCTACCACCTCTAGCTGTCCCCGTGGCACGATTGTCTCCGAATGTGCCAAACTTTAAATCACAGCTGGATACACACAGCGCGAAGGCATTCACACTGGCACAGTAGTAGCGCTGCGGGTGTTACACGATAGCGTGTTCGTGTTAGGACTCCTCAGTGTCTTCACTTATTCATCCTAACCCCTTCACCTTGTGTTCTGAGACGCAAGGGATGTAGTAATCCAACACCGGGCAACCTCTGGTGTGTGATGGCTCAGTGGATCCAGGAGGCCACTTAACACCGCAGAGCACCTTACAAGATCAATAGGCCGTGTAGCACTATGCGTCTGTCAGTGAGCAGACGATAGAATGAGTTCAGAGGGATAATAATACCGACCCGATAGACTGTTTTTGAGGCTCCCCGGGGGAAACGGTAAGAATAGAGTGAAATGATCTCATCTCACACTGACCTCAGCTATATTCCAACATGTGCGACATACGAGAGGAGCTCCAGGGTGCGACGATTACCCTGATAATTATGGTGTCGCTGCTGCCAATTAGTGATCTTAGCAGTGGATACTAATTTCAAAATGAGATGGATCAAGATCTAGTCCACAGTCAAAGTGTTAATAGAAGAAACTGGAGCAGGAAGCTGATGTTTTGCCAACTTGAAAATAGGAAAATATTAAATGACATTTCTGAATAGCTATTGCAAACTTGCAGACTCTGTTTCCTGTTTAAGTAGAGCGTGTGTTAATGTCTGCTGCAGCAGTGTAGTCGAGTCCTTTTTGGCAAACCTAACAAACATAACAAGCTCTCAGCCAGCTCTCGCCTCCTTTCTCCAGCTCGAGAAACTGTCTGATCTGTGTAAACACAAACTGCGGCAGGGCCGGTGAATATATGACATTAGGTCTGCATAAACACACACGGGGCGGCGGATGATTGGTAGGCTTGCAAAGATGCGGTTGTTTCACCTGGTGTTTATAAAACCTCATATCTGCTGAGCTGACAGTCCTAACGCACTTAATGTCACAAAGACGATGCCAGTGACTCCCTGCTGGCCACAGGTGTTTAACAGATGACACCCCCTGTCTCTGTGAATCTTTGAAACATCACAGCTTAGGCATCATCGGGATTTGGCTGGACTAGACTCCCTATCATCAGAGGACTTACAGGAATCATAAACTGTTTATCTATGTTCTGTCAAACGATATGCAGCACCGTGAGGGCTTTGAAAATCGTTTTCTTTTTGCCAGAGTCAGTGCTGAGTAAGACCCGGCCAACACCCTTGTTATGTGCCCTCCTGATTTGAGCAACGGGACACGAGAAGAACATGTCGGTCCAGAGGTCACAGCAATGGTAACCCCCTGACACATTACAGCAGCCCCTAATGCCAGCACTCTTTTAAGGTTCATTCCTGGGCTATAAATACTTTCCGCGCTGGTCAATGGGGATTCTTAAGGACTAGTCCTTCTCAGTAGAGTCTGTACCACCATGGCATTTGTCTCGCCGGATTGCCTTACACTGCTGTCCGTCAACAAATGGAAAGAGACGCGAGGTGGATAGGCAACGTGTTAAATGCTTCCTACCAAAGGATACCTCTTATAAAGTCATATATGACTTGGAAATTTCCAAGTGCGTGACAGAAGCTGTCAGCGGGTCAGTTGCAAGAACAGAAAGTTCAGTCCAAAATGTCCCCAGCGTTGTTTCAGCACACTGCTATGCGTTCTGCAGGGTGTGGTTTGTGCATTATATTCCTGAAAAGATACTGATCATTCTTAAAATGAATAATTGTCTAGACTGACAACAAAATCCAATAATTCTGGACACAAAAGCTCCTAACAGCTTTGATTCAAACGGCCTTCTGTCAGTCTGTTCATTTAGAATATTGGCCTGAAAACAGTGCCGTCTGTGTTCGTAGGAGAAAATATTATTTTTTTCCCCTCGGATTTAAACTTGTTGAGACGACTATAGGAGCAAAGTTTTTTGGCACCACTTCACCTACTTCCAAGGTGCATGAAGAAGTAAAAATCATCAAATAGAGGTCATCTGGTGACTCAGATGAAGGCTACTAGCCGAGTTGTTCTATATACTCGAAGAGTTTTGACCTCTTGTGTCGACATCAGGGGAGCTGCAGCCTTACTGGAAACAGAACTTAACTACACCTTTCACTTCATTGTTTGCTGCTGACAGGAAACGTTTGAGCCGATCCGTAATCCTGAATGGACTAAATTTCCTGCCTGTTTTCCACATGAATTGCACCCTAAGAAACTGTGGGCATTGTGGGTTAAATAACTACACTCAAAACTAAACTGAAACTAGGTCCTTCAAGCTAAACGAAAGAGAAACGTGATTGAGATTGCTTTGCCCTGATATACCTGAAGGGGAGCAGAGTTTTGCATACATACAGTACAATAGATTTTTTTTGGTTATTGTGTCCGTCTGGGATGAGAATACAACAGACAAGAAGGGTTGGAAGGACACCAAGACCTCCCACACCACCCCCTGCCTTCTTATTTACCACAGATGAGAAAGGAACAAAACTAACAATGGAGCGACTGTGCCCACTGTTAAATTCCACAGACTTGATAATATTGCCCAAAGTGCTTTGGTTTGTGTTTTTTTCATTGTCATGTCAGACAAGATTTCAATCAAATAGTCAAATAACACTGAACTCACTATGCAGTGGGTGTCTGAGTGTGTGAGTCAAACCAAGAAAATTTGCTACAAAAACATGAAATGTTTAACGTGACTAAATCAAATGTCATGGCCAGTTAATAAATAAAATGAAGCAGCTTTTGTTGAGTCAGGCAGTTTCAGTTTTTCTATTGTGAACTCTTCTCATAAGTTTTGTCTCTAACATCACACACAACTCATACTGGCCTGAGCGAATACAATGATTAGGGGGGGATAAAGGTGGGTTATACAGGAAAAGACATCAGTGTATCAGACTGGTCGTTGTGTATTTGGCACCCAGCCTGTAACTAACAGAGACCGCCGTCTGTATTTGATGACAGCACATTTGAAAGCAACAATATCTGTCTCTAACTTTCACCCTTCAGTTCATGAGCTGCTCCGGGGACGCCACTCATCCTGTTTCCTACCCGAGCTCAATGGACACGTGACTGAAGGCTACAGAAGTGCAAGCTGAGGTCTGAAAAGAGGAAGTGCACAGGGGAGTGGGCTTGTTAAATACAGGAAGTGGGCCAATCTTGAGTATCTGTACAGCAAAACAAAGTGCTCATCCGGTTCTCTGCCTGCAGCCAGCGCTGACGTACAAACTCAGTATAACTGCTGAGTCTAAGACATCTGATTCGTCTCGTGTCTTAATTGCAACGCCAGACTAAAAAGGAGCCTGAAACAAGAGACCCGTCGGGCCTTTTGCACAGCAGAGATTCTGACTGATCTGACTGATTCTTTTTTTTTTTTTTTTGCCACAGACGGGAAAGCACAGGTGCAATTAATAACATTAATTACAATCGCCTCATTGAATTTAGACGTCCCAGTTTCAGAGCGTGGCATTCTGCATGCTGGCTCATGCTTGCTGGCACTGCTTACTGGGGCACCTAAATGGAGCTGAGTCATTGATGATATAATTAGCTGCACCTGTGCAAGTCAGTACACCCTCCATAATGAACACTCCGTCGTGAGAAGTTCATTTAAATTTCAGACGTTTATCAATCATCAGCATTTTGCAGACTGCAATTTTGAAACGTTTACAGTGCAGAACGTTTGCATTGCATTGTGGGATTGTTTGTAGGCAGTAGGCTGATTACTAGTGGTCAGGAGTTACTTAAATGTGAATTACTTACAAATCAAAGCATCATAGTCAATGAACTAATAGGACCCAAACTGTGACGCTCACGTCATTCGGATCAGTGTGACACTTAAGGAGGGTTTATAAGCAAGCATAATATTTCTGAAGCACCAGAACTATTGATATGTTCATATGAATATCAGTATATACAGTGTACAGCGGGATGCCTGTGTTCGCGTGGGACTGACAGGGTTAAACACGCAAAAATTGTAGCCTGTTCCTGAAATCTCTGCCTGACCACTAAGTGTCAAAATGATGCGAAAGACATGAGTTGTATCTGAATCACAAATCCTGCTGCTGCGTCATTAAACTCACAAAGGATTTGTAAGAGACAACTTCACAGCTAAATCCAGGTGATGCAGTTACCAGATCAAATGACTTAATCCTCAGCTGTCAATGCAGCAATCAAATAATTACGGGTTGCTACAAAATATGCACGTTTTGCTGGACTGTCAAAGAGTCCTGGTTTGGGATAAATGCCAGACTTTTGCAACCGCTGCCTTGTACCATGGTCACGGTCTGTTACGTAATAACATTAGTCATGTTCTGTTCAGGTTATATTTTGACGTTTATGCAGAAACTCTAGTGCGTTAGTCTTTTTCTGCATTTGTCTGAATGTCAGCAAATGATCAACACTGAACATGATGTTATAATATGATTCCTACAGCATTTTCTGATACATAATAACTGTATCCAGTCATAAAATAAACAATTATCACGGGGAAAAAAACATACACACACACAAAGAAACTAAATCCTGTTTATGAATGTTACTTTTCATGTTCCCGAGGACCCCGTGAGTAGTGTTAAATATAGAAGAATCAAAGACAAGTCCAAACAAACCCTGTTCTCCTATCTGCTTCCCAAACACACACGCAAAATAAACACATCACGTGTCGCGTTCAGGGTGCACCGGGTTCAGTCCTCAGTGGGAAAGGTGTGTATTAATAAACTAAGGAGTGGCATCTTAACTGGAGGAGCGTCACGGGAAGCGAAACGGTAGTGAAACACCAGAAGAGACGTGAAGGTGAAGGCAGAGATGGACAAAATTTACTGTGTACAAAGGTCAAAATATGCAGACGCACGTAGTAGATGGACAGCACGCAGTTAGTGAGTGAGTGAGGAGATCCTGGAAGAGCATTTCCTCTGAAACCAATGTTTAGTTTGTGATTAAAGACAGAGGTAGACAAGCGACCTTGTTTCTTTTATGACTTTGCAAGGTCGATGAGATGTCTTGTAAAACTATGAAGTCATGGTGTGAAATCAATCTTGTGAGGGGACTATTGTAAAGAGAGGAGGTGTAGGAAGAGTGTTGAGGATGAGGAATGCGTAATACAGGGATGTGATGGCAGTTTAACGCTGGATTATTGCCATTTAGAAATGTGTTAGCCTTCGTTTGAGATATATTTGACATAAATCCATCTTGTAAAACACAGAAAAGGTCCAAACAATTAACAAAATCTAGTGAACTTTTCTCCTAAGGTTGAAAAACATGTTATTACTTGTCCGGAAGGTTTCCTCAGTAGAAGCGAGCGTTGGAGAATTCCCAGCATTTACCTGTGAGCTGCGTAAGTGAAACCCTGACATCACGCAGGAGACAATGAGGGTCACACGGCAGTCATGCAAGCCTTTTGGATTTGCATAGAAACTGGCGAGACGTGGGCGCCTCTAAACCAGAAAGATGGTGGCACAACAAAGCAAGGGGCTGCTCTGGCCAGTCGACACAAAGTAGAGGGTGAAATATAAACTACAAACCGACACTTTTTTTGCTGCCATTTAAAAAAAGATCTGAGACTTTGCACACTTTGCAATCCTTTCAAATCTAGTTTTGAAAAGAACAAATCAGTGTCAGTGATCGCTCATCCTCTGCCAAGATAATCCATCCATCCACCTGACGGGTGTGACATATCAAGATACAGATTTAATGACATGGTTATTGCGTAGGTGTGCCTTGGATTGATGACAATAAAATGCGATTTATCACACAGCACAATGCCACAGGTTTTAACGGAATGCACTTTGAATGCACAGAGACACCGTGACAAGATCCTGAGGCCCATAGTTGTGCTGTTCATCTGCTGCCGTCCACTCATCTCGATAATGCACGTCCCCCATGATCCAAAAATCTGGACAAGCTGAAAATCTTGCATACTCACCACACACGTCATGAATTGAGCATGTTTAAGATGGTCTTGATATGTAGCGTATCCATTTACAGCCAATATCTAACACCTTAGCGCAACCATTGAAGAGCAGTGGGCCTTCCACTGCAAAATGTGGCTCTGAAGCCAAGGTGAAATGGCCAGCATAGTTCTGTGCTTATTAAATGTTCCAGATAAAACGACACATTTTAGAGTGGCCTTTTATTGTGACCTGTCCAAGGTACACCTGTGCAATAATTACGCTCTTTAATCACCATCTTGATATGCTACACCCGTCAGGGAGATTCTCTTGGCAAAGACGGTGCTCACCGACATGAATTTTAACACGTGTGAACAACATTTTAAAGAAATAAACCTTTAGTGTGAATATAAGAAGTCTTAAACCTTTTACTTAAAGGCATGACAAATGGGAGCAAATACAAAAACGCGTTTATATTTTTGTTCATATTTTGTTGTACATGCTACAAAATATTCTTGTGTTCCAATATTAATCATGTGCATCAGTTTGAGCGGCTTTATATACTACTCCTTTTTGATTCTCAATATCTGGGCTCTTACTCAGTCACCGTCGTTAACTGCCCTGAGATGAACTGGGTTGTTTTTCATCTTGAAGAAGGACCAGTCCAGTGATTTATTGGATGACATCGCCCCCTGGTGAAAGCCACGTCAACTGATTTCCTTTTAGTCCAAAGCACTCTTCATGATCACGTACGTGTGTGTTTATGCATGCTGAGCATAAATGACAACAGCATAAATGTTTTTCGAATGTTACACTAAATATGAGAGAGGTGCATGTACGTTACATGAGTATTTCCTGCTTTTATACTTATACACATTTATGTTTTTACGTTTTTGTTGATGTGTTAAATATTGCACATTGTTCCATTTAATTTTGTATTTATTGAATTTGAATAATAATCGTATGTTCTAAAAAGTAAGTATACACTATTTTTTTTTTCATGTTATAGTAACATAAAAAACATAAAAAAAACAAACACGTGTGCTGTTGTCCCTGTTTAAAGATATAAGTAGACAGTCATGAAAGCTCTCTCCTCAGTGTCTCTGTGGTACGAGCACAACAGCTCGGGGGCGAGCTTTTTTGTGAACGCGCACTTCCTAACCCTAACCCGGGAGCGGGACTCGAGGAAACACATCTCGACGAGCAAACAGAGCTCGGTACAACAGCAGGGTTGTGAATTTCAAACCTCACTTGCTGGTGAGTGAAGCTGATCTAGCAGGTACTTATTTTACCAGCATTTGGCTCGTGCATGGTGCTAATTGTGTTCGTGTAAGTTTATAAAACTCCCTTAAAATATGAAACAGTGTTGTAAAAGTATGTAATTTATATCTCGTGGTTCAGTTACGTCAAGTGCTGCTTATGATACATAACAAATGTAACACTTAAAATAACACTTTTGTCCACTTTAGCTCACGTAATGTTTGTGAATTGGATGTCAGCTCTTAAACATATTTAACAATCATCGTGATGGTGTGAATCGATGTTTCTTACAGCAAAAGTGTTCGTGCTAGCTTACTGACTTGTTTTTTTAGGTGATTGGTTTAATGTCCTGCTATAAAAATGTTGCCCATTCGCACTGCCGAAACCCGGGATCGAACCAGGGACCTTTAGATCTTCAGTCTAACGCTCTCCCAACTGAGCTATTTCGGCGAGTACGTGAATGTGTCGTCATAGCTGCGTCATATAAAGACGTCATCACCTGCAGTGTTGCGTTTATGTTCTCTCTGGTTTTAAAACACATGAACACAGTGTAAAAATATAATATACTAATATACGAACGGTATCCGTGTTCAAACAGGAAGTAACAACAGTTGTCCTTAGCAACAGCTGAACACAAGATGTCGCCCTTGGCAACAGTGGAACACTGGTTGACTGGTTGAGTTTTCACTGCGGGCCTCTGTCCTCTCCCAACAATGGATTCATGATGAAATCCCATGAAGCTTGTTTACAGCTGAATGTTTCATTACTCATTTATTTCCTATTTCCGCCTTACTATAGTTTACATGCTTTTTGCTTTGCTTTTAAATAATTGTTGTTAAATGTGCTTGAAAGCAAAACATTGTTTTTCATCTGTATATTTGAAATGTGTATATTACTTACTATTTTAATTTATTTGCTATTTTATTTTGTAGTTCAGTCCATAGGGACTTGACCTAGGAACCAGTATGTCCAGTATGGTGGTGGACCAGTAGCTTGAGTGGTGCCAGTTCACCTCCTGGGCAGTGTCGAGGTGCCCTTGAGCAAGGTACTGAATCCCTCACAACTGCTCGCAGGCCGCAGGGCGCTGCTCTGGGTGGATGGCCATCACTCCACCATCTCTCTCCATGCACGTGAACCATGTGCACATAAACGCGCGTGTGTGTATTTTGGGTTAAAAATGCATAAAACTGAGTGAAGAAACGAATTTCCCCTTGAGGGATTAATAATAAAAATATCTCTTTGGATTTTATAAATCCACTTTCTGTATTGTGAGCTGCTGTAGACACAAAATTAAAATATTTACCTTATAGAAAAAGTATACACATATAGATAGATATGCATATGATATACATATATATGTATATATAACATGTTTTGTATCACTCTATAATGTAAGCTAGAAGGCCTCTACAAGAATTAGGACCAGCAAGTATAGTAAGTCATGTCAAAATCGCGGTCTATTGTTCTTTATTCCAATCCATTACTGAGTTCAGGCAGTGGCCACGACATTAGTCAGCTACTTGAATAGTTTGCCATAAATCACAAAAGAGGGAGTAGACTATAAATACTTACTTGTTGGCTGTTGTGACTTATGACTTGTGTGTATTTGGATGACGCCCAAATGTTAGGACATTTTCACAGGATGGTGGCCAGCAGTAATACTGTTAGACTCTACTGAGCCAACAGTGGTACAATACAGTAAAGCTTGTTAATCCTATTCTGCACTTTCTCTTTTTTCTAATGGGGCTCTGCAGTGATGCAGTGCTATCCCTTTATTAGTCATACGATGTCCGGATGCCAGCATCGATGCCTCCGTTCTCTTCCCTCTTTACCCCCTAATCTCTCCTCCATATTGCCTCTCATCCTCTCTCTCTCTCTCCATCTCTCTCACGTTTTTTGTTCCTCTGTCATCCCCCAAGGTGACTTTCCTTCCTTCAAAGACACTGCAGCTGTTCCTTGCTTTGTTCTGGAGGGCCTGTGTGTGGATAAGAGATGAGAGAGATGCAGGCCGGCAGAATAAAGAGGAGGAGAACCAAGGGAGGAAATGAGGGTGTGAAATAGGAGGGGACTGATGAGATTATCAAGCAGGATGGAGGAATCTACAATGTTGATTCAATGCACAAATCAGTAAAGCAACAAATTCCCTCTCACACACACCACAGACAGATTTGTTCTGCCAACATAAAAAAATGAAGTGTCAACATCAAGAGATTGAGCCGTCTCCACAGATGCTTACCTGACAAACAAGTCTCATCTTCATTAGTACTGGTGATTAGCACAGTTGTCACATCACAGCGAGGGTTCACTACAGTCAGCACTAAATACTGCAAGTATCTGGGACAGAGTTTCTAAATTTAGGGATCAGAAGAACAGGCAGTGGAAAGTGGAGATGTAGAAAGAAAGAGACAGCTGGAAAAATCAGAGATTTGCACAGAAGGGTTAAGAGGAAGAAGGGTGGAGGAATTCCCAGGTTACTCTGAGGAGGATAGAATCAAACGTTTACCTTAAATTTGTAGAAATAATCTGTATTTCAGTTGCCAAACAAATAAATAATCTGAACACATGTAACTTTTTTGTAAAGTGACAGAATTATTTGGATTTAGTTGGTAATTATTAATGTAAATCTTGGTACCTTATAACATTTGGATAGTCCACCTGCAGATAGTTTAGTATTTGTAATGTTTTCCTCATCTTCTTAATTTAAATTAAACTGAGTCACAAATAGAAAAACATTTTCTGATATTACACCACTGTGGCTTAGATAAAAAAACAACATCTTGAGTTTGGAAATGTTTATGAAGTGGGGAGTGTTCATGAATTGTTCATCTGTCTGTGAGTCATAAAGCAAAAACAATGTGTCATCTCCTCTAATTCTACATAATTTGATATATAATTCTGCATTGCGCTCTCTTTATTCTCTTTTTCATTTCCATTCTGTGAAGTATTTGAAAGGTCATGAAAACAGAAGACGCCTGTATACAAAAATTCTCTTCTTTCCAATATTATAGCAGATAAAATGCATCTACACAGACACATGTAAAATAGATTGTCCCTTACATTTAAATTTCCCAATACGCAAAAATGAATATTTGAAAATCGACAACAACCAATACATTGAACATGAAATGTCTATGAATTGACGGTGAACTGAGATGGAACAATTCTTAGATCACCTTTTTAATACAGATTATCTCCTCTTCTATATAATAACACATAATATAAATCTTATACAATACTAATATTTCTCTATACACATGGTCATTAATGTACAGTACAGTGTACACACAAACAGTTTTAACACAAATACACTTATTTCTTTTTACAGTAACATTGCAACTTGCTCAGAGTTTATCACAATGGCTGATTTTTTTTTCTGTCCGGCAGATGATTGTGACGAAAATAAAATATTATTATCTTTTGACTAAAACCCAAAACAGACACTTCAATATTTACATCCCTGAAAAATGTACATGAATACACAAGAATTATTGTCTCCTGTCTGGTTCACAAATTGTGTAAAAGGGGTGAGGATGAAGAAGATAGCCCAAAGCCCAAAAAAGCTCTCTGAGACTTGAGCCCCTACAAAGTTTAAAGTGTACTTTATCTACCTACCGACATAAATCTTTACCTACTGTAACACCCATAATACAAGAGATGATTAAGGGCTGGTTTGTTGCTTTGAGTCCAAAACGTTTGGAAATGAGACATGAAGCCCTGAGGAGAAAGAGAGACACAGATATAGTGTAGGATGTCCAGGACTCAGTCCAGAAGCTGACAGAGGCCTGCCTGCCTCTGCAGTTATTCAAAGTGCTGTCCAAAAGCAGTGACTCTGCCCTCCAGAGCAGCTAAAATGAGGAGATGCCCCATGTCAGAAAATGGGATTACTCCGGTCAAAGATGGTAATTTACCTGCAGTCACTACAAAGACAGTTTTCACAAAATGTTGCCCTTTGAAATCCACTTTAAAACTTAAGTGATACAATTTCAGTAGTAATTACAGCGGTATGTGTACAATTGCTCCATGTAATTTGCTTTTATATTATGCCCAGTGGCCTAATGCTGTTAATCAGAATATTTAGTCCCCTTTCTTCTCTCTCTTCCCCCAGTAATTGAAACCATAAGTAGAAAACCAACAATTCTGTGTTCACATTCTCTTTGTTCACATCCTACGGGTCATTGCTTTGCTCATGATTTATTGCACATAATCATGGACACAAACGCTCATTTATTCACTTACGCATACATGCACACATGCGAGCATACAAACCCAATCACTCATCCTCGCCTATGTCGCTGTGACTCTTATTAAAAAAATGAATAAAAAATAAAGTCATGCCTTTTTTTTTTGGTTAAACTTGCACACATTGTACTAAAATATGATGCTTACTTAAATTTGCTTAAATTAAATCTCAATCTTTTTTTTTTTTTTTGCAGGTTCCGGGTAGTTTCATAGTATCAGCCTGTAAACTTTGAATCTGAATGCTTGCTTTTACCTGCCATTACTTTGCTATACCATATACAGTATGTGCAAATACTGTCACTCTGATACATCGTTGTAAACATACAGCAGGACATTCAGCACCATGAGAATATATTAATAACTCAATTAAGGCATGAAAAAATAAGGGAAAGAAAGAGAAACATAAACTTCCATTAATATTTTTCTCTCTGAGAATATCTGTGCAGGTAGATATTGGTGTGCTTTCACAGATAATGACAAATTATGGATCACTGTGCGTTGTGTGTGTGTCTGTGTGCGTGTCTATCTGTGCATATGTACATGCACATGCAAGTTGAAAGTGCACGCAGGAGCAATAATGTATAGTGTTATCTAACCCTTACCTGACACGCGGAGTGCACACTAGTATTTTCAGTAGGCATGGCTATGGTGTCAAATGCTTGGCCAGTGTTGCCATGGAGACCCAGTGACCACCTTGTCAGTCAGGAAGTGGGCTAATGAGGGCCTGTGTAGGGACAGGGGAAAGCAGGCTCTAATTAGAGCACAGGACTCACCTGTCTCCACATCTGCATGGATCCAGAGGTCACGTGATTTGTCTTGACCTTTGTAAACTAACTGGTTGTGTTTTTCTCACACCCATGCACGAATATACACACGATCCATCTCTAGCAAATTAGTAAGATACATACAATACTTAAAATTCACACACACCCGCACGCACATGCAAACACACTCTGAAGTCCAGCCTCATTCCCTCACTGCCTCTGTGAGGCATCGATCAGTGCCATCGCTGGCCTCCACCCGTGGCTTGCGAGCCTTCCTCTGGCCTCCCCCCTCCACCCAGGAGTTATGAATAACTGTTCCCCCGCTGGGAGCTGGGTCCACCTGCAGAAGGGACACTACCCTTTTCTTGACACGTGTTTTGAGGGCACGGCGCAGCTTCTGCCTTGTGAAAGCATAGAGCAGAGGATGAAAAATAGTGGTTCCATAAGCCATTGCCAAGAAGCAGAGGCGTAGTCGCACCAGGCTGTCACTGGGACCCAGACACAGGATCAGAACATTGACTGCAGAGAGAGGGGCCCAGCATCCCAGGAAGGTGGATATTATAATTAGGGACATCTTTAGGACACGACGTTGGCGTTCTCGACGGTCCCTGTGTCTGCGCACTGCCCGCCTCAAGGCGATGATTGCAGAAACAGAGGCCTGTACACCCATGGAGGAGGCAGGCAATGGTGAGGTGGCGTGGGTTTGGGTTGAAGCTGAAGGTGGGGTCGGAGAAGCAGGCGTAGCTGGTGTGGTGGCGATGGGGGTGGTGGCAGCAGTGCTGACAGTAGTGACGGTTGCTCCACTGTCGGACATCCCTTGGGGCATGGAGGAGAGTGGTGGGGGTGATGTCGGTGTCGGGGTGGGAGAGGGGATAAGAGGAGGGTGGCTTAGGTTCTGGTTCTGGTTGGAGGACACTACCTCTGTGGGCAGGCTCAGGTCCTTCCTCTTCTGCCTCCTGCAGCGTATCCTGCAGGTGTTGTCCTTTGTACGGGTACCCCTCATCATGTGGGAGCCGATGCGAATGTTGAGGGCTTGCAGGATCTTAGAGTAGGTGAACAACATGACGACCACAGCGATGAAGAAGCATGGCACTTGGAGCAACAAGTGGTAATACATAGCCAGGCCTGTGTAATACCCCTGCCCTCCTACACACAGCAGTGTCCTGTTCTGCCATACTGGAGACAGGTGGTGTGAAGGGGAGGAAGGACGAGTTGTGGGTAAAGAGGAAGGGGAGATGGAGGAAATAATGGGCGTCACTCCAGTGGTGAGCTCAGAGTCATGGTTCTGCCCTCTCAGCTCCTCATCCTCACTGTCCTCAGCCCTCGAAGAGAAGAAGTCCCCTTCAAGGAAGGGCAGGAAGAAGACAGCCAGTGACACGGCCCACACAGCTGCCAGGAGCAGCGCTGCACGCCTCGGGGTCAGCAGGCGACTGGCTGGACGTACTGAGATGTCATATCGGTCCAAACTGATCACTAGTACATTAACCGCTGTGGCCACACTCGTGAATGTGACACAGGCCTCATGAAAGCAGCACAGTGTGGCCAGGCTGCCGACTCCACTTCCATTAGCTGGTAACAGGATCACAGCCACGGTCAGTGGCAGACACAGCACACAGACCAGTATGTCCAGCACGTGGAGGTTGACTGTGACCAGGTTGCTGACCGAATCCACCAGGTTTGACTGAGCACAGTAGAGCACAAGTACAGTCAGGTTGCTGCTGAAGCCCAGCACCAGCTCCAGTATTAGCACAGTGGTCAAAGACACCTGGAAACCCAGGGGATAGGGTGTGCTCCAGCCCTCCTCCACCCCCACATCGCCCCCTCCGTCCAGTAGGCCTACCCCCTGACCATCGCTGGTCTCCAGGAGGTCACGATAGCCTTCGGTCTCCATTGACGCCACAGCACTCCTTCACACATAGCAACAGCAGCCTCCACACCAAACCATGCTCTGTCTTCTCTTTTCCTCTGGCTCAAACAATGAGGATGACGGTCAGATCTCTGGTTGATTCTGTGAAAAACAGAGGAACAGAAAGACAGACAGAGAAAGATCAAGCCGTTATCAGTCATGTTTACTCAAAAATAACACTGCGCAACAAGTACAAGTCAAACTTGTTAGATTTCACAAGTGAAGGGAAGCTATGAGTTGACACAACAAGGTGAAAGTGATCTTGGCAGTCGATTGGAATCATGGGGTGCAGTTCAAGCTGCTGCTGATGACCCATGATGTCTCACTGGGCTCAGGCAGTTAGACAACAACATGCTTCGCATAGACAATGGTTAACAGTTCAGGCAGGAACTGGAGCAGGATGTCTCTTGGGGGGCATTTGCAGGTATGAGTGCAATAATCAGGGACTCGGCAGAGGATCCCCGAACAGTCTACACACACATAACAAACCACTGGGGATTTATTGCCTCTCTGTACTTACAGTTCATGTACAGTGCTGAATTCTGCTACAAAGATGTAAACCGTGCTTCTGAGTGGGTGGCATTGGATGTTTGATTCATGATTACGTGACATACATTATATGGGTCAGAAACGATGCAGGATAAAGCCTGTGGAAACGCATAGAAACCAACCCACATGTACTGTTAAGCTTGCAGTGACATATTACATGTTGTTTATTAAGATCTACCTGTACCTGCTCCTCCATGATCGACAAGCCATTTTGTGAAGACAACAAATGCCTGTACAAATCCAGTAAATGGCAATTTACTGTTAAATCCTCTGTCTTTTTTCCCCCCACAAACAGTATAAACCTGTCAGCTTCTACCTCCAAGAGGAGATGTGGCAGGGACATTGGTGGGCTGGTAGAGAGACCGTGCAGCGCATGTCAACATAGCAGGCACCCAACTGAGGGTGGCAGCAGTTAATAGTTCTCACAGGGGGACGTAATGAAGACGAATGGATCAATGATCCACAGACAGTGGCACATAAACAATGCTATCAGAGAAAGACCAGCTCCCCTGGCATCCTCTCTCGAACACCACCTCCCCCTATTCGCATCTGCTCTCCTACATCCCTTCCTACTCTGTTCTCTTTTCAGTTTACTGGCTAAGACAGACTACTTTGCATGTGAAGCATGTTATTCATGGCTGGCTGCCTGTTCTGTGCTTGGGAATATCTTATAAGGTGTTGGCTGATTAGATAGAAGACTTGCTGAAAGACAGAGAAGAAAAATATGTTCCCTGAGTCTCTTTAAGGGCTACAGGTGTGTCCTTATGGGCACCATTGACCCCAGCCTTTGCTGTCAACCTCTTCTCCACCACAGCTTTTGTTCTCACCCTCCCGTTTGCCCCTTTCCCTTTGTTTTTATTTCACAGTTTCTTTTCCCATTTGTCATGTGGAGAGAACCTGCAGGCAGAACAGGACTCAGTGTGGAATAGTGGTCTATCTTAATCCACTAATGGGTTCCATGGGGTTTGCGGTGTTGCTGGAACATTGATTTAAAGCATCATCGATCTGCCAATTTAACAAGCCTGAGGCGAGGGAGCACAGAAACACACTCCCCATCTCATCCTCTCCCAGGTACCCGCAGTCTCAATTTGATCGCTGCATAAAATAAAAACAATTCTTCAGCTGCATTTGAAGAATTAATTTATGTACACAGGTCGTGGTATTTTTTCGTGAACAATAGATTGGCGGTATTCGCGGTGCATCACCTATCCCAAAATCAGTCGAAATATTAAAGTATTGGCTGTGGAAGTTTGGTCTCCAGGTTACAAAATTATAGCATAATCATCTGATTTCACAGACATGGTCCTGGCAGTGAAAACATATTAACTTTGATCCCCTGTGTGTTTTAGACGCCTCTAGCACAAAAATATTCAGTGGGCTGTGACCTTATAATGTCCTCAAAATCAATTGTGTTTACACTACAGTGTTTGTTCAATATGGTTGACACCACGGTGCTACAGAGAATAATGGCGCAAAACAAAGGAACACTTTATATTTAACAATCAGTCACTTGCACCAATCACAGAGGCAACGTGCATGTCAATACTGCATTGACCAAGCAATGCCTTCCATCTCGTGCGAGGGATACTTGAAGCGCTGTCAGGAGAAGGAGGACTCACCGTGAGTATCATAAATGTGTCCCACCAAGTAAAACTATCAGTGTCAACAAACATCAAGCCGTCATCTGTTTCCCTTAACAATCCCGCAGTAATAACAGAGTGATGATTGTCTACTGGTGAAATGAGCAGGCTGAATGGCTTTCAACAAGAGTCATTTTTGCTGTTCTATGACTAAGAGTAACAAAACGCCACAATCAGCCCTGTGATAATGGATACTTAGAGCGGTGTGATGAACTGGTAAGAGATGCAAAGAGCCACAGACAAAGGAGGAGGGGAAAGGTCTGCGTTAGCATGTTGTTTGGACGCAAGAGGTGTTTTATATGGAAAGTTAGAATTCAAGTATTTACGGCTCGAGAGGGGAGAAGAAAATTAAAATGTGTAGACAGGGTGGTGAACTCTGGCTTGTAATGCTGGTGTCTTTGAGTGGGAACTGTAGATATTCAGGTTCAGGTTTTAGCTTGCAGAATCTAATGTGAGGTCCTTGTAGCTGGAAAATTGTTGTTTCAACCAACCAAAGTGTCTGTGTGTGTATTTGTGCACAGGTTTGTGCACTTTGGAGTTAGTTGTTGGTAGCAGGAAATAGCTGGAAACAAGGTGAAGCTTCTGCACCACAAATTACATCCAGCCCTGTGATTGACAAGTCAGAAGGGAAAGCTTAAGGCATGTACTACACAGCATGTTATATTAAGATATGACCCTCACAAACAGGCATTTGAATCCGAAAAGTCTTAACACGTTTTCTGACAGCTTTTGCTTTGGTAGGAAACAAACACGTTTTAAAACTCAGCACTGAGTGATCGTCAGTCTGGATTATTTCACAGAGTCTCAAATTGGTTTTGGTGAACTCACGTGGCCTCTCCTCAGCTCTCCCTCAGTTATGTCATCCATAGATTACTCTGGCTTTGCAGATGAATTCATCAAATCTGCTTGTGTCTCAATTACTGTAGATTCTGAGCTTCGCTCCATGGTAAAAAAAACAACAGACTTGATTGACGGTGTCCTTGATAGCACAAGTTCCTGAACCTTGCTGTCAGGGTTATTATAGGTGTTGGGTGGAAGATGACAGCTTGTCAAGCCCCTTTTCACAATATCAGAGGGTAAATGCTCAAGGAGATGCTGTTGTCAGGCTTTCTTTTCTAACAATCTTGCATGCACTTTGCACACACACACTAAGCTATCCGTGTATTTAGTGTCTTTCTTGACAACACATTTCCCGCCAGGGGCTAAATTACTTCTGCCCAACACAAAGACAGTAAGCCTGCTCTTGGCTCGGACAAAGCAACACAGTGTAAGACATTTCTATGTCTTGGTATATTTGTTTGGTATGTCTTGGTGAAATAACCTTATTTTTACTGCACTGGGTGGGTACATCAGCAGAGGGATACAGTGGTCACAGTGAGGTTCAGAGTGTTTTTGTAAATTAATGTTGTAATTTGCTGATGACTCCCTGAACTCCAAGATAAGTGCAGCGAAACAGTGCAAGAGTTTTACCCAAATAGTGCAATCAACATAGTGCCACACCAGCTCGGTGGATGCCAAGATCAGATTAAGTTAATGACTCAGCCACAACTCTTTGTCCCACGTAGTTTTCTAAATCATTATAACTGCTCTCTTTTTCATTCAAGGAATGCATTTTTTCTTGCTCAGTTTCCCCACTACAGCCTTCTTTTATTCATATACTAGCACAAAACTGCACCTGCATTTTCGAGCCAGGCAAAACCTGACACTTACACGAACTCGTAAATACATTTTAATGTCATACCCGTAGCTCTGCCTTAATGGATAGAGGCACACTTCACCGACAATGCGCTTTAGATGACAACTGCAACTTCCAGGCCAGTGCACCTGTCTGATAAACAACACACACCCACATTTCCCGGCCCATCTGAAATGAGGCAGAAACAGTTTATTAAATCTGGCACTTTGTGCCACGACTGCTGTCCATCATGCTGCCGCGTGCCGAAAGTGCTGATCCTGCATGGGGCCTAAGGGTATTCTCCCATTTTCACCTCAGTCCTTGGCAGACTAGATGTGACAATGTGGTCGGCACATGTGAGGCTTGGAGTTTCCTAATTATTTAAATGTAAGCACCGCCAGCGCCCTCTGTAAGGCTTCATGCGCTCACTTTGCATATTTCTGAGGATGTAACAACTTTTCCAGAGAAGATGACGCCTGCCGAAGCTCCATCTGTTATCAATCATTTGTGTAGTGACAGTCAGAATAACTAGAAGTATGAGGCAGTATAAGTATTCCATAAGCAGATTTTTTAGTCATCTGTTTTTTGGTTGCCGTTGCCTTTTTTTTAGTAGAGCACATCTCCCTTCAGGTTTCAGCAGGATTAAGTTAGTCTAGTTAGTCTCGCCTGTTGGCAGGAGACCTTATTTCTTAAATCACACTACCTGCTGCTGTAGTTTAAATTCAGCAGTTGGAAATGATCCAGTTCTTCCATGAGTCTGTGCGCTTGAGTCCACCTCAGGGACGGGGATCAGCGTTGTTTACACAAGGACAACAATAACCAAAGTAGATATGTGTCACTTTCCAATTTATTTTTTACAAAAATGAGCCTGGAAAGCAGTGCCTGGTTGTTCCGATAACAAAAAAATGAGACGTTTACAAGAGGGCATTGTATCTGACTACAGATGTCAGTTCATTCTGGTTTATTTAGACTACCTTCCGTGAAGAAATTCTTATCTTTTTTCTTCCGTGATGGATTTTTCCTTGTACAACTCGAAAATGTCAGAATGGTGTCACTAGAAAGAAGACTTTGCTCTTTGATTTCGCAGGACTGACACCAAAAGTTGACATTTAGGGAAGAAACGGAAACAGATGAGAGAGACGGGAAAGAAAAGGAGAGAGAGAGAGGGAAAAAAGAGGGAAAAGAGAAAAGCAGGCGAGATGATAGCGCATGCAGCACGCTGACTCATAGCTGTCTTCGGTATTCCTAACGTCCGCAGTGAGACAATCGATCAAAGGATTAATTTTCCCACTCAATTCATCCAGCAGCACTAACAGCAAGCAGCCACCAGCTGGGAAGCAGCATCCTTGGCAGAGCCCCAACAAACCAGCCTGGACTGGCCAACAACACAACCCGCTCAGTAGGAACGACAACATCCCACCATATCTAATATGTTTCTCATATGGATAGCTTCAGGAACTTGAAGAGAAAAGCAGTTTGAATGTGAGTACATGCAACAAACCAAACACGGTATGTATATTACAGATGTACAAGTAACTCTGGACGTGTTTAACTCAGCCCTGCTACCCCTGATGTGAGGCCAAACAACACTAAACACTGTAAAATTTAGTTCTTTAGTTTTCAGAACTCCTGCCAAGCTCGCCGGAGACACACAGGAACACCATGTAGTCCGCAATGTATCGCTAACCGCCGTCCACCCACGCACTGCCAGCCCACGGCGCTCCTGCTTGTACGCTCTTCCCAGATACGGCGGAAGATGGATTGCCAGCTGAGGTGAATGGCATCTTGTGTGCTTAAGAAACTGCTGAATCCCAACCCCGCACCTTTGCCTGAGACAAGTTCTGGAGGGAGGGATGGATAACGGGAGGTGAGATGAAAGCGGGAGGTAGGCGCAGTGAGGGAGTGATGGATAGGAGGGAGGCTGAGGGGTGTGCAGATGGATGCTGAGTCGTGTGCTCGCTGGAGGGGAATGTTTGTTCCCCGCTCACTACCTCTATCCATCTCTCTTTTGAATAGTCCCAGTTGTGCCGCCTCGCCCACCCTCTTCACCATCCATCTTACAACCAGCACATGGCTCTCTGCTTTTACGCCGTACAATATCTTCGTGTAATCCCCACAGATCGTCTAGATAGACCATTCTTTGATTTTTGAATAAGGAGGCAGTGCTTCATAATGCAGCGGTGCAAGCGGCCTCTCGCAGATCGCTGTCATTTCAATAAAGGTGAAATAAAGACACGTATGTCTAGTCACTTTGTATCCCACGATTCTGACAGGCTCCTGCCAGAACATCAATAAGGAACATACAGTGGGCAGGTTAATTATCACAGCCTGTAATCTATAAGAACAGCCCTGCGCCCAGAGAAGACCTTGGTCTCTCGATAGCTCCGGTCCACAGAGTGTGAGGCATCATTATCACCTGACAGTGTGTTCGATGGATTTCATTTAGCTCCCCCATTCATTAAAGACACTACTTGGTATCCTATATTCAGCTATGACGTCCTTAGCCTATAATTTAGCTATTATACGCACCACCCATCAATAAGCACCAATCAAGGCTGCGGTGCAATCACTGTTCTTTAAAAGAAGAAGAAATCAAAATCAAGTGTGAAAGCTGGTGAAATGAAGTAAAACTGACTCAGAGTAAGTGGAGTCTGTCACATAAATCAGCGCTTTGGAAGGCTGTTCACTGCCCCATTGAACTGAATAGCAATGATTAGTAATAAGATGATAAAGACAATAAAACAGGATAAAATGGAGAGGTATAACAGCGCTCATTATATTTCTATTCTACCCAGTAATTACTCCAACCTTCCTTATGTGTTGTAAAGTGATTGGCTGTGATTAGCAACGTCTTCCCCTCCATCGCTCCATTTCAACAGCACGCCTCATCAGGAGATAATGGGTCGTCCGAGCGCAGGCGGCAAAACTCAGGCACGGCCCGCGCGCTGCACCCACCTGCGTTTTTGTGCTGTCATGAATGTGTTGTCGTAAACAGGCGAGTCGTAACGCGAGGTCCGAGGTGCCGCTGTGGCGACGAAGCACCGAACCAGCGGCTGTTTGTGCGATGACGAGGCTCGCCGGCTTTGATCAAGAAAGAGCTTTGACCCGTGATCACATGCACAGAACACACCTGGACATGTCGAGAGAGAAATCTCTCAATTCCTTTCATTCAATTCTCTCTTTTACAACTAAAAAGGTGCATTCCACTCATTTTTCACATTAAGATGAGTTTCTTTATCGTAGAAAGTGTTACTCCGGCTGTGAAAACACCTCTTTGTCTTCCGTGGCTCTGGAGAAAGCTCCAGACGATAATGAGGTAATTAGGGTTATCTCAATTTGAGGATTAATCAAAAATTCTATTCAGCTGTGTTAGGGGAAGTGTTTTGAGACCAAGTGTTTTTGGAACTTGACGATAACTAAGGGCTAAATGTCGGAATATGTTTGACATCTGCTGCTTAGATTATTTTTTTTAAATCTGCCTTTCCTACTTCCTCCCACTTTGTGCAAAGTGCAATCCAAATCCAGGGCATTCCCACACCTCTCTCTATTGCATGCATCCAATTTGTTGTCGAGCTCTCAGTTTAAGATGGTCTAGAAGTCTGTCTGACCAAAGATGTCAATAATAAATTGCGTGTATGCAATAGAGAGCGCGCAGCGGCTTTAATTTCTTTCTGTCTGCCATATGTGAAAATAAAAACGTCTCACTCTTCAAGATATCCCATGAAATTTTCTTGTGATATGTAAAACGATACCGTTAATAAGGCATCGCAAAGCCGTAATTTGGAGCTCTTGCAGCGTTGACCTTCGTCTTCAATTTAATCAAACCATTTAAGCAAACCTCAGATCAGTGCCTGCAGAGAGAGAAATCTACATGTACCAAAATATGTTTTCGAGCTATCTGACTCATACTCGGTGTCGATGGAGGATCAGGCTTAAAACAAGTGAAGAGCAGATGAAGAGGTCTGGAAAACTAGAGAAATACACTTGAGGGCAATGGAACGGGAGCAAAGGCTTAAGAGAAACTGATGGTTGTCTGCAGCAGGTTAAAAATGATTGAGTTATTTCACTTCAGAAGGCAATTAGACCTCAATTAATGGTATTTATCTCCTGCAGACAGGGCATCGCTGGCCAAAAAGGGGGGAGAGTATCACTGCAGGCGTCTGTACTTTCACACCATAATGGCTGACAGAGGTCTAACCGGAAGGGAGGAACACACTGTGGGATTATTTTCTATTCCCGCCTCAAGAGGATTCCTACAAAAGCCAGGAGGGGCATTTCTTTTTGCAAATACACCAAAAGGAAGCAGCTGCACTGCTGTTCAAAATGCATGGGTGACCACTCTCAGTATCAAGTCTTTGTACATGGCTCTTTGCTTCCATGTTGCCTCCGTGCCCCCACCTCTTGATAGTCTATTTCACCCCGGTCAGTCCACTCTGCTCTTCTAATGATTTATTGTTCTATCCAGTCTCTCTATTTGCTCTTTGTGTGTCTTACTTTTTCCACCATCGCCCGCCCGCTCTTTGGCGCCGGGATCTGCCTCACCCCTTGTGTTTCTCCGCACTTTGAGCGAGCCTGTTATTTACCGTCTTGGTGGAAGGAATTAAGTGCGGTGCGCTTTTAATTTCACACGGTGAACGTGAGCGCGCTGACAAGAGGGGGTGAGCTGTCTCAGCCAACGGTAATCTATAATCTATATACGCTCACGAGCAAGGCGGTTACTGATATTTATTACGTTATTTTTTTTCTGTTATTATACCGGTTCAGAGGCTGCTTCGTATTTTTAAACCTGCACTTTGTTTAGTGCTCAAAAGGAACACAAATGTTCCGATCTTATTTCCATCACTTGGACAATTAAAACAGGATGAGGCCTTATATTGCTGTACATGAAGACATGATATCCATTCCATAAATACAGCTGCTATTAAGAGCCAGTTATAGCAGGTTTTTACAGCAAATGTGATTGTTTCTTGTTACTGCAGTGACATCTTACACGTATTCATTCAACACCTGCCAGGCTGGCAAGCAGTGCAGCCCTTTTGCGGACGAAGCAAGTTGAAAATACAGACAGAAGCTTTACTGCAACTTTTTATGAGGCAGCTCTTGCGTGAATCTTGTCATTTTCCCACACTGTTGTTGTCCTGTCGTACCTCTCAACACTTAGATATGAAAGGTAAATATGACCTCTCAATCAACTTGCCAGCTCAGAGTATTGCTTTTCTCATTGCGCCGAAAGAAAATATGACAGCTTCCCTCAACTACACTGCGGCATTTAACTGGAGAGTGACACGTGTGGCGGAATATTTTTCCCACCAGCATCATCATAGCTTCTCTATAAATACACATGCACAGACACAAACACACAATGACCCACATGCAAAGCAAACACACACGCACCGCCACCATGACAGTGAATGGAGACGAGGAACACTTAAAAACAACCGTCCCCTCGGGATTCACAGCAAGGATTATAACTGTACATGGAAACATTCATGCAAATACACATGCACAGGCAGAAATATAAAACATATTTTCAGAATAGTTAATTAACCGCTGAAAAGGCTGATTATATATTGTCATATTTCTTTATTTTACAGTCTCCATAATGTGAAGCTGAGAGTAAGATTTAATGATTTCACATGTTGTTGTGACATTTGATTGGCTCTAATAAGGGAATATAGTGAATTAAGTGAATTCAGAAAGTGTGTGAAAGTGGAGAAAAGAAGCACAAAATATGAGCAAACAAAAAAAAAACTTTCAAGTCTGTCAGGAAAAATAACTTTTACAACTTTACCAGAGGCTGTCACTTGGCAAAAAAAGCCAGCAAAACATTTGATCCCAAGAATCCGATTTGTAACCGGTGACAAAAACACCGTCCCTCCATCCACACGATAATCAACTCATGCAAACAGGCAGCAGTGTGACACTGAACTAAATGAAACTAAAACAACAACGGGACAGCATAACGATAACTGCTCTAGTGCTCAGGAGGTAAGAAAGCCACCACAGAGGACCACTCTGCCACCATCCAAGCAAACATGTTCCCATTTCACATCTCATCAACAAGAGAGCTGTGATCGAAACAGTTTGTCACACATGGCAAGACAAGGTTGGATTGGAAATGACAGCATACAACAGCCTGGAACAAGTGCTCATATCGGAGGAGACACAAATTTAAGATTTACATAAAAGCAGTGGGGGGGGGGTCTAATTTCCTATCAAAGCTCTGAAAAAAACAGGGTCAGTAAATGAATATAGTCCTAATAAACAATCCTTTGAAATCATGCTCTCGTGGGGTTATGGCAGTTCAAGGCCAGCTAATGATGTGCAGCGTGGAATAATTTTATCTGGGCAAAACATGATGTTGAAACCATTAATTGCCGTGAGACGTTGCTCTTAAGAAAATGATCAAACGGGCCACATTCATGTCAAGCGTGGCGCATCCATGTGACTGGAGCCTATCAACACTGTGGGAAGAAAATGGGAGACTTGAAGAATCCAAATTACTACAAATCCACTTGGATCAATCAGCACAGCTCTCACCAACATTTTCTCTTCTCCTCTTTGACACAGAGCGAGAAAACCAAAATGGTCAGGAGCTGCTGAAGGTTTTTTTTTTTTTTTTTTTTTTTTTTTTTTGTCCCACTGATGTTTCACATCCGAAAACACGCAAACACGCAATTAAAACCACAAGTCCGGAGGCTGTTTTCAGGCCCCTCATAAGTGCCGCTCTGACGATGAGGTGATCTGTTATTGTCGCCTCCAGTTCGGCATCCAAACAGGTTTGGACTGTCTTGTTCCTCCACTACAGCCCACCATTTGATTCATTTCGTGCAAGACAGTATCCCTGTGAAGATCCCCTCCAAGTCCAATGTCTTGATTTAAATACATGCTCATGCGTTATATTGTAAAAACATGATCACAACCAGGATGAAATTCGTTACTTGCATTTTTAAAAAAGAAAAAAAAAGTGCCGTAGTCGAGTGATAAACTTACCAGTTTGGTGAGTGGGAATTCCCTTTACATCCTACTGCAGGTGTCGGTGCGCTGCGCTATCACCAACACTGGAACCAGATTCACTCCAGCGCTCTCCAGGACAGCCGGCTGTCAGCCAAAAACGTGACCGGAATAATTTGCCTCCGTTTTGTCATAAATATTACAGCGGGAGGGGGCGGGAAACCCTCCACGACTGCAGATACAGCAGCGGCTGGTGCCAGCACACAAATCAGATAATATGACAATGGGCTTTCTTTTTTTTTTTTTTTTTTTTTTTGGTTTTTACTTTTAATTCCCTCAACTCAACGCGGCGCGCCTACACCTGTCCACTTTTACGCAGCGGACTTGTACGGCATCCCACACACGGACCGGCCAAACGCATGATTATGCGCTAACTGCTCGCTGGAGCGCAGTCGCTCCATCCTAGGGAGCAATACGGTGATCTGCAAGCGGAGGGGGGAGGGAGGGAGAGAGGGAGGTAAGGAGGGGGGGTTTTGTTGGAAGGGGGAGGAGACAGGGATGCGGGAGGAGGAGTGGGGGGCTGGTGTGTGTGTGTGTGTGTGTGTGTGTGTGTGTGTGATGGGTAGCCTTTTACAAGGACGACCTGAGATTCCTCAAGGGTGAACGCTCCTCTGTAGTAATTCAACGAGATTTCCCAATTACTTGCGTCTCCGTCCCTCAAAACATATTACACACACTTCACCTGATCTCCCCCAAAGCAAAATGACTAGGATTCAGGCTTGACTTAATAATCTAAGTCGTCCCCCACCCAACCAACCCCCCCCCCTGCTGTGTGGAGTAGGCGTTTGGAGGCTTCTCCCTGTGCTTCGCTGCGCACTGGAGGCTGTACAGTGAGTGTCTGCCCTGCACATGTCAGGCTCACACTAAATTTCCATGTGGCGACTTCATCGCCGGTGGAGGGTGAGCTGGTCGCGCAGAGATTCACGAGGCTTGAAGCTATATTTTACCTGGGATTATCATCTCATTGGTGCATCCTCCACCTGCTGTGGCTACAATAAGCACCCTGTCACTATGAGCTGCGTTGAGCTGTGATCAAGGTCACCGACTGTTAAATTTTTGACCTTGGGAACACGCAGTGAATGTAAGGTGCCTGTCAGTGCAGATTCACGGGCTGCTGTTTTAGCGAGGGGCGTAAATTACTGTGCATGTGAATATGGGAGATAAACTGTGCAGAGGGAGATTTAGATAAAAGGTGTGAACACCTGTGGTCTCTGAGGAGAGCAGCTGATGTCAGCTGTTCTCTGGTCTTAAACTCCTGTGGTGGAATGTGAACTAAAAATAAAATGAGATCCCTGAATAAGACTTGACATATTTGATATACACCTTACTTTGAATTGATGAAAGGTTCCTAGAACGCGCTACACCCGCAGAGGAAATTTCCATATTTGAGCCCTGTGTGCTAATAAACAGATGGTGGAATCATTTACATTTATCGAGGATAACCTTGAACATGAAACATTTTATACCTCTGCAGAAAAATTAAATCAGTGCAGACCCTCCTGCACCTCCATCCTCCACCTCTAGGTATTTATTCTGTAGCCTAGATCTTAGTTTGCATTTTGCTATCGGCCACCACCATCGCCACCACCATCATCATCATCATCATGTGTAAGTTACGTCTTTCAAAGTCTTGCAGAGTGTCTTGCAACAGTCAATGCAACAGTTTGACATTTTAGGATGAGACATGAGAAACTAAATATCACGTCTGGTAACTGTACACTGGAGGTTAGCTTAGCTTAGCATAAAGACTGGAAACGAGGGGAAACAGCTAGCCTGGATTTGGTTCACAATAATAAACATCATGGCATATCTTGTTTTCTTTTTGTTTGTTTTTTTGTTTTTAATTGTTCAAAAACTGTAAGACAACAAACTGCAGTCTCACAGTGGTTATGCTAGACCTCTTGACTGGTTGCCTAGCAACGCAAAACTGAATCTTTTGGTTTTTGGTACGGATCAAACAAGAGAGATATAAAGTATTAATAAGAGAGCTTTGGAGGCGTTAGTTGGCCGTTTCACCCTACTTCCGGTCATTATGCTAAGCTAAACTAACAGGCTGTTGGCTTTAGACACATACTGTATCATACAGACGTGGGAGTAGTATGTATTCTCTCATCTAACTCTTGGCAAGAAAGTGACTGAACGCTTTTACCAAAATGTCAAACTACTCCTTTTATTATTTTGTGCTACATATTATTTGATAGAGACTGTATTGTCCAGGCCCGGGTCTGGTTTAGGGTGGACTGATCGACTGAATCAATCTGCAGCTTTGTGTGTGTGAAATGTGAAGGCACTGCGAGTACTCAGATTTTGGGGAGGAAAAAAAAAAGAGTGGAACATAATGATTTTGCGTGATACTCCACTGATGGTCTCAGTCTAAAGATTTTAGCAGTTTTTCCCACACATTTATCACACCCTTAACTCACTTCACACTCCACCCCCTCCCTTCCCTCACGGCCCACCTCTTCCCTTTCACTGCGCCACACATTTTACAGGACACAGACGCGCCCCCCACTCAACCCCCCCGTGATCCGGCAGCCGCATCTTTATTTCGACATACACAAATATGCGGTGAATTGCCCTTGCTACTGATCTGAATCTCTTGCGAAAACAGTCACATACAAATTCAAAGCTAGCCAGTGATTAGGAGCATCTGCCAGACACCCACATACCATATGCCTGTATCAGTCAGCCAAGGGGAAAAATACAGAAAAACATCTAAACATGCACACATGTAGTAGAAAGCAAATAGAAAAAAAGACATAATGTCGACAGAAGGCCTCCGAAACAGACATGTGCACGCAGAACTGCGCACAGAAGCGCGCGGATTATTCATACAGTAAACATTTATGTGCTGAGACATGCTGCAGCCGGCACAGCAAGATGCAGCGAAAGACAGACGGGCCGACATTCAAGAATCAGTCACAGCGAGTATCTGATAAACATCCATCTAATCAGCAGATAAACACTGTGTATACACCGTTTTGGTGCATGCACCTTGTCTTGCATCGGCCTTGTGAACTCCGTCACCTCATCTGTTTTACTGATTTTCTATATTTCCCAGAATGCCTTTAAGCAACACCAAGGCAAGGGGCACGAACTTGCTGCATGCAGCTGTCGGGTTAAAAGAGCAGCAGCAACAACACGGCACGAGGTTTTCCAGCCACCCGACGAAGTTTACGGAGAAACTCATATCTCTCCTTCCTCCAGCAGAGGATTTCTTCCCACATGGCTGTTAAATGTCAGTACAAAATGCTACAGCTAAAAAGAAACCCCCGCTCTATGATTTTGCGAAGAGATATAAAAATGTGATCCTTTCTCTGACGTGTCACAGCAGTGAAAAGGCTCCTGTCATGCCTCATTGCAGCTGGAAACATTTCAAGAAGTCTGAAATGTGTGTAGTAAAAAGTGAATCCCTGAAAGATGATGATTGTTTCACCTCCTGTTTCACCTCTGGAGGGGGATTATCAATAAAGCATCAGATCTCTGTAAGGTAGTGAATGTAAACGGTCCGTGGTCACGTTTCCAAACACAATTAAACATTTATTGGAGCTATGATATGCTTTGGTTTGTGTACATACTGTAGCCTCTGTGGTGTGGGTTACTGAGTACGTCTCTGTATCCGGTCTGACAGCATGCCGACAGTGAGGGAGTCTGTGGCTCCGTCTGTCCGGCACAGCATCAAAGACCCTGGCAGAACCACTGGCAAACCTGGACACGAGTCAAGGCCTGGGGCCCGGTCTGGCTTGTGACCGGTCACCAGAAAGTGAGCATGAGGGCCCGGTCGCACCAAAGCCACCACACCAGCCAGTGCTAAGATCCTTCCTTCTTCCCCTCCCCTCGTCTGTTTGAATGTCTGGTCTGTCTGTCTCGGTCTGTTCTGCTGGGTGCGACCTCCGGTTTTACCACTCACCTGCCAAATCACCGCCACACCTGTGTGCCATCATCCAATCAACCTGCTCCGAATAGAAGACAACCTCCCAGACTCTGGCAGACTGCTCTCTCTCCATTGTGGAAACTATACTGCAGCCAACTCAGTGTCTTTTTTTTTTGTTTTGGTGAAATCTGCTCCGTGACTCTTGTTTAACTTTGATCTCTGTGTGCGTCAGGAACTCTGCCAGCCATTCCCCAACCACGTCCAGCTCTGTCTCATCTCCCCACCTGTTTTTTTTTTTTTTTTTTTTGTGAGGGGGGGTGATTTTCTTTGCCGCCGCCAGCCCTGCACCACTCCACGCCACAGATCACCTTCATTCAGAATACATGCTGCTTCTTCTTCCTTTGAGCATTGTTTTGAACCTCACTGTTGGTTTTCAGTAAACAGTTTCACTAAATCTGGCCTGGTCTGTTGCAAATGTGCACGAGCAATGCTACAAGTGGACACAGGTTGGAAAACTCTGAACTGACGAAAAGACACCACGTTCATTAGAGTTTATACTCTGCAGATGTGCATACGAGATTACATGGCAATCCCCTGAACAGTCTTACAGCACATGTCAAGCGAGGAAGAAAGGTATCAGCCACCTTTAATTTCCCAGGGTCTGAGACCCGAATGTTAAGCTCTTACAACAGATATTAAATATGCTGAGAGTATAATTGGATATGTTTAAGCACTGGTTTATATTCAGCCGCAGTTAGGTGTGCCCTTGAATATGACAGAAACATGCGGTGGACACATACTTATAGGTGACCTTATTACAGTCGCAGACAGAAAGATGACCAGCTGGAGTGTCCCATAAAACTGAAACGGCGCAAATTAAAATGTCACGATGCCTCACCGTGTCACCCACTGACTCAGCTGCACTTCCTGCTCAAATGAAAGGACTTGAACGTAAGAGGCGAGATTGATCAGATAGACCTGAGAGGAGAGGAGAGGAAGCGATGAGACCAAAATGAACAAGGAGTTCACAATCACTTAATACCAGCCGATAAGACGAGACCGACTGCGCTTTGATGCAGACGAGTGAAAAACATAACAAGGCTTTTTACATAATACTGATACAAGAGAAGAGGAAATTAGCCATCAAACTGTGTGACCTGATGTCCGTTTGAGCATGAGATGCTATGAGGAGGAGGAGGAGGAGGAGGAGGCAATGAAAGCAGAGACGCATTGTGAAAAAAAAAAGTCTGAAGCCATTGTGGCTTGAGAAAATGACCTTGAGTTGAGGTTTGAGGGAGGTAAACGCTGAGCCAGGGGCACGGGGCAGACAGAGAGGATTATGGGTGAGGTAGAGTGACAAAGACAGCCAATGAAGAGGGATAAAGAGGGAGAGAGAGAGAGAGAGAGAGAGAGAGAGAGGGAGCAAACAGATAAAACGTGTGAAGGAAAGAAAAAGAGAAGAGAGAAAGACGATTTGCTGTAGCTGCTTGATTCCAGTCCAGCCAATTAGAATCCTGCATTATGAATGAGGAGAGACAAATTTACCTTTTGCCAGCATAAAGAAGGGGAAGCAGGGCGGAGAGAGCGCTCCACTAAATGCCACCTCTGAAGTGTGTTTGTATAAGCTCACGGTGTCCTGCCTAAGGAGGGGGTAGAACGACAGCCCTCTCATTAGCGTACCCAGGAAGCAGCGCTGGTCCTGCACAGTGGGTCTAATATTGACTGTGTCACCGTGACTGTGTTGACCCGCCAAGACCGGCCATTCACCTTTAGCTGGTATTTGGTGGTGGCTGTAAACTATAATTTTCTTGATGCGGCATGCCCCACTGTGAGTCTACTGGCTGCTGCTTTTCAAATAAGTCTAATGGGCTGTGAAATTAGTTTTATCTCTACGCACAATATGGCTACAGAACAATTCTGGACTATCTAGTCTCCCTAAAGGCTCGGATGGAAAAAGCATTTTCAGTCTGAATTACACGAAGTGTAGCGCTCAGATTATTCATTTACATATACATGCATCAGTTCTGGAAATAACACATTTAAACAGCGTGTATAGGTTTACATAGAGAGAGAGAAACATGTATTTTTTAATTTTATTAGATGATATTTTTGTCTGGCACACAAGCACATGACTACGCATTCGCCTGTGCTCCTGCAGTCAGATTCAGTCAAGGCATTTCCGGATTGATTGAACCGCAAAAGGACCGTGTGATGGATGTAAGATGGAACACGCACTGACTTGTCACATCATCAGCCCCGCTTCCCCTGCTTCCACTCTGGACCCTTTCCTTCCTCCTTCCTGACCTCTGCCTGTGCGGTCTGCGTTCCCTGGGCAGCATCTGACATCCGCGTCCCTGTCTTCAGCCCAGCCCTCCTGTTCCTCGTCCGCACGCACGGCCTGTCACTTCTTTCCCATCTCAAGTCATCTACCCTTCACGGCAACAGCGAGGCTCTCCTGTACCCCACCTGCATGCATAAGCTTAGTAATCGCTTGTGGTCATTGAACATTTTAAATTAGCTACTACTTCTACAAACTGCTATCTGTTTCTTTTTCTTTTTTTTTTTTACACCACAGCCGTAGGATGCCATTTGATCCAGAGTGAAGATATTACTTGAAGCCTGCCAGAGATAATATGCTGAATAGGAGAGACGTAGCCCTGGAGCCCCGTAATCCAAACTGATACATCCTCACAGACTGCTTCCATACTTCCATCTACGGAGACAAGGAGGAAATAATCTTCTGTCTCACCTCGCAAATCTCCTTCTATCTCCACTGAATGGCACTCTCTCTGAATCCTTCTCTGCTTTAATATGGTGATATTCAGTCAAAGGGAGCTTTACGTTAGACAAATTTTGACGAATCAATAGGCAATTACTTAGGGAAGCAGTAGTGGTTGCACGAGGTCGGTTAGGGAGCAGAGACCGGAAAAGTCATTCAGGTAATGATCCCATGGGTCCAGAGCGACAGCACAAAATGAGTCATTAAGGGAATGAATAGTTAAATTGAAGATTAGAGCCTTAGTGGGTTGTTTTTTTTGTTTTTTTCAAAGCCATTACCCCAAATGGATATCGAGTTAAAAGCTGAGGACAAACTTTACTTATCCAAGATCAAAACTGAAACGTGAGCTGGACTGAAGCTGCAGCAGGATGACAACTCAAGCTACTAACAACAGCCGGCGCTCTGCACCCTAACCCTATCTGCGAGCGTGGCGAGATGGCCCATAGCACAAACAAACTGAGGAGGTTGAGTATTATGACAGAGCAAATGCAAGCGGTGCTGTGAATCTGTGGTGATTTGAATGAAATGGCTGTGTTAACAGGCTGATCAGGAGCGTGTATGTTTACTATGTCGATCATCTCAATTTAGCGTGTAACAGGGTTTGTACAGAGCGTGATTCCACAAGCAACGGGTTCGGATTATACAAATTAAGTCAGTCAGTAAAGTCAGTAAGTCGGGAGGGACACATTTGTATATCCTTCTTGCCTGTAATTGTAAACATTACAATATATTTCCCATATTCATGCTGATGTCAGACAACCCTGAAGTGGACCAGACCATGTCTTAATCCCATCTTGTCAGTGCAGTGCCATGCCCCCTACACATTGACGAACCAATGAAATGCTGACGTGATGATGGTGCTAAGTGAAATATAGATGTCATCAGAGTTCATCCTCTGGGCACCATGAATATCTGTACAAGATTTTTATGCAAATCCCTTCCGCTAGTTTCGTATAACCTTGACGTCTACGCAGATCACAATTGGCCACCAACTGACTAGTTCATGCCAGCCATATTCATACAGGTGTATAGTGTGACCATTATAATCTGACACCTCTGCAGGTCCCAACACCTCCTCGACCACTAAGGAATGTTTTTTTTTTCCATTAAAACTCTGAATTTTTGAGTGCCTCTTCAAAGGGGAGGACATTTTACACCAAATCTAACTGTAGAATAATTTAATGTCAATGGTTACTTTTTTCTTTGGCTGAAATGACAGTCCTATAAGAGAAACCTGTGCTGATATGAAACCTTATGATCAGAGGTAACACGCTGCAGAGACACCTGGGCAGATCTTGTCATCCTGCTACACGATACTATCGGGAACAGGTCTAGGTGTCGCGGCTCCAAAGAGCAGGAAGTGCCTTACTGGATCTTATCTTATTGCAATCTTACCCTCTCTTCCAATAAGTAACAATTTCCAACACTCTCTGCTTCCTAGTCAGCTGCAAAATTACAGATCACAGATTTGGTTACAGTCAAGAGAGGGAAGTGGATCGCTGGAGGGGCGAAAGATTGAAGGAGCGAGGCAAAGAATTTAGAGGGAGAGTGTAATGGATAGGGAGAGCTGAGAAACTAAAAAAAAAAAAAAAAATCAGGCCATCGGTACTTTGAGCATAAATTGAAATAGAGCATGAGCTTCTGAATGACAGCAGGGAGAGATGAGAAATGGCATATGCTAATTTAGGCTTATGTGCCCGAGATATCCCATGAGGGCCATTTAATAATGCTGAGGCATTGTGAGGTGGCCCGTGCTCATCGCTGCCATAATGAAGAGAATATGCTAATAGCTGACTCATCTGCTGGAGGAAAAATTAAACAAAGTAAACAACACCTTCGCTGTTCCCCGTTAGTGCGTGGAGGAGATGGACAGAGACAAAGTGAGGAGGAGAGAGACAGAGAGAGAGAGAGAGAGAGAGAGAGAGAGAGACGGGAGGAGGTGCTGACGGACATTAGCAATGAACTGCATGGGAAATTTTCAAAAATTAGACACAGTTAATGTACAGCTAATGTCTCCGTGACCTTCATTCTGCACACTTCTCTTTAGATACTGAAACATTTTAAATCACATCGTTAAGCACAAACCCACCGGGCATAAAAAAATCTACGAGCCAACGTCAGAAAAAGATATGAGGTGAGCAGAGACAGGACCGGTGTGCGACATCCCTTTGGATTTAAAACTGCTTTGTGTGAAAGTGCTCGGTACAGCCAGCCGCCCCCCCCCCCCCCGAGAGGTTAACCCAAATGCTCAGATCAATAGACTGAATAAACGCTTAGGCTGGCACAACTGCGAGTGCTCAAGTGAAAGACTTCCAGGACAGAAGCAACTCCCGATGCCCCGTCCACAACTCACAAACTCCAGGAGATGGAAGAGAGAAAACGTGAGGTCAAAGCATCAGGGGAATCTGCTGCGAACAGCACGCACAAGCTTTACAGTAATCCCACAGTGCATGTTGTTCATTTTTATCCTGATGCTCACACACGTGCATATAGATCAGCGTGTATATATATATATATATATATACACACCCACATCCAAATGGTTCCTGTGTTTTGCTTAATGAGCAATGTGTGCAAGAAAGTGTGATGGAAATAAACATAAAGAAGTGATATGGATCTTATGCTAATTTGGCTGAGGGGGTAAAAGTGAGATTGAGCACATTTCTAGCATGTTTCATTGCTATAGCAACAGCCTTTGTACTTGTGGAGGGAAGTAGGTGGCAGAAAAAAAAGAGCAAGTGTGAGAGGAGTGACAGAGAGCGAGAGAGGGAGAGGGAGAGGGAGAGAGAGGGAGACTTTGGCTTGCTCCTCTCTCTTGGCGAGGTTCTACCAATCGTGCTCCTGCCAACCCAAAGACCCCGGGGCTTTAAACAGTCAAGGTCACTGAAGAGGAAAAATGAACAACTCCTAAACGTGTTTCTGCGTACTCCACATCCGAGAGAGGCGACGAGGAGCACTTCTGCCTCACACAGACAGAGGGAGCCACCATTGTATTCACTGCTGGTGCTTGATTGTCCTCCACAAGACCCACTGCCAACCAGCAGAAGGATCATGGGGGCTGTGAAATGCCCTTGAAGGGTCAAAGGGGGGAAAATTTAAAAGAATTTAATCCTTATTGTACTTATTTGAAAGGCTTCATCTGGCAACAGTTTCTATTTTATGGTGAAAAACATCCACTCAGCGACTGAGTGCTGCTTGTTTCGTATGCAGAAGCTCGTATTCTCAATGATGAAAATCAAAAAAATCTGAGCTGGACCTTTATGTCAGCAGCGCCGCTGTTGTAGTGGGAATTACAATAATGTCAGTGCAGCTCGGCGCATAAATGCAGTGAGGCGTAGTTTGCATTAAATTACACTTCAGCTGTATCCAACATTCACACACAGATTAGCGTAGATCTGTGAAGGACAACCTTGAGTCACGAAATCAGTGTGTTTAGAGAGACGGAGAGCCCCAAAGGTAACAGAGTGAATGTCAAATTAGTTAAGCTTATTAAAGCCCCTGTTGTTTCATAGAGACCCAAGTTTGCAGTCAGACTACATACAAGCCCCCCCCATACACACACACACACATACAGCCGCTATCCTCACGTGACTTTACTGCCTCATGGAAAAAACGTCTGCTTACTGGCTGCTGAAATCAGTGACAGCTGCTATTTTTATGATATATGACAATATGACATGTATCTCACACAAAAATCATGATGAAATATGAGCGTGTGAGTGTGTGCCAGTAAGCATTCACACACACGCACACAGACCAGAAGAAGTGAGCAGATTGAGGACATGGCAGGGAGCAGAGACGTGTGAGAAGCACATCCATACATTCATACATGCAGGGTTGTATATCCATGTTTCCATGTGGCAGGTCAGTGTTTTGAGTATTTCTCAGTCTTTATGCCCTGACAGTGCAGCGTGGGTCATACGAGGTTTATGGCGGTGCCATAAAAACGGCTCATTACATAAGTCAGCATGGATGATGAAGCTTCAGTGTTTCGGGCTCAGCAGAACAGGTGGGAGCAGGTTACGGAGAGAGGGCAGCCTCACGCCGCGGTGTCATATTAGTGCTGTTGCTTTGAAATTTTAAAGTGTTAAAGTAAAAATACATTTAATCCCAAAATACAGTCCATATTTAGTGAGACACGGCGTGTTCTGGTCCACTTTGCACACAGCAATCTGCTTTAAAAAATCACTAATCAATACAGTATTCATTTTATAGCATTAGAGTATTTTTATATTGTTTTGTTAGTTATTTTAGTTAAATATATATATATATAAATCTGAATGTTATTCTTCTACCTCAAACATACAGTGATATTTTAGACAATAGTGTACTTTCAGCTTCTTCCAGCAACATAAAGAAAAGTCATCAAAGAAAGAGTTTTCAGGGGTCGACGTGGAAGAACTTGACAGACCTGCACAGATTACAGACCTGAACCACATCCAATACTTCAGAGAGTCAGGCCAGCGTCAGTGAACTTCACGAAGGCTTTGTTCAGAGGTTCAGAGATCTTGTTGAAAGAAGGACGGAGGCTGTTATTTTAGTTTGAAACATCTTTATTTATTTATATCTCCACAGTCTCAACTGAGCTGATTTTGTAGCGATGAGATGCTAATTGTCAAAGTTTGAGTTTTCCATTTTGAAAGTAACTCTAATGTCATTCCTGAATATTAAACAAGAGCAGCCTTCAACTAAAATGTCAACATTACTCATCACATGAGAAAGCAGCATCTAAATTGGTGGTAATTTAGTGTGACGCTGCAGCAGTGTGCACAATGTTCTTTGTCCATCACCTGAGCAATTTGAAGCCTTTTCCACGTATTTATCGCTGATCATCTCTGATCTCGTCTGCACACCATTTGTTGAATGCGTCGCACAGCCTCTGCCAAATACGTGTAAGCCTACAGCATGATAAGGGCGCTGACTGAGATAACTTTTTGAAATTAAGTCAGGTAAAGAAAGAGGGTGAGGTCGACAAAGTCATGCGTGACCTGTTGAGGTGTGATGAAGTGGATATGGAGTCAGTGTGTCCTTCACCAGGGGAAATCAACCGAGGGCAGAGAGCATGGAAAAACCAAGAGAGGAGGAGTCGTGGCCAACAAGCAGAAAATCTTCTCATTAAGAAAATCTGCTGATTAAATTAGAACATCTAGATCAGTCACACACACACACGTGATTTATACTAATCTCCATTAACCCCTCCACTGAAAAATGATGTAGTGAATTTCCATGATTGAAAATATTCCTTTCATCTCTGTACACGGACACAGATCATTAAAACCTTATCATTTGATTTTTGTTGTCTGCTAATGAAAAGGTCACAGGTTCAAAAGCTGCACACGTTTTTGATGTGTTGTTTTCGAGCTCGAGCGTGCTCACCTTCTGACACGTTTTAGATCTAAAGCTAAACGCTGTGAAAGATTAATAAAAATCAGAGAATACACCAAACTCGCCTTTACTCAGACATTTGGTTTATTAGAAATGGTTATTTAAATGTTCCATAATACTATAGAAACAGGTTTGTACCACATACAAAACAAAGCGCTTCCATCTTCAATACACAGTATAAAAATACCTTTAAAAATAGCACCGTTTCTCTGGCAGGTAAATATGCAGTCGTGATCAGAAACACTGACTTTCCCCAAACAATATAAAACAATATGTACAAAATATTGGCAGAATATTGTGCTTGATTCTTCATATTTACTACAAATGATAACACTATATCCACACTACTAACCCAATATAGATGTACTTGCATAGTTATCACGTAGAGAAGTGTGAGGAGTTGTTTCAGGCATCGGGAGTTCTGGAAGTAAAAGTCTACAGACAGTATCAAGGTTTGAGTGGAAATCTCCTGGTTAACTCAGTTCATGTTCATCAAGCTGCTGTTTCTTTGATTAAAAGTACTACAAGACCACGATTAGGCTCTGTAAATACGGCCTAGAGCCACTCTATATGGCAAGTGTCGAGATATTTAGATTTCTGTTATGATTTGGTGCTATATAAATACTAATAATAGTACAGCTGAATTGAATCATCATTCATGTGTTGTTGCTCTATTGATTATGTTTTTTAAAGAGGGGATAAAAATAAATGTACAAATCTGTTTGAACTTTTGCATTCTGGATCAGTTTTAGATGGATTCAGCATTCATGGTGCACTCTCTTCGTCTTCTCTCTAGCGGAGACTGCAGAGCCATTATCTGACCAAACTGATCGATGAGACACGATTTCTCTGAAACAAACGCAGACCTGAAATATTGTCACTTCTTGAGGCGGCTCTGGCTTTCATTACAGTAACATTATCATTAGAAGAAAACCTTCAAATCCTCATTTACAACAGAGAAAATACTCCCAGAACCCACGTCTACCCCGTATTGCAAAGTAGTATGAACAGCCTGTAGATACGAGGAGTGAGCAAAACGATAAAACATTATAACACCTATAATCCTTACGATAACAACCAGCTTGGTGAAGTTCATTAAGGGTGTAGTTTGTGCTGCCTTCACTAATACTCGACATTCAGGCATACTACAAATCCTGATTACAAAGGCAGCTACACACACGTCTTAGCAAGCTGACTCCCAATTAGCAGCATGTGTCAGCTTTAATAGAAGTCTTTTTATTATTAGTGATTCTTTAAAGCAACATGAAGCACAACTCACATCCGGCTCAAATCATAAGGACACGGACCAAACTAAAAAAAAACGTCATACTCTTTTTTTGTGTGTGTTACTCTATTAGTGAAGGGAAATACAAGTAAGTAAGGTTGGACTACTGGTTACATTAGTACAACCTGAATCAAATCAATCCGAACGATGACTCACACAAAAGCTTAATGACTACAAATTAAAATTATATCCACACTCCACAACCAACAGCAGCACCAGCAAACCTTTTAAAACAGTGAAACTGTGTCAAGGGCTTGGTTTACTGCTGGGTTTACTGCTGTCCCCCTTCAGACAAAGAGTGATTTGTGATTTGGGCTATCTGAATAAAAATTGATTTGACTTGACTAAATAAAATATGTACCTTTTTGAAAAGGTGGAACAAAGTGCCCGCAAACAATAGAAGACATCTCCGGATTAATTCAGCGTGTCAAGACAGGGATCTATTGTGAATGATTTAACCGTCACCTCCAAACAGAAAGACGTTTCTCTGAGTTTCTTTGTTCCAACAGTGTTAGTGAAGACACCACTGAGTTAATGAAACTTCACCACATTGGTCTTTATTTAAGGATTATTGCATTAGACTGTAAGGTGTCCACTTCCTCTCTGTATTCAGACGTTAGCCTTATTATCTGTGTGCAACATGAAATGGATGAAAGTACCTCAATACTGTGGTTAAACGTAGAAAACTAAGGGTGAAGTCTGAAGAAAAAAGCAAAAGCCCTCGTCTTCAGTGTGCGAATGTTAAGATGTTTGTCTTACTAATGCACAAAAGAACAGTATTTCCTTAATAAACACTACTTTGTCTTTCTTTTCCTGGTTTTGAGAACATGAAGCCACGAGGCACTCTGGTATCCCCTCTCAACCATGCCGTAAAGTTTGGTTGAGTTTACCGAAACAATAAATAAACAAAATATTTTGACCGTTGACATTTGACAAAATTATGATCTATAAAAGCAATATAAAGGCTATCATTCGTGTGGCTGAGGAGGATTTGGCCACGATCATCGCGCTGCCTTCACTGGACGAGGACCTGCACAACAGATCAGTCGTTAGTCTGCGAACATTCAACACCTGACATAACCAAGCGTCTGTGTGTGTTCATGTACCTTTGGTCTCCCCAAGGCAGACCTCCTCACACTCCTCCTGGTGAAGGAAGCGGTTGTGGTTTCCTTCACAGCCGCTGTAGACGAATGGCCTACATGCCTGAACCTGACTGTTAAAGTACCAGCGTAGAGTGTAGCGGCCACAGCTCCCCTCCTCCATGGGCAGCAGGCACGAGTCTGCTGGAGCTGCACAACACACACACACACACACATGTGAGAAGTGTGCATGCATAGACACAAGAAGAGAAGCACACGCACAATGAGGAAAGGGCAGGTCAGGCGAAAAGGAGCGGAGGCAGAGCGGCAATAAAAAGCAACAAGGGACCCAAAACAAGCATTCGTGACCAGAGAGCTCATTAGCAGCGTAACTCATTAGCACTGATATATTACTCTTTGTTACATTTTTTATTTTATTTTACTGTCTGTTTAAGTCAACAGCAAAACAGCCAATGCAGCCTGAGACATGCAGAAAGAGCCAAACACCGGGCAGGCACAATAGATCTTTTCCACGGCAGCCATTTTGACATGAAATAGCAGGGTCAACGCAGGTGTTACCAATGATACTAATTAAGTTCACTTCCATTTACGGCTTTCCAGTGAGCCGACATGCACACCCTGACTCTGTTTGACCTGAGTGCAACTGAACCCTAATTAGCATCGCTGCTAACACCTGTTTCTGCTCTGCTGTTTCGTGTCAAAATGGCTGCTAACCCTTACTAAATCCCACAACAGGACAGCAGCACATGAGCTGGTTTACCTTCCCCTTTGACACTCCTCTTGGACCTGACTGCTCTCAGAGGCGTAACTTTTACCGCTTTCTGACCAGCAACTGTTGCTGTTTTCTTAACGCCAGCGCTAGCTGATACTTTTGCTTCGGCTTTGACTGTTTTGTCAGTTTCATCTTTGACTGCCTCACCTGTCAACACACACAGAGACACACACACGCAGAAACAGACACACAGCAAGGACAGCGTGAACACATTCAGTATGAATAGGAATCGTGATCATTGTGAAAGGTCACAGACTCGGGGTGGTGTGTGCTTGTGCTAGCAGGCGGTGTGAGGAAATATGCAAGGCCAACGCAGTCTCATAATGTCATGAAATGAGCACAAAGTGCAATGCATACGTAATGCGAGGCGCGCTCCTCACAGCACAAATTGGATTATGCACTGACTGAATAAACCAAATTATGGGAACATGAGCACAAATTCGTAACGCTATCGTCTGTTTATCACATGATGAAGTTTGTAGCATGTAAACGAATCTGGTTAACGACGGGGTCATTGTTTGGTTACTAAAATAATTTAATTAAAGGGAAATCCTGGTATTTGGTGACCCAGTTCTCATTTTTATTTATTTGTGCATAGGGACTTTTTTTGTTGAAACATTTCGATCACTACCTTCATTGTAGAGATTTGGAAAACCCAGACTTAATGGCATAATGTCAAAATAGATATTATGTGTCTGCTGTATACCCAAACACTGGTCAATGGTTTATAGTAACTCTGCTGATCTAAACACTTGGAAAGGAGAGGCAAGCAAACGTAGATAAGTATGTAAATATTTCAAATTCCGAAATATTTTCTAAAATAGATGCATTTAAAAGATTTATCAGGTCTTGACCCGCTCGTATACTAACTTAAACTTAAAATAACTTTAAAACCAGCCCCTCCCAACACCTCTCCAACATCGGATGAAGGCTGCTGTGTTTCAGTCATTTCTCTAAGCTTCTGGAACTGATTATTTCTCTCTGGCTGTCTTTTTTTTCCTGCTTGTTACACAAGTAGTCTTTTGTCATCTGACACTGACCATTTTGAATGCTTTTCAGGAGAGACTGTCTGAAAATGTGCACCATTATCACCCTTTTTTTAAACAATTATTATGTCTCCCAACTCTCTGTGACGGCTGGCTTTTAACTCCCACTCCAGCGTGTCTGTTCTGAACTGTGATAAACACTTTTCATTTACAACGTGGTCAGATAGCATGTCTCATGAACTAGCTGTGCTCAAGCATAAACCACATGGTGTTTTGGTGAGGAACAGGTTCTTTTACTTTCAGGGCAGATTTTTAAAAATTAAGTCATTTTGCAAATTTCATGTGAGACCGTGCTGGTTAAGTTGGTACACAGTGCCTGATAGCATTGGATTATGTGTAAAACACAGTACCGTCACTCTGGTTGGCAGAAGGAGTGAAGTAGAGGAGCTCGTCCGCAGGGTCATCGTAGGACTCGATGGAGTAGATGTGCTCATAGTCGGGGTCATTGGTGTTCACCACCACACGCAGCTCACGGCCTGAGAGAAGAGCCACACAGGTCAGAAGATCCTTCACTTCACTGTGACAACCTCTGAGCTTTAGTTAGAGGCAGGCTCAGTCACTTAAGTAGAGCCTGTACATTTGTATTTGTCTGGACAATCTCAAAGATAAAGCATCTATTATGTGGGACATAAACATAAATGGAGTCCTCTGTTTTCTTGATTAGAAAACCACCCAGTGTTCAGAGATCTCCAGACGCATCACCACCAAGGTCGACCTGTTTGTTAAGGACGGACGCACAGACAGACAAACATATTGAAGCCGACAGGCGGGGCGATGGACGGACACACTCACCCTCCTCACCCTTCACGGCCAGTTGTTGTTCTGGTGCAAGCCGAGCCCTGACCGAGGGCTGGGACCGAGTTTCTGGGACTGAACCTGAGAAAGCCAAATAGGATAAGGAAGAGCAAACAAGGGCACCGAGGGGGCAGAGACAGGATCCAGGGAGTGAGAGGGACCACGTATGTGTTACACAGGAAGGAGAAAAGGGGGGGCCAGAAAGGTAACATGATGAAAAAAAAGGACGGACAGAACGTTCTGGTAGTAAAACCTTCAGACACATGAGCCAACAACAACCCCAAAGCACCACAATAATCATTCCACCGTTCCAACAAACACACCAGCTAAAAGGATTTACCAAGTTTTTGCGAGATTGGTCAACACGGGGCAATCTTCCAAAAACTGGTTGTAATCCTTTAAGGACTCAAGCCGCTGCTATGAAGACTTGTGTCGCACTCGAGTCAAACATTTTTTGACTTGAGTCCAAGTCAAATCAGAGCTGATTCAACCAAAGACAGCAAACTCAAACTGTTTCTGACTTGAACATTATGGAGCACACAATGACTGCTTCTTAGATAATGAGACATAAATTAAACATGAGTAAAATGTTTGTTTTGGCCTCAATCTCAGTAACACTGCATATTTATTAACAGCCTGCATCACCATCACTCATCTCATGCTGCTGCTTCCCAACCAGTGATGAAGTCGTGCACTGATTAACAGATGAACACATTAAAAACTTTGGAAAAGTTGATCATCTTGAGTTTTTTTTTCTTTTCATTCATTTACTTTGAAATATTAAATAAATTTAGATCAGATTTTATGTATTGGACAAAATATGTTTAGTCTAGCACAAAAAAATTGAGAGAAATTTGTGTGCATAAAATTATGGAAAATGGAAATATGATAACGGGACATTACGCTGTTCAAGGAAGTTCATCATAACGATCAACTAAATATCCAAATTATTTACGAAGGCGCTTAAAAAATACACAAGAAACATTACAAAACATCTATGCACAGCAGAAGATATTTCAGACCTATGTTAAGATTATTAGTTGTCACTTTATGTTATTTACGTCTGCATGAGGTTAAGTGATGATGCATTTCATCTCATTTAAACTGCACACAAATGTTAAATGAGGGCAAATGCATTGAAGCATGTTACAAATATATAATATATGAGGCTGACTGCCCTCACTACGGCAGCATATGTGGTAAAGTGTACCGCTGTGACTCATGCTAAATCACAGCCCTTCTGTCCACCACTCTCTCTTCTGCTGCAGCTGAACGGCTCACTCACCTCCACACGCTGAGGACCGGGCAGATGGACAGGAAGGAAGCAGAAAGAGACGGAATAATAAAGGTCAGTTTAAAGAGTCACGGCTTCTTTTGGATTATACTTTCTCAGAGATTAGCTGAGGCTGTGACTCCTGCACCGTGATTACCATCTAAAGTTTAACTCAAGGACAATTCTGCCATAAATTAGCAATTCAAGCCTTTTCAAAGACTCACCACAGTGCTGACTCATCTCGGAACGGACGTAGGCTCTGACTTCATCCTCCTGAATTCAAAATAAAGAGAGAAAGAGCAAAGTACACTTAGAAATGCAGCACTAATACCAACTCTGCTTAAGTGTGTGTGTGCTGTTTGGTTTCAGCATCTTCAGATCGAGCACTGACCGTCATGCCCGGCTCTCCTCTGTCTCCTTTGGCTCCATCTGGCCCGAGCTCTCCCTGCAACATGGACAGGTATTAGGACACACACGACCCACAGAGAGGCTTGCAGCACATTAATTCATTAAACGGAAACCAGGTGCAGCGCTTGAACTGAATGCAAAGTCAAAGTGAAAGGTTAAATCACCAATTGTGACTTACAGAGACGCATAAAAAGATTTTATGTATTGTATGATGTATGGTTCTCAGTCTTGGGGGGATCCCTAACCAAAAATTGGTATTATTAAAGTTTAGGAATCGATGGAAATAATATATGACTGTCATTTTTTTGGTCCTTACAAATTTAACTGTCAAAGTGATGAAGGCTCTCACTGAGGGGCTCGCAAAAATAAGAGGATGTAATCTTCTTGAAAAATGTTGTAAATTTGGCAAAGGTTTTAACACTGAGGCTCAACAAGTGATTCTGTGCTGTGCGATTGTGGATATTTTTGATTAGCGCCCCAAGAATTTCCCCGACTTCGTCTTTAAGATGGCTGTCGGGTGGCGAAACAAGACTAACCGGCTCTCCTCGTTCCCCCGGGATACCTGGGATACCACGTGGGCCCACTGTGGCAGGACCAGCTGGACCTCTCTCCCCCTGGCACGCAGGCAAAACAACATTACATCGCATTATAAAACATCTCTGCAGCATAAAACTTACATTACAAGTAAAAAAAACAAAACAAACCTCTGGACAGGTGCGATTTGTCTGCATAGGTTCAGTGAACACAAAGTTTATGTAACAGCATATTGGTGTACAGTATCCTAAGGTCATTTTCCCGACATCGAGGCTGAAGATTATACAGCTTTCATATTTTAATAATGTACTTCTGTTACATGTGCAGCTGCGGCACATAGATGTTATATCTGCATGAATAAATAAATACATGCACACACAATATGCTGTAAGTCTCACAGCTCCTCTTATATCTTGTATATCAAGTCATCACAGGTTTACAGTTTTTCTCTTTGTGCTTTTTCTTTTCTATTAGCGGATCACATGCTCAGCACTTCTGTCAGGCTGCACCAAAGCAAAATATTTGTTTACGGAAAAAAATGCAACTCGGTTGACTCCAGAGAGCCTCTCAGACCGAATAAAAGGTGCATCCATCAGATAGACAGATACGGCTGTTCTCCTGTCACCAGCTTTCTTCTTTGTGTTTACGCGACGGTGCCGCAGACGAGCCAGTCAAAAGCACGACCCATCAAACTCTCAATTACCATAAAGCAATGCACAGCAATCAAACAAAAGTACCAGTCATGTGAAGAAGACAGAGCAGGACAAATTAAGGAGAAATACAAAAGCTCCGTATTCTTTTTATATCACTCTTACATCATGCTTTTAATGTCAAAACTGTCAAAAACAAAATTTTATTTTTGGCTCCACTCAGGCACCTCTGACTGCTGCCATTTTCTGCTCAGTGATGTAACATACCAAACTTTTCTTTGCTAAACCAACCTCAGATCTGTGCACAGCCACATCTGCTGGTGCACACACATCATTTTATATCTCATCTCCTCTGTGAGGGCAGACTTCTGCCCTCACAGATAACAACCAACGTATGGAATTAGCCGTCATCAAGCCATGAAGGGTGTCACCTTCTGTCCCTGGAGACCCTCGGGGCCTTTAGCACCAGCCGGTCCCTGAGCGCCAGTCAGGCCCGGGACCCCATCCACCCCTCTTGGTCCAGGAGGACCAGGTACCCCGGGCGGACCCTAAATGCAGCACAGAGGCAGTTAGTTATGTATCTGATGGTACATTGATCAGGACAGCACGTAGAAGTTGAAGTTAGAAACTCACCCTTTCTCCTTTCTCTCCCTGAGCCCCTTTGGGACCTGCAAGCCCGTCAAAACCACGGTCTCCCTACATAGACAAAAGAAATGGGTGAGATCTTGAATTTGGACATAGTTTTTGTACGGAGAATAGTTATACAACACATACCTTGGGGCCGACTAGCCCCTCTTTTCCTGGTGTGCCGGGGGCCCCAGACGGTCCGAGTTCCCCCTGGAAAGCATAGGAAAGCATGTCTGTAGGAGTATGATCTTAAAGTAGCGCACAGAATCATGCAATACACAAGAGGATGCCTGTTTTTCTGCCACAGATATGAGTCATACCTGTTCACCTTTTCTTCCTGGTAGGCCAGATCGTCCATGAATACCAGCATCTCCCTGAAGACAAAGTACATCCTATACTGTACACTTCCTATCTCAAGTTTAACATACAATCACAATAATATCTATTATAATCAGTATAATATCTATTATTTTATTCACCAGCCTCACACACCACTTACTTAGACAGAATATAACCCCCCGAGTGGCTTTGACATTTTATCTACGCAGTTCCTTCATTCATGATCTCTCTTCTTTCCTCCCTCCCACTGAATAATATTTCATCTGTCTTTTTCAATCCCACCTTTTCTCCTTTGGGTCCATCGCCTCCACAAGCCCCCTTGGGTCCTCGGTCACCCTGTAAACACATAACTTCATCACTGACAAAGGCACATGAAGAGGCTCATGAGTCACAAAAAGGACAAAATGGACCAAACCAGACAGACAGAGAGCCCGTCTTCACACAGACGGTCCTCTCACCTTCCCCTCAGGCTGAATCACCGTGCATGGGCACTTATTGTGCACACGCAGTGTACATGAATCACCTTGTGTAGCGAATTCTAAACAACAGCGGATATGACGCGGAGCTGAACGCTGTAATTTTTTCCTGATAATGGGCGTTCAGACAGCAATGACAAGTAAAAGCAAGATAAGTGGCATCGCAGCTGTAGCACTCTGAGAACTCAAGAGTGGCTGAAGTTGTCTGGTCCAGCCACACCGGATCCATGTGCATGGCACACTGGTAAATCTGAATCAGGGGAAGCAGCTCGCCTGGTGCTGTCCAAAGCAAACACAATTTGCCCACTCTAAAACTCAGCCATTACATGTTGTTTGTTTAATCCGTACAAAAACATCAGTTTGCTGTTTTGTGAGGATTATGTGGCAGACTATATTTCTTGGCCAGCACCAGTTGCCAGGCAACCAGTGGAGTGTTCAGGAACTTGGTGGTCCGGGCCAAGAAACAGAACTGGCACATGACCTCTGGCAAAGCAGTGAATTATTTTTATTTTATTGATTATTACACTGTTGTGTGAAGTAAATAAATGTTAATTAGTGATTTTTTATGCTAAGCTATGGTAAGCTAACAGGCTCCTGGCTTCAGATGACCTTCAGATGACCTTGAGATGAGAGCAGTATCGACCTTTTTATCTAACCGAGCAAAATATGCAAATAATCCTATTTGTCAAAATGCCGTACTAGTCCTTTAAAGCTTTAAAGCCTTTACAGCGATGTGTCATCCAGCTGAGCTATTTTAAACTCTGTATCTTTAGAAGATGTCTGTGATTGCTTCTGATGCTGTTTCTAGGTATGTGTGGCTGGCTGTGTGTCTTCATGCTGAACTCTCAGATTATGTCAATGATTACCCTGCCTTAAATATAATATTATATATGATATATATAATATTATAACCAACCAGTCTGCCATGCCGGTTTCATTTTATACAGTGTGTAGTGAACAAGGAATTCATTTTATTTTTTGGATGAAATGGAAGTTATTATGAGAGAGAAACAGGAAATGCTGTCTTGACTAGTTTGGGGACTGACAGGGAGCTTAGTCACATGTTGCAACGGTACATCACCAGGAGCTCAACATCAGTAAAAAGAAAGCTTGTGATGGACTGCTGTATACTGCAACAGTGGGATGTTCTGTACCACAGAGATGTGTTTTTGCAGAACGTTATGATGTCAAGTTGACCACTGAGTCCAGGTGGATATCTTGGGCAAAATGAAAGACATTTTTTCAAAAGATTTGGCTTTCACAAGAAAGGGATGAATGTTTGGATGGACAGAGAAACATGCTATGACATAAAGATGGAAATTAAGTTTAGCAGGCTGAGCAAAATGCCCATTTTCAGGTACAAATCATCATCATCATCTGCATGCTGCTGTCATGTTAGTTTGATGCTATTATTGACCTCTGAATGAGTTTTCAAAGTTGAAACCACACAGAATGAACAAACACCGTGTTGTGTGCGATACATACAATATACATGCATACAAACACTGAAAGTACCTTGATTCCTCTCATTCCTACAATACCGAGCTCTCCCTTGTCCCCTTTGCGCCCTTGCAGCCCGTCGTTTCCTGATAAACCCTGGAAGACAAAACAGAAATCATCACTCATTCTGTCCACCGAAGAGAGAAAATCACACATAGATAATCTGTATCTGGATGCAGAGCAGAAATTACAGACCGGTTCACCGGGAACTCCAGGCTGGCCGGCCTCTCCCTGCAGAGAGAAGATAGAATTACAGTAATTACAGCAGTGAGATCATTACCTGTACTGACGACTGCGTTGCTATTAATTATGATCCTGATTCAATTACAATGATCATCCACGCTCAGAGTCACTTGCCTTCTGCCCACCGGGACCACGAGCACCCGGAAATCCAGTGGATCCTCTTTCTCCAGGCTCTCCCCTCAGACCCTGATGTCAAACACACATACTTATTGATCATTTCTAATATCAATATCTTAACTTGACATCTTATCTCTGGCTGTGGTTACTACGATAACAGGATATTCCTTAAATGTCATCACGAAGTGATTCATATTTCTGATCTTGTTTCTCTGTTAAATAACCAATCAATGCCTCAGCCTTGAATAATAACAATCTAATTCAAATCTAACTTAGATTAAATAGTAATATATCATTAGTTATTGCTTAGAAAAATAATTAAGTAGCAACCCTAAAACTATCACACCTGTTCTGGCAGGAATAAACAAATGTACCTGCTCTCCTGTAGGCCCTTCTTGACCCTTCACCCCTTTTTCTCCTTGCACACCCTTTGGTCCTCTGTCACCCTAAAATGAAACAAAACCAAATATACAATAAAGAGCAGAACAAAATTGGATATTTTCAGTATTCAAAATGTTGACCCATCCAGGTGCACACTCACTGTTTCTCCTTTGTTGCCCTTTTCTCCAGCAGGTCCTCCCACCAGCACTGTGTCCCCCTGAGAGTGAAAGTACAGCTGTAAACATCTGGTGTCACCCCAAAGCCAAAACATCGACACGCAACGTTTCATCCTGTTACCTTTTCTTAAGCCATGCCACTCAAAAATATCGCAGCTCATTAACATTGTGTGTATTCATGAATTCCTTCTGCTGTCTGCAGAGGAAATCTCATGAAAGAGCTATTTCAAAACAGCCACTGCTGACACAAATACGCCTCGGTTTCCTTTTTTCTCCATTTCTGTGTCAGTTCCATTTGCAAATATAAACAAATACACGAGCAGCGGAGCTTATTACATATTAAAATGCACACACCTTCTCTCCTTTGTCACCTTGCAGCCCGATGTCTCCCTGAAAGAAAAAGATTGAGAGCAAAACATTTCATTCAGGCGTGTCAATTTAATTCACTACTTTACACGGGCAGAACGCTCGGGGGATGCAGCCCGCGCGATGACACAAATAGGAAAGGGACTGGTCATATTCACCTTCTCTCCCCGAGCACCACGAATCCCTGCGGGACCCTGATGGACACACAAAGACATATGCCATCCCCCATTATATACTGTACAGCTCCACAGTGAGCACAGGCTGATTAGATTTCTGTTGCTTTACAATGACGGGCATTGCAACACTGAGTGAGGACAAGGCCTATAGAATAATTTGTTTACAACCTAAGAATACATTGTGTCCTTGTGAAGAACAGCTCTTTTATAATAACAAAGATTTATGCTCGTATTTCTTCCTTTATGCCTCTCTAGAGACTTTAACCATTTTTGAAAAGTAGAGAGATTTCATGGGAAGACAAAATAGGAAATATCTGATATTTTACCGGTGACCCTCTCTCCCCATCCAAGCCAGCACGACCCTCCTCTCCCTAAAACATGACAGACAAACCAGCGTTAGTTCCAATCATCCAGAGGCAAACTCAGATCACATCACATCTTCGTTGATACTGTGATGTAACCGATGTCTCACTCTGGGCCCTGAATCTCCTCTCTCTCCTCTGGGGCCGGGTACTCCAACGCCAACTTCCCCCTGGCAACAGAAAAAAATACGTACGCCTTTCAAAAGCTGCCCATTAACATTTAAACAGGTGGATGAAAATATGTGCCGGCTTTGATAGTCACCTTGTCCCCTTTGACACCGTTGGTACCAGGAGTGCCCTACAAAACAATCAAATCATAAATTACAAATGTCTTTTGAGCTGAACCCAACTGCTAATCACAGTGTAATAAAAACTAAACTCACTGCCGGTCCAGGAGGTCCAGAAGGACCAGGAGGTCCGACATTTCCTGCACGGCCTGCAAAGCCCTGAAGACCCTGAAAATGAGACCTCAATAATTGAAAATCATACCGCAGAGATTAAGACTGAAAGCATACAATACTGTGTAATCAGCAGCTCCACCAACCCTCTCCCCTTGTGGTCCAGGGGGGCCAGGTTGTCCGATTTCTCCTCTCAGACCAGGTGGTCCAGGGTCACCTGACTTCCCCAGTGGCCCTGGAGGACCAGCTGTACCAGGAAGGCCTGGATCTCCCTGAAATTGAGTCGCAGTTAGATTCTCACCTGTGGCACGTCCAATGAAACCACACTGCTGCTACTCACCTTCAAACCAGGAGGCCCAACCCGACCAGGAGGACCTGCCAGTCCTATGCCTTTCTCACCCTGAAACACACATTTTGCCACAAATGTCACACGGGTCGGGTTGATTTCAAGCAAATATATAAAACACACGAAAAGCTCACCTTATCTCCTTTTGGCCCAGGAGGTCCCTGTGCCCCCTGCATGGAAAACAAACACGGGGATGTGGAAATAAGAATACCGACCCATATAATTATAAATAACTGGAAAGTTTTATTGAAATGTTAAGTATATTAATAACAAAGAGCTGTTTCGGTTGTTTAAAAATTTTTGAAATTCATTATTATGCTGGTGAAGACACATTCCATCAGTGCCGGTGTGTACTATCAGCAGCTAGGCTGCTATTCCAGTTAACATGCCTCGTTAACCTCAAGGACGACAAATAATCAAAACCTCGAGCATCAGAGAAGATTACAGTTGACACTTTTCGATAGAAGGTCTAGAGACTGTAATCACACTGTGATGGAAAGATGGCTGATTAAAGCAAGATTAAATAATTGGGCTGGCTTTGGTGCGAAAGACCTTGACAAAAAGAGGACTAGTTAAAACGTGCGGTAAGAAAAAAGGCAAAAAAAAAAACAGAATCAGTCATTTCCATCATTATATAGAGAGAGTATATTTGTTGCACTTTTGTGTAAGAAATGTCCTGACCAGACCAGTAAAACCCGAGTTAAAGTAGGATGAGAAAAACATTTCCTCCAAGCAGGCTAAATATATTATATGACACATCCATCCATCAGTTTCCTGTAAGCACTTATCCTTATCAGGGTCATGGGGCGCTGGAGCCTATCCACTGAGTGGGAGCCAGAGGACACCCTGGACATGTGACCAGATCATCACGGGGTGGACAAACAGAGACAACCATTCATGCTCACATTCTACATTAAACATATATAATATATAAAACAAATGTTTGATACTTTTGATATAGAAAAGCTGGATCTGAAATTAGAGTTGTTACATACTTAGGATGTCCATGAAAACCATCTGAAAATGAAACTAGTACTTCAACAAAAGGACTCACTGGCTCAATAAATTATATTTCCCATATGAGCAGACTTCAAAAATCATCAGGCTCAACTCTTTAGGCACAATTAAAACATACAAATATACATTATATGCTAATAAGTCGACTTAAAACCCTAAAAAAAAACATAAATAGGTTTTAACATGTGACACGTGAGAGCCATTTAAAAAACACACTCCACAGTCCAGTGGGCTGATTACTCACATCTTCTCCGGGCTCTCCTGGTTCACCACCCACTCCCTAGTATGACAACAGATAACATGTTGTTGTTATGTTAACATTGGGTATATGTGTTGTTGTGCTGCAGTGTGATGGCAACTCACTCTTTCTCCTTTGATGCCGCCAGCACCTTTGTCTCCCCTGGCACCCTGACAGACAGCAGGTATCATAAAGTTTTAATGAAAAAGCACATTTTCACGCCGAGAAGTGAGTGTTCACTGCTAATGGTTTGGTCAGACTTACCTTTTCTCCAGACAGACCTCTCTCTCCAGGTGTGCCTGGCAGTGTTTGACCAGGAAGACCCTGCATCAATCACGAGGAGACAGTGATGTCAGGTGCTGCCAGCTGCTCTGTTCTGCTTCATCATATAATTCTTTAGTCTTTCACTTCCAGCTTGAGCTGTGTTTTGTACGAGTTTGCATGGTGTAGTTAGCTGATTTCTGACTTTTTCATATGAAGTTTTATGTGTTGCCTTGCAGAGAATCTCTTATTCTCTCTTCTATCTAGTGCATGATGGACCAATGTGAATATAACATTATTATTAGTAGTACTGACGGACAATATTAAGCATCTGCAGTCAATACCTGTATTCAACAGGCATTTCTAAGGCTAAAATGAGAAAAAGGTTAGTGACGTTTCTTCCACGTTGCTGCCAATAACAGTGACTCACCTTCTCTCCTTTGGGCCCAGGAGGTCCAGCCACAGCCTGTAAGTGTGCAGAAAAATTGAGAAAATAACAGTAATTACTCTACCTATGCTGCACAGTATATGTTCTTGTTCACGGAACGGCAGAAATGTGCACTTAAAAGCTTGGTATTCGGTTATTATAGAGGGACAACCATTAGGCTTTCCAGCTATAAAAGATTAAGAGCCTTAATGTCTTCTATAAGGACAGCCGAATGAACTCCTACAGCTTAACCATTGCACTACACCAGACTGAAAGTCTGAAAAGTGTGTTAAAAATATATCATAGTCCCCCATAAGTTTCTTTGTCTGTTTTCTGCCCTGTCTTGTCAGACTCCAGAAACGTTGTTTGATTGGTCCTGACTTCTTGGACTCAACTGAAACACAAAAATATGCTTGCAGCGGTATTTTAGAAAGCTTTATATATGTCTCTTATCAAAGTCCATGTCAGGTGTGGAGTTGCAAAATGCAACGTCACTTCGTCTTCGTTTCTGTGTGTGTGTGTGTGTGTGTGTGTGTGCGTGCGGACAAATGGGGAGGCAGCCGAGCAGATGGACAAGTGTTGCCTGGTTATTTATCAAGCGAGTGAACTCGCTGACAGTGTCACCGTAGCTCTGTCCAAGGTGCTGAACCTGAGTCTGTCAGCAGTGAGGGAGCTCTTCGAGACGCTCATCACCATTCGCGTCAACATCCCAAACAGCGGGAATGGCAATGAATACAGAGCGCGCAACAAGCGAGTTCCATCTTCGGGTCTTTTTGTCTACATACATTTACATCCATACACCAGCAGGGGAAAACAAAAAGCCTGGCAGCGAGAAGCTCCCGGCAATGATGAGTTTAAAAAAGAAAAGAGGACAGGGTGTCTAGTGGCCTACTGGTTGAGACACATACCATATGCTGTGAGACCTTTATCCCAGGGACCTTTAGTAAATGTCATACCTCTCTCTGATAAAAGTTACAATATGATATGAACTCAGGACAAATATCCCTTGAGACACAATATGTGCAACCTGCCATAATGAAAAAAACACCCATAGAGGCAGCATGCAAAAGGATATGATGAACTTTTACAAGCAAACATTGCCAAGAAGAAAATGGAGTTGAAGCCCCAAAACGCTACTGGAAACGATGAAGACGTGTGAGAACAAAGCAAAGCTGGTAACGTGGAACATGCTGTCAAGTATTGTTGTTGTATGGTTGAACAAACGTGTGCTTTAGATGCTTAACATGAACACCTCAGCTTTTATACACACTGCCAAGCAGATGTTTCATCTCTGAAACGCCTGCTCCACATCTGCCTCGCTATCAAAATGCTTAGAAAACGGCGCAGTTTTGAGTTAACAGCTGATAAATGCGTGTGTGTGTGTGTGTGTTACCGCATGTCACTGTGAGATCTCTGCTGCTTTGCATTACAAAAAGCTCTGCTCCAGGCTAAAGAGCTTGATCACTCCTGGCTCAAACGAGGGTGGACTCTGGTTGCACCAGAAAATTTAGAGTGGAGTGCTTGTCATTTTTTCAAGATAAGGTCAGGCGCATGCATCGGTTACTAAAAGCTCGATGGAGGTCGAATAAAAGTTTATATGTAAACGTATCTGCAGTGTAGAGGGATGATTCTGTGATGAGATGAGAGATGTATGAACGTATCTGACCTTCTCTGTCATTTTTCGGTCTCACTAAGCTGAAATTTGGCTTAATTGGGATTCTCGTTGGCAGAATTGGCACAGACTTTGTCAAGCCGAGCCAGTCCCTATTAACAGATGCCTGCAGTCACTCAAATACTGGCAGGCAACAATATTTCAGTGTCGGTGCTAAGGTTGTATCCATTTGAGAGCCAAGTAGAACTGGCAAATCATGGCTGAGCAGAGGTGGACGTTACCTTTAGTCCAGGTTAGGTTCAGGCTATCTATCTATCTATCTATCTATCTATCTATCTATCTATCTATCTATCTATCTATCTATCTATCTATCTATCTATCTATCTATCTTGGAATGGTGAGATTGTAATGCACGTTGCTTTGTGCTGCTTGTGCGTCTACACTTGGCAAAATCTTGAACTAGCGCAGTATGTTTGTGTTCACCGGCCTCCTTTTCTTGTCATTTTTAAAGGTTAAATGCAAAATGAGATTGGAGCCGGGGATGTTGTTTACACCTCACCTACTACAAGATATTTATGAACAAATACAGGGCAACCAAGTCCAGCTTGTGCTACTTGCTGACTGACGGCGCTTTAATAGAAGTCTCAAAGCAATTATCCATAAATTTATGCAAGGATTTAGCTGAAATTCACATTCATGGTCGGTTATTTTTAGAGTGGGAGGCACTACAGTCCTCCGCAGGGTTTTCCCCCCATTTCGATACAATCCTGCAAAAAAAAAAAAAAAAAAAAAAAACCCTCCAGGGCTGTACTGCACCAGATAATATAAACCTGTGAGGGTAGAGTGAACACAAGGAAAGAGTAACTAAATATTTTTCAAACATGTGAAAACTCATTTCACTGGGTGCGCAAGTGCCAGTTGCTCTTTGAATGTCAATCAATAACAGAGAAATCCCACTGAGACAGCTTGCACGGGGAAGATGAAGTTCTTGTGTTACCGCCTAATCCCAGCTCAAAACACTTACCAAATGGCGAGGGATGTTTATGCTGGAAAGTACACAGCTCCCTAACAGATGTGACCTTATTTAATTTAAAGCTTGAATTTTGTGAAGGTTTGGAGAAACGCGTCTCTCTCTGTTCCTGGTTAGCGCGAGAGAAAACGAGGGAAATAAAGAAACATAAACGGAGAGCAGAGGCGGCTGTCAACGCAGAAACAAGAGCGGTTTCCAAATTCACTGACCATTCGGTGACCACCACAAACTCTGCCTTGCAGACTCCATCCACAGGCTACTAATGCATCCCCTCATCAATAGATAGAACATGTCCGTCTGTCTATATGTCTGACTTTGTCACACTTTATAGACAGCCAGCAGCAGCATATAAGTAACTAACAGTGGGACTCCGGACCAACTATAAAAAACGAATAGCAGGGAAATGTTTCTGGAGGCAGCCCCAGCCCCGGGCGGACAAACAGAAGCCCAACACTGCCCCTGAAGGATGACTCAGACTAGGACCACCTATTGTTGTGCATCAAATGAAAACTGCAGTAGGAGGCTAATAATAGCACTACAGAAATGTTTTTTTTTTCATTACTCTAGGCAGCAAATCACTCTGTTGCTGGGATCACATCCAATAAAAGCAACCACAAAACCAATTTCATTGACTGTCCTTCTAGCCAGAGGCTGAGCTGTAGATACAACATGTTCTCACCTTCCCTGGAGGACCGCTGTCTCCCTGCTCCCCCTTTAAGCCAGCCTGGCCTGGAGGTCCAGCGATGCCCTGAGGAACAAATTATTGCATGATGACACCAAGAAGGACCTGATAAAAAAACAGCACAGCGCACAATACACAATACATACACAGTCAACTACACGAACACAACACACACACACACCTGCTTTCCTGGTAATCCGTGTATTCCTTCTTTGCCGGGCACCCCATCTCTTCCAGGGACTCCTGGTTTACCAGCTTCACCCTGGGGAGAAATAATATGGTAATGGTAACTCTTACTGGTAAAAAATCAGTATGGTATACACGCCATGCTGAGTGATTTGCTTGTTTTTTAGCTGAAGGAACAACAAATCACATGTTCTGCAACCTGCCTTCTCGAATTATGAACACAAAACACAGCCGAAGCCGCCATTTGTCAACAAAAACTCACTACACACGTTTTGGCATTTTTATTTAATTACTCTCCCATTTTCAGTTATAACAGAAACGCCTCGGGATCAAAACACTTCTCCAATTTTTACACTTCCTCACTGTGCGGTGCAGAAACAGTACCAGCCAGATCAAAATTGCACACTCACCACCTGCCCTGAAAGTCCTGGGGGGCCCTGTGGACCCTGCGGGGGAGAAATAAATACAGCGGTATGAGAGAACACGATGTGATACAGGAACGCTGAAGATTTTCAATGAATTTCATGAAACATAAAAGCAGTTTTTTTTTTTCCCCTGAAGAGACGCTGTGATTTATTGGAACACTTACTACAGCTCCCGGAGGGCCTGGTGGTCCCGGCAGACCTGTGCTCCCTTGAGCACCAGGAGGCCCCTGAAGAGACGGGAAATAAAGTCACACACTGCAGATCTGTAACGTGTAATGTGACTGTGTGCTGGGGCAATTTGATGTCTTTTCCAAAAGATGTGAAATACCACGGGAGTTGTCTTACCTGGATGCCGACACCGGCCTCTCCTTGATTACCCTGTGAGAAACAAACTTTTTACAACCATGGCCTGCAAGAAAGAAGCAAGCGAATTTCTGCACACTGTGATGAACTCACCTTCACTCCTGGTGGACCTGGAAGCCCGTTGGGACCCATGGGGCCCTAATAAACACACATATCAGCAAAATGTGAACGGCTTTTGTTAATAACGGTCTGTGTGTGCGTATAGGTGCTTTGTCATGTGTGTGACACTCACAGTTGGTCCCCTCATGCCAGGCTCTCCTGGGTTTCCCTAGAAGAAAAATACAAGTCATATACAGTACATTCACATCATGAAATATTTAATAAACCAGCACACAGGCAACATTTCAAAGAAATATTGTGACATTTTGGAAAAGCTTATTTGCGTTCTTGCTGTGAGTTAGGTAAGAAGACCGATGCCACTCTTGTGTTAGTCGTTAAATGACTTCCTGGAATCTCCTCTGACAACCTCACGGTGACGACAAAACTCCAGGAAGTCCCTGCGCCCCAGCTAACAAACAGTCCCCACGCGTGACACATATTTATGCATAAATATGTTTCTAAAAATCGAGCACATAAAAAATTGGACTTTTTATGTGCTAATATTGGACAACATGGATTTAACACAAATAATGCACAGACACATCACTGAGATACTCGAGTGTCTCTCCCAGGAGACAACATCTGTGAGTCATGACAACAGGCAGGACAACACAAACACAAGAGGGTCAACAAAGAGACACATGGTAAGCTCTGAGAGAAGTAAGCACACGACAGACAGCAGGCACAGCTGCATGCATGATAAGCAGACTAAAGCGAATTGACAACACAGTACATTTTGGAGAGCACTCAATTTAGTAACACCCTAACACAGGATGTCTGATTTCCTCTCATCTCCTCCAACAAATCTGCGTCATTTTACACATTTAAAATTCAAACTCTAAACTCGACTCTTGAGTTTGACACTCATTCTTTGGGGACAGCCGGTGTTTGATTAATATTTCATGATGAACTGATCAAGGTCTGACTCTTATCTGTGATCCCAGAAGGATGTTTCCAATACAAATGAATTAAGATTAAAGTGGTGAAATTTGCCTGGAAGTTACATGACGTATGTGCATCCTGAGGATATTTTATTCTAGTCTACTGTTATTAAATGCAGATACATCTTTCGAGCTACTTCATGTAACCTAAAGCCCACTGGTATCTCTACAGCTTTGGTCCACTCCCACTTCTCCCTCTTGTATCTGATACCACAGGGACCAATTCTCCCGGCCCTCCCTCCTCCAGAGCACAAGCATGCCAGCCCGCAGCAGAGAACCTACCGGTCTGCCTAGAACTCCTGGGAACCCAGGCAAGCCCTAGAGAGGATGAAAGACAGAGGAAGGTGGATGACAGGAGGGTGGGGGGATAGGTGGGTGGAGAACAGTGTTGGAAAAGGGGAAACAAACAACACAGAAAAGGAAATGGACAGAGATAAGGCACATATGAGAGAGAGATAGAGAGAGAGAGAGGAAGTTGGAGAGAGAGGAGTTAGCTGCACAGCTGCAAAAGGTTACTGTCTAAAGGATCTATGAAGCCTCGGCCCAAGGGGGGGAAAAGAGAGCTCCATCAGCTTAGTGCTTGCAGCCGGCCCAGTGGTTTTCTGTCAAGCTCAAGCCTGAGAAAAGGCCCATTTGCTGGTTACTCACTGGTTGGCCTCGAGGACCAGCGGGCCCTGTTGGGCCCTGCTCCGACATGAAGGGAAGGAAAACAAAAAGTGTGAAGAAGTGCTTAATATCTCTCCTTTCTTAACATTCGCTCCTGCACCCAGCTAACAGCTAGCTGGCATCAGGAATGCAGTACATAATCTGAGCAACAGTGTGTCTGGGAGTTTAGTGATCGCTGTAAACAGAGATGAAGAGACATGAAACCTTAGTGTGTCTCTGATGTTAAGTGGAATACTGCTTTATTTACACAGGATGCTGTGAGCTTATGCAAGCAAGAATTTTATAAATACATTACTAACTATAAATGATCAACTATATTTTGTTACTCATAAGAATAAAAACACACTTACCAAATCTTTGGAAAGAAATAGGACAACAAAAAGTGTCTCTGAACCAAGAAAGTCATTACTACATCGTGCTCTTTGTGAAATTTTAAAATTCACTTTCAACTTCTCTGTCGTCTTCAGAGGTATAACTTAGCTCTCACATCCGGTATTTATCCAGTATCTTACCGGTTTCCCATCCTGACCAGGTTTTCCTGGTTCTCCTGGTGTTCCCTGAGATGACAAAGCACAGATCGCTTCTTATGAAACATGTCATAGTTTTTCATCATGCCTTGAATGTAGGTCAGAAGTCGGATTTTGTGATTATTACAACATTCTTGTCTAGATTACACCTGAGAGCCCGCTCACCTGCTGGCCATCACGTCCTCTTTCACCAGATTCTCCTCTGTCTCCTTTATCACCACGAGTTCCAGCAAAACCCTGTGAGGCACATCAAAAGTGGGTCATTTACATATAGAAATGTATCATAGTGCATGGCATATTATGTATGGATCTTACCCGCTCTCCTTTAGCTCCTATTGGTCCTGCAGCACCAGGCTCTCCCTTTTGTCCTGCAACTCCTGGAGCGCCTCGGGCCCCAGGCAAACCGGTCAGCACCGAGTCAGCAGATGCTCCCTACAATGCATGCACACATAAATGTGTATGAACTCCACGTGTCTCTACAAAATGTGGACTCTCCATGCTTTCACTGCATTAGAGATGAGGAGTTTACCTTTTGACCTGCTGGGCCGGGGGGTCCCGTTAGTCCGATTTTACCCTGAAAAACAGACACAACAAACACATAAATTTCTTCTCACTGGCTTTCACTCCGAGGACCAAAGTAAACAATGTAACCTGAGCACTTACAGACTCTCCTTTGTCACCTTTCTCTCCACTCGCCCCCTGAAACATGAAACATGGTATTAGCAGATTCACGTTGAGAAAAATGAAGATGTGTTTACCCATCTCTCCCCTTCACCTTATCTCCGGGTCTTCCGGCCTCCCCGAGTTCTCCAGCTCGCCCAGGAACTCCCGGTATTCCCGGCTTGCCTGGCTCTCCAGCAGGCCCTGGGGGTCCCTCAGGTCCCCGCTCACTAACGGCTCTACCTGGAGGCCCAGTTGCTCCTGCGGGTCCTCGCTCCCCTTGATCTCCTTTTACACCTCTCTCTCCTTGAAAACCACGAGCACCCTGGTGCACAACAGGAAAGAGATAAAAAAATATATATAACATTTCTGAGCAGACATGATAAACATTTCAATGTAGTATAACCCTTCGGACTTGTTCTGTTCACAAGTGTTTCATTTTTACCGTAAGTCTCCAAGATGACCTTGGAGGTCAAACTTACATCTAAACCAGGTTGTCCTCTTTGTCCAGGTTCACCCCTGTCTCCTTTTTCACCTTTCTCTGGCTTCTGCACTGTTTGAGCCAGCACTGTGTCCTTTATGGCCACAACGGCCTTCAGATCAGGCACCTGTGTGGAAGGCAGAAAAGGGAAATGGTTGGCAAGAGCTTCACAACTTTCAGCCAGCGGTCCCCGTCTGTGAAGCACGTTTGATCTGAAGTGAGGACTAGAAATATAGTGTCCAAAAATATCTTTTAAAAAGTGATACACACAAAAACTCTGAAATTCAGTTGAACTGCGAGAGTTTGCAAAGAAATCTGCAAAGAATACTAAGCGAGGCCAGTAAACTATGTCTGAATGATGTTTATTCTAAGAAGTGATAAGTCATTACTACATGACCTCAACGCTGCATGCTGCTGTGGTTTTAATCTACTCGACGTCTTATTTTTTATCACGCCCATAAACCAGGAGCAAATACCATATTTGACCGTGGCGACTCGGTTAATCCACTTTTACTGGATTGAAGACATTTTATTTTCAAACTAATTGAGCTGTTTGACGCCACAAGAGCTGAACAGTTATAAATACAGAGTTATAAATACATCTGGAAGCTGTAAATGGAATGATGACATTTGCGAGAACAAATGGACAATAACACTTTACCGGTTCTCTGATTTTTTTTCCATTAGCAAGACAGTTAAATTATTTATCTCTAATTTATCCCTAATAGATACACAATAAATGTTCTGGCTGTTTTTATGTAAATCTACACTTTGCCAAACTATATGTTTATCTACATATATCTATCTATTGGAAAAAAGTACTGATGAGAAGAGTACCAATCAAAATGCTGTCCAGTGTGTGCAGTGTGCGTGTCTACTGCATTTAAATTTAACATAATTACATAAAATACTGAAAACTATAAACACAAAAGATTTACAGAATCACTCAGTCATAATACACATACCTGAATGCCTAAGCCGGCCAGAGCCTTCTGTACATCCTGGTAATAAAAATAGAAAGACGTTATTCCACATGGATGAACAATATTGACAATAACTGTTTCCAGAAGTCACGGTTGAGTCATCGCAGGTTATGTGCTGAAGTCTTACCACCGCTGTTCCAGGTTTGCCCGGCGCCCCGTCCTCTCCTGGGTCTCCCTGCCAATAAAAAGATATCAAGAGTCAACACCAAACACGTGAAACCTCACTTGTGTCACATTTTCACAATAATAACGATGATGATGGAAGTTTAACTTACAGCTTCACCTTTGAGGCCAGCTGGGCCTCTGTCTCCCTGGAACAAAGAAAGTTAGAAGGTCAAAAAGCAGACTAAGTGGTTAGTAATCTAAAGCAAACTGAGATCAATAAAGACCATCATGACTTACTCTAGCCCCCACAGCTCCTGGGATCCCAGGTACGCCCTGAAGGACAGAGCAAGGGCAATGATAAAAACATCAACAGATAAAACCGTGGGAGGGCTGCAGTAGCATACAGAGACAGATGTAGATAAAGCACATGTCTTTGCTGCTGCACGTGGGAGAGCGATGCTGCTGGGGGATGAAGTGACCAGACCAGAGCTAGATACTGTGTTTAGATACCGTGTATTCTACGATGGCATGCAAAAGTAAAACATATTCACGTGCACAGGCGTTGTTTTGTGTGTTTATTCCTACATTATTCCTAGCACACAACACTGCAGGAAAAGCGGCATTGTTTGTGTTAGACTGTAATCCGCATTTAAAGAATGTAATTAACAACAAGTCATGCACACTCACAGGGGTTCCTGGAGGCCCCTGCGGACCTGGGATCGGTGCCGCTTCAACTCCTTTAACATACACAACCTGAGGGACAGGGATAGCGCGTCGATCGGTAAAAATGGAAAGTCACATTTGAAATCATTTTAAATGTGTCTACATCATTCACACCTGCCCAGGAGGACCAATGCTGCCAGGTATTCCAGGAGACCCCGGAGGTCCAGAGGGTCCTACCGGTCCAGCAACCCCCCGGTCTCCTTTCAGCCCATCACGGCCCTGGAAAACAGATGCGATTAAACAGCTGAGACTCTTTCTACACGGGTTACTTCCTCCTGCACTATAGTAGAGGCTGAACTATAAAATCAAAGCAGGTGGCTGCTGCCACCCCTCCACTGATGTTCGAGAGATAATTAATAAGAATTTGCACATGAAAACAGCACTCTGACATTTGGCGCCTCTCCGGATTCCTCTCAGAAGTGGCTTCCCCTTAAAGGCTAAGCTTGATCATTAGAAGCCAGTAAATGTATATAGCCGCTTCTGAGAAGCCTATTGATTCAGCGGTGAGTGAGAGTGTGATGGTAATGTCAATGTCAGAGCAAACTACAGTTGATAAATACACACTTGAGGAGGGAAGTAATGAGGAGAAAGGAAAGGAAGAAAACCCTTGTAATACAATAAAGTCGAGGAAGGCCGGATCAATACAGGAAGGCGCGGGCGCAATAGGGCAAGTTGAGTGTGAAGCAACAAGCTGACAACAAAAGACAAAGAGATAATAATATAAAGGAGAAACTGCCAAACTGACATCTCTTCCAGCTGCTCCTGAATCTCCTTTGTCCCCCTGCAGATTGAAGACAGCAGAGTCAAGTCCATGAAGAAATACAGACACAATGAATTTCAATTTGTGCTTTTACATGTTGTGTGTCCTGTATGCTTCAAAATAATATTCACAAAGACATAATATATATATGATATATATGATGACAGCAGTCATAACACGATATCAGAAAATTTGACAGCAACGTTTCGTTTTTGGTCAGCTTAAGCTACTTTCATCGAAAAGGATCCTGTAACCCTGGTAACTAAACCTCATCCTGTCAGCGCCGGATCATCGCATGAACTAAAAAAATAGCCACAAACCTTTCTCCCATCTTCACCTGGAACACCATCCTCACCCTGCGAGTCAAAATAAAATGTATTAGAACAAAGGTGAGTAATGGCCGGTCCGCTGCAGGAGCACTCAGATAATTCAAGACAGCCATTACGCAGCAGAGCCCGACATAAACGTCTGTACTGCTTTTGATCAGTAAACATCATTCACAGGGAAGAGCACAATCAAGGCTTTTACTAATTAGAGAATGATATAGAGACATACTGAGAGAGCGAGGATGCACTACTGACAGGATTCATATTCTGACTGAACAAAATCAGCATCAAAACATGTCAGTCAAGTCACTAATAATGTGCAACCTGCCATATCCTGTCACAGAGAGAGGGTACTAATTGTAGTGCTGATTTATACCAGCTGAGAAAAGATAAGAAAGTCACCATTTTTCCGGGAGCCCCAGGTTTGCCATCTTCACCTGCTTTACCCTGAAACGTGACAGCAAGGGTGAAGAAGCATAACGGAGCACATGTGATTGAAAACAGGCTGTGAGACCAATGATGGATCAGGCTGCAACAATGTTTGGTTTGTGTGTGGATGTGTGTGTACTCACAGGTGTCCCTGGTGTGCCTGGAGGCCCGACAGGTCCTGCGGGGCCCTGTTCTCCTCTAATTCCTGGTAAACCCTGGTTAAACGAAGCCAACACACATCACAGTGCATGATATAATCTCACTTTTATTCAGACTGTGCCTGATAAGAACTTATTTAGATTTGGTCAGATTTTATGGGGCGGTTAGAACAATGTTTAAAGTGTCATAATTTAATGTTGTAAAGCTGCTAACACACTGATTTGTACATATAAGAAATTTAGACGTGCACAGGACACACAGGTTTTGGTTGTAGTGCAGTAGTAGTTATCGAGCTGTCATGTGTCTGACACTCAATATGGGATTGAGAGTCTTGACCTAAACCGTGTTGAACATTATCATAGTCAATATTACACAATAACCTCCTGTAAAACTGGACACGGAACGTCTTCCCGTAGTCGTGAGCTTATGCAACTGGCCACAACACCTCCACAGTGCCCTCTACAGTACGCACAGGTAAAGTGCACATATGTGGTTGCAAGTCAGGTTTTAATATGCGTTCAATATTTAAATAATATGGTCAAGATAAAGAAAAATTAAACCATTTTAAATGAAAAAATGAAATGAAAGAACGATGGTATTTTGAAACAAGGCCACAAAAGAAATAAGGAACCTTACATCTCTCCCATGATCGCCCTGTTTCCCAGGATCACCCTGTAAACACACACACACACAAAAAACACTACATCATGTACAAACACAATCACCACCCAGTGACGCTGTACATACAATGTCTTTTATAGTTTGAAAAGATGATATAAACTGTAGTACCCTCTGACCAGGTGGTCCAGGAGCACCTGGTTTACCATCCAGACCGGGACGTCCATCTAACCCCGATGCTCCCCTTTCTCCCTGATCACACAGAGGTCTATGGTTAGAAAACTACTTTTACTTCTGGCCAAGAAGCTTCCCGCGTTTCATCCCACTGAGAATCTACCGCACAGGAAACAGAATCCAGAGGAATCAAGTATATGGGTCAGCTCAGTAGGTGAACATTGATTTCAAACCTTCTCTCCGGGCGCTCCTCTCTCTCCGGAGTCACCCTGGAAATGTATAATATTAAATGCATTAGAAGTGAACGTGATGTAAATGAGGAAATGTGCAGTTTCCAGTTATGGGAAATGAAGTAGAGAAGCAGTCACAAAAAGTAAACTCACTCTTGTGCCCGCGGGCCCTCGTTGTCCCTCAGGACCCTTTAGACACAGCGGGGGGGGGGGAAACAAGAAGTCACAGAGGATCATCGGCCATGCATACTAAATCGACTGGGAAAGGGGTCAGCGTGCATACAGATGCATATACAGTGGCTTATCAGATGCTCACAGAAGCATTTACAAATTACAAGAACGAGGCAAACTCACTCGTATGCCCGCGGCTCCAGGAGTCCCTGCTTCGCCTTTCTGGCCTTTGCTGCCATGCTCTCCTGGGTCACCATCGTCACCCTGGGGATCGCAGTCATGTCATTTTAGCTGCTAATTTCTTTTACACGATTCACTTTCAGTTAATCGTGACATGGTGGTCAGGGGTTTTACCACGTCTCTGCAATAACCACAATAAATAAATGGATTTCATTGCATTCATTACATACCTTCTCTCCTCTCTCCCCTTTTAGCTGACCCTGGATGTCAGCCTGTTGACGAGAACAAAGAAAAGTGCATTTAGTCTCAGAAGAGGGTTGAGGGTTGGAGGACATTTGCAGGATGCAATGATAAGTAGATGCTCAAGACTGTAGTGTTCCATTTTAGTTAACATACATAAACATACGGTATACGGTACGGTACAGTCTGACACACTCACTACTTTTCCTGCTGGTCCTGGAGGCCCTTGGGGTCCCTTGAAGATGAAAGAGAAATATGTGAATCCACTAACGGTAGATACAAAGTTATAAAAGCACGTTGTTCAAACAAAACAAACAACAGACCACGTCTCCTTTTTCTCCTCTCGGTCCCACAGGTCCAGGGCTGCCCTATGATCGAACACAGATCAATAAAGATGCTGAAAAGCTGACCTTCCTCAGTGTTTCTTCTCTCGAGATACAGTATCAGTCGAATAGCACAAGAGCAAACTGAAAAACTCTGTGTCTCCGTGATGATGTATAAATGTGTCTCACATTTCGTCCGTGCTCTCCTGGGTCCCCCATGTCTCCTTTCTCTCCGGGCCGTCCTGGTTGACCATTCAGTCCCTGAGGGGGATCAATAAAAAAGTTCCATTTACTGAACTTTCCACTGAATGTTTAAAGAACAAAACGTGTAAAAGACACTTGTCCTACCCTCAGGCCTCTTTCTCCTGGCTTCCCCGGAAGTCCAGACTCCCCCTGAAATGCGAAAAAGACGTTTGCAGTGACACACTAATCTGTGATGTAAGTGGACGCTAAGATGTTTGCAAGAATAAGAGGAAGAGCTCATACTTACAGGTACACCTTCATCACCCTTCTCTCCTCTCTCTCCCTGTATAACACAAGTATAAATAATGAATTCATTTGAACTGGGAGGAAACATTCATGGCATTACATTTCAACATCTACAACGTCAACAGAGTATACCAAGAGAAGGGGTTTACCTCTAAAATGGCATCATTAGAAAGTCATGCATGTTGGAAGGAACAGAAGAAAACTTAACAGGCGGACTGAAGCAATAACAATTAAACCGTTTAATTATGTTTTTACAACAGTATAACGAAGTGTATCTTTTTTCATGAAGGGCTTGGTTGTAGATCTGGATAAGTCTGTGACAACTACACCCGGTTGCCCCAGAGTTAACCCTGAAGAAGTCACGAAGATAATCTTTCTTCACGATGTTAAAGTGTAACGTTAAATGTGCCGTAAAAGCAGTAAAAGAAAGGCAGTAAAGGTTTTGCAGTAGAAGTAAAAGGGCTGAGAAGAACGCTTGAGTTTGAATCACAAGAGCTGCAACTAACGATCTCTATTGTTTGATCTGCTGATTTTCTTCATTAATTGTTGGATTATAAATAAATTAGAAGAGCACAATGTTGAATGTTGAATGACCAGCACAAAGATATTCAGTTGACAGAGCTCCGCTTAGTTCATCTATCAGCGTACTGCATGTTTTTCATGATTATGTGACTGAAGCCAGGTCCCATGTACCACTGACCTGTTTCCCAGCAGGACCCAGCTTTCCTGGGATTCCCGGTCGCCCGTTCTCACCCCTCTCTCCTGGTTCGCCTGGATCTCCCTAAAGATCAGTTACAAGACCGGTTTAACAATAAAGTAATGATACATTCACAGAAAAGCTGTATTAGAACAAAGCAGGCCTCTCACCTTGGCACCCGGCTTTCCACTGATACCCGCAAGTCCCTGAGGGAAGAGCACATGTTTTATGTATTTTCTGTGCAGTTTTAGGGCACGGTTTACACTGACAGGTGGCACAAGGGAACGTTTCATGAATAATGGATGCTATTGTCAGAAATATCACAGCAGCTGGAAACGTTATGATTCTGCCATTTGTTGTTCTGATGAGGAGGTGTTACGATAACTCTGCTGTGGACTTACTCTCTCTCCCGGCTCTCCTTTAGGTCCTACAACGCCTGACCCTCCGGACCCTGACGACCCCTAACAAAATGACAAGAAAAGGGTATAACATTTAACATTTAGACAGAAACTGTAAATGTACATCACACAGAAACAATTCAATATTTTCTTGCTCACTTTCTCTCCTCGCTGTCCAGGCTCTCCTTTTTCTCCCCTTGACCCCTCAGGACCAGTCAGGCCTCTTTCTCCCTGCGGGACAACAGCAGAGGAACAGAAACCCATCGGAGTCAAAGAACGTGTATGAGTGAGCTCGGTTAAAATACTTCAAGAAGAGAATTTGATAGTTTACCTGATCCCCTTTCTTGCCTGGAAGACCTGGGATCTGCATGAATAATACAGTAAAGACTCGTCATCTCAAACAAAGACCGTCATGGGCATTGAGTGCGTATCCAAAATGAAAGGAAAGATAAATTATTATATGTCACGATTTTTTTTAATTTATCTGATAACTCACACTTCTGCCGGGCTCCCCTCGTGCACCTTCGTTTCCCTGGGAACAGACAGGTTCACTTGTTCTTTCATCTCCGCTTGGAAATTCATTACATCACATTATGAAACACGATGCGACGGAACCACGTTCCTATTGACCTGCTGCCTTTCGTATGATTGCACTTAATTGAATCAGTCTCACCTTTTCTCCCGCTGGTCCGCTGGGCCCCGGTAAACCCTGATGACAAATGCAGAGACTCATTCATGAGACTTGCTATGAATTTAAAGCAGTCACAGCGTGCAGCAAAACACGAGACAAAAGGACACGCTGGTGTCATTAGCCAGTACTGTATGACAGTCTGTCACTCACTCTCAAACCCGGTGTCCCTGCGAGGCCTGGCTTCCCTGGGTCCCCCTGAGAAACAACATTATTCAGATAACAAAGTCACACTAAAAGGAGAGGACTTAAAATTAAAATTTAATACTGCTGAACTCACTCGCTCCCCAGTTTCACCAGCCGGTCCTCTCTCCCCCTGCAAAGGGACACATGTCCAGATTGATTGACTGGTTTCTCGGTACAGTTTGCCCAGTATCCCCTTGTGTGTAATGCAAACGGCGTGATCTCAGACTGATGTAACTTAGCGTAAGTGCATCCTGCAGAAAAGGACTGCAGCGTTCTTATACTGATCGTGGCGAGCATACTGTACATTATGTAACTTTTAAAATGGTAGCTGTAAATGTGCTACAGTTTGTTGCCCGTGACTGATGAACTTCTGAACTTGCACGGCTCATCTGAAAATAAAAATTACTATGTGTGGAATATGGAAAGGGGGCATTCTGAGGCAAAGAGGCTTTATTTATTTATCAGCCATTACCAGCATTTTCCACTCTTTGACCACGACTATGAATATTATCTTCGACAGATAGATATCTTATTGAAGAAAAAAAAGAAATGAAATAGGGATCAGAGATAAACCTTGAAATTGATACCAAAGCTGCCGTTCAGTTCAGGTACAAACAAGTTCTCTGCAGCATTTTTTTATTAGATTTTCTATCTTTTACGTGAGCTTGATGAGACACACATCTGGCTCCATCAATCAATATCATTCCATTTAGTTTTTTGGAAAATGCATGCGCTCCTCCTTGTGGTAAAACTTACGTCGAAACCTGTACCTGAGAATATGGACCACAGTCATTTAGACTATCAAAAACCCACACTTAGACCACAAAGACTCAACACACAAGCAGACGGAGGCATGCACATACTTGACTGACTCATATCGTATAACTCACCCTGTCTCCCTGTGATCCAGGCTCGCCTTGCTGCCCTCGGTCACCCTGACAGAAAGTGAGAGTGACAGAGGTCATATATATTTCATGTATCTTATAACAAGTGATTTGTTCTTACCTTTATCTTACCTTGCTACCAATTTCTCCTGGAGGCCCACGGGGACCCTGAAAGACACGAGCAAAATGCTTGAACATAAACATCAATAAATGGAGGAGGTTATGTTTTAGTCCTGTTTATTTATGCATTTGACTGAGTTAAAAGAAAATCTCAAAAATGACACAGGAGATTTTAGTGACACAAAGTTGGGCCGTGGGCCAAGAAAGAACTGAAGAGTTTTAACTGTGGAGAGTGCCATCATGTGGCCTTTTAAAGACGTTTTTGGGGGTGTTATGCTCTGTCAGAGTCAAACCCGGGCCTCTGCTGTAAGGGCTCAACCTTGGTACACAGGCAGCACGGCGTATTGGGTGAGTTTATGATATACATTGTGCCATTTTATCCAATATTTACCTAATGTGATGCAAATCACTTTAATTCGTAAACTCATTGTGCAACTGCAGCCATATTTTAATGGTATATGCATGAAGCAACTTTAGAGCAACTTTATACTTCGAGGTGACCACAACATAAATGCTTTTAATCTAAAAGTTTCAGACGTCCGTGGATTTATTCTCAAAAAATCAGAGTGATAGTCTTTCACTGTGTGATGGAGATCTGGATCCAGAACCAGAAAGGTTTTGAAAATGTGACCGGTGTGAAGAGAATTGTGCCGGCACAGCGGAGGCATGTGCTATCGGTGTTTTCTAGTATTCACTGTATTCATATCATTCATCATCGTGACATCAGCCGTCTAAAACTGCTGTGTGTTCAACCTACCCTGTCCCCAGGTTCTCCTTGCCTGCCTTGAGCTCCAGGCAGCCCCTCACCACTGTCACCCTGGAAAACAACCATTTTTCTCTGAGATAAACATCTCGCGTGTTCAACCACTCGAACACCGAATCAGTCTGTGGCTACCTTGTCTCCTTTGGCACCCTGTGGTCCTGCTAGTCCTCTAGAGCCCACAGCTCCTGGAGGTCCCGCGGTGCCCTGATGATAAAAATTCAATTAGAAAATGCAAAACACACCCCAACATGCGCACAGAGTTTATCTGCAAACTAAACATGTCAGCAACACTGGCAGTGATTGACAGCACTTACTGGGGAGCCCTTCTCGCCCTTCACAGCCACCCCACTGCCGACTCCTGGAGGTCCCTGTCAGCAAAGAGAGATAAGGGCCAAGAATCATTATGCTCGCATGCTCCTCGGGACATTTCTACAGTGAGAGGACAAGCTGGTGATGGCGTGACTCACCCTCTCTCCTGGGCTGCCCTTGTCTCCCTGCAGAAAGAGAGAGAAAAAACAGAAAGAGAGAGAGAGGGTGCTGATCATTGTTGTTAGGGAAACTTTCTTCATGATGATCCAATCATCTACATTCAGATCACAGGTCGATACACTAACAGCCTGTCTCTCTGATGCTCCATGTATTATCTCAGCTGAAGGAAAAAGAAAGAAGACGCAGTACCGGGAAGAACGCAAAATTATTGTTATAATATAATATATAATTCTTCGTCTTCTAGTTCATTTTCTTTCACTGAAGAGCTGATAGATGTTGCAATGCTTGTTTGATCAGAATGAGAATCAATCATTTTAAACAGTGTGGTTTAAAAATGCACTAGAAATACCATCATTATCTGACTCAAATGGTTGATTTTTGGATTCACTGGAAAAAATATATAAGTCTGAAAGCAGGCCTCCTCACATTTCTAAATGAAAAATATAAAACTAAATAGATTTAATAAGATCTCTATAAAAACAATCTTACTAATACATAAGTGGCTCAATGCTACCACCATGTGCATGAATATGGAAATGACAGTTTTGTCTTAGAGCAGCAGGGAAGCCATTTTTATTATAGTCTTTAAACTCCTCGAGAAGACTGAGGAAACATCTGTTATTACAACAGTCTGACGACTAGCTTTCTGTGTGTAAAATGCTTTCTTGTAAATGTCAGTAAGAAGTTCAGCAAAACAGCAGTTTAAATGATTTTAGCACAACAGCAAGCAAACTGTTGTCAATAATTTATATTCACATTAAATATTACAGCACGCTCAGGTTTGCTGCTGCTCCATACGTCACTCCAAATATCAAAACGATGACAGCAGTCCAGTGTTTTAAGGACAGAGAGATGTTCACAGGACTTTCAAAGACAGCTTGTGTTTCGATTGTGAGTTTTGATTTGTCACTTGCACTTGGCGACGATCAGAGTGGGGTTGAGTTTGATGTATGTTCACATGAAAATCTTGCCCAGTGCATCTTACTTTTTAAATTCAAAAATGACAACAGCAGAGTAGGCGCACCTTGATAGAGAGTCCCGGTGTTCCTGGTATCCCTGGGCGACCATCCTGACCTGGTGTCCCTGGAACTCCAATGCTACCTTTGACCCCATCGTTGCCTGGACGGCCTGGAGTACCCTTGGTACACAACGCAAATGCTGGTTAGTCTATAAATATGACTTGGTGCATCCGAAACACATAGACAGTGTTCTGTTTTACAGTATTTTCCTTACCGGTATTCCTGGGATGCCTGGCTCTCCTTTCCTCCCAGGAAGACCACCTCCAGATATAGTTGAGCCCGGTTCACCCTGAGACATCAGCAGAGCGCAGTGAGAACACATACAATGTTTTCTGGAATCATGAACACGTGTGAGGTGGGTTAAGAATAAGATTAGAAATGATCACTCAGCTCACCCTTTCACCTCTTTCACCCTTTTGCCCTTGTGGCCCTGTCACACCCGGTCCACCCTAGAACAACAGAAAACGACTTAAGAAACGCTCTTGTTCATAAGTCCACTAAAGAACTCCGCAGTGCAGGAGACTGAGGGTTACTCACTTGGTCTCCTCTGACACCAGGTAAGCCCTGTGAACCCTGCAGACACAAAAACATCATTTCATGACCTCTATGTGCTAATACGACAACATGACCACGTCCAACAGGTCAATGAAATCGGGTGCCTGTACTCACCGGGACCCCGGCGCTTCCAGGAGAACCAGGTCGCCCTGGCAACCCTGGATTTCCATCAATGCCAGGAAAACCCTGAACAGAAAATAAACCACACATTACAATAATACTAATGAGGCACATTTGTATAATTTTGGTATAATCTTAGATGAACTCACTCTCTCCCCCTTTTCTCCTTTCACGCCCCCTGAAGGGTCAATGGGGATCGACTGGCCCGGTGGACCTGGGCGTCCTTCGGGTCCTCTAGGCCCATCCCTCCCAGGCAAACCATCACGACCCTACAACGTACACAAACACACCATATTACTATGTACAATCAATTCAATTCATCATTTTGAAAAATCAATACAGAGGAATTATCAGTATCAGTGTTAGTGGATGACTCACAGGCTCTCCCTTGCGTCCATCTACACCATCTCTGCCTCTTTCACCCTGTGGAATCGAACAAAAAAAAACAAAACATAAGCGCTGAAAATACAAATTACAAGAAGAGTGCTAAAAAAATGAGCAGCTTCCCACACTGTACCTTCTCTCCACGCTCTCCCCTCTCACCCTAAAAGAAATTAGAGAAATCAAAGTTAGAGATCAGACAGTAAGGAGGAGTAGGCAAGAGAAGAGGAGCAATACAACTTGAAGTTTCTGTCAGTCATCAAATCTGCAGTATCTTCATCAAAGATGGGGCCAAGTCTTTGTAACTCACCTGAGGGCACTGAACGTTACAATGGTCTGGACCTGGAATTCCCTGAACAAAGCAAGAACAGAAACATCAGGCTGAGATGAGTCTATTGTCTGATATCCTGCTTTATTACTCCATGTTTTTCCATTAAAAAGCTGTTTGTGAAATAGTTGAACTGAGAGTCACAGCATTGTACTGCATGTCGCTTTGACCATCGTCATTACCAGGACAAAAAACAAGTTTATGAAACAAAGCATGCTTTCTCCTGGTTTCTTCTTACGTCTGGTATTCTGGCAATCCCACAGAGCAAGTCTGCCAGATCGCTGTGCAGGGTGTCCAACTGCGCTGCGTCACGGGTATACAGGATGTTCTGGGTGCTGCCATCTGTCACCACCCGACGCAGCTCATCTATGTTCGCCTGGTCTATACCCACTGCTAGCACTGTCACACCTGGCAGACACACGCGCCAACAGATTTGTCTCATTGAACTGAAGGCAGACTTTTTGGGTTTGTGTGTGGAGTGTACAAAGTCAGTGTCAGTTATGTCTACACACAGCTAATGTGAATTCAGTTGGGTGCATTACAAAAGTACAGTTTACATACACTGAAATACTGAAGCCAAGTTGCCTAGTTGAAGCCAACTACAGTGATCTCGTAAGTGCAGGCAGTTATATCAAGTTTCATTGTACAGATTGTTCCAGCTCACCTGAAGCCCTGAGACCACTGGCTGCGAGAGTGAGGTTGTCAGCTGATCTTCTGTCAGCGATGATCACAACAGCACCGGGGACCCTCGGTCTCCGCCCAGACGCGGTGGTCAGAAGGTATTGTCTGGTGAATGTCACTGCTTCACCTGCAGAGGGAGACAGACAACATCAGAAGTACTGAAACACAAACACACACACAAACACACACCGAGTGGGTACAGGTATGAAGTTCAGTAAGTACAAAGAAAGAAATACTGACCGATGTTGTTCCCTGGGCTTTCATCAAAGGGTGTGGACTGGATCTCTTGAAGAAGCGTGTCAGATCTGCTGTGGCGATTAAGCAGGAACCATATTTTGGGTCTGTAACCGTATACCACAACTCCCATCTGCAAGAGGCAGAAAATAATCAAAATACTGGCAGGGCGCAACTAAAATCTACTTTTCAATACCCCGTTTAGACTTTTTCTTCAGGAGCAGTACCTGTGAGTCCCGGGCTCCGACAGTGCGGAGCGACCTCGCTGCACTTGTGAGGAGTTCATGCAGAGGTCTTGCGATGCTAATCCGATCTGTAGATGCCGGCACCAGAAACACGACATCCAGTCGCCCGTCCACACACACTGTCGAACAAAAGAGTGTGTAGCTGTAAATAACATATCAGGTGTTTATATGTATAATGAGTACATGAAAGGGCATGTGTCGGTTACCAGTGTGTTCATCTACAGAGCTCTCCCTTCCCAATCCAGTTACAAAGGTGGGCTGCACGGTGAAGCGATATCGGCGACCCAGACGCAGCCCAGTCACCTGGTAATAGCTTGACGAAGCAGGGAGCGTAACAGACAGGCTTTGACCGACATCTGAGAAATATGAAGAGTTAAATTGGACTGTGGAGCAGGCATGTACGCGTGTAAAAGAAATGAATTATAACATGTGTAATGATGTGTGTCACCTGACTCCTCTCTCCAGCGTAGAATATACCCCGTGGCACCTGACAGTGGATTCCAGCCGAGCCGCACAGAATTCTGGGTAATCTCTGCCACTCGTAAAGTTGTGGTAGGTAGCGATGGAGGCGGGGTGACGGCACCGGCTGTATATAGAAAAGAAGTAAATGCACAGCGATCTTATGCTGCACCAAACAGGAAAAACAGAGACCAACATGAAGACAAACTAACTAAAGAAAGTAACACCGCCTAAGCTCCAGTCTGCTGCAGCACCATCATCCTAATGGTATCATCATTAGGCCCATCATAGTTATCAGATGGCATGTTAACCCATCACAACCAGGACAAGAAAGGACAGAAAATATCAGATAGACTGGACTCACGTGTGGTGACTCGGACAGACACGGGTGTTCCCTCTCTGTTTTGAACTAAAGCCATGACCTGCACCTCGTACTGGGCTCCGGGGTCCAACCGGTCTAGATCCACTGTTGTCACTTCCCCTCCCACCACTTGACTCCTCTCTTCACCACCTACAGCAGCGCAAAGTCACAGCAGTGAGCGGTGTAACACAGACTGGCTGCTGTAAGACATCCTTATTTCTATTTTAAGTTAAACTTCAATACGGCGTGTGATTATTTCTCGAACATGTGAGATGTGTGGAACTACAAATGGACTACCGTCTGTTCTCCTCCACGACACACGATAAGCCGTCGCTCCTTGCACACCAACCCAAGTGACTCGGACAACCTCTCCGTGGGTCTCGTGGACTTGCAGTGACGTCACAGTCCCGACCACGGACTGATCTGACTCTGACGATCACGACGCAAAACAATCAATCAGTTATTCTACTTTGCATCCCCCTACTGGTGGCCAAGTTTCTCCCAAAAAAGACAATGTGGACGACAATAATGTGTATTTGACAAATTAAGTCAGGTACCTGTTCTGATTGCCAGGGTGGAAGGACTTCCCTCTCGAGAGCCACTTAGTGAGGAAACTAACACGGTGTAGGCTGAATTTGCCTTTAGTCCATCAATGGTGTAGGAAGAGACGTCGGCCAGTACATTACGAGTTGTTTCAACTCCTGCATCAAACAAAACATGATGGAAATGTAGAACACACCAACTCTAAACACTGATCATTATATTACCCTCTTATCATGTATGTTGATGTATCGTATGGAAATTAAATAATAATATTAGATTAATTCTAATCGTTGCTTACCATCATCACTCCGCCAAGTGATCTTATAGCCAGTTGCCCTAGTTGAAGATGACCACGCAATACGGATCCTCTGAGATGTGACGTCAATGATGCGGAGGCCGGACACTGATCCACCATGAGGGTTAGTCCGAGAAGACAGCGTGACCACTTCTCCGGCGCGCTGATCAACCATAGGTGCCACGCCAATTACCAGCGCCTCATCTGGTTGCAGGCCGTCTATAGTGAAGGTCGTGGCCTCCGCCCCGAGAAGACGGGACTGCTCTGCACCTGCAAGGCAGAACATGAAGGAATATGAAAAATATGCACATGAAAATCTGACTACAAGCCAAAAAAAGAGAGAAATAAAGATGTGAGACTTCAAAGTCTGCTGCTCCCGGGGTGCCCCGCTGCTACTGGCTTTTGAAGGATCATGAGGTAAGATCTAAAACTTGACAGCCTCTGCTCTGTCTTCAAATTGATGTGAAAGAAAAACACAATAATACAGGATTCAAAAGGATGACCTCACAAACACGTAACACTTACTGTTGCCTTGTCTCCAGGTAACCCTGTAACCTGTTGCCCCAGTAACACCTGTCCAGGCAATTCGAATTCTCCGGCTGTTTGCATTTGTCACTCTGAGGTTAGTCACTCTGCCAACACCTTGCTCTGGAATAAAGGGCATACAGACCTCATGTGGCAAAATTCATGGTGAAAAGAAAGCAAGCCTGAGTATTTCACGTTCTAGTGCAGCAACAGGGACAGAGGAAAGGTTTTAAAACGGGAACGCTATTGTCAAATGCCAAGGTGAAAAAGGGAAGAACAAATGAACTGTGGAAAATAAATGAAATAAAAACTGGAGACAGGATGAAGCACACTGCTTAACCTACCTGGCTTAATGTAGACAGTAACTGTGTCTCCTTCATTTTCTCCCACCAGCGCTGTGACACGAACACCGTAAGATACTCCCACTATCAGGTCCCTGAGGTCAAGGGTCGTCTGGTTCCCAGGGATAATCCGGATTTCCTCTGTTCCCGCTGACATGACATGAAACATTTTCAAAGGCATGTTTTCCTTCATAATTAGGCACCAAACCAATCAAAATAAATAATAAAATAAGAGAATAAAATCTGTCAGCGTACTTTCCGTGCTCAGGATAATGATGCGGTACTGCGTGGCCCCGGCTACACCCGTCCAGCCGATTCTGACAGTACTGCCCAGAGACTCGACAACTCTCAAGTTGGACACCCTCCCCACAGGCTGTTCCTCTGCAACACCAGAGAATTAGGGCACAATTTTAAAGCAAAGATATAGACAGAACAGCAGCATGTGTACGATCAATAAATCAATCTAAATCTAAAGTTTACTGTTTGTGGCTGACCTCTGGATGCGGTGGAGACAGGTGTGGCCTCCTCGCGACCTTCGTACAAGGTGTACAGGGTGATAATATATTCTGTATTGGGCTGAAGGCCTGTTAAGTCGTAGCTGGTAGTGCTTCTGGGAAATGACAGGCTCTGGACGCGGCCTCCTGGAGACAAAGATGATGATGATCAGTGGATTTATTTTCAGCATAGCTGCAGCATTATTATACACTTCCTACTGCTTCCAAATAGACTGGTTGCACAGCAGACATCTCGACATGTCACAACTCACGGGTATATTAATGATGGCTGCATTCCACTTAGGGGAGGTCCCTCTATTGCCCGTGCTAGTTCCCTTGACAGTCTGTCCTATTCACTGTTAGTCTTACTGGGACGCTTAATGCTGAGCTGTTATCACTGTTATTAAGTCCACCTGTGTTTATCCAGCTTTGACAAGTCAAAAAGTCTTTTATGCAGCCAGCCCATTAAAAGTGGAGCTGGCATTCAACACATTGTGACGTAAGTCAAATCATGAAGTGATAAAACGTATCAGGATCCAGCACATCATAACTATTCACACAAACAATGTTCATGAAAATCTAAATGACACTTAAAAGAACTATATTTTGTATCAACTTGCTTATTACCTTCCCCCTCCCTCCACTCGAGGCGGTACCCTTGTGAGGACTGGATGATTCTCCAGGTGAGGCGAATGGTGGAGGGGCCGGTGGTAGCTGCTCTGAGGACCTGCTGCTCCTGACGCTCTGATGAAAAGACACGTTATATAATGTGTGTGTAATTATGTAATGTGTCATAAGGGAAGCTTAATCAATCAATGCATGGATGAAACCTGTATTAGCACACAGAATAAGGAATGACTGTAACATAGTCTGAAAAACAATGCAGAACTGATTTGTGTATAGAAAGACATGACGATTCACTGCAAACAACTGCCAATAAAATAATGCTGGAACTTCGCCAGCTGCTTTAGGCTCAGCAAACATGACTGACATGTAACATAATAGCACACACACACACACATAACAGCGGCATATCTTTCAGATTTCACTTGACTGCACACTACACTACACAAATCACGTGCTTATATATCTATCCTACAGTCGCTGCAGGGTTTGCCTGCAAAGATGTCCCACCGTGACACATCCAAATTAGTATTATGCTGAAGGCTGACAATAGCAAGACCGATGGGATGATGAGTGCCATTAAATCAAAGGTAGCACAGATTATATGAAGTGTGTAGAGAAACCTCGTGAGAATAGGGGTGCAGGCACCTGAGCTTTTCTGTTCGACGTAACAAAGTATCTGGCCCGAGATGCTGAGTGAGCGATCACAAAAATGCCAATTTGAAACCTTTCCAGACAAACAATTCAATAATTCAACATCCGGGTGGAGTATTCTTTTTTTAAAGATATTTTAAGCGATATCAAGCTTTATTTTTGATAGAGACAGCTGAAGAGTGACAGGAATGTGGGGAGAGAGAGAGAAATGGGGAACTACATGCAGCAAAGGGCCACAGGTCAGATTCGAACCCTGAGCCGCTGCTGAGTCTTCGTACGTGGGGCGGATGCTCTACCAACTGATCTAATCGACACCTCCTGACGCAGTATTTTAACAAATTCACTTACACAAGTTGTTCTTACTCATGCCAGACCTCTGACTTTATCTTCAGTGTTCAGGAATGTGTTGTGAAATGCTGCAAAAACTACTGTTTTGGGAAGGAGATGAAATACCACACCGCTGCCTTCAGGCTGCTGCTGTGGTGGACTGACAGAGAGCAAAAAATGATCACACAGGTCAGTCCCGCGAGACAGATGTAATGTACTATATACTGCCACAGGTCTTGATGGTGATGAACATTAATCAATGGGAAAGTGACAGTGGGCAGCCCACAGGCCAAACAACAAAGTCTACAGACGAATGGCGAAGCAATATGCACTCAGTGATGTCAGACTATACACTAACAAAGTGCTGTCTTCTGTTTGACTGAATGCCATAAAAAGATACTGAAGTGGTTGCAAACGTGGAAGAAGATAAACAGAACGATGCCATGCAGTCTTTGTTATATTGTCTGAGACTTAATGTTTGGCATGATACATGTTAGAAAACTTACATCCGCATTTTTTCCTAATGAGGAGGCAACAGACAAACCACAGACACAACAAACACTTGTTAATCTACCAGTTTAAACAGGAACAAACAAGAGAGAAACCAGCTGAGGTAAAGTTTAAGTTACTGCGGTGTACAGTATGTAGCGGACTGTATATATCTCACTTCTTTGATAGCAGAATTGGGCCACACAGAGCTCTTCTGCCAGCTCTCTGCTAGTGTAGCGACCCTGCAGTGACTCAGCCTCCATTGAAATAACACCAGTCGACTGAAGAGACACCACATGGGCATTACTCACGAGATACAGATGGCGTGTGTGTATAATGAGTGTGTAGGTGTGCGAGAAATGTTCCTTAAACAGAACTAAACAGTAACACGTGTAGGTTTTCAGTATGAAGACAAACAACGGGGGAAGATTGTCGGCCATCTTCTCTATCTGTGCTTCCTGTCCCTGTACTTGGCGGGACACACCAAAAGGCAACCACCAATTCAAAAAGCAATCTTTTACGACAATTACTAATCTAAGAAACGAGGGGCCACAAAAATAGCATGTCATTTAGTCTGTTGGGGCAATTAACTGCTTTGGTGTGTGTTTAACAGTGAGTTTTTAGAGGGAAGAGGGTATAATGAACTCAGAAATACTCAGAGAGAGACGTGTCATGTAATGAACTACTGAAACCACACCTACCTATCTTAAACCTGGCTGTTGCTCCAGGTCCCTCAGTGTTTCCTTCATACATTGGGATAATAGTGACAATGTACTCTGTGTCGGGCTGCAGATTGGACAAAGTGTGAAACTCGCTGTCAGCAGCAACCTCCACGGTCTCCACATTTCGACCTTTGTAAACAGAAACAGAAGAAGAACATAATTTTTTAAAATACTGACGGACAGATACGCAGCATGCTGTTTGATGTCTGCTCTGTCCTGACCTGTGAATGGTCCCCAGACCAAACGGTAGGCTCGCGCGCCGCTGACGCCTCTCCACCGCACACGCACACTGCCCTCTGACTCCGTCTCCACTGTTAACTGCTGCACCGCCTCGAGGCGTACTGACACATGCAAAAACACGAAGACAGACACTTTGAATAGTCTTCGATAATTACACAGAAACCCATTACAAACCACAAGCAGACACTACATATTGCATCGTCATATCATCAGTACAAAAAGTCTGAATAACGGGCTGCAGGGTGGACTCACATGTGCGAGCATTGAGGGTGGATGGGGATGCAGAGTTTCGGGGGAACAGGGGGTAGAGGCTGATGACATACTCTGTGTCGGGCTGAAGTGACTCCAGGGTGATTGATGTGGAGTCTGCAGACAGAGACTGCTCCAACAGCTGAGCTGCCGGCTGACCTGCTCATCCACCCACACAATAGACAGGGCACACAGAAATGGAGGTCATACAGTAGAGCAATTACAGCGCTAATGGCAATCACAAATTATGCTGTACAGTATGTCAACATGCTGCAGAAATATGGAAAGTGTCCTCACGTAATTAATTTTATGAAGTGACTGTCCTGTATCGGTTAGTGTGTGATGTGCACACTTGCTAAACCAGAAAACATCTCCTTACAGGATACACACTGACCTCTTTAGATTTAAATACTCTCACACACATGCGAGCCTACAGAGGAGCTCCATGTGAGACTGGCACTCCTGCCACATGTTTGGAGAGAGAAACTGTTTATATCAGCCCTCAGGGCCCACTTTTCTCTCCTGAATCATGGTATGAGCACCCAGACGTCTTCACACACTGTTATGATCCGTGCCACACCCTGTCTCTAGAAACGCAAGGACAAAAATTACTGACGATCCGTGACATAAGTAAAGGCTTTCCCAGTTTATCTAATTTCAATGGTTGTGATGATAAAACGTATTTGATATTTTAGGTAATGACTGGGCAATAAATATCCTCACTGACAGCCTGTGCCTGAGGGGAGTAAGGTGTTAGAGAGGCTCATGTTCCCCACACTCAGCCTTGACTGCTGTACATTCTTGACATGTTTCCAACTTGCCACCAATCAGTTAACTGTTATTGACTATTGTATTTTTTTTCCTCCTTCGCTTTTACTGTAAAACTTCCACAACCTTTGGAAAAGACTTCTTTTTGTGACAAGATAATTCAGTCACAACTGACAATTGCGAATGTACTGGAAATGTTCCTCACACACAAATGCACAGGTTGAACAAGAGGGAGCCGGAAAGAGAAAGACAGAGAGAGACAGACAGGTAACAGAAACAGAGGGATGTGCGTTCCTGACCTCGGGGTCCATAGGTGAGTCTGTAGCCCTGGACAGGTGACGAAGGCTGATCCCAGCCCACAGACAGAGAGAAGAAACCTGCCTGGACCAGCCGCAGACTGGAGACTCCTGGCAAAGATCCTATATGAGGAGAAGAAATAACATTGCAGGTGTATTATTTAAATCATTTTGATGCTGCACTCTCTTGTAATCAGGTGATTGCAGGTAATCAGGTAATCAGAGGCAAGACTCTGTGCCCTGTACGCCTGTTGTTGCACTCAACTCTTGGTTACTAACAGAGTTTCCTGATGAAACTAAAGCTGCTGTTAGCTAATGTTAGCTCAGTTTGTTAGCCATGCTGGCTCGATTGTGGGCTCAGAGCAGGGTGGAAAGCGGAAAATGTAAACGGGCTCAGCAGCCTCTGTGGACATAATGACAGAGGTGAAGAGACCAAACGGTATGTTGACAGAGGACGCTAAGAAGATAAGAGGGGTGAGTGACTGACCAAGCCGGATGAGAGTAAACCTGAGACTGGGCTTCATGAAATAAAAAGCTCATAGGCTGATGCCAAGCTGTTGGACTAGTAAGGATGTTGTTGATATTTATTTGTTGACGGTGGTATTGCACTCTCTTCACTTTTTACTCACTGGTTCGTTGTTTGGCAGAAACAAAATCTCCCACGCTGTTGGGGTACTGGGCGATGACAGTCACCAGATAGTCGGTTCCTGATCTCAGCTCTCGTGCTGTGAAGGTCCTCTGATTGGCAGCAACAGACTCCTGCAAGGAGAGACAGAGGTCATCTTTGTAAACGCTTAAGCCTTGGACAAGTTTTTGCAAAGTGAATGACAGCTACATAATGGCAGAAGGCTGAGCTATGACATTCTTCTATCTTTATCATGTCTGCCAACATAGACAGAAGGGAATTTCACTCTTTGCTCTGCCAAACTTTAATCACTAAAACAGCAACATGAAGAAGATCCACCCATTAGACAGGTTTATACTCAGCCTGGAGGCACGTGCTTCTCTCACAAGGCAAGATTGACTCTGGCTCCTAAAGCTCTAATTTGCCGTTTCAATCTAAATCATATCAATGTTCATATACGTCAGGAATGATCTTCAACACCGGGACTCACCTGACGCATTTCTGCTGTGATGGGCTGACCCAGGCCGGAGAGCGGCACATACTGGACCACATAGCCACTCACAGGCCCGCCTGCTGGACTCCAGCGAAACCTGAGAGTATCAGACGTCTGGCCTGTAAACTGAATGTTGGACGGACCAGAAAAAGCCTCTGAGGAGGACGAAGAAAGGGTGGGAGCAGGAAGAGACGCAGAATTAAACGCAGGTTTACAGTGTGACAATAAAGTCTGAGACAATAGACAGAGATGATATGTTTGTGCATTTTAGTAGAATAATGCTCTTGAAGTTAAGACACAAACCATCGCTCGCATAGACTCCTCCTGCCTTGGAACACACCCGGGGACTCACAAGAGGAAGAAGAGTGTTCAGCAGTTTGAAGTCTCCAACAAAGGAGGTGAAATCACTGCTGGGCTCAGAGGAGATCTGAGCTAATTCATTTCTGTCCGCACTCTTTATACCTAACAAACAAAAAAGATTTGCAAGGTTAAAAGAAAGAAACACAAAAAAAAATAATCTACTCTGAATAAGAGAGAGGGACTGCAGGTGAGACACGCACCAACTGCAAAAACATGCACTCCTTGACTGCGCAGCTTCTGTGCTGGCTCTTGCACGTTGTCCTGTGACTTCCCGTCTGTGATTAGGATGGTGATCTGAAAGGTAAGGGGGTGGAATTATAACTTAACAGGTTCTACGTTAAATTTGCCGTCTTATAATCAGGAAGCTCATCAGACCTTTTGGACATCCCGACTGGACGTAGGGTGGAAAAAGTTATCAGCGACAAACTTGAGCCCAGCACCGGTGCGTGTGTTTCCACCCTTATAGTTCAGATTCTGCACAGCGTTCACCAGCTCAGTGCCATTCAGGTGGGTAGTAAATGTAAATTCAACTCTGAAGGGGGAGAAAAGTGCATTAATACATTAATACATAATGATATCTGCAAATGCAATGAGATCGCTTCCATGCACAGGAAAGTAATGAGGTAAACATTAATGCTGTCAGTCACCTGGAGGTGTCACTGTACTGTACGGCACCAAACCGTATCCCTGACTCGCTGACAGAGCTGGCAAATGGCTTGACGATTCCAGCCATGAAGCCCTTCACCTGCAGGAAGTTAAGTCGGCCGATACTGGAGGACCCATCGACCAGGAAAACAATATCTGCTGCTTGCACATTATTACACCTGCCTGCAAATACAAGTGATGGAGAGTAACGTGATACATAAAACTGAAAAACACTTTGGGGGCCGTGTCATGTGGTAGGTTAGATGAGATATTTATACCCTGAGCTTCAGCCTGTTTCATGGAGGACAGGAGAAGAGTCACAGTGAAAACCCAGCTCCACATCTTCACAACCTGGGCACACAGAGGACAAATAAACCTTTTTTTAATTAAACTTCAGTACAAATTGTGTTGATTTCAGTTCATATTTAATTTCAATTATTTAGTTTCAACGTGCATTTTTGCAGATTTTGAAGCCCTCGTCTTTGATATAACCACTCCTTCCTCCTTTTTTTGTGTCCCCAGGTCATCTTAGTCTCTTGAGTTGTAACCATCTGTTCGATGATATGCTGCCATCCCTCAGCTGCTTACTATTCATCCCCGTCGAATTTCCTGTTTCTGCTAGTTGCCTGATCTTGTCACTTTCCTGTTCAGCTGCATCCAATTAATCATTTGTTCCTCAGCATGTTGAGGATGTTTCAGTCCTGTTATTTGTCAGACTGTCTATGTTGCCTTAGAGTTATAGCCATTGTTCCTGCCTGTACCTGTTCTGACCCACCTAGCATCTTTGGTATCCTGCCTGCCAGTCTTGTGCCTTTGAACATGTTCTCTTCTTCTAAATGTCTGACTACCGGGTGAAGTCTCTTTTCATTTTACCAGTCAAGATTCACATGTCTGCTTAATGCTTGCATCAGTACTGTAGAAGCAATCTGATTAAATAATCCCTAAATTAGTATAACAGCCAAAACTGGAGCTTCTAATCTAATCATATGCTACTGACACTGTTACCCACAACATCAACTGTCAACTCAGTGTAATATATTGCTGTTGCAAACTCCTACTGAAGCTGTTAAGTGCTGTTTTCCCCAAGTGGCCACTAACGCATTGCAGGTTTTAACCATAACCTGCCACTCGCTGTCATAAATAACACTGGAAAACACTGTCATGCCTTGCACAGCTTACTCCAGTCACATTTCTACCTAGCTGTACTGTAATGATGGGTTGTGTTTTATGAGGCCACACGTGACACACATGGACAGGGATCTCAAAATGTGCACACTGAAGCCAGGAAAAATATATATTATCATAAATATGAATCATGAAATCTGCATGTCAGTACTAACTCTGATGCCAGACCTACAGCACATGTGCACATATTAAGTGGCTCTCTGCACCATACTTCAATAATTACACACGTTGTATTTGTGAGTAATGAGCAGGATATCCAACAATAGCCTCAGCTCGGCACCCGACATCTGACTCCTGGGTAAGCATTTCTCGCTTCAGCTTAATCGCTTCATTTGAACGGGGTCGTCATAAAGATTATATTTCTCAACTGGAGGACAGTATTACATTATCTATTAAGCTCTGTTGTTAATAAGTGAAGACAGTATAACACAGCAAACATCGCAGACATTCATAACACAGCATCAAAGCATCTTCTGAGCCAGTTCCTTTTTACATCTGCCCTTCCTGGCAATAATTAGTACATTTGAAACACACTGAACAATGTCATGGATGTTATCTGTTAACATACATTACTCGTAGTACGTAATGTGTATATCCTGTGAACATTCTTGCTCTGTGATGATGTTGTTTTTTGCTTTCTTGTTGTTGCTTTAAGAACAAAATCCTGAACTCGTAACGACTCCAGATTTATGCACAAAGCATTTCTGAACTTCCTTCAGCTTTGAACGTGTCTCCTTAAATGTCCCACGAAAACATCCTGCTTTGACTAGAATTAAGTTGAATTATAATCAAAACAATCAATCAAAACTCTGCTTCCTTGTGCTTTATACTTAAGATTTAAGCTTATATTTAAGTCTTATACTTAAGACTTAAATATAAGCTTTTTCTATTTAAAATAGTGGAATGTCTAACATTAGCTCTCAATAATTGTGGTCCAGGGGTTTAACCACAGATGGAAGTCTTTGTCTCTGTGATATTACTGCACACTGTGGCTAAACTAGTATAATAGTGACAATATTTGAACACAAAACAGCCACTGACTGCTATGCGTTGCAATCCGACAGAACTGAAACTACAAAATACCGAAGCTGCAAACAATAGCAGACTCATTAAGACAAATTACTTCTAGTACTAACTGACATTAAACTGATGTTGGAACCAGTCAGATGAAACTATTATCACTTATCACTGACCTGGCACCACACAGTCCAGTGATTAAATCTGCACTCATGCTCAGTGTCAAAGAAAAAATACTTCCAAGACTGCTGATCGAACCACCAAGAGAAACTATGGTGGTAGCGAAACATGCAGAAGGCTCTACTTAGAGCCAGTGTTTAGTTGTTCTAGTTTATTTAGTTAAGCATGGTGGACTCTGTGGATATAAGAGGCTCATTCAAAGTATGACACATAATAATTATTATTTTCAGGTGATCATACTCTAGTGAAGACATATTATATTGCATGTCTGGCATATTCTGTAAATACAGCAGATCTTACACACTTTAAAGGTAAATGGTAAAGGACGACACATAAAAATATATGCACACAAACAATAATGCAATGCTGCCTATAATATTTTCTTCTTCTCTCTGTCCTCTTTGCCCTCCTTGGAGCGGATACAAAAAGGGGAGGGAGTGAGAGGGGACCATACCACTCTCCAGAGCATGCCCCATAACACACTCGAGCTTCACTACTGTAATCAAGTCTAACTCACAGATTCTGCGTCTGTCTTTGGTTACCGTCTGTCTGGAAATGAGAGCCAGAACCTTATGGACAATCTTCGCTGCGCCATTCAACAGATCAGAGAATGCAGGAATGTCTTACTACAGATTTTTTTTTGTTTTTGGCCTGTGTCGTCTCTACACATCGGCGTCACCAGCCACTTTCTCACTCGCGCAAATCAGTGTCGGCATATTTCAGCGACAGCTTTCATCTTGCCGAGAGAAAATCCATTATGTATGGCTGTGGCATGTGTTTCTCTTCATGACAGCCTCTCTTAACGTTCACCTTTTCCACAGAGGTGATGCACAACACGCAGCGACAACTGCAAATAGTTGACAGATGTTGAGCCAACAGACAAAACCTCTGATCTACTCTGTAGAGCAATGGTAGCTAAAGTAAACAACGTCGGGGGCAAAACCACGAGAAACCGCTTAAGTTGATGAAACCAACTGTATAAGAAAGAGCAGCGGGACATCGACAGACAGAAGTGAATTTCTGAGCCGGTATGAGAATGCAAAGAACATCAACATCATCTGGAATTTGGTTGTTCTCATGCAAGATTGACGAAAAACAGATTGACAGAGTGTCTCTGTCATAACTAGCCCACATGAAAGACAGCTGTACTCGGTACATACTGACGGTCTTGATAACATTTACAGCAGACAGAAAGCTACATTAAAGAGCACCCACTTTGCTGTATCTCTCAGCGTACCAAAGTCGGAACAGTTATTAGAGTTAGAGGAGATAATTGGTACCACTCATACATCTGTCTGGTAAATATAAAGCTAGAGCCAGGAGCCTGTTAGTTTAGCGTAAAGACTGGAAACAGGGTGAAGCAGTCCAGCTTTAGACGGGTTCTGTGCAACAAAATCTCACTAATTAAAGCATTATATCTCATTTTTTGAGTAAGTCCACTGCAGCCAGCCAAGAACTAGTTTTGCAAACAACAAATAATCATGTCATACACACAACACGTCATATTTAATAGATTGGTGTTGTATTTAATAGAGGTGTTGATGGGCAGACCTTCAGACAGACCTAAGCTGGCAGTTAATCCCTGTCTTCACTGTTTATGCTAAGCTAAGGTAACCATCCCCAAGCTGTTGCCATAAAGTATATTTAAAGTATATTTACACTTGGTAAGAAAGGGAATGAATGAAAACTTTCATCGCCCAAAGCTCATAATTACCCATAAATGTTCTTTCCCCCTGTAAGAAGCCCACAAACCCAACAGTTCGAGAGTTTTTGTCCCAAACATGCAGCACACATGTATCGCTTAATATGTTCCAAATGTATTGCCCCTTTCCCTTTTGAAGGCTTAGACTACTTATTTTAAGACTTCTACACTTATAAAAATCAAATTACATACAATTAGCTCCTGACGAACCACAACAGCTTGCTCACCTTTCATGTTATTTTTCTATTCCTTGCACGGATCTAATGAACCGATGTTTATTTCTAGCTTCATTGCATACACCAGGTGTTGCGACCGCAGTCTATACCCGCAGTCTATTCTGAGCATTTACTTCTCGGGTTTGACAGATCAAAATTGAAAGGCATTAATGATTTGAGGCCTGTTAAAACACCAGCTGACGACTAACGTGGCAGTAAACATTGAGAGCATCAAAAAAAAAAAAAAAAAAAAAAAAAAAAAGCCAGGTTTCTGCTTCTCTTCCTGCCACTCCCACAACACACCCACGAACCCAGCTCTATTCTCAGACCCTACCCTGATCTGTGTGTAAATATAATGCAGCTAACTGAATAACTCACGGTGGGACCAACCCACTTCCTCTTATAAACTTCCTTTTTTATTACAGTACATGTAAAGTTATTCATCAAGTCTTTATTAAGTGCATTCCTGGGGTGGCCTGAACACCTGGGATTTTAAAAGGATGAAGAAACTGCTTATAAGTATGGCCACACCCACTATTGGCCACCTGGGAATTGAACCAAAGACACAGGTTAAAAGGTCAAAGACACAGTAGCAAAGTGCTGCTGAAAACCATCTTGAACAGGAACCAAGTGAGAACTTAGTGTGAGAAAAACAACCTGTTCCCCACCGCAAGACTTTTCAGGGACAGGAAAAAAAAGAGATCAGGGCTCATCCTGGCGAGAGCTGTACAGAGGCTGCGGCTTTCTGGAAGCTAAGCTGAAGCAGGATCACTCGGTTGTGGTTTAGCAGAGATGCCATTCTCCCAGGGGGGGCGGCAGACCACAGGCCACTGCAATGTGACAGGATTGTGTAAGAGCTCAGCTCCCTCAGCATACCATCAGCCCAGGGACACAGAGCGACACAACTGGACAAGGGGATGGAGGGGTCACAGGACGGCGGGGTGTCACAGTAAATTACTCCTGCAAATTTCCCACAAATTCACACACCAGGACTGCGTGTACTTGGTAGTCACAAGCAGCTGGTAGCAACAACAGAAGAGTCCAGCTTTCTCTGAGTTCAGGGGAGAAGTCAGGGGAGACTGACCCCGTCACTCTCCCCCTCGGGTCACAGCACTTCTCACTTCTGCCATTAATGGATTATCGTTCTGTTTCTTTGTCCAAATTCAACAAAAGTACTAAAAACAGCAGCTTTTGAACATTTTCTATGACCCCTTGTTGGAACACGTTTAAAAAGAGTCACTGATATAATCCTCCCTTAGTATTTCACAAGCTTTGAATTACTATTAACAAAAGCCAGATGGACTACATCAGGAAAATAAGCCCAGTCATCAGTGGGTTATCTTTCTCATTCAAAGACACGAATGAATGGAGACAAAAAGTCAAAACCTCTGAGCTTAATTCAACATAAACAAAGTGAACAACAAAGCCATTTAAGCGCCAGTAACAAACAGAATACACAAATCTCCACTCTGGCTGCAGGATTTCTGCAGCTAAAACTGTGGCACTGTTAAATGTTGAAGAGAAAAATTAAGTCCTATTTCTAAACCTCAAAGCAAAAGCAACAGAAAATGTTCCCACACGAGACATCAAACACACTAACCAGCAACAGTCCTCCGTAGATGACACACTTGGGATGAGTCCAGAGCAATCCACCAGGAGAGTGGCATGTCACGTACGGCTGCAACAATGCAGCGAAAAATATGGGAGGGTAAAAAGTTGGAGGGCAACCAATTAAACTAAAAGTCTCCGAGACATCAGTAAAAAGTTCATGTCATTAGGGGATTTCTTGGCCTTGCGTGAGCCAAACCACAGCAAAGAGATGCCCTCAGAAGTGGAACAGACGATCGGAACCAATCAAGGCACAAAGGCGGAGGAGGAAGCGGAGGAGTGAGGATCCCTTCCTCTGTGCAGCATCATGGACGGCAGGAGTAATGCCCACTCACTAAATGAGTTCAGCTGAGGTCAGCATGGTTGTCAAACCCATCCGTGCAGCTGTAATAAAGACTAATGCAGGCAGGCTGGACAAAGGATTCTGATTTCAGATTTTGGTTACACGTTAATTCATTTTAACAAGCACGACATTTTTTAGCGTGATCACACAGAGGAATCATCTGCAGGTACCAGATACTGCTAAGCTCTGTCTATTTTATTACTATTACATCTCAGAGACAGACATGGTGAGGTGATGAATGTCCTGCTCAGTCTTGTTCAAAGTCAAGGTTTTTGCTGCAGGGAAAGCAATAGGCTAAGGAGTGGTGCGCTGGCTACAATTTAGATAAGTGCTCTATAGGTACAGTCAAAAAAGTATCACCTACCAGTATGCACTTGCAGAGTAAATCAATACGTGTCATACTGCAGACATAACATTAATATTAGTCCTGATCCTGTAGCTCATAGTGCAGTAATGCAGCTTGCAAACTGGAAACTGTAGTAAACACCAGTATTCCCATATCTTCAGCAGACCCATGCACATGAGACCCCAGGCAGCACATCTCACCGCCTCTGTCTCATCTTACCTGGGGAACTTTGCTCCGTGCACCGGGCCACAGCCTGCCGCTTCACACCTTCCCACCTGTGGCATATCCAGCCCTAGCTCTCCATGCAGAGTCTGCACACACACACACAGTAGTAATCCCAGGCAGCGATGTTCAGTATCACAGCTTCAAGAAGGACAACTTCCACGATCATCCACTGTAGCTCAGTATTTGAACTGTCGGTACATCCCTGCAGGAGACTGAAAACGCTATTTCTAAATCCGGAGGGCGCTTTGCTTTTAGTGTAAGGCTGAAGTCAAGCAGCAGCAGAACAGTCCAGACTTGTTCGGATGCCTGAAGGGGAGTCCTGAGCTCTCTCTCTCTCTCTCTCTCTCTCTCTCTCTCTCTCTGCTGCTCTCGTCCTTCCCTGCTCCTGCCTGCAAGCTACCCGTGTCACCATGCGGAGCTGCAACATTAACCTAATAAATCCGCTACTCTTTCAGGTAAGACGGGGCACTCCGGGTCACGTGATCCGTGTTTGTTTTAACCACCTGCAGGAAGGTCACATCACAGTGTCTGCATGCATGCAACTTTTCTTTTACATTTTCACTTTTCAACACATTACAGCTCCATGTACTGCGTGTGTATTTTATTTTGGTGTTTTTGTTGTTAATAATTATATATTTACTTTATAAGTGGAGTCAGCTCTGACATGGCTTACTTTCTCTAGCCCTACATAACTTGACACCTAATCTGTATTTACCCTACAGGCAAGTGTGACCTCACTACCAGAGTGCAAGAGTGCAAGGTTGAAAGATGTTTTATTTATTAGTTTAAATAGAGGCAGAGCTAAAAATCCAAAATCCAGATCATTTATGCATCCCCCAGGAAGTCGAGTAGACTGATTTAATATCAATCATATCAATTATATTTGATAATAATGTTCCGATTTAATGTTCATCAATAAAGTCTAATCCACTGATAGCTGATAATCAGACTCAATAATTAATTACATTTCACTGAATCAGAAATGTGAGAAGAGGTCGGAAACATCTGGAAACAAGCAAACACTGACAGCGCAGACCAAACAAACCTACAGACGAGCCAATTTTGTCAGGCTCCAATTAATATCCTGTAAGCATCCATGTAATAAGGCCAGCTTTAAATAGAGAAAGTCTCTATTAACTAACTTACAAACACAAAATGTGATGCCACGTTAGCTACATTCAACTTAGTGAGGTGCTGGTTTATTTCCAACTGCTCACTTGTGCTTTTCTTTTCTCTGAGCAGCGAATGGAAGCAGCGTATGTGCGATAGAGAAGTTAGGCTTCAGCGTGGTCTTCTTAAAAACGAGGTGTCTGACTCTCTTTAGGCCCTTAGTAACCACAACTGCAAGGAGAGGGATGAACTGGGTGGCTTAGGGTTGAGAGAGTCTTATGTTCATGTTTTTGCAGACCAACCTGACAACAGGAGAAGGATCAAGAAGGTGGTGAAAGATGTTTCTTCAGCCGCAAGCTCTGGGTTTGTTCTTGTGGTAGGTGGTGGATTCCACCATAAAGATGCCTAGTAATGGACTTTATATGTATAATTTAAGTAAACGAACGTGTTGTGTCATGGCCACATTATGATGGTGGTGGTGCATATACGGCTGCATACTTAAAACAAAAGGTATACGTGCTCCATTTATACAATGATATGTGCCAAAGATTGTGCAAACATTCCTTGTAATCTCCAATGTTTAATCCCCCCAAAACACATTTTCCCATTCCCCTGTAACAGAGCCAGAATCCCACCATTTGGTGGCGGGAGTCGAAGCCTCTGCACTATTTGTATCTGAGGTTTTAAAAGCATGCCACGGGCTAAGGCTTTAAGATTTATTATATGACCTGTTCTGAAGTCAATGAAGTATTTTTAGTGCCCACTGCCCCACCCTCAGTGACAAATACCTACAGTAAAGTAATTCATTAGTACGTTCTGGTTTTATACGATGCCTTTCACTGGTGTAAGGACAGAGGTTAGTTCATTTGTTAGTTTGTTATAATAGTTACTAACTATGGATGGATAGCCACTTTAGCTCGAGTGCTGCTATGAGGTTGATATTTGTGCTTTTGAGTTAAATGTTTCATAATGGGTTGCCATAAAACTGGAAACACATTTATGTTGGCTTCATTAGTTTTAATCACTTCTTCATCAATGCTTTGGTTTTGACTACCAGTAAAACTAATAACATTCCCATCAGCCACAGCTGTACTGCATGTTCTGAGCTGTTTTCTTGTTTTACCCTGAGAATGATCTGATCTCAGTCAACAATCAGTTTCCTGGTTATTGAAATCTCTTCATAATATAGATTTTGTTGTTCACAGTCTAATTGAGTTAGTCACCAGACTGTCTGTTCTATTATCTTCTTTCCAAAAGCTGTCACACCACCGGCCTCCCGAGGGCTCAGTCTCTATAATTTACACCAACACAAATTAGACTCCTCTCCATTCTTTACGGAGCAGCTTCCCACTGTTACCGCTAATTAGTGTGCTATTTATTGTTCCCATAGCAATACCTGCACAGCCCTGCTCTGCTTACAATAGTGGCATTATTTCAGGCTAGGAAGGAGGAGAGGGTGAAGTGCAAGTGTTACAATCAGAAACTACACTGCTAGATGCCATTAAATCTTACACACTTCTCTTTTAATAAAGTCATATTTTCCATTTTTTGGTGGTGCTTATCCTACAAACTGTAAAAATAGAAATAATGATCATTTCTTATTCAATGATGCTTGCTGGGTAATATGTATGTTTATGTCTCTATTTGATCAGGTGACAACAAAATACAACATATGGTCGTAAGGGCTCATTGTGAACGAGTGACAGACTCTGTGTTGCGTTTTATATACTGTGTATTGTTGTCTCATGCTATGGCTTTGCACTCCTTGTGGGGTTTGCTGTGTGTGAGGTCCTGACATGTGTGCCACGAGGTTGTCTTGATATAATTTCGATTCACTTCTGGCTTACATTTATTTAAATTTAGACTCGATGCAGTTTTCTGAGCTTCTTTTGATCCCTCTCGCATTAGAGAAAAACCTACTGTGAACTTTCTCCTGTGATGCATGTTAGCACACAATACCCCTTTAAGCTAAGCCATTGGAATAACATGCAAATTGTTACCTTTAATTGGTGCCTTTTTTATGTCAGTGGGTGTGCACCATCACTGTTTGTCTGAGGCGGAGATGAAATGGTGTCATAAGACATATTTTGTCAATCATGCATTTTTCATCCCCTCCTTTCAGGGATAATAACGGCCTGAACAGCACAGTTGCTGTCCAGATGGATAGTGTATTTCTTTGCATTCACTGCTTCCGAGCCACTGAATTAAAGTTCAGCTTCCTTTTGTGCTTTTCAAGAGAGACAGAAGTTGGTGCAAACATGCAGGCAGACTGGGGTCGAAAGAAATCTGTGCGAAGCAGATGTGTTGTGCAGCTCTGGATCTTTTGAACCAGCCAACAAAACTGAAACCGTAACCATGCTGCACTAATAAAAACACATTCCAGCACTAGAATATATGTTCTCCTGACACTGCTATTTTAGTCTGTGTTGGTTTGGGACAATAGAGACAAGATGACTTGTGGTTGAATCTGCTTCAATTTGCACTTTGCACACGACACCTTCAAATCCCTTCCTTTCACATAGTGTCACGTGACCTCTCTCGGTTTTAATCATAACCAGGCTTACAGCACAAGACAGCCTAAAGGTTAGGCGTTTTGCTTGAATTCAAAAACCTGCTGCAGTCCTCTGGCCATGATTTTATCTCTGATTTATGTCCCGAACAAGTGTTTTGATGGCTAACCAGTTGCTGTGGACTGTCATTATAATAATCACTCTCCAAACTATGAAAATGTGAAACAGAGTTTTGAGCAATGAAGAAACAATGAATCAGAATCATATGGGATCCTAACTCGGTCACACAATATTATTTCATAGATGTCAGTCCAGAAGAAGATATCAATGAAAAGAGATTTTAAGATCCCTGACAAACTCTTTGGCCAACAGTGAGCAAATCAAATAATGCTCTAAGGGTTCAGTCTGGAGAGGCCAGCAGCAGGACCCGGCAAAGCAGATGTAATAATAAATAAATGAAGAGATGAGATTAGCTTGAAGTGCAGCTTGTTGTAATATGCATGAACTCAACACTAGCAGGCTGCTGTCAATCAACAGGTGTGAACTTAAGTACTTAAAAAAAACAGTAAATATTGCTTGTCAGCCTCATTAACCTCATTAACTCCCAATACAAATATTAAGCCATTTATTTGACAACATCTTCGATTTCAAAATAAAATTCCTTCCATCCTTAAGAAAAACTTTGTTTTTTTAATATGCAGTCTTTATTCTTTTTTCTTTCTTAAATTATAACCCATTTGTAATTCAGAAAAGATGTGGGAATTTGAACTTCCCACATTTTACTTGCTGTTTCAGTGTCTGTTTTCTTCCAAATGGAGACAGGAATGCAAATTTCCCGAACGATGACATGCAATGTCTGTCTTCTGTGCTTTCTTCTGTGATTGACACTGATCTCCACATTCTCCTCCTTCTTCTCTATGTCTAGCTGACTTAACTGGAGTTAAAGATGTGTGACAACATGAGCGAAAGGAGAGATTACAGGTGAGTGCGGTGTTTTCTTTTTCCTGTACGGCGTCCGTTTCCCTTTTTAGCTCCATGAATATACTATTGTGTGAGTGGATTTGGTGTTTGGTCTGAGTGCAGACCGGTGACAGGGACAAATCCGATTATGTTCATGTGGTCTGAGACAGAACCAAAACTCAAAGTGTGTGTTTGCTCAGGGTGATCCTTAAGAACAGTTTTGTTCTGATCCTGGCTGTTGTTTTGCCGCAGGGATGTGAAGATGGTTTACCTCATCACGAAGCAGGAATTCACAGGTTCTCACCTCGTTCTCTCAGGCAGAGTTGGAGAGGAGAGAGTTGGATGAACAGCCAGGCTGTACTCAATCGCCTGCAGCTTTCACTCCAAATACCACCTGTCCCAGTGACATACAACACAGTGCTCTCATACCTCCATTAAGGAGACTGGTGATTAAAACAGGGGAGAGGTGAGGGGAAAAGTAACAGAAGTAACATACTTGGAGAATGCTCAGTTTAACAGCTCTCAATAGAGTGGAAACATTTTTTGGTGGTAATTGTTGGGATCACCAAGCAAAGATCAGTAAATATTGACTTTTTATAAGCAAGAGGTTGATGGATTTAATTTCTCATTTCAAAATTGAAAGGTTGGCACGTTGCTGGTGTCTATAATCAATATATTTCCTCCATTTTGGGATTGTAACTGTGGACAGGAAATTAGATTTTCTTTCTTGCACTTGAATGTAACGTGAATGTACACAAACTGGCCATCAAACTTTATCCGGGTCGTCCAAGTTGGATATTTACGTGCAATATACTGTAATGCGTCACTCAAAAGTCATTAGCCAACATGCGTTCTCCTCTAACTCTTGGTGAAAAAAGTGTATTTCTGAAAAGGTATAATTATTTCTTTAGTTCTTATTACATGATCTGTGGAGATGGACACTAGATTTGAACGCCAAAACAGACCACAGACTGACAACACATCTCAGGAATAAAAGTAGAAACAGCTGAGAGGGAGTCCTCAGAGTTTTTTTCTGCTCCGTAGCTATGGTCAACATATGATGTTAGCATGACTAACACACGGCACATACCCAGCACACATGGACATAAAGATACTACACATGCCGTACAGAAACAAAACAAAGAAGGGAAAAACTGAAAGTCAAATATATCACGTATAACAGTGAAGCAAAAGAACAACTGGTGGGTGGGTGGTTGTTCAAAGCACCCGCTGTTGATGAGAGCTTAGAAGTTAATTACATGAACCTCTGCAATTGAAACCTGAATTCATCAGACAAAAGACTCAGTGTCGCGGGGCCCAATGAGGGCGCCAGTATGCGTTTTTTTATTCTTTATTCAATTCATATGGGAGCTTTAATTGTTGTTGTGTTGCAACTTTATTACTTCACCAAAGGAGGTGTTGTTTGTTTGTTTGTCAGCAGGATAATGGAAAAACTACTGGCCCAACTTTAACCAAACCCGGTGAAAAACGGGTGAAATCACGGGTCATGGACGTAAATCACTGAGTGGATTTTTCTCCAAAAATGTTCACAGTGTGATTGTAAGCAACTGAAGTAAAACAGGTTACTCTGACTTAACTGTACAGTTGTGTTCACTTAGTTGAATTTATGAAACTGATTGCCTTGGATGAATAAAGGAAACACAACAAACAGGACATTTGTTTTTATTTTAACAAAATTCTATTTTTACCATTTCAGACCAAGGGCAGTTTTTGTCGAAGCACATAAAATTATACAGTGAAAATAAATCCCTTTTAAAACAATCGCTCTCCCGGACTTTTAACATAACTTTAAAATTTCAGCAGGCCTCATCACGAATGCCATGTGATGGCCTTAAGTTTGGCCCTTGTTGTGTTTTTTTCTTTGTTCCAGGAAGTTGAAGGGTGTCACAGATGCAACACATCTGAGCAGGCCGGGCTCGCGAGGCTATAAATCAGACCTGTAAGATCCCCTTGCTCTCTTTCCCTCCTCTGCCAACTGATATTGTAGTGCTTGCCCAGGTGTTTTGCATCTTTGGCAAGGTCTCAGGTACACCTCTGTACATCCTGGAACAATGGGGAAACACAGCCAGCAGGGAAGAACAAGACAGGGACAAGTCTCATCCAATTTAGAAGTTAAATCAAACAGTCCATAAAATTATGCAAATGCTTTGAACTGTGATAAACAAAAATGATATATATCTTTATCTATATTGTTTTGTGTATTTTTATCTTACTATCTTATCAAACTTACTGCAAAAGTGCATCTTTCAAGCTCTGAAGTTTCAGGCTAGTAAGTTACCTTCTCCCAGGTTGAGTGAGCATCACTCTCTGAAGTTGAAGGTGTTCTTTATCTTTCCTTCTGGATAATCCAGGTGAAGAGCATGAAGCCTGTCCAAATATAAGGCAAATTGCTTGAACAAGGCTTACATTAGCTCCCAGTACAATAGCAATGCTGGATGGATCAAGGTGCAGGCCGTTTGGCTGTTGACTATGTTGAATATTCTGTAATCTAAACAGGAGAAAAAACTATTAGACACCACCAAGTGCTGCATTTATGACTTTTTTTTACATTCAGTTGCCCAAAGAACCTGAAACAGTTTTGCACTTATCAAGGATAGACACTGCTGGCATAAATGTGAACTTTAAATGTATTTTAAAACCTTAAATCAAACCTCTCATAACTCCATGTATAAACAGCGCCTGTTTACTATATTCATTTGATAGTTGATGTTACCCTCTTCTAAAAATGAAATCGCTTCACGCCTTGATCAGGTGAGGTGCTGTTCAATGTTTCCCTCCTGGCTTAAGGCATGTAAACACACGGGTTCAAATAAAACTATGTTATGTTATCAGACCAACCTGCTCTTTCATGTCTAGCCTCAAAGTACCACATGCCAAAATGCATATCAATTGCAGGAAAGTCTTGATGTTGCCGGCTTGAGAATACAGATAGATGCATGCTTTGACTTTCAAATAAACCATTAAAAACTTTGAGGTTAAGTCACATTTTGTCCAAAACGCAGAGCGTGGGAGACATTTCACGAGAAATAAAATGTCTCCACATTATACACAGAGACAGAAAACAGAATAATTAACTGATCTCAACCGTTACAGTAAATAAAATGTTTCCAAATGTTTCAGTCCATTATTGTCTTAGAAAATATAATAATAATAATAATAATAATAATAATGGTGTTATTAAATGTTCTCTTTGCTGATTCGATTCTAAAAGATCAATGCTCTGACTTTTTCTGCTTTCTGGCTGGTCACACCTCATTTACTGTAACAACTTGAACCTCCGTCTGTGTGTTCCCATTGACCCGCAATGGAAACACCGTGAGAGGCAGACAGAGCGCTGTAGCTGATGCTAAGAATGAGTTTCTAATAACAGAGTGGTAACATGTCTGAACAAACTGATGCAGACAATAGAACTGTCTCTGATGAGTCACCGGTTTGGCTCGGTTGTTCATTTCCTCAGTAATAGCGCTGATTGTTCTTTAAGATCGAACATGTTTCAAAAGATTTAAAGGCAAAACCTCAGGATTAAATGCACGTGAGAGTCGTCTTTACGCTACTTTTCTCCTTAATCTCTGCATCTCTTCAGAGATTTCACTGTAAGTGGATTTCTTGCAATAGTCTACTACGAATACATGTTTGCATCATTTTAAAATATAATTTCAATCTTCCAGGAATCACATACATTCACATTTTGGGTGTGGCCCTGCTTTTACTGAAGCTTTTACTTTTTAAAATAATACTACTTAACCTTTCCCATCCCATAACTCTCTATAACAACAGGGTTCAGAGGCTCTAAAGTGTCGACTTGCAAATACCACAGTGACTGACACGGAGAGCTGTGCATGTCTCTCGAACTCGAACTGATCGTCAGGGTTCACAACATGTTTGTCCTTTAATTTGTTTCCGTTGGGTCATACAGTGTCATCAACATAATCACTTTCTTGCTGAGGTCTGGATGAAAGGATCAGTACCACTCTTTAGTCTGTATCGTAAATATAAAGATACATTCTTAGCTTAGCTTAGCACAAACACTGAAAACAGAGGGGAACAGCTAGCCTGACTCTGTTGAAAGGTAACAAAATCAACTTAGCATCAACCTCTAGCTCACTAATGAACACGTTATATCTGCTCCTCCTCATCAGTACAAAGACTGCCAAGACAGTTTGCCAAGAGTTTGCTATCTAAACCAAAGCTTGTCATTTTTACGCTTTGGTTTTTGCATGGATTAAACAAACACGATATAACATGATAGTTAGTGAGTTTAAGAAGTTCTGGGCAGAGCTTGTTACCTTAGGACTGAGCCAAGCTAGTGTAGTCTTTATGCTAATTGTGTACCTACAGACATGAGAGTGCTAACATCAGAGATGGGGTACACCCTGCACAGGTCACCGGTTCATCACTGGGCTGACACAGGAAAAGAAACAATCATTCACGCTCACATTCGCACCTACGGGCAATTTAGAGTCGCCAATTAAAGCATGGAAAGTCTTTGGACTGTGGGAGGAAGACAGAGCATCGTGAGAACGTGCAAACATACAGACCACCACACCACCATGCTGCCATGTGTCTGCAAAGACAACAGTTCACCACATTACAGTCCAGGGGTTTATTTCCCAGGCCCGAAACAGTTACCAGGCAACCAGCAGAGACCCCTAGAAGTTATATGGTTGAAATCCAGCCATGACCCTCGATGCATACACACTTTATTTGTCGTTGTGCTGTGCTGTCACACTCACACAGTCATAGGAAGTCCTTAATAATAATGAAGTTGTTGCATATTAAGCATCAGTTCTTAATGAACTGCTGTCACTCTCTGCATTAGACACTTTTAAGAACATGTGCGAGTTATTCATCGTGCCCACCTCCTGCAGCTTGTAACCACCTCTGCGTCCTTCCGGAATAAACAAGAAAACATATTTCCTTGTTATTGTGACGCTGAGGAAAATATCAAAGTGACTGTAAACGTGGTTAACATGGGCAGAATGGAGCAAATAAACATTTGACATTTGAAAGGAAACATGAAAGGAAATCCACACTTGATAGTCACAGTTTGGAAATGTTGAGGTTTGGCTTAAGGGGTGTGTGCGTGCATGTGTGTGTGTGTGTGTGTGTAGTGACTGTAAAATCCCGTCTTTGATTTTCAGACAGATGACTAAGAAAATCCTCACTCTGCATTGTCTGAAACAGACATTTATTTAGCAAGCCCATCTGTCTCATTTTAATTTAAATGGGTGAAAGCCAGTGGATAAACACAACAACCCGCTGAGGTCCTCTAGTGTTTCATGGTAGAAGTACAGATTTATTTTTATTATTTCATACAGAATGGTAGACGGTCATCAACAGTTCCTGCAGAGAAAGCCCGGAGTGTCCAGAAGGAACCACTGAACTGAAGTGCAGTGACTTTATCTACAGTGCATGTGCACATTCAGCTTATAATACAATAAGTGAATGATACAACAGTGTGCAGGTAAGTAGATGTAATATTGTGCTACATTATCATACAGTATCTGAAGACTTCTTTTTGCAGACAACAGTTACAAAAGGACACAGAATGGGAAACAGTTCCGGATTTTCCAAACTAATTCATTGTATCAACTTCAGAGCTATAGGTTGAGAAATAAATAATAAAAAAGCTAATAGAAGCTGCTGATACTTTGAGGTCGGTTAAAATGTTCCTAATGTAATAACTCCCTTTAAGCAGACGGTTGTGAAGTATAGCGCACCTCCAGTAGAGGGAGCCAGAGGACAATTATCGACCCTGGATGTGCACGCAAGTAACATTTGTATGCAAAATGTATGTGAACAGACTTTGCACTTAAAGTATTAAAAGCAGAAGTACCCAGTTCAGGAATATACAATTATATATTATATCATTAGATTACAATCACACAATTATACAAGTGATAGCTTCACATGTTGTTTGTAATGCACTGCTCGACTATCCATTAATCATTTCAACTGTGTTTGTATCTAATGTAACTAAATATATTTATACATAAAATAAAGATAACATATAAATATAGTATCAGTAGCAAAGGACATGATAAGTACAAATGCCTCAAATTGTATTCAAGTAAAGTACGTGAGCAAATGTTTGTTTTCTACTACAGGATAAAAGAAACATTTTATTCTTTATAAAAATGGTGAAGGGAATATTCTGAAGTCTTTAATATCAAACTGCACCGAACATAATTTGAGAAGCTGGAAATGCAGCGTGCTCATTTTTTTTGTCTTGTCACCAGAGAGCAGCAGAGATCTAGCCAGAGGCCTTGAGTGTCTTTGAAAGCAACCCATAATTTTGTTCCCATTGACTTCTGTTGGTCAGATATCAGTTTGTTGTTACTAATGGTTATATATACACACTACTGTTTAGTGTCATTTTGCTGCTTTTCTTCTGTCCTTCAATAATTATTAAAAGATAAAAAGCAGCATCATTCAGATATTAAATGTATCGAAACATTTCAGAGTTTCTTTTTTTAAATAGTTTGTGATCCAACTGCATAACATGCATGTTGACACTGAAACAGTAACCTGCGTAAATCTGCACAGATGCTGAAGCTAAATTTCAAGTTTCTCTTACCAGTGACACTTCTCATTACTGTATCGATCTAAATGTTGCTCCAAGAGATCTCTGTCTCTTTCTGCCCTTCCAGTCGGGTATGCAAAACATTAGTTTTCCCAGCCCTTCACGGAAAATAACATCTATTTGTTTCTACAACCTGAAGCGTGAAAAAACATAGAGTAGTTCTTTAATCCACCAAATCGTGCTTTTGCAGCAGGCGACTCCAAACTTCTGAACAACATTGTGTGACATAACAAGGAAAACAAGTCAAGCCGAGCATCCAGATAAAAGGCCACACAGTAAATGTCAAAGTTCAGTTTACTCAGAGGATTGACATATTTAAAGCAGAATGACAAGCCTCTGTCGTACAACAACACAACAGTAAAGCCAAGACACCCTGACCTTTTGTTTGTCTGATCACCTGAGGATGACTGTGTTGTTGTTGTTTCATCATTAGGCCAACAACACATTTCGACTCGCAGAATATGAGGTAATTATAAGGTGATTAATCAGTTATAATCATATATATATATTGACAAGCTGCCACATCTTGTATATGGACATTTTCCACATTTTCGCTTCAGCATTTACTGTAATCTGGTTTACACCCTTCTTCTGGCTGCTGGCCCAGTGTTGCCGCCGTCATGTTCGGACCTGTCAGTTCGTGACGCTGCAAAAAGTGAAGCAATAATGGGAACGTCATGGATTAGAGAGTCCCTGTTCATGCCCATCCCAACGTTTTTGTGAAATTCAGTCTAGGTTTTAATGAGTTATTGATGCATCATTATGTCGCATGTTTGCAGTGCTCAGCCATACGCAGCTGGTTACTAAGCCACCGCTGCGCTTTTATCAGTCATACATGTTGGTGAGCGACGATGAATAGATATCCATTTTTCTTACACTGATTAATAATACACACACCCATCGAGATGTGTTCCTTTCACTCCTCTGATAAATGAGCTCTGCAGTAAATAGCACACAACGATGCATGAGGAAAAAAATAAAAAAGTCTTTGGGGATTCCTCGTAATGGGTGAGAGGTCTTTTTTTCCCCCTCAAGAGCCTTTTGAATAGACTCCAGCCTGGTCTTTTTTTGTACATAATCACATAGACGTCTCCCTACAATCCTTTCAGCCCTGTTGGAAACACACACTCAGGCACACACACACACTGGCGCAATGGAGTGAATGGCTGCTTTCCTCCCTGCAGTTCACTGCAGGGAGGACAAATATACATAAAAGATTTGAGAGCTGAGTGATGGGGGGGGGGCTTATAGCTTTGGGGAGAGGTCTGTGATGAGGTTTATGTATGGGCTTGGATACCTGCTCAGGTCCGTGATTTACGGACGTGACTGGAAGTCTTGAGGGTTGGAGCAGCATCCTGTTGCCAGTGATGCAAACGGAAATATTGTTTTGAAATTGACATTATTTTTGGCTCCTTGTTGCACCTCTTTTAAAATTTGCAAAAGCATATTACTTGTCTTGCTGGACGTTTATTTATGAATTCGTCTTCCCTCCATTTCAGCGTTTCTGCTCGCTTGCCAGCATGGCATTGTGATCGGCAGCACGTGGTGTCGAGTTGTTACAACCGTGACTCAGATTTGTAGAAGGTGTGACCTGCACAGTCAAGAGTAAACAAAGGTTAGTGTCTTCAGTCATTATGATGAGAATAACTGATTGGAAATCACTTGTAATCACAATGTAATGCGAGTTTATACTTATGCTGCAGGCATCAGAAGAGTAGCACAATATTTGCAGAGATATTTTAAGGCTTTTATGGAACCATGCTGCATATTTCGATACTGCATATTTTCAGAGCATCCCTGCAGCTGGCCGGTATTTGCTCAATGATTCACTCAAACTACACCCTCTTACCTTTGCGCTCATTTTACAGTACAGATGAAGGCTGCTCCTTTGTGTTTATGGCAGGCGGCGCTGCGATGACGGAGGACTGGCAGTCTTTTTCTATCTAGAGGCCTTCCCTCTGGAGGCGGTCTGGCTAACTTATCTGTGTGTCTGATAGACCCACATAACCCCAGGTCTTGGCTGGCTGAACACCACATACACCACATTAATCACTGTGTATTATTGTGCTTTTCAGTATGAGTTTGGGTTCGACCAGTTGTGTCGTGTGTGTGTGTGCTCGGCTTTGTGAATTTGCCCTGAGGCTTTTCTGGGAAATCAACAAATCCAAAGACAGTAATTAGTAATCACGATGTCACAGCACGACTACGTCACAGCCGCGGATGTGCATGCGCAGATCATCTGCACCACAAACTTACACATGACAGCTCTCAGTCAGAGTCGCTCAGTGCGTCACAGTTTCAGTGTGTGTGTCTGTGCTTGTCTGAGAGTAATTAACAGCTTCAGTCATGCTCACTTCGTCCCCACCTTCCTCTCCCTCCGTCTCTCTTGCTTCTTTATCCTCAGTTTGCCTCCTGCATTCTGTCCTCCTCCGCGCTCGGGGTCTTTGTTTGTGCTGCTTGTGTGTTTTAGGCTATTCTTACAGGGCAAACATGCTCCGTTTTCTTGAGTGAGGTTTTGTCACTTTGACAGAGCTCCTGGCCTGACCCTCACACACACACACACACACACACACTCGAGCACATGTCCAAACACACATGTCAAACAAGCTCAGACAGCTGTCCAGGCAACTTTAAAGCAGCTATAATTAATATTTTTATAGCAACAATGGATTACGTAGTCGCTTACATGTGAAAAACATTGCTTGTAGCGATGAAACCAAAGAGAATTTCCACAGAACTCTCCCATCCTCTTTTACAGAGCTTTCTAGTTATGTTGAGGTCATTGTTTATCCCATGTGTTTTGGTCCAGGCAGCAGTGAAAAATCTGTTTAACTGTTTGCTAACTGCAGTATTTCACCACACAGGTGTTTAGGACATGTCTCCTCTGCAACCAGAAATAATAATGAATGCATTTTTAAAATGTCCAAATCCCATTATGTTTGCGAAGAAAGTGCTTTTGATGTGCAGCATCTCATAATTCAACAATAAAGATGGAAATTATCAATGTTTCTTATCGCCAACAAATGCCGTGAAATCTAAAAACTGGGTGACATCAAGTCAGTCCCACATACACCATCCTGCTGCGTTAACTTCTCACTAAATGTGTATTCATCCAAAGCTTCATCTCAAACTTGAAAGTCTCCAACAAATACAGTTTATTCCTGGCTGAGTAATAATTTCCCACAACTACACTGTGCCCAATTTAGGAATTAGTGAGCCTTGTTAAGATGGAAAGCATCAAAAGAAAGGACAACACACTGTTGGTTTTTGGGTATTTATTGGTATTTGTTGTCTATCTAGAATAAACCCTTATTCTTAAACTGAATAGACTTTACGTATATTATATTTTCTTGGGCTCTCTGCCCATCAGAGGATATGACAAAGACACAGAGACAGACAAAAGGGAGATGGAGAGCTCTGCCTCTCAAGAGTTACATTTTGTAAACTCTGAAGCTCTGAGTCTGTATATAGAAGCCTGTGAAACAGTCCTGATGTGTGCACCGGCTGGCCGGCCTGTTACTGACATTGGTGGGCTTTTGCGGTGTGTTGTCTTTGTGTCGGGGTCCTGGGCCTGGCACCCATCACACACAGGAAACAGGCCCTGGCCCTGAGCTCCACATTAAACACACAGGAAATACACACAGGAAACTGTGACTCAACCCCTGTGTGCACCGCTCACACACTCCTCCATCCTGCACTCCTCTCCTCCAGATCCCAGAGGAGGGCAGGCCGCCAAAGCCCCGCTGCACACTCAGCTGACAACCTGTCTAATTTCTCTGCAGCGTGTACAGTCTACCGTTTACCATCCAAACCCCCTCGCTTCACATCGCCCACATCCCCCCCGCTCCAGACTGTGAGCCCCGAAGCACAATCTGTTTTTCAGAAGGCAGGAGTCAGGGCAGAGTTCACCGCTCGTTTTCTCAAATGCTTACGAGGACTGCAGATGTATTTTAATAATTGCACGTGAAACCTTAGATACATTTCATACATTTCTGGTAAATGATCTCATACTTTGAGAAAATGCATGCATGCACATGCATGTTTGCAGTTGTTTGAAAGACATCTTTTGTCTTTAGGATGTTAAAATCTCCTTCTCTGCACCTTGAAACTGATCTCCCCTGTGTTACACCCTCCACTGCTCACAGTCACATTGCCACGTGCTACTTAATACACAGAGATCACTTAACAGAACCAAGAAAAATCATAAAAAAAAAGAAAAAGCTCTCTGAGAATAAATACATTCTTTCCTGTTGGCTCTCCTACGCCTGCAAAGCTCAGGCCATCCAAGTCCTTCGAGACGAGATAATGAAGACCTTATCTGTTTAGTGCCGATAAATCAATGTCGTGTTTAGCTCTGCTGCGTTTGGAGCTCGCTCTCCTGCTTAGCAACGTCTATTTCACTCCGGTGCCAAAAGCTCAAGGCACTCGCATAGACTCTTCATCAAGCCAGGATAAAAGAACATTTTGTTTTCTTCTATAGCCAGTGTAGCCTGTTCACCTTCTTGAGTGTTGTCTTTAAGAAAACTACACTATAAACACAACCATGCTGTATTTTTTTCCCTGTCATTCATCAGCAGTCAGCAGTTGCTCCAAAACTCTACTTTCTGAGTCAGTAAATACTGTGAGGAGAGACTCTGAGAGCACTGTGTTTACCCTGCGAATATCTACACTATAATAAACAGTAATGATATGTACGGAACGACACTGAAGTGACACGGTTACTCCTGTGACCGGCGAGCGACCTCTGAGATGAAAAAAAGTCACAGCATGCACATTAGAGCAAGTCCTCCGCTAAAGAGATCCGTAGCTGACTGATGGTCACAGGGTTCCTTCGACTAATTGGCCTATTGATTTAACTGAAACCTCTGTCAGACTCCTTCTTCTCCGGCATTATTTCCCCCTTTGCGGAGGAATGTAGTGACTCAGGGGGGCCTCTTCAAATGAAAAGGTCCAGTGAAAGTTGCAGTATTGCTTGGGAAATTAACTAATGAACTCGAAACGACATGCTCTTCCCTTCCAAAAAAAAAAACAACCTCATTTGATTAAAACATTCATATTCGTCGAAGAGCCCGTGACTGCTCGCAAACTAATCGAATAAGAAGGAGCGCTCCAGTATAAATGCGAACCTCGCTGTCATCCTATTCATCACCGGAGCTCTGTTTCCATGCCTGTCCACCATCTGGCTCACATGTCTGAGTTTCCAAGATGGAGACATCCATCAGTGTGATTTCTCTTTCCTGTATTCTAGGACCTCTCTGTCAGTGTCTCTGTCTGCAACTCTGTTTTTGTGGGTTTCTCTCACCGCTTTTTCTCTTTCAGTCATACAGATCAAATGAACGCATTTAACGTAGCACAGCTACCGAGGGGGAAAGTTCAACGAAGAACAATAATGTAAAGCGGTAACAACACATCCTTCACGCAGTGCACTGCTTTCTTTTACTGATGTGCTGGAGCTCAAATCTATTATGAAGCTTATGAAAGGATCTGGAGGCAGAGCAAAGATCTCGTACGCGATCAGAGACGAAGAGACGCGCGGGGAGTGCGCGCACGTCTCGGGGTGATAAAGTGTGATAGATGGGGGAAGGAACAAAGATGAGAGAGTCACGGTCATGTTTGATAAAGACGTGAGCTTTCTTTGTTTCCTTTGAGCTTTAAATTGAAAGATGGATTAGGAGTTTCATCTTAAGGAAAGCCGGCGAGCCGTTCATATATCCCTGTGACACTTTGAGTTGTGACTTAATTGAAAACCGACTCCTGGAGTTTCAGCCTATTCTGCCCCCCCATCAGCCCCATGAGGTAGAGTGACCTCTTCCTGCAACCCCTGGTGACCTTCTGTCAGGAGCAGACTGCTTGACTGATACTCACCTGGTTTTCATTATTTATCAATCAAAACACTTCTCACATCAGCGGCCGTATCTCATGCAAATTTAGACTGAAAAATATAACGTCAGGTAGGCTTCATTCGTCTCATTGACATAAACGTCAAGACACTCTACGTGTCATATGTAACTCAATACACGTGACAGTCTGTTTACTCTTCAGCAGGAAGCCTGCGTGTGTGTATGACCCCAGTCAGTCCCCTGACCTGGCGTGGAGAATCAGATAAACGACAGGTTAGCTCCATGTAAAAGCTCATCATCTGTGCCTGTATTCAGTTACTCGGTGCTGACTTACCTGACATGTGTTCAGAGGGCAGGATCCAGATGGAGGCATGACAGATATGAATCGAGATGGTCATGAGGATCCCCCTACACCCCCTTTGCATACATGCACACGTGTATCCGTGCATCTCAGCTCCACTGGAAAAAGGATCTGGCGAGAAGTCCCAGCGGCCCTCATTTTTCCATGTAGGAAAGTGTTGCTGAAATTCCTCCATGAGCAGCATGTTTTATGGGAACAAGGGCCCATGCGATATCAGCCTGAGGTAAATTGAGTCTTACACTGACTGATAGAGCATGACCAGAGGCACACTTGCACTCGCTGTTCTATGTAAAGTTATTCTGCACAGCGCCTCAGCACAGAGCGATTGTTCTCCCCCTTTCAAGGTCTAACCTGGCTCATATCCACGAGCTTAATGACCCAAGGAGAAAAAAGCAACAGTCTTCGCAGGACCATTACACTCTAACGGCGCTCTCAGTTTACACCCGGGCAATGTGACCTGTCTTCAAACCACTCATCCCAAGTACATTCAACATAACCCTCATCCTCCCGTTTTTCTTCTAAAGTCACCACAGTGTAGACGCCTCTTGTGCCAGCGCAACGCTGAGGACAACAGAGTGGAGGGAAACGGCCGAAGAAACATACATATGTAAAAATGAAAGCATGTGTTACGTATGTGCATACATCTGTAGACGGACTCATGGCCTTAAAAAAACACAGCGTGTTTTCATGTTCATCGGCTGTATCTGATCCTGCGCCCAGACTCGCCGGGTCACTTAGCGCTCACATGGTGTCAAGGAGAATTCATCATCTTGTGTTTTCTCGAAGTGAGGTGGAATAACGCGTCTTTATCCATCGGAAAATATCTGCGCAAAGGTGGACAAAGCAGGTAAAATACTATCTGAAGTACCCCTACGTTTCCATATTGTTACTTTACTTGGACGTCAGCGCGGACTTTGACACCAGACGTCTGTTTTCTCGTCTGAGTTGGACACAAGCCTGATTTCGTGACATCGCAACTACTTTCGAAGCCAATCACGGTCCAGTGCACACCGTTACATGTGTGCAACATGTGTTATGTTGAAACGTCCTGCAGTGCACGCAAACATCAGACATCTTGTGTCCAGCAGTAACATTTTGGAAATGAAAACTCTTCGCAGATGTTTTAACGAGGGAGAAAGAGTAGATGTAAGAATTACATCCTACATGTAACTGAATTTTTTCAGACACAATATAATTTTTTAATGTGCATTTAATACTTTGAAACATGTCCTGATGGGATTTTTAAGTCTCCTCACAGATTCTGCAGACACATGGTTTAAGTGGCTGACAAATACAAGTGATCTGTGCGAACAGTGACACAACACTCCGAACTTAAATTAATATATTGCCGAATGGAGCTGGGTCACTTTGGCCCTCCTGAGGCCTGACCTCAGGGTTAACTACTCAGCAAAGTGCTGTAAGTCATAAAACTAAACGTGAGAGAAAAGGATCATTAACAAGGAGCGCTCCATGTTAAGGCAGGGCCGGTGTGGTGGTCATATGTGTCTCTCAGCCGGAGACCCTTCCTTCCATGTTGCATTGTGTCATATCTAGAACAGGATGGGGCCCCGGTAGATCTTTCTGTCATGCGGCACAATGACTGTGACCCCTGTCCAGCTGTGGCCTGATGTGATGCATCTTGTTATGTGCTTGAAGGTTCGGTTTCGGAGTTCAAACACGCAAAAAGCATGAAACAGAAGTCTTCATGATACTTGCAGTAGCCTGTGGGGGAGTTCAACTTCATCTGTAAAAACAGTCAAGCCAAACGACCTTGACTTCTGAAGCCAAATCCGGGCTAGCAAAGCAGGTTTGAGCGTCTGCACAAGTAAGTATTGAAGCTGCTGATTAAAATAGCAGGAAAAGCCTCTTTGATTCCTGTCACATCCTCTGGGCTGAGCCCCGGGGCCTTGATGCTTGTTGTGGTATGCGCTGGGTGCGATGACGGCGTGTCCCTCGGGAAATATTGTGTTACACTACTGGTTTTCAGATCACACGTAGGATTCGGGATATTCGGGATACTCTGGTGCAAGGATTTTTTGGATCAGCGGATAAGGCAGCGGTTTTAAGAGGAGCACTTTCACATTGGGATGATGATCCCTGTCATCATGTGTTAAAACAGAGACGACAAAACACTCCACCATACATTTCCTTCCTTTAAGTGGGCCTGTGTTTGCAGTTAATACTGTGAACGTTTTTTTATTAGCTTATAACACATGATAGCACACAGTGCAACATCTGGGAAGTTTAGAAACGGAGACAGAAAAACAACCTACGAGTCTCGAGTGGCATGCAATAAAAGCACAGGCTCAGATCATTTGGATGAGACAGAGCAATACAAATAAAATAATAATCATCTTTACTTCGCCACTGGAGATGGTGGTTTTAGGTGAACCTACTCCTGGGTCCAAAAAAATCCAACACAACGAAATGTAATAAATAGTGATAGAAAATAAGAAACAGATGCGGAAAAACTCAACAAATCATACAAACATAATCCCATTCCAGCCTTACAGGAGGCCAACGTACAATTTTGCCCTCACAATAGAGTTTATATTTTCTGAATCGACTGGTTACTTTGACATTGCATTTAATGTGTTATTTTAAATTTGAGGTTTAAGATGTCATCTTCCATATTTTGTTTAGAAACAGCATGAGTGGCCATGATAATATGATGGTTTTGTCTAAGATAGTATTTAAGGATAACGTTTCTTTCCAGACGAGGTGGAACACCGGACAGTACCGTATCATAACCCTGCGGGACGTATTGTTCTATGCACAAATGTGTAGCGAACAAACTGGTGATTGTGGCTGCAGGGTGAAATTGGGATATTGCTCCAAATTATTTTCAAGTCTACGGCTGGAAGCTGGATGTCAGCCCTCCAGACATACAGTAGTTTTAGGCAAGAGGCTACTAAGCCTTATTTAGAGATGAATAGTTCCCAGCCAGAGGGAGTTTAGTCTAGAGTTCAGTCTACATTGGATTGTAGTAGGTCTTAAATAAAGGATGGGAGGGCGGTGTGTCCATTTATAACTCAAGATAAAAAGAAATTAAGAGCCAGGCAGATGGAAATCAGTTGGAAGTCTTGAACGCAGCCCATCCACCCCTGGAGATTTAGTTTTATTCACACCGAGCAACACACTGCACCGTTCTTCCAGAGTAATGGGAGCCTGTGCTGATTCAGCTGGCATTAGCCATCCATTACAGCTTTACTTCAATTCCCTCATAAATAAAGTTTTTGAGTGTTTTTTTATTTCAGAAATATTGGCTATTTGTTTATTTGTTGTCATTTTTAAAGCAAGAAAGCAACTGGATGTGTGTTATTTTAAAAAGAAGCCTTTTTCTGCATTCCAGTGAAAATCAGAAGTTCATGAAATGTGAATATATCATCTTTGTGTCAGACAGATTTAAAGAAGTCAGAGATAGTTAGCTGGGTTCTCTCCACAGTTTAGGCCTGCTCATGTAGAGCTTTTGATGGACCCATATTCAGAGGTGACCCTTCTGTCTAGGTGTCGGGTCCATTTATATACAAGTACACAAATGCATGAACTGAAGTACTTAAGAACAGTTTGATTCAGTTTGCCTGAGAAACCTAAAACTCCTTCCTGCACCATCTCACTGCCGTCTGTGTTCAGGGAAAAACGTCTCTGTTGTCGATTCATCATCATGTGATCAGAAATCCAAATATTATAATATTTTCCCTGACGTGTCATATTTTCCCAGAATAAGATCCAAACATAACTTTCCATTAGCCGTCTATTTGCAGGTCGGTGTAAAAGAAAAGTTCACTCTTGTTCGTGTAGGTTAAAGTGGTACTGCAGGCTCCGCGGCGGAAAGGGAGAGAGAGGAGTGCAGTAGCTCTACGGTGACTGCTCACAAGCTTGGCTTTGTGTGGACTGCCGTTTCCTGCCTTCACAGGAAACACTCATATTGGAAACAGATTTTCTCTGACAGTTGCGTTTGAGCCAAAGGCCGACGGAGAGCACTCTCAGCTGCTTCAGCCTGCGCGCAGAAAAGGAGGAAGGAACGGAGGGAGGGAGCAGCTTTGAAACTCATCTCCCTCATCTGCAGGGTGTGGGGTATTTCCTTCATTATTTTCTCTTCGTTTTTTTTTTTTTTTCTTTTTTACGACCACATATTTTTTCTCTCACTCTCTTTCCTTCACTCTCCTCCACCAAACTGCTGCCCTTTCCTCCTCGTGCACGGCTCATGTTTCACTGCTGAGTGCTATTTGGTTTTTTCAAATGTCAACACACGGGAGCCTGCCTGGGTGGAGGAGTTACCCCAGCCTCAGCCGTACAGTGAGGGTCCACGCTGAGAACCGGTCCGATGGAACAGACAGGGCCCAGAACATAAATACAGCATGCGACACACCATCACAGCACCCTTTTAAACCCTCAAACAGAGGAAGTTAACATCTCAGCGTCGCAGTGCAAGCAGCCAGTCATCTATTGGGTATATAAAACTGTCAGGAGAAACCAACTGACCCTGGACTCAACCCAAACAGTCTCTCCGCTGTGTGCTGCATGTGGAGACACACGTGCACTGATACAACGCTAAAATACACGTTGAGTTATTATATTATGCACTGTTTGGTTCAGAAATAAAATATAATATGCTATTCTAGTCTTTTTTTATTGTTCAGATGAAACACGATTACCAACACCCTAATGTGAGAATGACAGATGCAGTCATGTCTATTGATGCAGCAAATGACTCCTCGGTGACCGCCGCACCAGAACAGCTGTTTAGGTCTGGCCAGGTATCACCCAGTAGCCACTATCATTCCTCATGGGCGCTGTAGCCTGGATTACCATGGTGATAACCCTGAGGTCAAGGGAAGTGTGCCAGGGGTGGGACCCCCCACACTGCAGGCAGGGTCCACGGGGACTTCACTGTTACCTCTCAGGAGACTCTTGTTTACCTTATGTCATTCTGAAGTGGCCAAATGGATCCAGCAGAATGCAAACATCAACGAGAAATTGGCAATAATTTCTCTTGTCAGGAGCTTTTTGGGAGGTAAAATCATTGAAAATTTGTCTGGAGGATCATGTTCACAATGCGGCTATAATTATTGGCTAAATGCTGGTGGGATGGAAAACATATAAAACTGTATCTGATTGCAGTAATTCAATGTTTAACAATGTGGGAGGTTTCTCGAGAGCTTAAATTTATTGTGATGATTTTTTAATCTTGGTTAACTGAGATGTGTGTGATATTATAGCAGCTTCCCTCTGCATCATTTTCAGTTTAAAGAAACATTTGCAGAACATTATAACAGAAATACAATCTACATTTGTCTGCACAATCATTTGTATTATTTTAATTCACTGTTTGCTAAGCTCCATCCCTTGCTGTGGTCATTGACAGTGGTAGACAGAAGTCATCATATTTTTAGCTGGCTGTCAATAACAGATCATTAGCATCAGATTATCAGATAGTTAGTTAATTAGCTAGCGTCATGCCAGAAAATGCTGCTTCTGGGTGACCTTTTAATGCTTTAATGCTGACTCATTTTAAAACAGAGAAGCCCGTAATGGCATCTGAAATATGCCTTTCATGATAATCGTGTTAAAAGACTGAGGCTAAAGCTGTATGCATTTAAGAAAGGAGGTCAGCGGAGAAGACATTGAAAAATGAAAAATGCTTTATGAGAATTAGCCAGTTTATTTGTAATGTAACATATATATCAGATAATGGGTTTGCTGGGGTTGTTTGGGTCTAAACTTCCCGAAATCCAACAGTGCAGGACTGAGTTGAAGACGTTAGCAAACACTCTGATAGTATTCGTCTTCCACACGGTGCAGAAACACTATGCCAACGCTTTTATGATTGGATGATTGCCATCAGGAGGAGGGATAGTGACTGGTCATCAAGGGTTTATAGTGTTACCGCTATTGATGATTTCCCACCTTTTCCTCTTGGTGTTGTATTTCTCTCCCGCTAATCCTCATCTCAGTTGGAATCTATTTAGTTCACTTCAATCTCCCCTTTTTCCCTGCTGTGCGTTGGCTGATTTTACATCTTTTGTTCCGCTGTTCTGGTGGGCCAGGCATCGTCTTACCTTCCAGGTGTTATAAATGAGCCGTAGGTATCTTAGCAACCCGGCAGCGAGCTGTGTCGCAGATGTGGGCGCACAATACACCCTCCATCACCAGCACTTAAATCATTCCAAACAAACTCTCCTGTTGGATCCTGTTTTCCCACCGTGCCAAAAACTGGATCCACGCTTTAATTATAGAACAATGCTGACATGAACCCCATGCAGCAATGCACACACACATGCACTTTAACCCACTGAGGGCAGGAATAAACCGCATGAGGAAGGGTGCATCTGTTGTAGGCTATGGAAAGGAAAGGCTCCGCCAGCTCTCCTTGTGGGAGAGGGTGAGTGTGTGCACAAAGTCCTAAACATGTAGTCAGAGATCTCTAAGCAGGGGTTAGTGGGAGAGAGGCTTCCTTTCCATCATATTTTATGCACAGGAGTAACACACTGCCAAACAATATGTTGATTTTTGGATGATCCTTCAGGGTGTGTGCTGTAACCTTCTGCTGGGAAAGAATGTGCTCTCTGTGTCATTCTGTGCCTTTGCTCTTGTCTATATTTGAACATGAGAATGTCCACCGTGGTAAACCGAATGCTTTGCTCTGTGTTCAGGCTGGGAGGTTTTTCCTTGGCGTGGTCTGGTGATTAAATACTAGGAGAGAGGAGAGCAGCTGAACAGCTTGGGATCTCTCACCACAAGCCAGGATCCCCAAAGTGCTCTGTGGTCACAGCTAGATGAGAGCTATTATCTGACAGCCCGGTGCATGTAAAGTTTTTTTTTTTGTTATACATTTCATGCTGAATTTGTTTTGCCCTGATAGAAAAAAAAATGAAAAACCAACATTTCATCGTCTCTTATCAAGCACAGCACTGATGCATTTGTATAAGATAAGGAGCCCTCTCACCGCTGTTTAAAATAGCAATGCAAATGCAAGCAAAACATTTCAGTTCGGCGGGGTGATTTTAAGCAAAGGAAACTGAGCCACACGTGTTTGCCCTGCGCTTTCCTATTTTCATTACACGTATCTTCTATCTCCTATTCCCATCTTGCTATCACGCTTATCTCGTCGAGGCTCATCATCCCCCGTGCGATCCTGAACGTGCATATGGTTGTGATTTTGTAGGCCTGGTTCCAAGGAGACTAGCCCAGTCCCCCACCGCATTCAAAAGCTTTTCACACCTGGGTGCTAAGGGAGGGACGGCTTCTGCACAGCCCAGCGCGGCACTCCAAACGACATCTATAATGGACTGTTCCCCAGCGATGGATCTGAAAGGATAGAACATCTGTATCTGATATGTTTTACATCTCATCAGTAGCTAACATTAATAAATAGCTAGTAATACATTTTAGAAAGTATGCATATTTGCTTTCTTACAGAGGGTTACATAAGAAGATTGATACTATTCTCATGTCTGGTATGAGCAAATATTAAGATTAACACATTACATTAAAGCTAAAAATAAAGAATAGCAGATATAAAATAAATCAGCTCCTCTAAAGCTAACAAATCAATAAAAAGTTTTACTTGCAATGCCTTCCTGGAGTCTTGTTCTTGCATGAAAGCAAATACATTTCCCACAATGTTGAAACATTTTTCAAAGTGGTTTGATTGGTTGTTTGAGATCAAATGATTTGCACCGCATACTGATGAATAAAGGGAACGGATGAAGGAACATAAGCATGCAGCAGCATGAGCTGAATGTTGACATTCAGAAATAGAATTTAGCTTTACAAGCTGTGAAGCAAAACTAATATTGGATCGCCGTCTAAGGTTATTCTGAGGTCATCTCCTTCTGGTGCAGCCAGCTTCTAAAAACTATAATGAATCAATGAATAAAGCACGCAGTACATTCTCATGACCTGGACTATCCACTAATAAACACATAGAGAGCAAAGAAGAAAAAAAAAACAAAGCTCGACCCTTCCTTTGTAGTTTGCAACCTGGTGCCAATTATCTTGATTGGACAAGGCCTGCTGTGCGAAGGTGATTACATCCCAGGAAGCCTCACGCCATCAGGTGTGGGCCCCGCCACCGAAATAAGAGAAGGGCGGTGGGAGTTTGGCTGTGGTGTCCTCCAGCTGTGATTCACTTTGCAAAATTAGTTTAGTTTAGTGTTCTTCTCAGCCAGACTGATTGAAATCGGATTCTTTCACAAAATGGTGCGCCATTTTCGAAAGTGGTAAAGCTGAGCGCTCTCATTTCCCCGACGCTGGTACCAAACTGGGTTTTTACAAGGAGGTCTGCAGTAAAAACAAATATGCGGGATGTGTTACATCCTTGAAGCGGCAGGCCATTCATCAAGAATAGCTGTGGACACGGAGAAGATTGAGTTGAGGCCAAATTTAATTTTGGGCCAGTACAAGCACTCGAGATGTTCCAGAGGCAGCAGACCTAATCACTCAATAATATCAGGGAAAAAGAGATTTTTCCTCCTGCAGGCCAAGGCCAAGTGATGACTGAGGCTGCTTATTCACTTGAAACCACCATAAAAAGGTGCTCTCCTTGCACTTTTTCAAATTGCACAGAAGGTATCTGCTTCAAAACTCCCAAGACATGGCGCTCAGCTACACTCTGTCATTAACGGCGTGATAAGAAACACCTGTCACCTTCGCCCAAATATGGTATTGGATACATAAAGTGAAATCCTCTCCATATCCGCCTCACTTGCTATTGTTTAGACAAGTTGTCTGCCCATGGGGAGAACTAGCAGAAGTTAACTACATTGTTTAAACTCAGCCGCTTTCAGTGCTTCTTCAGCCCTTTCCATATATAGACTCAGATCATCAGTTCGTTTGGCCGCAGCATCTCGTTTCCTCCAGGGCAGCGGACAGTGAACTCTGGGAGGGCAGCTCTCAGGGTCCAGGAGGTCACAGCCTGCAGGCGCCTTAGATTAGCTCTAGTGGACCTTTTGTCTTTGTGAGAGTCCCTCTGTTCTTGTTCTCTTAAGATTGCCACACTTCCTTCTCATATTGTTGGCAGCTAAAGTCCCAGTGTTGTGTAGAAGCCTGTGTTGTAAAATGCCGGGCCACTCCGAGGACCAGTCTGTCACAGCTGACCCTATTGATCTTCAACTACTGTGACATCTGCTCAGCACTAATTGAGAGAAGCTTCAAGTGCACAACTGTCAGCCGCTATAGTGCCAGACTGCTGTAAAACCAATTCTCTCAACGGCGTTAACAAGTCTGTGTTGTTTACTGACAGGCAGGATGCAGGTAGTCAAGATGAAAGTCCAAAAAAGTGTGTGTATTATTCAATTATTCAATATAATTTATCAGCGACGGCTGATTTCATGCCATACTCAACTTATTAAACTCTTAAAGGAATAGTTCAACATTTTTGATAAGAAGATCAATACTACTATAAATGCTATATACTATGCTACATACAACTAGATATGAAACTGGAGCCAGCAACCATTTAGCATCATTTGGCATAAAGATATTTAACCTTGCTCTGTCCCAAGGTGAAATATAACCTGGCAGGTGAGGCTCACTAATTACTGCATACAGAAACTGAAGTGTAAAGAGTACAGTTTGCATTTTATGAGTGTTATGTGCGGTGCTATTTTCTTGTACAGGAGCAGTAAACCTGATGTCAGCGTGTAGTCGTTAAACCTTGGTATTTGAGCAGATTAGACAAACAAGATATGACGTTGTAACTGGTGACCTTTAGAGGCGCTGATAGGCAGATTTTGTCACCGTTTGGTCGTTTCCAGTCCAGTCTGTTCTGGTTTCATGCATCCACACATATGAAGGTGGTATTAATCCCTTCTCATTGAATCAGTTTATTTCCTTTAAGCATAAATATCAGTAAACCTCTTCTCTCAAACTTCTTGCAGCCATTGTAAGCTGCTACTCTCGACAAAAAAGTGAACACAGAAGAGAATTTTCCATCCTGTTGGATAATAACACTATACTTTACTGTGCTCTGTTTTACCCTGGCTTTGTAAGAGTGAGCAATGTTACCTTGAAGGATAGCGCAGTGGTATGCAAGGTAACTGGAGGATAAACACAGATTACTGTTGGACTGTGCAATAATAAATTTAGTAATTCAAAGATTTTAGAATTCATGTAAAAAGCAAACAGGGTGTATGCCGTGCAGCCTGTCATCTATACTGTATAACACATGTGTGTCACATATCCCAGCACAGAGAGCAGACCGAAGGGCACACATCACCTCAGGGTTCAGGGGTCAAGAGGAGCCACACTTCCTGTAGCCTGCACCGTCGAACCCCTGCTGACTGCTTTACTGGCTCTCTCATTGTTCAGATTTATCATCCCTGCCATTGATGTGGCCTCTCGCAGAGGCCATTAAAGACCAAAGAGCATCACCCCAAACCAGATGTTTCACCTGACAAAGTCCTCGGCGCAGTCTGTCACTGAAATATACAAAGTGAATGAAAGACTGATGGCCTCACGGATAATATTTAGAAGACATAGGCCAACATGAAGAACCCCGGCAAATAAAAGGATCTGCGGAAGACATTCCTGCTATGGTTTTAATTTGAACAAATACATCTTCCATTAGGAGAATAATGCACACTGTATATTATAAACTGATAGATGATGTGACAGATAGATGCTTTGTGCAAGAGCTTGAGATGTTAAAGCAGTCTGTTCAGCATCAAAATGAATACGTTTAGGTCACATTACGATAACGAATAAAGCATAGCATGAAGTAGCATGTTTTAAATAACAGGAAGGCCGCTGCTGAGGATACTCTGTAATCTGGCATTATTGGTTATAACTTTTTGTGCTACTACAGATATGTTGTCAGCTAACCAGTAGTTATATGTTGTTTATACAATTTTTTTATTCCCTGTTGGAACATTTGGCAATGCTGGAAGGACTGCAAGGGGATAAAAATAGTGGCTAAGACCTTAAAAGACCGAAAGTCTCTGTCAGTGAAATTGAACTGGATAATATTTTTCGAGACCTACAAAGAACCTAAACTTTGTGAGGGTAACGTCCCCACCTCACCACCAGCAGCTTAAAGACAAGGATAGCACACAACATGTACTTCACCCATAATTTAGCTGTCAGAGTGCAGTATGCACGGCTCACTCTGGAGTTATTTCTGTGTTTTTGTTTGACGTTCTGTGGGGCAACTCTGCGCTTGTTGTGGGTGCGAGAAAGTCCCCCAAGGTCAAAGAAGAAAGACGGGGAAAGATAAAGAAAGTGAGCGACAGAAATAGCGATGCAGGGAGAATGTGAGAACGGGAAAAGAGAGTCTGGCGTGGGCCTGATGATGTGACATGAAAGCTCTCCGTCGTGCTGGAGTCAGGGGTGGAGGATCAGCACCCCCGCTGTCGCATGCTGGGCTGCTGAAGGAGGACATGGCTGCAGAGTCGAAGGGGTGGCTAATGTGATCACATCAACCCTATTAGGAGGGTGCATGTGGAGGAAAGCAGCTGTACACAAAGGAGCACAGTATTCACTTCTTCGCACTGATAGAGGAGAGTGTTCAAAATACCAGTGTGATAATGACATTAGCATCTAATCAAAGGCAGCAGTTCAGGCTGCTCCCGCTGCAGATGATGTCCATTCATAGTTGAGATGATAGCACGGCGGGGCAGAGCAGTAAAGAAACATCACCTCTGCCTCATTGACTCTTTCTTCATTAGATTTAGATGGGAAAAGAGCAAAACAGTGAGGACCTGCTCTGGAAATTAAAGCCTCTTTGTAGGAGGCGCGTCAGATGAGAGAACATTTTGCTGACGATATTGGAAATCCTCAAAATAGGATAACTCCCAATTAGCACCTCTGCGTTTCACAGCTGTGTTCTGACGCAGCGTGACCGAGTGTGACTGACTAAGCATCGACGGTACGTGCGTGAGACAAAAAAAAACTAATTTCGTGTCATGAGAGTTAACCTGAGATCAACACGTCGCATGACACACTGCAAACAACAGGCAGGTGTGAAAATGTATTTTTTATACTGACCGTCAATGCTCTGAGACGATTAGTTCACCATTTTGTCAAAAACTTAAATGAGAAGACTGACAAACACCACATGTCTGTTCTCTAAATCCACATTCAGCCTGTTAGCTTAGCTTAGTTTAGCATAAAGAGGGGAAACAGAGGGGACAAGCTCCAGCTAACAGCATCATATTGACACATTATGCCCTGTTTGATTAGTCCAAACAGCAAACTAATTTTGTTTTAATGTTTTATGTGCCTGATTATTTTTTCTGTCTTTACTCTAAGCTTAAGATAAGATAAGCTGAGGTTAATATTTATCGTAGAGATATCAGAGTGGTATCTACCTTCTCGTCTGTCTATCTAAAAGAAAGGGAAGAATCACAAGGGTCCAAGTACACCATTAAAGAACAAATCGTTTTTTTTTTCCTCCCCCCACTTTGATTGAAAGCTACAAAAGAAGAATCTCATCTGGAACCATGAGAAAACCCAGTCCTGGCCCGGTTCAGCTGAACTTGCAGTAAAAACATCAAACACAGCGTGCTTGTGGGTTTACCACTCAGTAGGAATGTGAATGGTAATTGCAGCTGAGCCAGTATATTTGATCTGTACTAAAGCGACATGCATTACTCAGCCTCCGGAGAGAGCGACAGATCGCTGAAAACCTGCCAAGAGCATGGCCTGAGCTCACTGTGTAAACACCGGCATTATCTGGAGTTTATTTGCTCTGGTTCGGCTGATGTATGTGTTTGTATTCAAATACAGGAGGTGAAAAGGCGGTTCAGATAACGAAAAACGGGACAGAAATCGACTCCTGATTAGATCACGTGGAGTTTATGTGATTAATAGTGCTGATAAGATTATGCAGAGGTGAATGAGGGCTCTTATTTAAGCTGCTATATTGCAGAGGAGACCCCAACGGGAGACTCAGTTGTCATATATATTGTGCCAGGCATGCATCTTATTATGCAGTGTCTCAGTAGATGGAAAACAAGAGCTTCTTTCCTGCATATTTTATCATGTCTCAGGTCTGAGTCAGAGGCTTTGCTCCCTTGGAAAGCCAAACAGACTTTCGCTTTTGTCATGGGTTACAGGCACTGTGTTTGGGGGAGGGTCGGTGGCTGGGTGGTGGGTGGGTGGTGACAGGTCACAAGGGACCACAGAGGTGACAGAGCTCAACGGCAGAGTAATTAGCAACACAGTGGTCAGCCTGTGTTGTCAGATGTAAAAAAACGCTGTACTGCTCGGCCCTGCAGCTACACAGACGCGACGGTGCCACAGGTCAGCCACGGTCATAAAGTGGTCGACATCACAAGCTTATTGCTTTTGGTGTGTGTGTGTGTGTGTGCGCCTTTGTGTTGCTGCGTCATAGATCACATGCTCAAGACAGTATTATGTCATTCAGATTTGTCATGCTTTTTAGCCAAATCTTCTCTGTTCGTTTTGAGCATGATTGCGTAACTACAGGCTGAAGCTATGGTGGTTTTCATCACTGATTCATTTCATAATGAATTTATTGATCATTTTGTCCTGAAAATGTCACAGAAATAATCAAAAAATGTCCATCACAATTTCCCTAAAGCCAGAAGTGACATATTCAAATTGCAGTCCCAAACGGCACAAAGACATTCAGCTTACTGTCATTCACTGTAAGACAAAGAAAAGCAGAAAATTCTCAGATTTAAGAGTCTGGAACCAACAAATGTGTAATATCCTCACTTAAAATATGATTAAAATAATCAATTATCAAAATAGTTGTTGATTAGTTTTTTGTTGATTGACTGTTTTTCAGTTTTAAAGGTTATTGAATTGTATTAATATGATCAACAAATAATCATCAAGCTCTACCAGCCTAAATAGTGCCATGACAACATTTCAGTGGACTATTGGTTTATTTTGTTGTACACTGTGAAATTATAAAACAGTTGAAATCTGAAAAAATATCCAAATATGTTGTGTAAATGTATTTACTGCTGAAATACTGCTTTGTGCTTCTCACTGTTTGCCAGCGTTATATAATGCCAACCATGTTCAGAATCTTTTCACCTTAGCTAACTAACATTTGCTAATTGCACCACATTTCATGGCAACCCATCTAATAGTTGTTGGGACATTTCAGTCTGGACCTCTGGACAGTCTCAGGGCCAATTTTTATTGAACACTAACCTTTCAACTGGCATGCATAAGTGAAGTAACTGATACCGGTGATATTTTTCCCACACTGCGTCCTGCTTGCCTTTTCCCTGCATCACTGGGCTGGTTCGGCAGGTCTAAAGTCTCACTGGAGTTCCCACACTGCTGTGCCTTGGGTGTAATAGTGATCCATCCCGTTTCCTGACTCAGTCTTCTGTTATCCTGCCATTCACATCCTTGTTAAGGGACAGAAGGCGTGGCAGCAGGTAGAGGAGGGACCGCGGGTTATTTTAAGACTGATCTGCAGTGGCGGTTTGGTAGAGAGGCCCTTGAGGCCAACGATGAGCGCTCCTGATTTCAAAGCCAACACCTGCAGTAAGTTTCACTTCAGTAAGTGACTGGATGACAACCTCATATGACAACTCACCTGACTGCTACTGAGAAACTAACTGCCCCAGTGGCATCGTACCATTTGTCCACTGACATTTTCAGAAATGTTTGTTTCACTTCAGTTCTCTGTCCTCCTTGGTGTGTCTAATAAAGGACAAACACTTCATGTGTTCCCAAGCATTATACCAAAACGTGCGTATGTTAGCTGTGCATTAAATTAGCCTGCTACTGTTGTCAGATGAGACCAATCGGAGGATCCAACAACAACAACAGTTACTGCTGTCCATCCGTCTGTGTGTAAAGTAACTGGTTTGATGTGTGAAGTGATCACTGAAAACCGATGAGTAAAATAAAAGCGAGCGCTCAGTTACATGAACTGTTTTGACACGCGGTCATAAATCTGAAGAGTTCAAACTGCTCGTGAGACATGTCGCCCAACCTGTCTCACCTTCTCGTGCACCGTTGACTCAGCTAACTGATTGTAGTCGAAGGCTGCGCTAAGGCTTGAAATTCTGGTTATCAAACGGTAAAACTGGTTGTTGTTTTTAGTTTCATTCTGACTCTAACTCATAATTCATAATGATATTCATAATTTACATAGAACATACTGTATACATAGAGATAATCTGCCCAAGATCTAGTTCCCCCCAGGTGACTTTACACAGATTCAAAACCATAATAACAGAATCATATCCTGTAAAATCAATTCACAGTCACCTTAAGAATTAATAATTTAGTTCATGAATGAATGTTCAAATGAATCAAAATGGCCAAATATTGTTGGTTCCAGCTTCTAAAATGCAACAAGGCTGATATAGTCAAGCACCAAAGTTGGAAATTGTGATTTAGCAAAAACAATTCCAACTCAAGGTTCACCTTTTAGATTTTTCCAGAGCTTTCAGCAGCTGCTGAGCTCACATGCCAGCGATGATCTCCCAGAACAAGAATGAATTTCATGCTTAACGTTCATCAAAAGAGAAAGATCAACCTGCGGACATACAAGTTCAGTAGCTTCTTGTTCCATCGAGAAGCTACTGAACTTGTATGTCAACAGGTTGATCTCCAATGAAAGCTCTGCAAAAACGTGGACGAGGATAACTATACAGTATATATTTGATTTGGTCAACTATATATAATTATATATTGAATGCAATAACAATGATGCAACCGATCAAGTGATTTTTAAAAAGGTGGCGGAGGTTGGGGGTCCAGCAGCTCACTGCAGTCATGCTTTTTCTTAGTGGAAAACGAGAAGCTCACAGCGATCGGTTTGGAATTGAAAAACTACAGGAAGAGAACAATGTGCTCAGTGTGTACGGTGTCTGTCAGCTGAGAGGTAGTAGGAGATGAAAGGGGCTGAGCGCCGGGGGGTGCTGCGGCTAGTTTGACAACTCTAAGTTTAATATTTGACTACATCAGTGGTGCTGAGGCAGTCACTCAGTCAGACGCTCTGCATTAAAACTGACAGCTTTGTCTAAGATCAACAGTAGTCCAGGTGCTGCAGACGGCCATCTGGTGCCTGCAGTAGCCCACCTCCACCGGGCTGTGTGTTGACACAGGGGCCACGGAGAGGACGTGCCTCCCTGCCAGCCAGGAGCTTTTACCTCTGTAGCACTCGGAGATTTAGAAACCGATGACAGTTCTTTACATACACATCAGTGAAATCACATCTATTATATACAAAACGGCATTATTAAATGAAAATAAGCATCCAAGCCAATGAATTTTAAAAGGCAAGGCAAGAGTTTCCTGTTAACTCTGCTTAAATTAATACAGGAAATAAACTTCTTAATGAGCTTATTTGCTAACTTTCACTTTGCTGTAAATACGAAACTACTGCCAGATGCTTAGCTTAGCTTAGCTTAGCATAAACACAGGAAACAGCTAAACGATCCCATAAAATCACAATGTGTTGTTCAGTTTTTGAGTGGATTAAACACACAAGGCATAGCTGTTTCCCTCTTTTCAGTCTTTATGCTAAGTGAAGCTAACCAGCAGCTCGTACCCTGAGTATTAATCTTCTCATGCAACTATTATCAAAAGCAAATGAGCAGCATATTTTCCAAAATGTCCAAATTTTCCCAGAAAAAGCAAACAGTATAACAACAGTCTATTTTGTTTTGGGCTATAAAGAAGAGATTATGTGGGAAGACTTTCACTGTGTGAAATATGTAAGGAATTGCGCCGTTCACCCAACTTTCACATGTAGATAATGACATTGTCGGTGAGTTTGGTTAAGGATTAAGGCATCTGGTCTCACATGATCCTATAAAATCACCCTCCGACCCTCAAGTTAACCACAAGATGACGTGCCCTCACACGCACGTCGACACAGCTGATCCTATGACGCACTGAGTCTGTAGCTTTTTTAACTTTTGTTAACTTGTGTCACATGAGGACTTCTTGAAGAACGGAAGCACTCATTCAAGGTTTTCCATACGACACAGGAGCAGTTTCAAAGAAACTGGTGAAGCTTAATCACAGACTGCGTGCACATCTGGAGATCTCTACACCAAAACCATTTTGGTTGAACTGGACTAAGATGGCCAGCAGTAGGGTTAATACTTGGAACCACGCTGCAATTTCTCTTTTGTTCAGCATCTGAGAAATAAATCTCTGAAAATGTAAACAACCAATCCGTGGGGTATCATTATGATTATAATTTGTGTGCGACTGCATGGCCTCCGTGGACGTTTTCTCTCGTTTTTCTCAACATTTCTATTTACACTCAGCCTGCTCTGGCATATATCAGGACAAGAGGTCACTAAACAAGTTCAGCCGTCATAACAAATTATCCATAGCCAGACGCAGTGGGAGCGCGAGCCAGCCATGACCGGCAGGATCGACAGCGCTGTAAGCAAAGTCTGCACAAACAAACAGAACATCTTCACCAACAAATGCCTGCAGGGGTCTGTTCCGAAGGGACAAAATTAAAATGCAAATCGTTTGTCGTTTTTTTATCGCAGCGAGTTGAAAGGACGTTGCATGACAGAGAAGATGAGATGTGGGGTGGGGGTCAGCAGGAAGCGAAAATGTCATATAAGAAAAGAATGAGTAAAAAGGAGTCGGAGGAAGTGGGAAACTGAGAGATCTTTGAGACCACACAATGTCTGCTTTCTGTCTGGCTCCTCAGCGTGGCCCGTCTTAGAGTGAAGAAAAGGACACTATTGTGCGGACGTCTAGCGAGGTTCTCTGTCCGGAGCTGCAGAAAGACAGTTAGTGGCACGACCATGCTGTGGAGCACCACGGGAGAGACAACTTATCAAGGTCAGTCTTCTGACCTCGGTTTCCTGCTCACCAGAATCACCAATTATCCAACAGGGCAGCTCACGGGCATTGTGCTCTGACTTCTGCTTTCCCACACGGACACTTTCCTCCACATCGCAAAGTTTTTTCAACACATCTCTCCTCTTTTATTCCTCAGCAGCGTCTGCTTCTTCCCTCCCCTCCCCTCCTCATAGTGCAGGATTTATGTGTCTTCTCTCTACCTCTTCTTATCGCTCTACACCTTCAGTCCATCTGACCATGAGCCAGGCAAGCCCGCTCTCCCACATAGCTGAAGTCTATGATGCTTCCTGTGTCTGCGATATTCGGACAAGACAGATGTTAGATGACTTACCCGTGCTTTGAATGTCAGTCATGTGAACCAATTTCAGCCAAAAGTGATGGAGCAAATATGGGTAACTTTCTTTTTTTATCAGCCGTTTAAAGCACAAAGGCAGTTTTTTAGAAGGTCACATGTTGGCTACTCCGGGTTAAAAGGCCCCATTATGTCCTAAATCAGAAGAGAGCGGGAGTTTTTGTGTGCTCTCATGAGCATTTTGATTTCGAGCATCCTCTTCAGGGTTCAGGCGAGTTCTTCGGAGGAGAATCTGGTTTATTGACTGTAGCCCTCTGTGTCTATTGTATCAAGGTAAACTATGTGACAATGTTTGTGTGCATGAGAGTGTGAATATTTGTGTTTGGCAATGAAAGTGTGTGTTTGACTTAGCCAGGCTGCTGGAGTTGATGCCTTGTCTGTGAGTCTATAAACACACATTGGGTCGTGTGGTTGTGAATGGACCCTGAATGGCCAACGACACTTTCACACTCGCATTCACCAGCAGCAAAAGCTTAAAGTTCTGTATAGAGTTTGTCGGTTAGTCACCATATGTGGCTTTGGCACAGGTTTTGTTTGGAAAGTTTTTCTTTGTGGTACTTAGGCTAACCATTTTCCAGTTTTAGCACTGCAAAGAAAGCTGCACGACAATAAAGTTTAATCTTCATAAAAACAAAAATATCTCTGTGCCATTGTCTCAAACAATTGGCTTTTCCAAATGGACCTGGTGGGGCTCCAAGTGGGCTCTTTTATCTTTTATCTTTTTTTAGACAAAGGGGGAAACTGCTGCTTTATGGGAGTGCTGAAACATGAGGCTCTGCAAGAAGCAGAAAAACCATTAATTGTCTCCAGAGAAGCTAATGTTTTTTCCGTTCTCTTTACTGTGCTGTTTTTCTGAGGGCAGAGCGAGGAGACGTCACGTTGGCAGCAACGCTGCAGGCTCTGCAGCCTGAACCTGTCGGCTGGAGGCTCCGCAGAGGCACGGCGGTCGTGTCACTGACTGAGCCAAAATTGTGGGTGAAAACTGGGACATGACACAACGCAGGCTCAGGCAGGTCCAGACTCACATGCGGCTACAGCGAATTCACAGCCATAATAGATGGAAAAGAATAGCAATGCATTCCAGAGATGGCGATTATTCGGGCTTTAAAAAAAACCCTGCAAGACAGGACAGAGTGACTCTGTATATTATTACAGAAACGGGGAAATAGCTTAATTGCAGGAAAAAGCTTTGCCTGTCATGCGTATGGTGAATTGAATATATATGGATTGCACACAGCAAAAAGTAATATTATTATGATTATTATAATGATTTTCTGCACTGAAGAAAACCAAATCGATGCTGAAACTATGCTGACTTTGCAGAAAGCGAACATGATGTTTTCTGCATGGGTTTGTTGTTTTTCTTTCCTCATGTAGGAAGATTTCAAAAAATGATGATACCTACCTATAATGACACTGTGATGCAATTAATGACATTACCACAAAGCTGCCTGTTATTTTAACCCTTTAACGGGGACGTTTTATTTATACTATGGGATTGTGGGTTTGCTTGTAAAGCCGCGTGTTGTACTGAACAGAGGAAGCAGGGTCTGACCTAAGAGGCCCTGTTTGGCCATGAGAACCAAAGCAAAGTCCTCTGGGATATTTCGCCCGTGTCATCTCGTCTGTTATGATTCCCATGAACCTTTATAGTAAGCAGAAGAAGAAAGCAGCTGCAGGGTTTATAAATAAAGCTTATATGATGATTCTGTGATTCCTCTTCTTCCACATTGTATCCGGTCACAATGAGGAGAGTGTTATGACTTTATAGACATATATATATATATACATATGCAAACAGGAAGGGGCCTCAAAAGTGACTGTTATTTGAATTATTTTTTTTAAAAATTATCAAGAATAACTAAATGTCTGATGACAAATTCAATACTTTCTTTAACTTTAATGTGGGAAATACTACTTTAAGGGTTCATTGTTGTTTAAGAATCAAATTTGGAGTAGCTGCGGATTAATGACTGCGGAAATTATTTTTTAATTCTGGCCATGTTTTAATGGGGGAGTTTTACCCGGCCATTAAAGAAGGAAAGAAAGAAAACAAAACTGAACATTCATCACATTAATTCTTTGCCAGACTGCAGGCTGCACACCCCCCGCATTTCACTTCCTGTCTGACTCTCTGCCATAGCTGATAGGTTAATAGGGACAGCCTTTGTGGGTGAGCAGTCGTGAGACTCCTCAGTGAAGGCAACATGAAGTGATAAGCTGATTCTCTCTATCTTTGATGGAGCATTTCTTTCTGTCTGTGCAGCAGACAGACTAACTCTCGTCCGCTTGTGTTACAGATAAGGAAGCCAAACCCTGCGACGATCTTAAACCGCGCACGGCTGTACAGATGTTTCGTTTGATAAAGAGTCTTCCAAACATCATTACACAATTCAACCCGTCTACGACCTGAAAGACACACAATGCGAAACTCTGCAACGTGACACAAGCAGCATGGTTAATCCACTGGAATTCATCCAGAACTTGAATCATTTATATTCATTTTGTTATCTGTCAGTTGGTATCTCATTAACTTTCACAGTTTCCCCCCAGCCGACTCCAGTTTCCTCTTATTTCTCTGGAAGCGTCACATCAGTGCACGTTACTTCCAGCGAAATGGGCTGATTCCATTAACTTTAGCTGCCCAGTGACTTTCCAGTTATAATGTGTGGAGTAGGCGGCAGATCTACGTAATCAGTAGAAGAAGAACAAGAATTTGAAACTAAATCATTTTCTCTGACACATCTAGCACAAGCGTAGACGCGTCCATTCACTCTACGTGCAGATAGACAAGCAGTTTTATTTTAGCTGAGCGTGATTCACCTGCTTCAGGCCACTTTTCATCCCATTCTTCTTGTTTTCCTGGAGAGAGGCTGAGCTCATTAACCTCTAGACTGAAGCTTTGTTTACACAATTCACCCGAGCACTTTGTCCCTTTCCTTGTCCCCTGTATTTATTATTCGCACGAGGACTGATGGTGTGACATCTCAACAGCCCACCACTGACAAATGCATCCGAATAACTGTACTCGGTGGTACAAACATCTGCACAGATTACATTCTGCACTTCAAGCAAGAGCATTTAAAGCTCGCTTAGACGTCTGAAACTGTCAAGTGAGATAAATGTAAGGTCCGCAGTGCAGTAATCCCGAATGTGGCTCTAATTAGAGCTTGTTTCTGTCACTACTGTCACTACTCTGCCACAACACTGAGATGAGGAGTTTGCCAAACTTAAACACGTGACCCGTCTCTCCCTCTTCCTTCTGTTTACTAATTATTTAACAGGAGATTTGTCGCGTAGCCTGGGCCACCCTATACGTGTGCAACGCTTCAGCAGGTCTGCTCGAGATCACCTTGGGTGCCAAAGTCTTGAGCACTGTTTACGGCAACCAGTACTCACGTGCCTCGCTCGTTATAAGCAGACTGTGGGTGGCAGCCATCATTAATCCTTTCTAGGTCTTTTTTAAAAGTGTGGTGGACAGAATACAGAATCAAATTGTGCTGAGATCAGCAATGAAGCAAACCCTGATGCTATTTGAAAGGGTGTATAGTGGCATGCATAGTGGAAATAATAAGATACAGAGCACATGGTCAGACATAGAGGCTATATAATGACCGGTTTGACAAACTGAGCAGCTGTAAGCTGCCACCGCCACAGCCACAAGAGAGCAAGGACATAAAGTGCTTGAAACTGACAGTTCAACAAGTGCACACACACACAAACAAGTCTTTTTGTGCTGCACATTGATTCAGGATGGAAACTTTCCTGTTCTTAGAGTCTTTGTAATGCTTTACGGCACAGCAGATCGTCCTGTTTGGAGGTGCCATCGACTTCATGTCCAGCAAGAGTATTAGATTCTTCAGCCGGTGTCATTAACTCCAGGAAAGATGCGGTTATAGATCCACACTTTACTCATTTTAATGTGTTTTGGCTGACTGGAGTTGAATCTGACATCTTCTTCTGCAGCTGATGTCTAAAGACTTTAAGGTTCAACAAGCTGCACACCAGTAGCACACTTCTATGTGAGCTTGAACAGAACTTGCAATTTTTAATGCATCACTGATCCAATCATTTAATTTTCAACTCAGTCAACACAATGAATGACGATAAAACACAAAACCTGACTTCAAGTTGATGTTAGCTGGCCTAAAAGTTGTGTCTTGTAAAGCTTTTGTCGACTATAAATGATGCGTTACATCTGCTGCCCCGCATACTTTACGCTGCTGCTCACAGGCATACACAGTGGACTACGTTCTAGGCAGTATGAGCTGTTGAGATGAGTTTGAGTAATGGGTTGGATCCATTGCTTCCTCTTCTCCTCTCATCCCCTTTCCCTGAATGACTCTCTCTCGCTCAGCTGGGGAAGGTGATGTATTGATGCACTTATCCAGCTGCGGACCGCTGGGAAGCGTGATGCACTAAAACGGAAAATCAGCAGCAGAGCCAGGAAGGCCTCAGAAATGGCAAACGCTACGCGAATATTTGTTTCAAGATGTTCCATTTTTCACCGTGGCCGGTCGCACCCTTTAACAAGCTTTCGCTGTCCTAGTAGAAGTTCATCTAGATCCCGGCGGAGTACTCCGTGGTGTGCCGTGGGGACATTCCACCAGGAGACACAGATAAACAGGCCAAGACAAACGACACCCACAGTGAGGATCATCTCTCTTCTGGAACCTCCCATGCCCTTGATATCAGACATGATTGGTGATGCGGGGCTGCAGCAGGGAGCATGGGAAAAAATAAAAATCTTTATCTTTACAATGTCTGGTGTTATTGCTCCTCTGAATTGATGAACAAAGCGAATATGTAAAGGCAAAGGTGAAGTGATCATTAGCTTATCTCTGCGCATGTCACTCCTCTACCGGTGTTTTTTTTTCCCCCACAGAACTAATAGTGCTATCAACCGATGTGTGTGGATGAGTTGGCACCACCTGTGCGGCTAGAACACACTGAGAGCAGAGAGCGAGTTAAATGAGGCCGTGGGCTGTTAGCGAGACGTTGCGCTTCATGAAGCAAACGGGAGAGTAAACTTCTACTCCATCTGCAACCAGCTGCTTCGCCTCTTTTCACCTCTCTCTGCACGGACACATGGGGAATTACCTCATCGGGCATGCTGCACTCTGTTGATAGAGCCTCTGCTTCTGGACTGTAAATAGCCTTGTGGCCCTGTTTAAAGCCTCTCTGAAGGATTCAACTCTCTGTTGCGTAAGAACAGAACTTTATTTTCAGAAAACATTGAGCTCCTTGGTATCTAATGAGTGCAAACCCAGACGCCCTTACTAGTCCTGTGAATCTGAGATTATCATGTCTTCAATTTATCTTTCTTTTTAATGTATCAACTACAAATGTACAGCTACAAACCTCCTCAAACAGAGTACGACATTTTCTAATGAAAACAAATGAACCTACATTCATTTCCTTTACTGCAGAGACAGTACAAGCCTCTTCTAACTAATCCAGCAGCGAGGAGTCACTGTCTGACCCGTAATGAGCTGTAATGAAACTCAGATGACTGTGGCAGAAGCTTCATTCAGATAAAAAATGTGCCCTGGGAATTCAAAGTTATATCAACACATCACATGCAAGACCTGAATAATATAAACAAGCGTGTGTAGGGTTTAAATTATGAGAACATCTTTATTTCCTTTAGCTTAGTCACAGCATATAAAAAGTGAGAAAAAAAACAGTCATATAAAAATAAAGTGACTTTGATTGTCCGGTCTGTACATGGGTTTGTGTTAAAAGTCAGATGTAGCCAATGATATCTTTGCAGATTATTGGCTGTCGGCTGCCCGACTTCATGAGGGCCGCGAAGTGGTAAAAATCTGTGTCGAGTTCATTAATGCCTGTGTGAGACTGGTGGAAAAAAGGGACTTTGGCTTGTGATGCCACAACTGGACAGGACAGACGTTTTGGAGCATTTGTAGCTCTGTTAACACGAGCAGAGTCTGTGGATCTCATTCTCACTCTGTCCTCTACGCTCTTAGAAAACCCAGCCAGTTTCCTCCTCATGTTGACAAAGAAGCCTCTTCCCTTCCTCTGCCTTGAATTTGGTTTCAGCTCAGCGGGCTCGGGACAATCTGGCAAGTCCATCCAGTTCTGTATGAGGTCTGCAAAGCTGTTATCGCCTAGAACTAGAGGCTGGCGGTTGCGTCCTCTGGTCAGTAAAGAGTTTGTCCAGTCCTCTGGGTCGCTGACCTCAAACGATGTCCACCTCTCCAGACAGGCGTCAGATGTGGATTTGGGTCGAATACGTCCACTCGGGGCTCTGTTTGTGCGGAGGCAGGCTGAAGAGGACACCCGCACGTTCCTCGTCCTCCTGAGGACCACCCCTTCATCCTGCCACGATGCTTCAGAGTAGCCTGAATCAAACTCCAAACTTTTCTGACTGCTGGGAGAGCCTAGGCCCAGCCTGAGGCTCAGGCTCAGCCGGCTGTCGTCGTCCTCATCCTCCTCCAGAGGACTCGCCAGGCAGCAGGCGGAGTCGTAGGTGCTGGCCGTGCTGGCGTCAGACATCCGCAGCCGCGTGCGTTGCTCTCTTTGCAATGCTCGCTGCTGACAAGCACGTGCCACCGCAGAGTGCCGCACCAAAGCTGGGAGCTGGGTGCTGATGGGAGCGAGGGGGCGTCTGGCTGCAGGGCAGGTTTTCCGCAGTTGTTTTAGGTCTTGCAGTGACCTCATCATATACTGCATCTGCTCCCGCAAGCAATCGCTCGAGTCACGTAGGCAGAGCTGAGGGGACAAAAAGAGAAAGACAAATGCTGTCAGCGAATCAGAGGGTCAGCAAAGGCACGTCAGGAAATAATCAGGAAATTTCAAAGTCTTTCAGAGGAACTAAGGCGGAGTGGCTCTAATAATAAGAGTTAAGCAAATGCATCACAGGAACTGCTTCATGGGCACGCTCAGGCTTGCACACAGTGCGCCTCAACCTATGAAAGAGCACCTTTCCCCTTATTGTAATCCTGAAGGCCAGCCGACCTGCTAATCAAAGGACACGCTTCTTCAATAGACAGATTTCAAAACAAAGCAAAACTGTCCGTTAATTTACTCGACCACGCCAACAACAAGTCAACGCCCTATTTTCATTGACTCAGCCGTGATTCAACTGAAAACCCAGTCTGGTGTTATTACAGACAGCTGCACTAATGTCCAACCTCAGCTATTCCTCTACAGACTCAGACTATACTCCAGGGGCAAAAGTAAAAACATCTGCACTATATCAAGCAGTCACTGGGCTCCTTTGGATCTTGATTTAACTACAGGGGTGCTGCCTCTTTAAGGGTGCCGCATGCCTGCCTATGAAATTCACCACTGACACACTAAGGAATATAATACTTGTGTTTCCGCTCTGACTCACTCTGCTGATTGGTCAGAATCAGCCAGTGAGCAGCGGTGGCTCACTCTCAAACTCAAACAGGGTATAAGAGATCATGTGACTGTGTGTGTGTGTGTGTGTGTGTGTGTGTGTGAGAGAGAGAGAGAGAGAGAAAGTTTAAGAGTAGACGTAAGGCAAAGAAACAAAGATGATTCTTTGTAAACACAGTCTAGCCAAGAAACTGTATGGATTTATGACCCGTGTAATGTGTGGCGCATGTAAATCTTATTATCAGAGTTGGGACCTCCAGTTAAGTGTGACACTGCCATAAAAAAATGACTTCTATGGCCTCATATGAAGCTGCATCCTGTGTCTCACTGAGTCCATTGAAGCGTTTGACCCTGCTGCAAGACCTGCTGCAACCTTTGCTTTTCACCAGAACTCTGCGAGATGTTACAAGAACTTGAGAAAGTCTCCCTGAGGCGCACAGTCGTGGAGCAACAAAGCTCAAAAAAAAAAAAAAATCTCATTTAATACTCAATATTGTGCAATAGAATATGTGATCATAAAATGAGATTATGCTGCATTCCTGCCGAATGCCTGTTAAACTATGAATCATCTCCGTATGCTGCACAACGCTGGGAAAACTCTGATTATTCACTGACTACAAACTGAATTCACACTGTGGAGCCATCCGAGCATCACACTGGCAGATGTTTTCTCCATATGTTGGAGGACTACCGGACAGAATATATATACTAAATATAGCTTTAATTTCTCTTCCTAATTGTTGGAGTAAGTATAGAATAGAAGATGAACTCACCATGTCTTTTCCTCTCATCTGTAAAACTCAAGATCCTGCAAGAAAAACGAGGGATCACTTTTAAAACAAGATCTCACACACAGAGAAGAAAGAAATCACAGCATCGTTTAAAAGTAGAAACAAGAAGAAATACTCACTTGTAACGTGGTGATCTGTCCAAAGTCAATAAAGCGTCTCATTAAGAGTTAAAATGTTCGTCCAGTTCGTGCTACAGTGTCACCGGTGCGGATCCAGTCCGCTTGAACAGAGGCAGATGTGCCGAGTGAAGCGCTCCTCGCCGCTCGCCTCCTTTTTACAGCTCCGCGCTCCGCGGCCGCTCACACAGACTCGTGTCTGAAGGAGCCAATCAGAGCGCAGGAAGCAAGCAGGCACTCATCTGTGAATCCACCTCTGTGTGCAGCTGAACACAGCTGCAGGAGCAACACAGACAACCACCACAGGATGAAATGTACCGTGGATGTATCTCAGGACTTCCTCAGCTTCACTCAGCCGATGTTAGAAGTTAACCGTGCACTTCACATTCATGTATTAGAAGTTGAATTGGATTAAATAAACGTGTTGCATGAGTTTAATGATCTTCAGCCTGGTGAAGATCATTGAGCTCATGCAGTAGGTTTCTTTAAGCCAGTCATATCCCGTGCCCATGATTGAATTAATTGCATTATTATCCTGACTCATGGCAAATCAGCTGATTGCTATCAAAAGCAGAGTTTTCCAAATCCCAAGGCGACCTCTTCAAACAGCTTGGATCAACAGCCAAATGCATTCAGTTTATTATCATAGAAATAATAGAAAACTAGAAGAGAAATCACATTTTCACATGTTTTAAAACATAATGAATCAATTGACTGACTGATTTGTTTCAGCTCATTTATGATTCCCAGTCACAGTGTGCTGCCACTGAGCTGCAGTTCAGTGGTTTGTCCTGCTGGTGCCACACTGTAAGTCACTGAATCAGAGTGTAAACAAAATCCCTAAATGTAAATGCAACAATCTGCAACCTAATTGTGCATTGAGCCCGTAGCCCTTACGGCCATTTAGCACTCGACCTTCCATTCACACCCTCGACTGAATGGACGTCTATGCAAATCTGATGGGCTTAGAGGAATGCATCTGTTCATTACTGTTGGTGGGTAAATCCAGATCTGATGGCCCGCTGTTCAAGTGCAGATTTGTCTCCACAGCAAGCATCTAGCATTAGCATGAAGGTACTTGTGACATGTCCTAACCTGCTTAACCAGCTTGAACTTAACACACACAATGGGCACAATGAAATCTTTGGCATCATGATTAAGTTTAATTAATTTGATCACATTTAAATCTTCCAGTCCTACAGCAGGAACGTCTGTAAATGTTTTTATTCACATCTACACTCTTATTTGACTCTCTACAGGGGAAAAAAAAAGACTTTTCCCAGCTGAACGCTCCGTCGAACGCTTGTGTCTTTGCACACATTTTCCACATAAAGCTTCAGCTTGCTACAGTACAGAGCAACATCAGAGTGCAGGTCCCAGAGAGCTCCAGACATTCACTTACACCAACATTATGTTTCAAAAAAAAAAAAAAAACCTTTTAGGATGGTGCCCTCCACTCACGTCCACCAGTACATACACTCCACGCTATGCATTAAGTAATTACTCGGGGCTGCTAATGGAAATGTGATTATTTCAATTTCCAACACAGGCTGACCTTTAATTCTGCTCCTCTGTGTGCCTAATGGATATACTTATTATACGAGGCGGTCCTTGAACACACTCCATGGCCATTAAGGTTGCTGATGAATAATTTGCTTCTTCATAACACTTGATTTTATAATCATGCTGATGGTTTGGTTTGATGTTACAGCATAAATATAGTAGGAAACCAGCACAAAGCACAAAACACAGTCCTACATCACTAAGTCTACTTTTATCTAGTCTTTGTGTTTTGTTCAGCCTTTCAGACCCCGGTAGACAACCACAGGTCCAACATTCTCAGGCATGGTAAAGCATAAATAATGAACAATTTCAAATATTTATTGTAGCTGTTGGCTTGTAGTTTGAAAGCAATCAGCAGATCATTTATTTACCGCAGCATTTCTACATAAAATGTCTCAAACCTGTCAACGTGCAGTGAATCCTTTCAGAAATGTACCTTCACTCCGAAAGTGTTACCAAATTGTACAGAACCTAAGAGAACATTTTCTTTTTTCTCATGGATGCACAAACACTGAGACGTACCTCTGAGTTACTGGTAGAGTCTTTCAGATGTAGACCTGCAGTGCCCTCTAGAGAGCCCTCTGCTGTTTTTATTTTTTATAGGCTATCTTTCTAATTTCCCATTTTTAATTAATATTCTTTATATACACACTGTATATTTTGCACTGCTTTTACATATAATCACTATTGATCATTTCCTTTAGTTGTTATCAGCACACTCACACTAACCAGTGTGTTTATGCCTGTAAGCCAAGCTGAAGCTGAAATTACAGCAGAATTTGGACAAAGGAGTAACCCAGCTCACAGTGACTCACAGACTGACTCAAGCACACTGGAAGATTCCAGATTCACTTTATGGCATTAATGTTGACATAATATTAAAGCCTCTGTCAATTATATTGATTTTGACATTATCCATCCATGTTCTTTCAGCTCTAATCTCACTGTTTTCTATCACAATATTTGCACGTGTATGTTTAACTTCATCATTATGTGCCTACATTTCCAGTCACCTCTGAGTCGGCGTCTTGTCCCCTCTATCTACAGCTCAACCTTTTTTTGTGTATATTTTGGTGGCCATATTTGCTTTTATCCAAAATATATGGTTTGTGGTGGCAGCTCAACAATGTCCTCTCAGGTATATTCAATGCACAGGTGAGAATAAGTGGAAGAAAATATACAAATAATAATGATAATAATGGTAAACTGTGGACATAAACCACCACGGTGAAAGCATTTATTCCAGCTGTCCACCAGTATGACGTGTCACCCGATTTTCTACTGGTGATTTTGAATTAAAGTGAATTACATTTTGGCCTGCAGAAGTCACAGCCCATGCTCCAGTGATCATCTGCTTTGTAATGTCCCTGTAAAGCTGTAAGATTCCCTGACACATGTCGTTGCAGTCCTGTGTAGTTTCCCGTCACTTGGTCGCAATCTGTCTCAGTGGGAATATTACATATTCTGAGTCAAGAGGAGGGCTGTGCACCGGGAGTCAAGCATCATTAATTACTCTGCGCTGTGTGGTATGGATTTCATCATAAACAGCCTCTTACTTACTTCATACGCTCCTGACTCAAGACATGACAGGATGAATCATATTAAAGCGGCGTCTTTGTAAATACTTCAGATTTGGGAGTGAGTCTCAGTCTTCACTGTCGTCCTCAGACATTGTGATTAATAATGAAAAGACAAGAAATACTAGTCTCAATAACATACTGCCCATTGTGCATCATCCTCTCCCTTCATGTTATAGCCTGGAGGTGTCTGACACCACTGAGGTGGGAACAGACACTGACAGCAACGTGTCTGTCACTAATCTTATATTTAACAAAATCCAGCTCAGAGATAAACGACTGCAGGGAAAGGAAATAAAAAATTCAGCGCGACTCTCTTTACATCAGAGATTATTACTTCTTTATGTTTTAAGTGAATTATTGATCAGATGATACTTATTACTCATTAATCATTATCGTCATGGTTTTATTATAAATGAAATACTGAGCTGAATGAGACTGACCATGGAAGTCGGTGAATTGGTACCATGTATTTCAAGTGTCCACCAGATGGGGCCATCAGCTTGTTTAAAGACACAGCTCCAGGAGGAAGTGAAGCTTTGGTTGACCTACAGTACAGCACAGTATGTGATGGCTGCATGAAACCGAGGAATGATACCAAATATGTACGCACTAGAGTAATACACAAAAAATTACACACATTTTTCCTCTTACAAACAAAAACCTGAGTCGACTACAGTCTGGGGTTTTGCTGCCTACGCGTTACTTGGTCTGGTATGACCAGTAGCCTTTGATGCCTGATATGAGCTCACCAACATCATTGGGTCATTTCACTGACTAACTCACTGACTATTCTATTATTGAGCTACAGCTGTGCTACATTTACTGCCACCCCTTATTTGCCATGTGTGCCCACAGTGGCTCGTGTCCTGCTAAAGTTACATTGTCTCGTGAACATGAAGTGAACATAAACTTGGTTCCAGTGCACTTTCAGGATTATGTTACCTTATCGGCTGCTGGCTGCCACAGAGCATTGGTTGCTTTATTGGGAAAACAAAGGTGATTCATTTTACACAGAACTTGCCTTCGTCACTCCAATCTACACACGACTGACGCCCTGTTTGTTTTATTATAGCAACCACGCCACAGACACTTGCAGTAGTTAGTTCCTGACTGATTGTCTGTTATAATGTGCACATAGTCACATTAATGGTACCTGTAATCATTATTTTTTGATTTCTTGGGCTCCTTTGAGCTTTATTTGACAGACACAGCTGAAGAGTGACAGGGAAGTGGGGGAGGAGAGAGAGAGAGAGAGGGATGACATGCAGAAAAGGACAAAGCCCTTGTACAATATACTGCACCGTTTGCAGTCTAATAACAGCATCAATGTGTGAAGCTGTCAGTGCGATTCAGGAAGTCCACCACAAACACTTCGACAATGATGCAGTAAAACATAAAAAAGGAACAAAACGCAGTGGAAAAAACAATGTGCAAGAGTCTGGTGATCTCTACTTTTATTTAAATTAAATCATATAGGACTTTTAAAGCATTTTAATATTTACCAAAAACACTAACCTTTTTTTCTGAATTAGATTTTCGTCTCTCATTAATAATCACTATATATTCATAGGTGCTAGGCAGAAAATGGAAGAAAAATATAGGCGCACAGTAGGTCAAACAGTACTGAAAGCATATCTAGGAATTGGTTGTAAACAGAAGTCAAGGCACAAACATACTGCAACAAACATGGAAATGGTACTATAAAAAGTGAGAGAATGTTAGGTACACACATACTTTAAATATCAGTTAGAATTTTTGCCATAATTTCCCCCTGCACGTGAAGCTTTATTATTTTTTTTTTCCTTTTCAACGTTTTAATATTTTTTATTTTCTTTTTATAGGAATGTTAGATAATTTGTGCAGATTACAGAGCTAATATTTGTCATGTTGAGTCATGCAGAACAATATACGGTTTGGCTATGAATGATGAACTTATGTAAACATTATTAAAAACAAAAAAAAGAAGAAGAAAAGAAAAGAAAAGCAGTTTCCTTTATCGATCATATCTTATGTCCATGCCTGTGCTTCATCTCTTAAAAAATAAGCTTTATGTGATTAAAAGTTTAATAATTTGCACATCAGAATCTCTAAAAGTAAAATGAATGCATTTATATAAAAACATTTTCCTTTGCCTCCTCTAGTAATTGAAAATAAAGAAGAAGAAGAAAAAAAAGAACAAAAATACAATAAGAAATGTTGATTTTTTGTGGTCATAGCCCAAAGAGTTAACAATACGAGTGACTGTATCAGCAATCGTTGAAATTCCACAAGGCTCGTCGGGTTTTCAGTCTCTTAGGTGTCTTTATAAAAAGCAGATCAAAGCAGAAATTGTGGTTGGCCAGTGCAGTCATTCATGATGTGTGTATATTCCCCTATCTTTATGGTCACCGGAACTGTTCAAGTAATCTGAACAAAAAAAAAGCACAAACACACAAAGATTAGTCAAACTGGAAACAGGCTTCATTTTGTGACTAACTCACTTTTTTAATCGTTTCTCTAAACTCACCTTGACTCTTCCTCAGACATGTTTTCTTTTTTTTTTAGAAGAGGCCACAGTCCTTCAGGTTGTTCTTGATGATGACGTCAGTGACGGCATCGAACACAAACTGCACGTTCTTGGTGTCGGTGGCGCAGGTGAAGTGGGTGTAGATTTCCTTGGTGTCCTTCTTCTTGTTCAGATCCTCAAATTTGGTCTGGATGTAAGCCTGGGCCTCCTCGTACTTGTTAGGGCCTGAGGGACGGAGTGTGTTAGGGAGAGTTAGGAGAGCATGCGAATGAAATTTTGTCGATGTGAATCAGACAACTCAATTTTCAACTGTTAGATTTGAGTCACACGGATCGAGAACTTCTCTCTCTGAAAAATAGCTACCCGCATAAACAAATTTGTTTAATGCCGCATTAATTTCCAGTCATTCAACAACACACTGCTGATCTCCAAAATCCTTATAGATCCTTACAGCCGCCTAGATCAACAAATATTATTTCATCCAACTGGTTTCCTAATCCAAATATGGTAGCTACATAATTCTGCATAATTTATGCAATCTAAATGAACATTTTAACAATTTCATTATTAGTTATACTTCATACTAAGTTGATATTTTTCTTGTGTTGCAAAAAAAAAAAGAGGAAATCTCCTTTCTGGCTACCTGAATGTGAAAATAAATAAATAAAAAGCGTGAACATGATTTATGTGTTGCAGCAATATTTCTTCATCCAGATGGTTGGAAGAGTCTTTAATGATTTTGGAAATACTTTCAGGGCAGCGGTAAACGTTGTTAAACAACCCTATGGGGTTTTCAAAGAGTGCTGGGTAATCATTTTTCAGAGGAACAGATGCTTATCTCTGTGGCTTAAACATAATGAAGGTAATTCATAAAAGGGACAGACTGGAGCTAGGTTTTGTCTCGTTTTACGGAAGTATTACTCCTCACTGACACAAGGTTTTGCTCGTTTTAAAACAGCTCCATCTGACTGTCGCCATTATCAATAAAGCGGTTGTAAAAAGTAAAAAGGAACACATAAAGTGAGGAGAGTCGATCTGCGTCGAGGCGTTCAGGCTGTACCAGTGTACTCGGGGAAGCAGATGGTCAGAGGGCTGTGGGCGATCTTCTCCTCGAACAGGTCCTTCTTGTTGAGGAACAGGATGATGGACGTCTCTGTGAACCATTTGTTGTTGCAGATGGAGTCAAAAAGCTTCATGCTCTCATGCATCCGGTTCTGGGTGGGACGGAGAGCAAATGTAGAGATAAAGAGATTACTAGAGAGCACAACTAGGACACAAAGGAAATGAGTTCTATGAAAACCCCGACCTCCCTCCCCGCTTAAATCACCCTGGGAACGGGCTCTGCTGTGAAATACGGGCAAAGCGGAGAAGTAGAAGCTCACCATCTCCTCGTCCTCAGCCAGGACCAGATCGTAAGCGCTCATGGCTACGCAGAAGATGATAGCCGTGACTCCCTCGAAGCAGTGGATCCACTTCTTCCTCTCTGACCGCTGGCCTCCAACATCAAACATCCTGCACAGAGACACATTTTGAAATGATGAAACTGGGCTCAGGAGAAACAATACTTTTTTTCACACCGACAGAGAAGCTGAACAGCTTCAAGGCCTGCCCCTGGAAAAGTGTGTGTGTGTGTGTGTTCTCTCTCTCTCTCTCTGGTGAATACAGCTCTGTCTCTTCCTCTCTTCGGGGCAGGGTGCTCTGCTGCACAGTCCTTGTCATTTTCCTGGCATTTGTTGGCATTTTAGTTCAGTGCAGTTGCTGTGGTAACAGGCGGCCTTAAGACAGGTTGAGGCATTGTCTGCTGCCGGTGAAAAAAACCCCTGCTCACTCAACAGGCTCTATGATTGAAACTGTCTCAACAGTGTACTTCAGCAAGTCCAGCACAAATAATTGAACAATGCTGCTGTAAAACAGTTGGCCTTTAGACAGACGGTGGCACTGGCCAGCGGTAGGTTTTTACAAGAACCCTCGTGACTCGTTCATGAAGACGGAGGATGGACGAGAGAGGACGGACTGCGGCAGATTGAAGACTTTCTCCATCTGACACCGAGAGGAAGCTTTGCAGCATCCTCGAGTGACACACTTTTGTCATGACATCCTGCTAAGCAGTTTTTCCTTTTGCAGAATTTGGTTCATTAAAACAGAACCTTGACTGAGCCGCGCTTTTGAAAAGTGAGTAAGCAGTGTGCACCATATCAGCGGCACACTTTTAGACTGTTTGTCTCCGGCACTGCTTACATAAGTTAAACACGTCACAGCAACACAGAACAGGTGCTGTGAGTAAACATGGCATCTGGATTCGATACATGTCTCCCAGAAAGTAATAAAATGAAGACACAACAAACACGTAAAAGACACACACTCCTTTCATTTCCACTGAAATATGACCGTTTCACCTCCTGTTTCTAATGAAGTATGAATGTATTCGTAGTTTCTGGTGTGACTACAATCTCCAGATTTCCTCCAACATGGTGAGGAATACGCCATTCAACATCAGAACACGCCACCACAGCGACGTTTACGTTGTGGAAACCAGAATGTTTCTGAGAAATATGGCTGAAAACTGGCATTCAAAATAAGTACCAACGCATTCCATAATACTTATTAGTAATAATATGTGTAATCCTGCTGCGATAACGATGCAGCTGCTAAAAACCCACACACAAGCATATTGTTTGTGAGCAATATGCAGTCCCCACTGTGGCAGCATTGAGTGGGTGAGATGCTGTGATGAGACAGCAACTTAAATAAAAACATAAATCGAAAAAAAAACAAAAAAACAAATATTTTCCTTTCTGTGAACTTCGACTTTCCAAAGAGAGGGGAAAAACTGTGAGCTGGCAAAGACACCTAACATAAACTCATGACTCACAGGTGCACACGCAGAGTATTATTATTATTGTGAAGGGGGAAAAAAAAGTGAAACACTCTGCAACAGTTCATTTATTTTTTATGAATGTTCGATTGCTTCCACATAAAGGTTAAAGACTGCAGGCTGTTATTTTCAAATGACACTGCGATGCTTTGAGAAAAGTCGAATCGAGATCAAAACAGCTTTCACTCTTTCTTTCACTGGCTTAGACTCTCCGATGCATTTATAAACACGCTCATTGTGCAAATCCTCCCATGCAAAATGTGTCAGGCAACACTCACTCAATTCACAACTAAAACGTGCTGATACATTTCAGGTGGAGATCCTGAGTCTCATCAAACAGCTGCTGTTAATGCCGCAACGTCTGCTATCGCATCCAGCCTGGTTGGCAGTGCATGTGCTCTGCTGTGCATTATATAGTGCCTGCACCTGAAACCAACCAAGAGTGTTTTACAAAATGACCTTCAGCACTTGTCAAAAGTGGGATCTTACTTGAAGTGGAGGTCCTTGAAGGTGAAATGTGTTTCCACGATGCCAGTGGTCTTCACGCGGGTCCTCAGCACATCTTGCTGCGTGGGGATGTAATCTGACTTGGCTATCCTCTCCAGGTCGTTTAGGTAGCTGACGGGAAGAAGAGCACAAACAACGAATGTCAAATGAATGGCACTATAGCTTTGCAGAGAGGAAGGACCTGGGTGTAAGGTGTAAGGGGAAGGTTGTTTCAGGTCTCGGCCGTTCCTCCACACAGACATGAGAAGAACAGGAGGGCCTCGCGCTGGCAGCAAGTCGTGTCACAGCAGCCTCAGTTACAAATGAAAGTAACGTGTGACATGTAACAAATAGCTCCAATACCTTCAGAACGTCTTTACAAAGAACACTGAACAGCATGGGAAGGAATAGTTTTGGTGTGTTGTGGCTGTCAGTGATGTGAGGCCTAAGCCTGTGATTTTTTGCACACCTAGCAGCCACCATAGTTTGGAGCACGGGGGGCTGCAATCAGCAACTACACTACTAGATGCCACCAAATCCTACTCACCGCTCATATTCTGCGTCTCCATATTTTGTATTATTTTCAGTCCAGTTACAGTCTGACAGATTGTTGTCATGGGAGACGTTTATGTCGATCTCTCAGCGCAACATTCAGCTACATAGGAAAAGAACGTTGGCTACCAAAGTGTAATCTCATACCAGCCACAGCCCGGGCGCAGATATTAGAGCCTCCGCACCACTTCTTCACGCCACGTGTTTGACAGTTTAATCATAATCCTGCTCCCCACAGAGGTTTAGGCTGCTTTTGTACTCCACACATCAGATATTGTAACGCTGCTTGATTTGGCCATTGGCTTTATAAGCCTTAAAGATTAATTGAATTTGGTCGGCTTACGCTAAGAAAACATACTCGACCGTGGTGGGACGCAGAACCAGCACCAGCAAAACGCCTTACAGCACAATACATCTCATACACCCTTACAGCCTCATCGTGTTTAGCTCTGTAACTGGAGGAAACATTCACCATACCCCCAGTCTGGAACTATAGCAGAGTCTAAAGCCAGCGTGCAAGGACAGGCGATTACATTTTCATACACCCAGACGTGTGAAAAGGTTAGTCTTGTTTCCTCAAATAAATGGCAGCTGGGTCCATTATTTTCAGATTGCACCGTACATGCCGCTTTTCTATCAAACCAGTGTGTGTGAGAGAGAGAGAAAAGAGAGACCTCTGTTAATGTGAGCTGTGCCATCTCTCTCCCTCTCTCCCGTCCCCTTCCTTTCTCCGGCTCTCTGCAGGTGCTCAGACATGGATTATGGTCTAGTGCCAGACTCATTTAGTCCTCTCTTATAGCAACCGACTCTCTCAGCAGCTCCACAAAGCCATGATGAAATGTCGTACGCTGTCAACTCTCCCCCCGCTCGCTAAACGTGAGGCCGCATTAGCCTCGCGCTTTCAGGTCTGCTTGACTTTAACGATGGCAATGAAGCAGAGATGAAGTTATGATTATGCTGGCCAACACAAACAGAGGACAATATCACTCCCCGCTGGAAGTTAAATACCGCCTTGACTGCGAAGCAATCATTTGTGAAACACTTAACACTCCCCTGACGGTTTGCAGCACATTCTGGAGGTGCCGTATTTTTTTTTTTACATCGAAGGCAATGTGTATGTACAGAAATCAGTGCAGTTATTCCCTGCTGAAGGTTGCAGCAGCTGCTGCTGCTGGCAGCAGCGGTGCATCCCAGGGGGTCAGGGTGATAGCCACCTCTCACCTCCTACCAGCAGCCTTGCACAATTACCTCCTGCTTGCCGTGTTATTATATTCCTTGTAACAATGCAGCCAACAAATGATCACGTGTTCGTTCAGAGATGAGGGTAATTGATGAGGATAAAAAGAGACAAGGGCCAACTAAACCTTTTGGAGCAAATTCTAAACATATTCAAAGATTATCTTAAGCTCCATACACAGAAACTCCTCCAGGAACAACCAAATAACTCTTGGACAAGAAAACACGAGATGAATATCAACTGCAGTTTACGGGTAGAGCTGCCTTACCACAGCACGTTTTATTTCCAAACAGAACGATTATTTTATTCTATCAAGGCACTCACTAAGCCGCAGAGTCATTGAGCTGGTACTCTCGAGCCCGTGTGAAGCAGCTCTGGACGCCGCCGTCGGCCCACAGTCGTTGGATGACGTTGGATAGGTCTTCTGGCAGGATGCCCTGCTCCTCTGCTGCTGCTGACAGGGCAAACAGTTGGCGGGCATCGTCCTGACGAGAAAAGGCACACCCCGTTAAACGAACAGCTTTCTTTAAGACGCTTACATAATACTGTACTACATTGTCTTGTAGTATTTATGAGGCCTTTATAACCAGCAGCAATGAGGAGAATCTAACACGAACAGCCGAGATTCATGGGAGACTTTCATCCCTAACTTGCCCAATATAAACCAGATATGGTCAGTACTCATCAGCCAGCTGCCTTGCCAGCATCCAAATAGTAGCTCTCGCTGTTGTTGTGAGTCTCCAGTGTGCGCTTATGGTAATTGGTGCTTTTTAAAAATGGCTATCTCAGTCTGCTTTACTTAGAAATGACAGATAACAGCTACAGCGCTGGAGACGCTCGGTGGAAAGAAAAACAGCATTTTTTCTTTCCCCTTTCCATGGTTATGTAATATGAAATTCCTGGAGCCCTCTGCGCTCCATACAAGTCCGATTTGACGTGTTTTATGGCTCACTGGAAGGAGATACGCTTCCTGGTCCAATCAGATTGGACGAGAGAGACGGGACGAAACAGAGAAACAAAGAAGTAAACCCCCCAGAAAGTGAGGAAGGGTATGATCAGAAATGATGCATCCATCATTGGCCAATCAAATGTTCATCATTTACCATAAACCTCTGCACTGTAACAAATCCATTTATTAAGGCGCAGTAGCCTTGAAGAACAGACACATCAAATGGTAGACAGCACATTAATATTTGCATTAATATTTAAAGTATTCACTGCCTGTATTACCCAGAGATACCTGGATTAAATGAGCGGGAAGGAATTCACTCTCTGAGAGCTCTTGCTCCTAAAATTACATTTTTAACTAAACTTGATATTCACATTTTTTAGAGTCTAAAGAATTTGAGCTGCGTTTAGGTCACCTAAACAGAAGCTGGGACAGGTAGCCACCAACCCGATGGGCTATTTATGTGTAAACAATCAAAGGAAGAGCATGAGAAGGGCATTGACCCCGGGCTTACGTCACTTTCGTCGCACCGCTCTGACCCCTTGTGTTCAGCTCACCTAAACTTTTGGTTATCTATTAGGAGACAACTTTCATGTATTAGTTAACCATTGTCTGGCGCTCCACCTCGGCTGTAGGTCACAGGAGGTTAGCCGTTAGAGGTTTTAAAACTAAACTTTGCAAAGTACAGCCAAAGATCTCAGGTCTTAGCTCATTTAGAATGAAAATAATCTCGCGTATGGAAATGTCTGCTGCTCTGATGTGAAATCACTCATCGAGACGTCTGAAGAAGTGATACACGTCTGGTAAACGCGCCGACGTGACAGACACAAGGCACTGGCAGAGTTTTGCACTATTTGGTTACTAAACATTTGCAGCAATTGTCATGTTTGGCAAACAATGAAAACAGCGTGTCTCTTATGTATATAATAAACAAAAGAATATTGTTGAACGCCGACTGCTGACTGCGCTCCTCCTGCCTGTGAGACAAATATTGTCTTTTTAACTGAAATCTGCAAAATGTTCACACGTATTAAAGGACAATAAATAAATCAGAACTTAATAGTCAGCAGATGCTTCACAACAAAGCTCCGCGCACTGCTGATTTATATAGGAGTTGATAGCTTCTTTCTCTATAACTAAATGATCTATTAACTATCTGTGAAAATAGAACCTATGAATCACATCCATGAGACAATGGGTCGATAGAAAGGAATCATCATTTCCCCTCTCATGAGTAATGCCTGAATTATATTTCTGCGATCTTATCATCTCGCTGGGTGGAGCCCCCGTGGAAAGGCAGTTGCTTCACTTCGTCCTTTAACGGCGCACGCGCACGCACAAGTACGAGCGAGGACAGAAAATACAGGGCACCGCGGGAGTCCATCTTAAACATCTGCCACGCACAGTTGATTTCCAAGCAGAAAATGTCACGCTGCACTCGAGAGGAATTTCTTGAGCTGCATAATTTCTGCGGCTTCAAATCCGCAAGGCTAGATACAGGCGGATAGGATGGAGGCAGAGTGGAGGCTTTGGTGGTGGTAAGTAGAGACGAGATCACGGAGCTGAGTGCAGCTATGTTACGCTGTACTTTTAACAGGTTCCCAAAAGGTTTTGTTAGCACAGCTCTCTATTATTAAACATCAAATGGCACGCGTGTGTTCACTTTTAAAAAGTATCTGTTGTTCGATCATGAAGCTGCCGCCGCAGTCTTGTTGCTGCGGGGGGCGATGACGTGGAAAAACTTTATTGTCACATACGTACCGCTCTGGTAGCTTCCTCGTAGTCGATCTTAAGGTTAGCCATGGCTTTGATGATGGCCATGATGGACTGGATTGTGTTGCTGTAGACAACTGCTCTGTACTGCTTGCACTCGTCTTCTGAGTATCCATCCTCGTGGATAATCCTGGAAACAGAGACCAGAGGGAGAGAGGGGAAGAAATCACAATGTGACAATAAACCAATCATACAGATGTACATGCAGCGATGTAAATAAATACTGTTCGCTGACTTCAATGACTCTCAGCGACCCGAGAGGGAGAATGCTGGCACTTAATACTCATTTAAAATTTGTGCTTGCTGTTAATCTCCTCCTAAAAGTGGCAGGAATTTACCATCAATCAAAAATAATGCAGTTAACCAAAGTGCTTTGTGTAGTAAAGATGCAAATACAACAGTATCAGGCTGTTATCAAGGAACCTAAACACAGAGTTAGCGCATTAAAAATGGCTGCGTGTGTGTATATTATATTCTTAAAATGATTATTAACACGTTTCATTGCTAGACTGATGTGATAAATGTAATATTAGGCAGGATTTTCTTTTTTCTTTCTGTGGTTGAAGAAGCTCTGGCTTCAATGTGTCATCTTGCTAGATATTTTGTCGCCTTGTGAAAATGTTGTCCATTATTTGTTACAATAATTTCTTTAGAACCAATCAAGGATGATCCAGTCCTACATAAGTCCTAATCACGACACTGCCGGGCTGCAGTACTGGGAAAATTCAGCCGTTTTTATATCCCTCAGCCAGAGGAGACTAAAACAAATATTTACTCGCTTTTGGAGCTGTGGAAAGAGACAGAGAGAAACAGGCATGTAGTTAAAAAACCGTGGGGCTGAAACAGAAGCTGGTGGGCTGTGAATCAAACAGAACCATCTCCTCTGGCCTGTCACAGCCTAGAGACCAGAGTCACACAGCCAGGATGCTCATTGGATGTGTGATGTGTTGAATGGGACCTCATTAAAATGCGTGAGCCCATCATGAAACACTGAGTCACAGCCAGCAGGACTAAAAGCCCAGTGTTTCCCCCACATCGAAACAACCCTTGTGCTAATTTCACAAAACCATTTTTGACTGACTTGATTTTGAAACATGATTTAAATATCTTTTTTTATTGTAATCTAACATAACAACACACCATGTGGATGGACAGAGCTGGACAAATGTCACCTAGCTCAGGAATTTAGGTTTGCTACACTTGTTTAAATGCAGATTTGAATTATCTGAATGCATGCGGCCTCCTTTAATATTACACATCCATAGCTGCAGCAGGAAACACAGAGTTCATAGCTCCCCAAGGCACGGCCCTTTAAAGTTTATTCTTACTCTAATAGAAAATAGAGTTTGTAGTCGGCATATTAATCCAGATCTGTATCAAAACAACACAAATCATACAGGATAATGTTTGGATAAAATCTGGAGGTTCAGATATTTTATAGATGAGGGCAAATATATAAGAGCAGTGCACATAAATATACATAATTATTTGTATACAGCTGAAACTTTGTGTTAATGAAGATGCCCGTGGCCTGTGTGGTTAAATTCTCTGTCTGCACCTAAAATAAAATCTGTAAAAAAAAAAAACATCTGTTGAGTATTTTTGGTATTTCCTTTGAACTGGAAACTTTGCAATGCTTATTACTTTGTATGGACATTGTGAGCTGCTTCCTTCTCATTTAAATATTTCATTACTGCTGCGTTAAAAATAACCAGGGACGACATTTTCAATAGAACTCTAAAACTGGATTAAATTGAAATCCCATCATTAACGCTGTCAGATCTGGTGGCTGTCACATTTTTGCGAGCTGAATTATCCTTTTTTTTTGTGTGTCACAGCATCTAAGTCTAGTGTCAAACCAATTTTTTGAATTTCTCTTAAGAACTTCAAAACTTCTTAAATGAAACCCCCCATCATTACCGCTGCAGTTTCCCGAGACTCTCAAACACTTTTGCATTCACAATTATCCTTTCTTCAGAATTAAGAATGGGAAATTTCCCCAGACTATCTGGAACTGTGGGTTTACATGTGAGTCAGACATGATTGTTTTCTATTTTCAGAGAAAGAATTCACTCGTGCTCCTCTATGAGCGAGAAGGCAACAGTGTTGTCTTTTCAAATCATGCCACTTCAAGGGCCCGACAGACTTTTACGACACACCGAGTAGATTAAAAACATAAAACGACGTGTATGAGCACATGTATGTGGGAGAAGTGGATGTAATGACATATCAAAAGCAAAAGCGTTAAGCGTGTAGGTGTCCACTGATACGGGAGAGGATTTTAGAGAAGTGAGTATCTGAGAGATTCGTCAAATTGCCTCAGTCAGTGAATGCTGAACAGGAACACTAAGAACTCGACTACACATCAGCCCTGAAAAAGCACATTTAGCACCATCTCCTCAACCCTTGTTTTAAGAACAGTTTCAGACGGACTGACAGGAGGGAAATTTCACAGCCAGGAAACCAGCGGTTTCATTTACGCCTCGATACACAGTAATCAGAGCCACGGCTATGAGGCAACAAAAAAAAATGTGTTTGTGCTCCACCTTGCCCCTATCTTTTCTCAATCCTTTTGAGACTGTGAATAAATTGTTTGAAATGTTACCTTGCCGGGTGTTACGGGTCACGTCAGCTTGAACACGCTACACTTTTTCCTTTGATTGACACGCTGTAATCTTGTTAGAATTATTGATTTTATAACATCCTCCCAAAGCATGTTTTACATATCTCACTTCATCTTCATGTTGTGAGGCTATTACAGATTTCCCTGGAAGGTTTGTGTTTAAATAAAAAACATCCTTTGAGAACCAGCCCCTCAGCTGAAAGCAGGAACAATCAGGAAACCAGCAGCAGACAGGGTTTACATTGTGAAATGACTCACGGCCTCTCGAAAACTCTCAAATGTTGTGTGTTCCTCCTCTGCGTTGTAAAATGAACCATAGTTCAGCGAATGCACGGCCAATGTCTTGCCCTGAATTTACTCAGAATCCAGTCATGTGGCTGTGGTCCATTTGGAGCACATTAGAGTACAGCACAGATGTCAAAAGATGTCTGCGTTCTGCACAGTGATCGGACTCTACGATCGATTTGATCGATCACTTAACAATAGTTTCTCTCCTCCAAACAGCCGGTGATAAATGTTCATGCAGCGTTGCCTGTTAATGGCCTATTTCAAGCCTGTTGGCTCTGAGCCAGGGAGTGACAGGCAAACTGGGCCAAACTCTATACATTACTCACTATATCAGCAAGCTGGAAGATTGCATTTATCAGAGAGGGGACATCCCTGTATACAATATCAGCTGCGGTGCAGAGTGAGATAAAGCTCGGCTCCGTGTGTGTGTTGGTGTGTGTGTGTCCCTGTCAGAGTAGAACAAGATGTTTCCTTCACTCCCTATAGAAAATACACTGAAGACTTCAGTAACACCTACTGTCCTTGAATTAAAAATGAACAGATTTTGATAAAGTGTGTAAACGTGACCATTTACAGAGCGCCTAGCTGATCTGAACTGATGTGGACCTTCTCCTGCGCTGCCAGAGGTAAAATATGTTTTTACCATCCATATAGACGTCTTTGGTTTCACCTCAAGATATTAAAAGATTCAGAAAAATACAACTTAAGCCGACACCATACACGATAGCACATTAACCAACTGCACAAAGAAGTACAGAGCCAGGAGCACCACCCTGTATCCCAGTCTACCAGATCCTACCGAGTATCTTGACAGAACTTATTTTGATTTCTTTTTTCTTTCCCCCCCATACAGGTCTATTTTTTTTTTTAGCAAACTGAAAATACACATAAAAACAGGTGGCTGGAAATGATTCATGGGAACATCTTTGACAACCAGAACATAATATTATGTTATGGAATCACTACAGGCGAGAGCTGAGATTAAAAACCTAGGATATTTTGTTGTGAGGCGCTAATTGAATAAAAAAGTGCTGCGTACCTGCTCCAACATCCACAAATGCATGCGCTGTTATGACTTTTCAGTTCATGCATATGCAGTACACACTAACCCTGATATGAAGACATGTAACGGAGAAGCGTCTGTATTTAAATTCCCCCAATATTGTGAAAACATATTTAATTTGCCAGAGATGGCGGGAGGAAAAGCAAAACAATGAGCAGTCACTCACTTCATCTGCTTCACAATGGTGCTCTTCCCCGACTCTCCAGCACCTGCAGGGAGAACAAAAACAGGCAGAGGTTAAAAATATACTCCTGTTAGCTGAGAAATGTAAACAGGCAGCCAGAAAGGCCGCCTCACATCTGGACCCATGTCTTGCCCCCCCCCCCCCCCCCCCCCCCCCCTCCACCCTCCCTTTACCTCCCAGCCTTGGCTTCATCTCTCATTCTTATTCCGTAGCAGCCTCCCGTCCTCTCTTACTGTAGAGCTACAGGGATTCTGCTCTTTTAGTTATAACTCGGTCAGGTCTATCCGTAGTCTGAATTCAAATGGCGAAACAGAGGTGTCTTAATTTCACGCTGGGAACGCGTTAGAAGGAACAAAACCCACCTGCCATCCTACTCCCCTCTTTTTACTTGGAGACAAGTCACTTTATCATGGTTAACATTTTAATGGAAACGTCTCACACTGACAGGATATGGGCTTTTCTTATCCACTGCTATGTTTATTCTAACAGCCTGAGGCGACCAGAGAGAGCTCATCTGCCACAAGGAATCTAACACTACACACACACACACACACACACACACGCACACACACACCCAGGGGTGCCTGTCAGTGCACTTTCCAGTCGTACTCGCCCGGGGTGAAGTCTTTCTGGGATGACCCTCAAAATACACTACTACACAGCATGCAGCACGCACATGCACAGCGAAGCCTCTGGGTAGGAATAGGCCAAGACAGTTTCCACAGGCAGCTGTCAGCTCCTACTCCTCTGTGGTATCTGAGCTCAGACTGGCTAATGGAGCAGAACGAGCTGTTTGCCTTGGAATTAAGTTTTAAGAAATATCTAAAAGATGTTGACAGTCTGAAGTTGCGTCTAAGCTGTGCGGTAAGTGGGAATAGGTGACTTAAAACGTAACGAAACTGGATCGTCAGAGGTCTGAGTGCACGTGGGCACCACTGCGAGAGTGATCCTACACTGCGACGTCCTCCGTGTTATATCCACCTCACGGTTCTTATGTCTCCTCTCTGCCCACCAAGCAATTTGTAAATCACACTGCGATGAAGCGCTCATCCATCTGCTGTACAGTCTGTGGGCCATATTGTTAAGCAGGAGGAAAAGCGAGAAGAAATGCTCGCCCTGGCTCGCTGCATACCTTGAGCGTGAATTGAAAAAACTGTAAACAGATCCCCTGATGATAAAAAGGAGAAGTAAGTAAGAGGCAGGCCGGTTCCATGGAAATGGGCACCGTGCAGTCATTTTGTCAGAACGCAGATGGAGTATTTAGCCGTGAATAAATCACATGCGCAATTACAGACGAGTTTGGTTCTATTTAAGCTGGTTAAAACCACAGTATGGGCTTAAAGCCTTCACTTAAACCTCCACACACTGATTCTGTATAACTATCAGAACATCCTCTGAGGGGTTGAAACGCTAATAAAGGAAACTAATAATTTATAATTTGCACTAATCTAGAAAAGTAAGACAGACGTGACCGAGCTCGTCCCCGGGAGCCTCTGTGGCTCAGCCTCAGATATGCGAATCCGAAGCCAAACTGTCAGAACATAGTTTCTCGACCTGCGAGTTCATGAATCTGACTGACCAGGGCAAAGCTAGCAGGCCTCACTTTCACCACCCCCACATGCACACACACACACACACACACGAAGCACATGGTTTCCTGAAAGTAGTAAACATGCCCTTTGGAGTTTGTCCAATGAACCTGAAGCTGCTAACAGTTAGGAACGAGCAGTGAAGTTTGGCACATACCTCGGATGCCACTGCTGCTTTGATTAACAAATAGGTACAATACAAATACACTTAACCTCCTGGCAGACTTTGTATATTCTCATTTTTCAAGCAAGTGCATGTGGAATCTGTCTGGAGTTCAAAATAAGGTCTGCTCCTCATTATACATTTAACGTGAAAGGACAACACTCTTAAATACAAGGGATCAGAGTATCACGTGAGGTTTTATGTACAAAAAAAAGATGAACAACAACAATGGATTGCATAATAATTACTTCAGCTGCAGTAATCCTTATTATTAGTACTTCCGTGACCACATACAGTGCGTATATGTATGCAGAGGCACGTCCTGCACTTTTTAACTTTAATATTTCATACTTGCCAGCTGACGGTAAAAGGCTGACAACAAACTGTACAAGCACTTGTACTTTAATAAGAAGGTCTGCAGGATTCCTACAGGGCTGGGCGCACATAGACTAATAACCGAATGAAACACAGACACACACTTAGTGCGACAGTCGGGACTGCCGGGGGATCACAGAGGACGCTTTTGTCATGAGCACTAATGCGACACGAGTGGCAATCACTCTCCAGCGTATGTTGCTGATGATTCTGTGGGCAAAAGCCATGACGGGAACCCGAGGCCGGGCTGACAGCACTGATCCTGTTGGTATTAAACAACACACTGTCTGATCTGTGGTTAATGCTGCATAATCACTGTACTGTATCTCCCTTTGGAGCATGAAGGCTAGGGACTGCAGCTGCATTAACACACGCACAGACCATTTCCACATGCCCTATTTGATATTAGTATTTTCCAGAGATTGTTTGGAAAAAATTTTATGACTCAGTGCTGAACAAGCAGCGCCTCTCTCTCCAGTAAGCTGTAACCGGTGGCCTTGGTGACTGTGAATAGACAGTAGTCATCCTCAGGTAGAACAAACGTAGAAGTAGAACAAACCAAGTTGTAGACCAGTTTTCTCAGCACAAAACGAAATGGACACTTAAAAACTAAGCTTGACCCGACATAAAATGCAACTAAATTTAGCCGATCTTCTCTAAAAACAAACCGTACCGACTGCTGGAAGGAAAGAAGTGTTTAACTGAACGATTTGACCAAAACGCAGAGGAGTCGGGCTGCTCCTGGAGAGAATGGCATGGAGAAAAGTTGAGTTTGCAGGAAAATAAATAGTCCACTGCCTAGCAACTGGGCAACATGTACGCCAGTTGTGGTTGTCTTTGACTCATGGTAGAAAATAAAGAGGAAAAAAAAAAAGACGAGAGGGAAAACTGCCAGTTCGGCCTTATTTGAATGAGATTAGTTAGCTAGTGTCTGTCAAAAGTCCTTCACCTGCACTAATACGATACAAAAAGATGTAGAAGGCAGACAAAAAGATGAAAGGAGAAAAAAATGTGAGTGTGTGTGTGCGCTTACACCTCATCTGTGTGAGTGTGTGTTGGCGAAGGTGGTGGTATTAGCATGAAGATATGTAGCACCAGGAGAGAGCAGCGGGGGGATTTGTAAATCTCCCAGCAAGACTCAGGAAATTGCCTGATTACAGATGGGTTATAATGTGACTGGCAGACAGGGGGAACCAGCACGGAGATGGGTGCCAGGCGAAGCTATGCCAGGATAGACGGAGGGGGCGGGGGGGTCCACAGCTGCTGCAGGACAGAGGCTGGGCCTGACCCCATGATGTCACAAGGTGGGGAGTGTGACACAGTTAGACACGTTATATCAGCACATACAAGCAGAAAGAGCTTTAAT